>JAOTOM010005139.1:472500-1185382 GCA_034440615.1 Ashinkailepas kermadecensis | reverse complement strand
TATTACAATTTTCCAGCCGAGGAATGTCTGTTGCTCCTTTGTCTGCTATGCATGACCCCTTCTAAATGGCTGGCTGGGGGCCGTGACCTCCCAGTCAGCGACCATTTCCCATTGTTCTAGTATCACCAGAGAGTCGTGTTAGATTGGACGTTGGCTCAGTGTCCTGAAATTACGAAATTTGAGTGGAAGCTCACACTTCATGACAATTGCATTGGCATCACTTTTTTGACGTCACTAAGAGCCACTTTTGATTTATTATTACGGGGATTATGAGTGATATTTGGGGTTATGGGTTATGACGTAGATTCCAGAAATTGGGTTATAAAATATGGTGAAAAAGTGAACTATTACTACAGATGAATGCCGGAATGTCATGGGAGATCCATTCAGGAAGTCAAAACGGTGTCTGCAGCAGGTATACAATGACTTGGATAGGCGTACTGGTCTCGCCGTAAATTTGGAAATGTCAGGAGATGGTTGCGTGACATACCTTGATGTAAGGGTGCTCCAGGTTGGAGGTACCCCCACTGTCGACTGCAGCGCTCTTCCTTGCGGTGCTCATAGAACTCGGGCTTTCGCAAGATGGCCACCGGTCGGCCTTGGTACCTGTGCAACGCAAGGCCGCATAAAGTCAAGGGCAATCACCAGCAGCGCTGCACCAGCCGCAGCAAAGCAGCCTGCACCAACAGCGGCGAAGCAGCCTGCACTAACAACGGCGAAGCGACGCAACACCATGTGTCCAAACTGATATTTAGTTGCGGTCAGATGTAGACATTTTCTTTTGTTTGTCATTACAAATGTAAGCACGATGTAGAAATGCATATATAAATGTCTTACATTATTGCATAGTGCAAGCTTACTTTCTTGCAGTGCCAAACAATCTTTCACAGACCTGGAGCTAAAGGCAATCCACAGCTGCAGCGCATATATCCAATATCCCAAGACGCATTTCATATTGATGCATGACAGATGGAAATACAAGCAAATTAGCCGACTTAAGAAGCAAAACTGCCCAAATCACGTATCATTGTCCATCAGCAGCTCTGAATTTAAACACACCGGCACACCGGAACCGGCATCAGCCGACCACGGTGACGTCACAGTCTGATGTCCAGATTGCACGATATCGAGCCGGATAGCCTGGAGTTCGAGTCCCACTAACTGCTGAGTTTCAGGTCCAGCCGTGACCAATATTGATGTGAACCGACATCGCTATAGTTGCTAGCAGTTGCAGTAGACACGTTTCTAATGCTCCCCTGAACGACCTAACCTGATAACGGATAGCTGCCGCCCTGACATGACCTGACTTACAGCGGCCTGAGATAACCCGGGTTGCGCTGGCCCAACTTGCGGTGACCTGACCTGTGCCCAGCCGGCCCGAGCCCTCCTGACCTGAGAGTGATGGCCGACTCAGCCGAGAGCCGCTCCTTGTCCTCCGTCTGCACGGCCAACACAATGGGCACCGACTGGTTGGTGACGCCATCATCCAGCAGGCAGTTGAAGTGTTGACACTGTCGGACACCGCCGCCACCGGGTCAGTGTCACATAGAGTTACAGGTCACGGTCTCATAGACACGGTCACGTGTCTAATAACGTCCTACGCCGGGTACCCGGACAGCACCACGCGGTACCGCCACTAAGTACCTCCAAGATGAGGTAACCACATGCACGTACTCTATGTCGGGACGTTTTTCGTATCCTACCGGTAGCGTTGCACACAATTTTGTAATAGGGTCAAAGAGTCATGGTGCATGCATCATGGTGCATATTCATCCTAAACGTCCAGCTTATTGCTTCCGAGGGGAGACCGCTTACCCCTTGCGTCTCTTCACTTACTGACACTGCACAATGCACATGACACTTGGTTAGCATACCCCTCGCCTGGCCTGTACCGCTTCTGACCTGACCAGCACCATCGCTGACCTGATACGTACGACCCCTCACCTGACGCGCACCACCCCTCACCTGACATGCACCACTCCTCACCTGACCTGTATCATCATTCATCTGCCCCACACCACCCCTCACCTGACCTGCACTACCCCTGATTTGCACCCATCACCTCTGATCTGACCCGCATCGCCATTCACATGACCCACATCACCCCTGACCTGATCCGCGCCACCCCTGACCTGACCCGCACCACCTCTCATCTGACCTGCACCACCCCTGACCTGATCTGACCCACACTACCTCTGATCTGCATCACCCTGACCTGACCTGCACCACACCACGATCAGAGCCAGCACTCACCTGCAGGAACTCGTGCTCTCGCATGAAGCCCGTCAGCGGAGAGGCCCAGCCCTCCGCCAGCACCTGGACCTGGGACACAGAGAGCGGGGCTGGTCAGTCACAGGGTCAGCCTGGAGAGGCCCAGCCCTCCGCCAGCACCTGGACCTGGGACACAGAGAGCGGGGCTGGTCAGTCACACAGTCAGCCTGGAGACGGCCAGCCCTCCGCCAGCACCTGGACCTGGGACACAAGACAGCGGGGCTGGTCAGGCACAGGGTCAGCCTGGACCTGGGACACACGAGAGCGGGGCTGGTCAGTCACAGGGTCAGTCTGGACCTGGGACACAAGACAGCGGGGCTGGTCAGTCACGGGGTCAGCCTGGACCTGGGACACACAGGAGCGGGGCTGGCCAGTCACAGGGTCAGACTGGACCTGGGACAAACGAGAGCGGGGCTGGCCAGTCACAGGGTCAGTCTGGACCTGGGACACAGAGAGCGGGGCTGGTCAGTCACAGGGTCAGCCTGGACCTGGGACACACAGGAGCGGGGCTGGTCAGTCACGGGGTCAGCCTGAACCTGGGACACACAGGAGCGGGGCTGGCCAGTCACAGGGTCAGCCTGGACCTGGGACACACGAGAACGCGGCTGGTCAGTCACACAGTCAGCCTGGACCTGGGACACACGAGAGCGGGGCTGGTCAGTCACAGGGTCAGACTGGACCTGGGACAAACGAGAGCGGGGCTGGCCAGTCACAGGGTCAGTCTGGACCTGGGACACACAGGAGCGGGGCTGGCCAGTCACGGGGTCAGTCTGGACCTGGGACACACAGGAGCGGGGCTGGTCAGTCACAGGGTCAGCCTGGACCTGGGACACACAGGAGCAGGGCTGGTCAGTCACAGGGTCAGCCTGAACCTGGGACACACGAGAGCGGGGCTGGTAAGTCACAGGGTCAGCCTGGACCTGGGACACAAGACAGCGGGGCTGGTCAGTCACAGGGTCAGCCTGGACCTGGGACACCGAGAGAGCGGGGCTGGTCAGTCACAGAGTCAGCCTGGAGACGGCCAGCCTACCGCCAACGCCTGGATCTGAGACACGGGACAGGCCGGCTTACCGAGAGGCAACACGAGACGCAGCCAGTCAGCCACAAAGGCAGCACGGTCACAACGCTCAGCACCGCTCGGAAGCTGTTTGGGCTGACGGAGCGTCAGCCAACATCACCGAACGGCAATCTATTCCAGCCCCGCCGAGCAACGCTCTGCTGTCAACTACTGGTGCGATTCGCCGCAGGCAGAGCGTGAATAATTATGGAAGTGAGCAGGATATACATACATACCAATCAGCCAACCATATATTTGTGTATTATTGGGTGGTTCACGACGCACTTCATGCAATCACTGCTAATCGGCGCCGCTCACACTGTTTCGCCGGTGGGCCGCGGGATTGGAAAATGTTCGAGCGGTGCGAGCGTTGAACCCGAGACCTTTGTATCCAGAGCTCAATGGTCTAACCACTCGGCCATTCCCGCCCCAATTATATATATATATATATATATATATATATATATATATATATATATATATATATATATATATATACCTATATATATATATATATATATCTATATATATATATATATATATATATATATATATATATATATATATATATATATATATATATATATATATATATATATATATATATATATATAGCCATCAGTCGCAGGTGTGAAGAGGTGGCGCTGTCGACACCACCTACCGAGACCGCTGCTGTCCGTACCCACTGCAGGTCGACTGTGGAGATCTCGATGGCAGGCAGGTCGGAGGCCTCGCGCAGCACGGCAGCCGCCTCCTCGGCCGGCAGCGTCAACTCGCCGATCACCTGGCTGGCCGACCGCGGCACGATGCCCTGGGGGCACACGGCCGTGTCACGCCGGCGGATCCGGAGCAGGCGACACGACCTCCCGGTCCAAGCCCACCTCCCCCACAACTCATGTATTCCCTCTGCCCATATTAAACGACCCGCCTCAATGCATGACAACGAAGAGGCAGCGTATCATAGTTGGGGTCTTTAGCCTAGAGCGTCGCTGGTTTCGATGAGATAACGCAGGACTTGTCAATATAAATTACTAATCCAAAAATATACTGCGCATCAATTTAGCAAGCCAGCATATTATCCTACTAACTATATAATCGCATTACCAGTATAAGGCGCTGAACGAGCGCACATTTTGGCGGGTGCCAAAAAAACGCGGTTGAAGTCGAATCTCCATATGTCAGTGTCATGTACTTCGTTGGATGTACCGGGCCGTTCTTGATCCGAGTGCCGAAGACGAGTCTGACGTGTCTGTGTCTGACGTGTCTGTGTCTGACGTGTCTGTGTCTGACGTGTCTGTGTCTGACGTGTCTGTCGTGTCTGAACGTGTGTGCACGCAGTTGTTTTGCGCGCTGTGGCCTGGCTATCCAAATGACCTGACCGGCCGCCACACGGCTCGCTGGCCGTCAGGTCAGCAGGCTGATCGGCTGAAATGAACTGCCGGCTGATTTTGTTGCTCGGAGGGCGCATCCAGTAGCGTCTAGTATTTCAAATCCCAGGCGCACCGCTCTGTGTTCATAAAATCGGATTTTCTAAGTGTTTTGCATTTTATCCTAGCTTACATGGATCGGACTTTAGTAGATATCGAGCCTTCACGCACGTATGCAGAGCTCGAGCGATTTTGGTCGTGATACATTCACCAGACAGTGCGAGATATGCGGTTAGGTGTTAGGTGCACGACGGTATGTCGTCGGAAATTCGCTACTTTGAACAAATGTTGAGAGTGATTCAGGGGAAATATTGCGATGGAAGCTGGTGCATTCCGCGATAGATAGACCATATGCTTTCCAATTTTGCACCCTCAATTTTTTTTGGAGGGGAGGGAACCAAATTTGCTTCAGAGGTAATCATTACCTCTTAACACACCTGCAGGAATTCCAGCTCGGCCTGCCTAACGATTTCTGCGTTATTAGCTCCGGCAATGTTTTAACAGAAATCCGGCCAAATAGCATGTGTATCTTTGACGATGGACATCTCATCGATAAGAAAAAAGGAACGTATGGCATATGATACATCTTAGAGAATAAAAAAAGACAAAGAAAAACATTTCCTAAATATAATATTCAATGTTCCTTGGATTTCATATCGTGACATCTGGTGGCTGCACGCACGTACGCTGAATGCCATCAAGCATGACATGCCTCTGGGCAGCATTCTGCACCACAAAACATTAACTTTCTGCACACTCGCCTTGGGTTGCAGCTTCATTTCCCTCATGTTCTCCCTCATACGTGCAAAGCGCCGGCTCTGTTCCTGTGCCACACGGTGGTGTTCCGTCAGCTGTGTAGCCTATTGCCTGGGTACTTTGATTAACTTTCATCTGCTTCTAAAATAATTTTCCAGTGCAGCGAGCGCACTTGCATGGTGCTTATAATTAGTTTCGGCATCGAGCTGGCTATTTGGATCGTGACGTCTAGTCGTTGAGGAGTGACAGGATGCCGTCTTGGCCCGGCCACTGGTAACAGGCATGCATCGCATAGTCACGGCTGCCGACGTCGCAAACTGCGTGGCTTAATAGATCGCGGTAGCTGACGTTTTCTAGACCCGGCGCCGACATCATTAGTTTGGCAGCATGCTATGGTACACGATTGTGGCGGGTCTGTCGCAGACAGTTGGGCATGGAAGACGAAGTGCCTGAGACCAGAAACGGCCAGCCATGAGGACGCTGCTGATACTATACATCAACAGCCGCCCGAGGTCGGAATAGAGAAAAACACACGGTCATCACAAGTCGCAAATATGGAAATCGTATTGCAGTTTAGGGGCGCATCGACTGCACCGGTCATCAAGCGCAAATATGCAAATCGTGACGCGCGAATGACGCCAGTCTCCACCGTCAACACACGGAGCGTATTGCTCCGTCATCACACGGAGCGTATTGCTCCGTCATCACACGGAGCGTATTGCTCCGTCATCACACGGAGCGTATTGCTCCGTCATCACACGGAGCGTATTGCTCCGTCATCACACGGAGCGTATTGCTATTTCCGTCATCACCGGAGCGTATTGCCGTTTGCTCCGTCATCACACGGAGCGTATTGCTCAGTCATCACACGGAGCGTATTGCTCCGTCATCACACGGAGCGTATTGCCCGGCGGACACTGCGCGTTGGCACCGACGCCGGAGCCAGCCCCCTGCCAGCAGTGGCACTCGAGACGCCGGCCAGAAGGTGTGGCGAGAACAAACCACCTGTGGCGAGCGGCGAGGCCTTTCACAGGCGTGACGCGGCGGTGGCGGGGCGCGGCCAGAGACACACGTTTGCCGGTGGCGCGCCCGGCGTGTCTCAACAGAAAACGCGCCAACCACTGTACCGGTCATGCAGTCAGACGCACACGTGTGCTAATGGCGCGCCAGGAGTGTCTCAGCAGAAAACGCGCGACCCAAGTAACGTCACAGCCGCACATCCTACTGCAGTCGAGAAGTCTGCCTCAGTTGGCCCGTTCCCAGTGGACCTGTTGTCCGGACCAGTGCGCACACACACATGTTTTGCTCAGGCGCATGACAAATATATATGGCAAACGCTTGGCAGATACGCTAAGGATCCCGTACGAAAATAAAATTGGTGAATCATACGCCAAAAGATAGAAATTGCTACGTTCACTATGTGGAGATTATTTCGCATCGCTTCTGTTGAGATTACAAAAAAGGTCATGGAACCCGGAGAACAAATAACATAGCTTCGGTGGAACTAAAGAACAGAAGAGTAGAACGGAAACACGTGGCATGCCGTTATTTGTTGACATTTTGTCTTAATTCTTCCTGGGGTGGGATTATGGACCACGGTCCTGTTGCTAAGCTGAGCTTGTTGCGTGAACCCTGGCCCACCACTCGATCCACGAATTCCAGCTTAACGGGATAATTCTGACCGAGAGATTAACGTTCCGTGAATGCACCGACACGGCCCCGGTAGCTCATCCCCGGCCTTATCGGGCCAGTTGCCAACTGACCCCCCTAGCCGGGGCCTAAATGCGAGCGTGTGGAGCGACTCGAGCCCTGTCTTACCAGGACAGGGAAGACCAATGCAGGTCAGCGTTCTAACCAACTGAGCTACCGGGGCGGCATTTTCGATGATTAATATGACAAAATAATCAAACCTAGCATTCCAACCTAGAGATATCTAAGTTATATTAATATATATTAAGTTATATTATATAAAAAGCACTGAGCTGTCTAAAACTTTACACAAAGAAGTGCATTCCTCTTCCTTTTCAGTCACATCTCTATCACCATATGTTTGGAAAGTGTCATCGCCGTCGGACAGTTCTGCCGTCACCAGCTGATCCACGTCCCACCTCACCAGCTGATCCATGTCCCACCTCACCAGCTGATCCACGTCCCACCCCCACCAGCTGATCCATGTCCCACCTCACCAGCTGATCCACGTCCCACCTCACCAGCTGATCCACGTCCCACCCCCACCAGCTGATCCATGTCCCACCTCACCAGCTGATCCACGTCCCACCTCACCAGCTGATCCATGTCCCACCTCACCAGCTGATCCACGTCCCACCCCCACCAGCTGATCCATGTCCCACCTCACCAGCTGATCCACGTCCCACCCTCACCAGCTGATCCCTGTCCCACCCTCACCAGCCGATCCACGCCCCACCTCACCAGTTGATCCCCGTCTCACCCTCACCAGCTGATCCATGTCCCACCTCACCAGCTGATACATGTCCCACCTCACCAGCTGATCCACGTCCCACCTCACCAGCTGATCCATGTCCCACCTCACCAGCTGATCCACGTCCCACCCTCACCAGCTGATCCACGTCCCACCCCCACCAGCTGATCTATGTCCCACCTCACCAGCTGATCCACGTCCCACCTCACCAGCTGGTCCATGTCCCACCTCACCAGCTGATCCACGTCCCACCTCACCAGCTGATCCATGTCCCACCTCACCAGCTCATCCACGTCCCACCTCACCAGATGATCCATGTCCCACCTCACCAGCTGATCCACGTCCCACCCCCATCAGCTGATCCATGTCCCACCCCCACCAGCTGATCCATGTCCCACCTCACCAGCTGATCCACGTCCCACCTCACCAGCTGATCCATGTCCCACCTCACCAGCTGATCCACGTCCCACCCTCACCAGCTGATCCACGTCCCACCCCCACCAGCTGATCCATGTCCCACCTCACCAGCTGATCCACGTCCCACCCCCACCAGCTGATCCATGTCCCACCCTCACCATCTGATCCACGTCCCACCTCACCAGCTGATCCACGTCCCACCTCACCAGCTGATCCATGTCCAACCTCACCAGCTGATCCATGTCCCACCTCACCAGATGATCCACGTCCCACCTCACCACCAGATCCACGTCCCACCCTCACCAGCTGATCCACGTCCCACCCTCACCAGCTGATCCACGTCCCACCCCCACCAGCTGATCCATGTCCCACCTCACCAGCTGATCCCCGTCCCACCCTCACCAGCTGATCCATGTCCCACCTCACCAGCTGATCCACGTCCCACCCCCACCAGCCGATCCACGCCCCACCTCACCAGTTGATCCCCGTCTCACCCTCACCAGCTGATCCACGTCCCACCCCAGTGTTAAAATAATGGTTTTTCGTTAGGTGTGAGATGTCAAAACGAGAATAGCAGGATGTCGAAATTTGTCATGGAAGTGATGTCGCTGAACACGTTCTTCCAACACAATTTTGATCCAACAGCATACTCATATGTGTACCTTTTTTGCTTGTTGCAGATAACTATTTTAATGATAACAATGCAAAATACCTTGTCTTACCAAATGATAATGTATGACAGATGACATCATAGGTAATCATCCTACCTGGAATTTGTTTCAGAGATGTTCGTGTATCATGATACGCAATGGTGAGCACAAGCATAATGCTTATCAAGGAGATACTGCCAGTTATTAGATACGAAGACATCATAAAGACTCATCACGAAGGATGATGTTGATGCATCTTTGGTAGGGATGTCGACTCAGTGTTCAGAAAGTGGCATGTTCCACCCTAGTTTACTACTAATTTATCACAGTCCCACCCTAACCAGCTGATCCACGTCCCACCTCACCAGTTGATCCACGTCCCACCCTCACCAGCTGATCCACGTCCCACCCCCACCAGCTGATCCACGTCCCACCCCACCAGCTGATCCACGTCCCACCCTCACCAGCTGATCCACGTCCCACCCCCACCAGCTGATCCACGTCCCACCCCCACCAGCTGATCCATGTCCCACCCCCACCAGCTGATCCATGTCCCACCTCACCAGCTGATCCACGTCCCACCCTCACCAGCTGATCCCAGTCCACGATCGGCTACGTCGGCACTGCTGGACCTCCACACCTTGGCACGTGTCACCCGCCAAAATTACCATCGGAGGTCGGTGATTAACAGGTGGCGGAGAGTCTGTCGGGCCTCATGGCCCGTGGTCGGCTGGCGCACATTGGCGGCAGCCCTGATGACGTCACGCAACAGCTGTTGTGCGGTTGGTGAGTAGCGTGTACACGGTCGGAAACGGTGAGTGATAAACACTGACCGAAAGGCCAGTCGGCAGTTCTTACATCACCCGCCAGCAGTACAGTGACTCGTGAAACCTACTGACTAACGCTGATCAACACTCGATGGGCAATAGAGGGCAGCAGAAGCAGCAATGGCACGAATCAGCGATTATGGGCAATATATGGCAGTGTCTATGAGCAGTGTCTTTGGCTGGTGAGCATTGTGTAGGCACGGTGAGCATTGTGTAAGCGCGGTGAGCAGTGCCTATGGCCGGTGAGCATTGTGCACGCGTGGTGAGCAGTGCCTGTGGCCGGTGAGCATTGTCTATGGCCGGTGAGCACTGTGTACGCGCGGTGAGCAGCTGCAGTGCTCACATTTTCGGTGAGCAGCTCCACCACACGGTCGACGCAGTCCTGCACCGTGCTGTCGGCCGTGTAGAGCGTGATGTCGGGCTTGGTCGGCCGCTCGTACGGCGCGTCGATGCCCGTGAAACCTGTCGACACGCCCCAGGTCAAGCCACGCCCACTGCCGACACGTCCCAGTTAAACCACACCCACTGCCGACACGTCCCCAGTCAAACCATGCATATTGTCGACACGCCCTCAGTCAAACCACGTCCGCTGTCTACAAGCCTCAGTCAAACTACGTCCACTGCCGACACGTCCCCAGTCAAACTACGTCCACTGCCGACACGTCCCCAGTCAAACTACGTCCACTGCCGACACGTCCCCAGTCAAACTACGTCCACTGCCGACACGTCCCCAGTCAAACCATCTCACAGTAAACTACGTCCACTGCGACACGTCCCCAGTCAAACCACGTCCACTGCCGACAAGTCCCCAGTCAAACTACGTCCACTGCCGACACGTCCCCAGTCAAACCATTCATATTGTCGACACTGCCCCCAGTCAAACCACGCCCGCTGTCACAAGCCCCAGTCAAACTACGTCCACTGCCGACACGTCCCAAACTACTCCACTGCCGACACGTCACCAGTCAAACCACGCCCATTGCCGACACGCCCCCAGTCAAACCACGCCCACTGCCGACACACCCCCAGTCAAACCACGCCCGCTGTCTACAAGCCCCAATCAAACTACGTCCACTGCCGACACGTCCCCAGTCAAACTACGTCCACTGCCGACACGTCCCCAGTCAAACTACGTCCACTGCCGACACGTCCCCGGTCAAACTACGTCCACTGCCGACACGCCCCCAGTCAAACTACGTCCACTGCCGACACGCCCCCCAGTCACAAACAAACTACGTCCACTGCCGACACACCCCCAGTCAAACCACGCCCGCTGTCTACAAGCCCCAATCAAACTACGTCCACTGCCGACACGTCCCCAGTCAAACTACGTCCACTGCCGACACGTCCCCAGTCAAACTACGTCCACTGCCGACACGTCCCCAGTCAAACTACGCCCACTGCCGACACGCCCCGGTCAAACTACGTCAAACCACGCCCCTGCCCCCCATCAAACTACGTCCACTACCGAAGCCCCAGTCAAACTACGTCCACTGCCGACACGTCCCCGGTCAAACTACGTCCACTGCCGATACGTCCCCAGTCAAACTACGTCCACTGCCGACACGCCCCAAGTCAAACTACGTCCACTGCCGACACGCCCCCAGTCAAACCACGCCCGCTGTCTACAAGCCCCCAGTCAAACTACGTCCACTGCCGACACGTCCCCAGTCAAACTACGTCCACTGCCGACACGTCCCCAGTCAAACTACGTCCACTGCCGACACGTCCCCGGTCAAACTACGTCCACTGCCGACACGTCCCCAGTCAAACTACGTCCACTGCCGACACGCCCCCAGTCAAACTACGCCCACTGCCGACACGTCCCCAGTCAAACTACGCCCACTGCCGACACGTCCCCAGTCAAACCACGCCCGCTGCCGACACACTCCCAGTCAAATCACACCCACTGCCGACCCCCCCCCTCCCCAGTCAAACCACGCTCTCTGCCGACACGCCCACAGTCAAACCATGCTCACTGTCGCCCGCTATCGCTCATGGCCACGCCACGAATACAATAGTGTACACTTGTGGTTTGACTGGGGACTGTGGAACATGTGGCTTTGCATGAATCATGGCATAGAAATAAATCACTCTGTACGACCACAGTGCACGAATACAATGAGAGTTCGCGGTGCTAGAACGGCCAGCATTGTCTCCGATTTCCATGCTAGCTTTAATCTTATGCTCACACGCATGAGAGCGCGTACTTGCGAAAAATTACACAGGATGAATCCCTTTGCTAACTCGACTTCTCCACTTCCAAAAGTCCCAACGAAAGCAATTGCAGAGTGAAAGTAGAACGAGCATTTTGTTTCTTGTCCCACTTCGCAATTGCGCCAGTTGGGCTTGTCTGACCTGAACAGGTACAATAGACACATCAAATTTATTTAATTGAAGGGCCAGGTGCTCATGAACTGCATGTGTATACAACATATTCACTTGTGATTTTTCATACGTAATTCGAAATAAGCTTCAGCATAGCTTATCATCGGCGTATCCAACAAACGTGAATCACAAACCTGAAGCACTAAACAATCAGATAAATATTCCTGCAAACCCACGGTAGTGCCACCAAAGGTCTAATGCCACACAGACTTAGCTACTGCCACCCTCCCACTACTTCCTCCCCAACGAGGAGACCCATGGCATTGCCATCAAAGGTCCAATGCCACACAGACTTAGATACTGCCACCCTCCCGCTCCTCCCCCCCCCCCCATGGCGAGGAGACCCACGGCATTGCCAGCAAAGGTTCAATGCCCCCCCCCGACTAAGCTACTGCCCCCTCCCCCCCCCCCCTGGCGAGGAGACCTACGGCATTGCCATCAATTATCAAATTCCCCACAGACTTAGCTGCTGTTACCCTGCCGCTCCTTCTTCCCTGGCGAGGAGACCCACGGCACTGTCACCAAAGATGCGACGTCCCACAGACTGCCACCCTCACACTGCCACACCCTGCCTACTGCCCCCTCCTCCCCCCTGGCGAGGAGACCCACGGCACTGTCACCAAAGATGCAACGTCCCACAGACTGCCACCCTCACACTGCCACACCCTGCCTACTGCCACCCTCCCACCTCTTCCTCCCTGGCGAAAGACCCCGCCGAGACCGGGAGGCGGCTCACCCTTGATGAGACCCTGGCGCGCCTTGTTGTAGAGGCCCTTGACGTCGCGCGTCTCGCACACTGCTAGCGGGGTGTCCACGAAACACTCGTAGAACGGCAGACTGGAGTCGGCGTGCAGCTTCCGCGCCACGTCACGGTCCTGCCGGCCGGGAGTGGCCGAGTGGCTGAGGTGTTGAGCTCTGGACACCAAGGTCACGGGTTCGACACTCGCACCACTCGGGACATTTCCCAATCGCGCGGAACACCGGCGAAACGGTGTGGGCAGCGCCATTAGCCGTGACGTGGAGACACAGTGATGTACATACAGTGCCACGTCACGGTCCTGCGCGGCACGTGGCACAGTGCCGCAGTGATGCACACCAAGGGGCGGGTCCGTGACGTCACAACAGGGGGTGGGTCCGTGATGTCACATCAGGAGGAAGGTCCGTGACATCACAGCAGGGCCAGGGTTTGCGACGTCACAGCATGGGGTAGGGTTCGTGACGTTACAGCATGGGCGGGTCTGTGACGTCACAACAGGGGGAAGGTCCGTGATGTCACATCAGGGGGAAGGTCCGTGACATCACAGCAGGGCCAGGGTTCGTGACGTCACAGCATGGGGTAGGGTTCGTGACGTTACAGCATGGGGTAGGGTTCGTGACGTTACAGCAGGGGCGGGTCTGTGCTGGCAGCGAGCCAGTGTCATCCGGGAGGCTACCAACGACACTGCCTCCGATAATTCGTAACATACGAGCAACAGCTGACTCAAGTGAGTCAAAAGCCCCATCTCTCAACATGAGATGAATGTGTTTGCGTTCCGAAATTTTATGAGGTGACAGATGATCAGAGAGTACAGAGAATGCTTCTTTATATTAAAATATACGCAGGTTAATATTCAAGAAAGTTATATCTTATAGAAATTTCCTTTCCACGAAAGGCCGGTTGGTGCGATTGACTGTTGTTGCCCGTAGTCGTTCAGCTCTGGAGCAAATTTCAGATGCTAGCTGTTTATATTTTCGTATTGGCACGTGGACTTACATGCAACAGCATGCATGCTGGAACTTAAATGCAGCAGTGTATCAGGTGCAAAAGGAAATATTCACCACTCAGCAATTGTGACATCATCCAACTGTCGCCAGTGGTTGCGACGTAACATATTAGAAATAAATACAAAATGAACAAAAAGTATGGACATTTTAACAAGTACGATTAGTTTGTACTAGACAAATGTCGAACGAAGATTTAGGCGACAAAATCTTCCTCTTACAACATCTCGTGAGGGATGTCTAGCTTTTGACTCACTTAAATCAGCTGTTGCGAGATTTTGCTTTCTGGAAGGCTTTAAATGGTTTTGAGTCTCCACATTTTGAACGGGACAACTGTCAACAACAGCGTTAACATATTGGTTTTTCGTTAGGTGTGACATGTCGAAACGAGTCCATTAAGATGCCGAGATTCCCCATGGAAATGATGTCCTTTAGAACATCGTTGAAATCCTTCAAACTAAATTTTGAGCCCATAGCCTGCTTATATGTGCATTTTGTTCACTTCTCTTGGGAGACATTTAATATAGGGATACTTATGTTTGTTCAGGGATGCTTATGTTAATGAACATACTAAGAATGCCATACTATCAGCAAATTGTATTGAACAGTAGACCATATCATGGGTAATTGCATTACTTGAAACCACGTTACGCACAAGATGTTTATGTATCACAATATGTAATGATGAGCATAAGCATGATACTTACACACAAACCACCATTAGAAGCAAGACATGGGGACTTCATAAACACACATCAAGAGGCATGATGTCATTACTTCTTTGGGAAGGATGTCTCCTCATTGTTCAATAGGTGGTATATTCCACCTTATTTCACGAATAATTTATCACTGGTCAGCAATATCTCCACAGCCTTGTCGGTCACGATGTGCTTCCACAACGGAGCACAACGGCGCTGCCAGGTCAGTTCACTGCCGAGCGATTGGTCAGAGGTGATGATCGGTGGCGTCCGGCCATGGACAGGCCCTGGTGGTTTGACAGACACGGGGGGCACCATTTGGCTCACATCCGATGCCATTTGAGCGCATTAGCAAACGGAGTGAGTGAGTTGCCACGGTAGTTGCCAGGGAGCAACCACCACCACCGGGCAGACAACCAGCCGCCGGGCAAACAACCAGCCGCCGCCGGGCGACATCGCGTAGCCACGAGTTGTCGAATGTCGTTCTATTTCGGTGGACGTCGGATTCGGCGGGCAGAAATCCCCAGACATCGGAGAAAGTTCTCAGATATCGGAGAAAGTCCTCAGATAGCGGAGACTAAGGTGGACGTCGGCAGCGCACTGGATACTAGGACACATCAGGGGGGGTTGGCAGACGCTGGCAAACATTGATAAACGTGGAAGGAGGATGTTCGTGGGAAATCGTAGGCGTTCGTGAACAATGGTAGTCGTTCCTGGACAATGGTAGTCGTTCCTGGACAATGGTAGGCATTCGTGGACAATGTTAGGCGTTCCTACACAATGGTAGGCATTCCTGGACAATGGTAGACATTCGTGGACAATGGTAGGCGTTCCTGGACAATGGTAGACATTCGTGGACAATGGTAGGCATTCGTGGACAATGGTAGGCATTCCTGGACAATGGTAGGCATTTGTGGACAATGGTAGACATTCGTGGACAATGTTAGGCGTTCCTACACAATGGTAGGCATTCCTGGACAATGGTAGACATTCGTGGACAATGGTAGGCATTCGTGGACAATGGTAGGCGTTTCTAGACAATGATAGGCACTCGCAGACAATAGTAGGCGTCCGTGGACAATAGTAGGCGTTCGTGGATAACAGTAGGCGTTCGTGGGCAACGGTAGGCATTCGTGGACAATGGTAGGCGTTTCTAGACAATGATAGGCACTCGCAGACAATAGTAGGCGTCCGTGGACAATAGTAGGCGTTCGTGGATAACAGTAGGCGTTCGTGGGCAACGGTAGGCATTCGTGGACAATGGTAGGCGTCGGTAGAAATCAGTAAAGATTGTTAATGGTGAGAATTGGGCAGACGTCACTGTGCAATGAGAGACACCAGTGGCCGATGGTAGACACCAGTGGCCGATGGGAGACCCCAGTGGCCAATGGGAGACACCAGTGGCCAATGGGAGACACCAGTGGCCGATGGGAGACACCAGTGGCCAATGGGAGACACCAGTGGCCGATGGTAGACACCAGTGGCCAATGGGAGACACCAGTGGCCGATGGGAGACACCAGTAGCCGATGGTAGACACCAGTGGCCAATGGGAGACACCAGTGGCCGATGGGAGACACCAGTAGCCGATGGTAGACGTCGGTGGACATGAACACGACCACCAGACAGGCTACCGACATTGACTGATTCAGACAGCCATCTATAGATGACGACCATCAGACAGGCTACTGACATTGACTGATTCAGACAGCTATCCATAGATCCATCAGACAGGCTACCGACATTGACTGATTCAGACAGCCATCTATAGATGGCGACTGACCGGTGAGCCTTTACAGCCTGGATTTCAGCAGCGACTATTGTCCAGGTTACCTTGCCGTACGGCGAGACGAAACTGCAGAGCGCCACCACCCCACTGTCGGCGAACAGTTTGGCCACCTCCGCCACCCGCCTGATGTTCTCCTCTCTGTCAACACAGGCCGGCGACGTCATCCAACGACGTCTCACGGATGCTGTTGGCTGGTGACGTCATCCAGCGATGTGACGGACGGTTGGCCGGAGTGATGGCCGTCTGGAGAGTTGTTGGTGACGTATCTAGTGTTCAGTTAACGTGCTCGAATATAGATTGAGGCGCCTTGTTATTGGAGGAAGCCGGTTATGTCAGATATGTTTTTCGACCTATGGCTTTCCCGGTTTTAACATGGGATTTCACGAAGAGCTTCCTCGGTGTTATCCAGTAAGCTTCCTAGCCAATATATACATACGCCTGCTTCTCCAATGAACTGAAACCTTGCCACACATGCTCTGAAGTTTGTTATTGAGCATGTCAGTAGCGACAATGTTGGAACATAAACACAGTCGTAATGAAATGTGATACCGTGCACGTAATTCAATACTGTGTCTACATGTTGAGTTGCATTGTTCTTGCCTTACTTTCACATGGGCTTCCATAAAGTCCCCACAGTTCAGTTGGTTTCCCCATAGCTCAGTTGGTTAGAGCGCCGGGCTGCGTTAGTCTCCCTGTCCTGGCAAGACAGGATTCGAGAAGCTTCACGTGCTCGCATTTAGCCCCCGACTGAGAGGGTCAGTTGGCAACTGGCCGGTAAGGCCGGGGACGAGACACCGTGTCGGTGCCGTGTCGGACGAGACACCGTGCCGTGTCGGTGCATTGACAGCAAGTCAAACTGTGGTGACAATTATGTCGTTGAACTGGAATTCATGGATCGGGTGGTGGGGCCAGGGTTTGCGCAACAAGCTTTGTCTGGCATAGGTCCCTGGTCCACAGAACCATCCCGGCAAGAATTCGGACTATTATAACAATTGGCATTAATCTAACCAGGTGAGTCTTCATGAAGCTGAAATTGGAAAGCTACCACACCAAGCAAATAGCGGCAGCTCATTCGCTTCATGCGTCCTGCACGGATAGCGGAGTGTATGCCAATAGTCAGCCGGATGATAAGTCAGTTCATTTCATCACACGAGAAAGACCAGGGCATAAAATCACGAGCGGTAAAGAAAAAACACGTTCGGCAAACCAACGCCATATGTGGCACGATAGTTCTTTAATATACTCTGGCACGATAGGCCTTGGCCATACGGTGATTTGTCAAACATACGGGTCACTTCCTGCTGGCTTGTAACTAGTGCACATTCACGCCTGTATATTTCGTCTCGGTGCTCATAATAAACAACCGATAGCGTCGCGGAGGAGACACGCATCGAACGCAGTGCGGAGAGCAGCTCGAAACCCATCAGCAATCGACATCGCTGTCCAACAATGTCAGCGAGCCGGTAGTTGGTGCTCGAGGTCAAGCCAGCTGTGCCGAGGTCAGTCGATGTCAGCCGCACACGGACGGTAGCCACACCCGGCCAGCAGCACCATGTCCTGGCAGGACTACATCAACAAGCAGCTCATCGCCACCAACATGGTGCGGGACGCGCTGGTCGCCGGAGCCGACGGCGCCATCTGGGCACAGAGCAAGAACCTCAAGGTGGGACCACAGCCGCTGCCAACGTGGGACGAGAGGCAGGGTGGGGCCGCCTTTCGAATTGAGCACGCCAGCTTGACTGAAACCGCATTTTCCGAACACAAAGTAGAGGCTTCTCTCGCGAGAGCAAGAGGCGGGGTCAATAGGTTTCCCAGTGCCTGCCATTGCTAACTCCCTAGGAAGCGTCAACAATTGTCCAACCATCTGTCTTGTCATCATCTGTCATTTTACCCCAGTCGAATTAAAGACCATGACCGACTAATGTCATTCAGGATACAGTCCACACCAGGTAGGAATAAATTATGACCAGATCACACTAGCCTACACCTGTCAGCGCCTATCATTCTCGTGAAACTTAGTGTTTCGCCGATCGTTTTTATCAGTACGATGCGGCACCACCCACATCCATCTGGAGCACTCGCGCTCTCCGGCCCGGTATTCAATCCCACAACTCTCCCGCCTGTTTTCCCGCCGTGTCGGGTATCTGGTTATGTGCGCTCCCGCCTGTCTTCCTGCCGTGTCGGGTATCTGGTTATGTGCGCTCCCGCCTGTTTTCCCGCCGTGTCGGGTATCTGGTTATGTGCGCTCCCGCCTGTCTTCCTGCCGTGTCGGGTATCTGGTTATGTGCGCTCCCGCCTGTTTTCCTGCCGTGTCGGGTATCTGGTTAGGTGTGCTCCCGCCTGTTTTCCCGCCGTGTCGGGTATCTGGTTATGTGTGCTCCCGCCTGTTTTCCCGCCGTGTCGGGTATCTGGTTATGTGTGCTCCCGCCTGTTTTCCCGCCGTGTCGGGTATCTGGTTATGTGCGCTCCCGCCTGTTTTCCTGCCGTGTCGGGTATCTGGTTAGGTGTGCTCCCGCCTGTTTTCCCGCCGTGTCGGGTATCTGGTTATGTGCGCTCCCGCCTGTTTTCCAGCCGTGTCGGGTATTTGATTATGTGCGCTCCGGATAGTTTCGCACAAACACCGACGCTTGTAGCAGACTCTCGGGCGGAAACGGCGTCTCGCGGACGTCGTCCCGCCGCGTTCAACCTCAAAACATTGATCGCTGACAACACTTCGACTGGTTACCCAAAACAAAATCCAGACGCCACCGGGTCTTGAACCTGCGGCCGTTCGGCTCGCAGACGAGCACGTCCGAACAGGACGGACGGTGCACCACGTGACCGCTGACGTCACACTGGTCCGTGCACAGCCTGGTCCGTGCACGGGAGCGTCACGCGGATTATTCGATAGAAGTGCAACGGTTCGTTGAGTTGGGTGCGTTTTGTGATCAGGAATGTGGGGACATATTAATTTGGAGAGTATAAATGTTTAATCTACGTTGGTTTTGAACACTAGATACGTTAACATGTTATTGTCAGCGCTTCACGTTGGCATTGTGTCGTGTCGTGAATCTATTGACAAAGACAAAGGAAAAACCATGTTGGAGAGAAAAGAGGGAGGAAGTTGGACTCGGAACCGCCTATAACTACGCTGGTGTCTGTGTAGCTGCCTCAGCACTGCAGCCAGGGGGCTCGGGAGCGCCTTTAGTTACGCTGGTGTCTGTGTAGCTGTCTCAGCACTGCAGCCAGGGGGCTCGGAGCGCCTTTAGTTACGCTGGTGTCTGTGTAGCTGTCCAGCACTGCAGCCAGGGGGCTCGGGAGCGCCTTTAGTTACGCTGGTGTCTGTGTAGCTGTCTCAGCACTGCAGCCAGGGGGCTCGGGAGCGCCTTTAGTTACGCTGGTGTCTGTGTAGCTGTCTCAGCACTGCAGCCAGGGGGCTCGGGAGCGCCTTTAGTTACGCTGGTGTCTGTGTAGCTGTCTCAGCACTGCAGCCAGGGGGCTCGGGAGCGCCTTTAGTTACGCTGGTGTCTGTGTAGCTGTCTCAGCACTGCAGCCAGGGGGCTCGGGAGCGCCTTTAGTTACGCTGGTGTCTGTGTAGCTGCTTCATCTAAACACGGTGGTGACAGTAGATGTCGGTTTACACACCACAGGGCACCAAAGAGGAGCTGTTGAAGATCATCAAGGGCATCAAAGATGGCGGCGGTGCGCTGACTACGTCTGGGCTTAACTTCTCGGGTAGGTACACTTCATCACACCTTCACGGCGGAGGCGAGCTGATAACATCTGGACTTTAATTGTTGGACAAGTACATTCTTACGGTTTAATCACACCTCGTCAGTTGAGTTGAAAATGGTTCCAATAACCTTCTTTCAGTCCTTGTTTGCGATAAATGTATGGGTAAACACACTGCATACTGATATAAGGATTTTGTTTAACAGTTGAAACAATGCCGCGCTCACGGTTTAAGCGCAAGATATTCGTGATAATAGCGCCGCCTACCGGCCAAACGCAGTCAATAATCTGCTCATTTGATTGAACATAGGATAGCAGTGTTGTCCTGACATGGAAGAATTGACATTCCCCAACACACCGGAGTGGGTCAGCAATTCGCCAGGGGCCAGCTACCCCTACCCCTTTCCCCACCCCCGTACACACTGCTTGTCCTGTCCCATTCGTCTTGAAACGGACAGGTCCTGGGTTCAAGTGTCGCTACCTTCTTTGGATTACAGCTCATTGGCGACCGCTTGGCGTGGAAATGGCAACAAAAACCACGCGGCTATATCGCGAAATAGCCAGGGCTCCTCCCATCTCCCGCTACCGACTGGGTGTATCCCACCCTCTCGAGTGAATTTCGGGAGAAAAACGCCCTCTTCCTGTTCGCCTATAACAAGAAAAAGACCGAATAAACTGGCATTTTCCATGGAACTTTGACGATATATATATATATATATATATACGCATCAACACACGTACATTATAACGCACTCTTCAAATATTCGGTAGGTGTCCCAAACCGAGAGCTGGACTCCCAACCACCGAGGACAAAGACCATGACCCCGTGAACCCGTCTCTTCACCCACGTGCACGCCGTGTGTGAGTGTATGACCCAACACTCTGCCGCCAGGCACCAAGTACATCTACCTGTCGGGCACGGCCAAAAAATGCATCCGCTGCAAGAAGGGCAAGGTGGGTCTGCACGCGGCCATGACCTCCAAGACGGTGGTGGTGTCGCTGTACGAGGACCCCGTGCAGCACGCCGAGTGCGCCACCGTGGTGGAGAAGTTCTGCGACTTCCTCAAGTCGAAAAACTACTAACGTCACGTTTAGCTGATCGTCACACAGAGCGTCCCCCCGGACTCGAGACGAGTCCAATGAGAATGCTGCTCATTGGGAGACGGGTGGGCCGATGCTGGTGTTCATGGCGTTTGCGTAGCGGAAAGTGCGCAGCTTGTCCGGACCCGAGAGAGTCCAATGAGAATGCTGCTCATTGGGAGACGGAAGGGCCGATGCTGGTGTCCATGACGTTTGCGCTGTGGAAAGTGCGTAGTTTGCTCAGCATTGCTGCCTGGTGGTGTTAATATACAATCTACGCTCTGAGTAACGGTTGGTCCAAGGACGTGTTTCGCTTCAGACTTGGGCATTTCATGCGCGTCAAGAACATTTCGCATGCCGATGAATCTCGCATAGCAGTGGTAACTCAACACAGCCGATGACGCGTGAATGCGTCGCTTTGACGCATGGACACGCTTCAAATCCACCGACCACACCACCAGTGTAATGTGGCGCGGATACGATGTCGAGAGATTCCTAGCCGATTACTTGCATGCAACGTCGACTAACGTAATGCTACAGTTATACAGTAAGGTGATACGCCGCCCCCCCGGGTCCCGGTGGCTACTGCAGGTGCCGCTTGTGTCGCTTGATGACGGCGACACGGAACTTCGAGCTTCATCCAAGTCTCGCTGGAGGGCCATTTCGACGCTGCAATTTCTTCAGATGCATTCGAAAAAGACAAACCGATCAGAATAACAGTCGGACACACGTGGCGGACAGCATGAGCAGAGGCTGGCGAGCCACAACGTCACGCGAATTTCACTTTTACTCACGCGATCGCCGACCTGGACTTGCTCGACTACCACAGCGAGAGAACTGTAAGCCGTTCAGAATTGCACGCTTCCGGCTGGCAGAGGTAGATTCGCACCGCGGCCGGCACACAGCGCCCTCTCCCGAGCCTCATTATCAATCCTGCGCAGTTTTGATAGAGCCACTTGCATCACGTACTGTTCGTTCGCCTCCCCCCCCCCCCATCCGTCGTGATGTCCTGGCAGGACTACGTCAACAAGCAGCTGATCGCCACCGGTTCGGTACGGGACGCCTTCATCGCGGGTCTCGACGGTCTGGTCTGGGCCCACAGCCGGGGTCTCGAGGTGAGGATGGGACCCACGGTACGGGTCACGACGGTCTGGTTTGGGCCCACAGTCGAAGTCTGGAGGTGAGGTCGGGGCCCACGGTGCGGAACGCGTTCACCACGGGTCAAGACCGGGTCGGGGCTGCACCGGGTCGGGGCCCACGGTGCGGGACGCCTTCATCACGGGTAACGACGGTCTGGTCTGGGCCGACAGCTGATGTCTCGAGATGAGGTCGGTGCTCACGGTGTTCAAGGGAGTGGTGAGCCGCCAGGCAGGGCACAGATGAGGAACATCACGAGCGTATGGTGGAACGGGTTATAGGGTACAGGGGTCTGAACTTCTGAATACCATTGAGGGAGAGAGTCAATACATGGAGGAAATGGGAAACCAAAATCGATTGGGTGAGCCCGCCAATAGAGGTACATGTTAAAATGAAACCACTGGGGTCCAAGCCAACATTAAGGGGAACAATTCCCTGAATATCGCTGTGGGGTTGTGTTCCCACGAGTTCCAACTATGGGGTTATGTTCCGACTTCATAAAGTGACAACCATGCGAGAAAGGGTTGTGTCTCCGTCGGACATACCGAGTCAAGGTCATGCTTCGTCAGGAGCTGGCGAGTTAAAGATCATGTTTCGACCACAGCTGACGAGTTAGACCATGTTTCGACCGCAGATGAAGAGTTGAAGACAATGCTTCCACCGCAGCTGCCGAATTAAAGACCATGTTTATACCACAACTGGCGAATTAAAGACCATGTTTCTCCCACACCTGGCGAGCTACTAACATACCGCATTGTCGCAACTACAGCTGAGAATCTAGGCCGTACTGTCCCCAGGCTCGACGATACAGATCCTGACCTCGTTTCCTGACATTCTTCCGCAGCCCAAGCCGGAGGAGGTGCTCAAGGTGATCGAAGCTCTAAAGGATGGCGGAAGATCGCTGACTGAAGACGGGATACGTGTGGCAGGTAGTGTGAGGGTGACGCAGTGGAGAGTTGTGTGGTGAGGAGCTGAGCCAACGGTTCGTGACAGTACTGTCATGGGCTTAGCCGACGGTTCATGACTGTACTGTCATGGGCTTAGCCGATGGTTCATGACAGTGCTGTCATGGGCTTAGCCGACGGTTCATGACAGTACTGGCATGGGCTTAGCCGACGGTTTATGACAGTACTTGCATGGGCTTAGCCGACGGTTCATGACAGTGCTGTCATGGGCTTAGCCGACGGTTCGTGGCAGTACTGGCATGGGCTTAGCCGACGGTTCATGACAGTACTGTCATGGGCTTAGCCGTCGGTTCATGACAGTACTGTCATGGGCTTAGTCGTCGGTTCATGACAGCACTGTCATGGGCTTAGCCAACGGTTCATGACAGTACTGGCATGGGCTTAACCAACGGTTCATGACAGTACTGGCATGGGCTTAGCCGACGGTTCATGACAGTACTGTCATGGGCTTAGCCAACGGTAAATGACAGTACTGGCACGGGCTTAGCCAACAGTGCATGACATTACTGGTAGGGGCTTAGTCAACGGTTCATGACAGTACTGGCCCATTTAGACAATTTCATGAATGTGGGGTGAGCACTCGTCCACGGGCACGCCGTTTACTCTGAGAGACGTCAATAACCGTGGAAAACTCCAGGGCAGGGGAGGTTCAGCTGGGTTTTTCCAAAGGGGCACCGCTATGCAATCGGGGGAGGGGGCACAGTCCCCGGGGCCTCCAATTCTGCATACCCAAAACTTGCAAGTACACCACAACCTACATATAGTGCATTTGCATTAATGCTAAACTCAGGATAATTTAGCAGAAATACATTTTACGATAGCTTTATGAGACTGACGGACATATCTTATCTTATCTTATCGGAATGAAATTAATCCATCAATCGATGCTCTAGGCCTCTGGCACAGCCATAATATTCTTAAGGGGTAAGAGGCAGGGGCGAACGAAAAAAATGTCACGAACAAAGAACGCTTTGGACGCACCATCAATTTTTGGATTTGCGTTGTGAAAATTCAAAATGTCTTGTTTGATCTAGTGCATTTTTGATTGCAAAGGGCGACCCGGGCCCTCGGGCCCCCTTGGCTGTGCCTCTGCTCTAAACCACTTTTGGGTTAATTTACGAAGCCAGGTCACGTAGCGTCGCCTACCTGTCGCGCTGATTAGCCGCGTTCAATGTCTTCCAGCATTTGTCCGGAGCGTTGTCAGGTGGTTCTTGTATGTAAGTCGAGAGTCAAATAAAATACCTTAAAACTTTTGATGATGATCGAATGATTGAAAGGGGATGGGTCTTCGTAGAGGTGAATTGTCGGGTCTTGACAGGTGCGGCGGCGACAGAAATGCACCACACAGGGTTCTTTTTAGTAGAAAATCGGAAGCCGTTTGTGCTGCTCCACTTCTCCAGGCGAGATACAGCGAGCTGCAGCTGTCTTTCTATCGAGGAAGAGCGTGAGGCGGAACACCAAATTGCCACATCGTCGACAAAGAGAGATCTGCCGATATCACAGGGCAAGTCATCTCCAATGTCGTTTATCATCAACGGGAATAAGGCGACACTAAGAACACTCCCCTGGGGAACTCCGTTGGCCTGCGTCTGCCTCTCAGACATTATGCTTCCTACACGGACGCGGAATATCCGGTCGGCAAGAAAATTATGCAGGAAGCGTCCCATAGTACCGCGTACACCACACCTCCAGAGTTTCAAAAGTATACCGTGTTTCCAGGTTGTGTTATAGGCCCCTACAATGTCGAAAAACACTGCCCCTAGATTTCTGTCTTCCTTAAAACTAGTGCGAATGGCAGTGTCAAGCGTTATAAGGTGGTCAACTGCGGACCTTTTTTCTAAATACAGACTGAGCATTGGTGAAGAAGCCCTGTTGGTCTAAGAACCATGTGAGGCGCACATTAACCATCCTCTCCATAAGCTTAAAAAGACATGAAGTCAGAGAGATCGGTCGATAGTGTAGAGGGTCAGAGCCAGACTTGTTAGGTTTCAGTATAGGGATGACAGTAGCATCTCGCCAGGAAGACGGAAACTCATCCCTCTCCCATAGAGAATTAAAGCATGAGAGAAGTGCCTGGCGTGCGTTTGGTGGGAGATATTTGAGCATTTTGTTGTGGACACTATCAGGTCCCTCAGATACGCAACGTAGAGTAGCGATTTTGGATCTGAGTTCGGCCAATGTGAATGCCTTATTGTAAGCGTGCTTCTCAGCGGTAATAAAGTCGAGAGGTGAAGCTTCACAGTTATCTCTGTGTTCCCTAAATCGAACGTTTCGATCGCGGCTCAGGCTTCGGTCAGCGACAGAAGAACTTTGGGTTCTTTTACGACGCATTCAACCGCTAGGCTATATAGCGTCGCCAACCTCTCACGTCGATTGGTCGCGGGTGGACTCGGTAAATGCCGCCGGTTGTGAGATTCGAACCCACAATCTTGCGATCAAGAGTCCGACGCTCTACCAACTGAGCTACCGCGGCCCCCGGTCAGCGAGAGCTCTTGCGATGGTGTTGGCCACGTCAAGAGGATCCGCGATTATGGCGCCACCGACGTGCAGAACCGGAAGTGGTGTTGAGCGAGAGCGTCCAGATATACGATTTATCTGGAACCACACGAATCTCGCAGGAGTGGAGCGGTTTAACGTACTCACGTACTGTCGCCATGACGTCCTCTTGACTTCTCGCACTGTACGCTGTGCGGCCGCCCTGGCTTTTTGAAAGGAAATCAAATTAGCCGTGGTGCTATCATGAGCAAATTTGCGGAAGGCGCGTCGACGGGCGCGAATAGCCTCTCGGCATTGTTCAGTCCACCAGCGCACCGGGGCGCGCCGGGGCCTGCCCGAGGTGCGCGGGATACTCCCTGTGGCACATTGTCCAGTCCACCACGGCACCGGGGCGCGCCGGGGCCTGCCCGAGGTGCGCGGGATACTCCCTGTGGCACATTGTCCAGTCCACCACGGCACCGGGGCGCGCCGGGGCCTGCCCGAGGTGCGCGGGATACTCCCTGTGGCACATTGTCCAGTCCACCACGGCACCGGGGCGCGCCGGGGCCTGCCCGAGGTGCGCGGGATACTCCCTGTGGCACATTGTCCAGTCCACCACGGCACCGGGGCGCGCCGGGGCCTGCCCGAGGTGCGCGGGATACTCCCTGTGGCACATTGCAAAAATATGGATGTGAAATCCTCTAAAGACACAGCAAGACTATTATCATTTGCATTAAAAGTATCTTGAAGTCGAGCTGCGAATTCCACCCAGTCAGCATTTTGGAACTTCCATCGGTGTGGTCTTGTTCCAAGGATGGCACCATGTGTGAAATGAAGCAATATCGGGAGGTGATCACTACCTCTGGGGTCCGAGTCGACTGACCAATCGAAGAACTGTGCCAGTTGCGGATTAGCCACACTGGTGTCCAGCGCTGAAGTGTTTCCCGACGTGAGTGATATGTGGGTGTGTGTGCCTGAATTAAGAATGCATAGTGATTCGTTGATGAAAAAAATATTTCCAGATGTCGCCCACGTGCAGCAACGCACCCCCAAATCGTATGGTGGGCGTTAAAGTCTGCGATAATTAAAACAGGTGGAGGGAGCCCGGTAAGCAGTCGCCCGAGTTCTACCAGGTGGACAGGTGTGACCGGGGAGGTACAGCGAGCATATGCTGCTTTTCCGGTGTCCAAAGGATACCCGTGCCGCTACTGCCTGCACTCGTGGTTAATGGCAGAGGGAGTGCAGGAGCACTATGGTGGACAGCCACCGGGACACCTCCATGCACAATGGTGTCTGTTTGGATGTCGCTACGAAAAAATCTGGTAGTGTTACATAAAACGGAGTTCCGGCTGAAAGCTTTGTCTCCTGCAGACATACGGCTACAGCAGTATATTCACTCATGACTTGAAGGTCCTCCAGGCTGGTCCTCACACCTCTGCAGTTCCATTGTAAAACCGGTGACGACACAGTGGGCTAGGCTTGACTAGATGTGAGTGGAAAAAGTGACCTGAAGATGTCTGGTGGACATATCCTTCTCGAGGGAGCGTTTAGAGGAAAAAATTGCTAAAACGTAAGGTCATTACTCTATAAAGCTGGAGCGGACTTGGGATCGACAGACGATCTCGGACGAGATCTGGGGTATGCCCCACCGGGCGGTGATGGTGTCCATGGGGAGGTTTGCTTGCATCCGGCCACCTCCATGGGGTGGCGTTGGAGGCGGGCCAAAGAACCTCCCTGTCTCAAGGGTGCCTACGGGGTTGACTCCAGGGGCTGGAGATGGTGGGGGCGTCGCCCCGGAAGGCCGACGGTCGGCCCTTGCGCTCGGCGACGACTCACGGGACCCAGTTCGTGATGCACGTCCACCCTTGCTGACATAGCACACTCGCTGAAAACACTCACTTCCTGTAACCCACCGACACCTCTGTAACTCTTACTGACCCACTATGACCCTCGCTGATCTCCTCTGACCCTCACCGCTCCTCTGTGACGCCCACCGACCCGTGACCCTCAGGGACACGATACATCTACCTGGACGGCGAGCCGGACAGCCACTACCACTGCAGGCGCGGCCCGGTGGGTCTGTACGTGCGACAGACACAGCGGGTCGTGATCGCCGCGCTGTACGAGGACCCCGTCACGGGGGACCGGTGCCGCGCCTGCGTCACCAACCTCTGCAACTACCTCGCCGTCAAGGGCTTCTGAAGCGGCTCCAGTGCCGCCGTCCGCCACAACCACTTCACCGGAAAATGCGTCTGGGTGGTTGCTGTGCTCCCAGTAGCTGTTGCTATGTCGCCTGATGAATCCATCAGGCTGATGCGGGTCCAGTGCCACAAACATCTACAATAACCCCACAACGAAGGGCTTCTAGGCGGGGCCTGCTTCGCCCACATCTGCAACTACCTCACCGTGAAGGGCTTCTGAAGTGGCTCCAGTGTCGCCATCCACAACTACCACTTCACCCTGGAATGCATCTGGTGTGCATTGCTGTGCTCCCAGTATCTATTGCTATATTCGATTATTGCTGATTGATTGATTTATTGATATGATTGATATTGCTAAGCAGAAGGATTTCTGATGCGGGTCTAGGCTCACAAACATCTACAACAACCTCACCACGAAGGGCTTCTAGGCAGCGCCTGCTTCGCCAATCTCTGCAACTACCTCATCACGAGGAGGTCGAAAGGAGCGAGGTCAGGAAGAGGAGCACCTTCCACACCCGGATCGAACACTTAGACCTGGCTCGTTCGTGTGTGGAGACTTCCCAGACACTCGCACTGTTGAGTTGCGTTCGCACTGTTGAGTTGTGTTCTACAGCCACGCCACCAAGGGTGTTGGGTTGTTCTACAGCCACCCTACCAAGGGTGTTGGGCTGTTCGACAGCCACACCACCAAGGGTGTTGGGTTGCACTAGATTGGAATGGCTATCTTACACCCGCTGAGGCCATTTCAACCAATGCCGCCGTGTTTTTGGCATGCATCTGCCATGAGCCGATTCTGAAGATTATGGGGGTATTCTGAAGATCATATTGTATTCTGAAGATTATGGGGTATTATGGAGATTACGGAGGAAATTTGAAGATTATGTGGATATTCTGAAGATTATCGAGATATTCAGAAGATCATGGTGGTATTCTGAAGATTATGGGGTATTTTGAAGATTATGTGAATTATTGTGGTATTCTGAAATTATTCTGAAACTTATGGGTGTATTCTGAGGATTATGGGGTATTCTGAAAATCCTGAGGGTATCCTGTAAATTATGGGGATATTCAGAAGAATATGGGGGTAATCTGAAGATTATAGGGGTATTTCTAAGATTATGGAGGTATTCCGAAAATATTGGAGGTATTCCGAAGATCATGGAGGCATCCGAAAATTATTATAGTATTCCGTAGATTGTGATGTATCCTGAAGATACAAGACTCGGGTAACCGACCGCACAGTGGGCCAAAAAGCGAGCGTTTGCCACGACCGGAGATCGCTCAATTGGCGGCGGGAGCCACCACTCAGTCGGCTGGGCTGCGGCTCACGCACTGGCCAAGTCATCTACTATACGGCGGCCAGCAATGCCACCGGTGTGAACATCAGGTAGCATGCACATTTCAGGAGAAACGTGCCACGCACGTGACTTTTCGTTCAACCCACTCCATCAATACACACATTCTTGGAAAAGCAGCTTCCCGAGCCTCCGAGTTGTATATGCAAATGATTGACGACTGACGACTGACGACTGACGGCTGACGGCTGACGACTGACGGCTGACGGCCCACCTGTCCTGTGCCGAGAAGCCGAGGTTCTTGTTGAGGCCGTGCCGGATGTTGTCGCCGTCCAGGCCGTACGCCGGGATGCCGTGCGACACGAGGAACTCCTCCAGCGCGAACGAGATGGTGGTCTTGCCGGCCCCGGACAGCCCTGGGCAGCACGGTGGTCGTTAAAGGGGAGGGGAGCAGGGGTCATGGACCGGACAGCCCTGGACAGCGGATTAGGACAGTTGGTTAGGCTGGGTAGCAGCGGATTAGGCTGGGCAGCAATGGATTAGGCTCAATAGCAGCGAATTATGTTGGGCAGCGGCGGATTAGGTTCAACAGCAGCCGTTTAGGTTCAAAAGCGGCCGATTAGGTTCAACAGCGGCGAATTAGGTTCAACAGCGGCAGATTAGGTTCAAAAGCAGCGGATTGGGGTGAGCAGCGGCGGATTAGGTTCAACAGCAGCGGATTAGGTTCAACAGCAGCGGATTAGGTTCAACAGCAGCCGATTAGGCTGGTCGGCTGGGAGGAACAAAACGCGTTTGGAAGAACTAACAAACATTCCAGTATCACAGGACACGCAGGGTCAACGCCGAACGTGCCGACCAAAACCCATCGAATTGCAATGCATCACGATTCCAGGAATATTTCACCGCTACATCGGTAACTTGTCCATTTTCATGGCCTTCAAGAGAGCATCGAGATGGCATCATCATTGCACGTACAGAACCGTAACCGCCTCGTGACAAATACAGATAAGATACAGACTTGTATTGAGGTAATCCACAATGGACTTGTGGCTATTACAACCTCGCGCGAATATGATAAAACAGCAGGGCAGAAAGGTCAAAATCACAGAACAGTTAAACAGGTGGTCATGCATGTCATAATAAAATAGAGCAGGGCGAGCAGCAAATCGGTCCGGCACGGGCGGCACGTTAGACAGGTCCGGTCGTCGGTGGCGACGGTAGGTCGGCGCCGCATCAGCTCTGTTGAGAAAATGAAATAGCACGTTGGGAATACGAAAACAGCACTGTTGTCGGGTGCGGCCGAGTGAGCGCTGTCTGGTCGGTGCGTGCTTACCGGTGAGCCAGATGGTACAGCCGCGGAACTGGCCGAGTGAGCGCTGTCTGGTCGGTGCGTGCTTACCGGTGAGCCAGATGGTACAGCCGCGGAACTGGCCGAGTGAGCGCTGTCTGGTCGGTGCGTGCTTACCGGTGAGCCAGATGGTACAGCCGCGGAACTGGCCGCGCTCGCCCATGACCTGACCTCGCTTGTTGCGAGACACATGACCCGTCTGGTAGGTGACGTTCGTCGCCTTCTGCAACGGAGAAATATCGTCAGTGAGCTGGGTCGGGTCGCTCAGTCGCCAACGCACATCGAAACCAGCTGCAACCAGCCACAGCCAGCTGCAGCCAGCTTGGCAGTCAGTCGAATGCCAACGACCGACAGCGCAACCAGCCACATCTGTCAACATGTCAACCACTGACAACGCAAGCAACCACATCTGTCAACCTGTGAGCCAACAAACTATCACCAGGCACATCGCAACCAGCCACATCAGTCAACCGACTACTATCACCCGGCACATCACAACCGACCAACCAACAACCAACCGACCGACCGACCGACCGACCGACCGACCGACCGACCGACCGACCGACCGACCGACCGACCGACCGACCGACCGACCGACCGACCGACCGACCGACCGACCGACCGACCGACCGACCGACCGACCGACCGACCGACCGACCGACCGACCGACCGACCGACCGACCGACCGACCGACCGACCGACCGACCGACCGACCGACCGACCGACCGACCGACCGACCGACCGACCGACCGACCGACCGACCGACCGACCGACTCGGGGCCCTCTCCGTTGGCCTAGAGGCCCTTCACGCTGGCCCGGACCGGGACCTTCGGCGTCTGCCCGTGGGAACTCTCCGTCCACTCGGGGTCCCTCTCTATCGACCCAGGACCCTCTCCATCAGTCCGGGGCCCTCACTATCGGCTCGGGACCCTCTCCACGTTCACCAGCCCGGGACCCTCACTATCGGCCCGGGACCCTCTCCATCAGCCCAGGGCCCTCACTATCGGTCCAGCTGTCTTCAAGTCGGCTTTGGGGCCCTCACAGGCCGCCCGGAGCCCCCAGCAGCGCCAAATGTCTTGTGTGGCTATGTTCAAACACGTGTTGAACAGCCCAATTGCGCCCCCGGTGGAGGGTCTGACCCCCTGCACCTCTGGACAACTCACTAAGCGCGTTGTCGGCGCTGCGTCGGGACGACTGTTAGTGCAGGTCCAGCCTGGAACCAGCACGGCAGGCTCCGTCCAATATAACATGTACCGTATTTCCATTTTAGTTGTGTTCGTTCAGTTCGCTTTCATTTGCAGAACACAAAGTCAGCTGGCGGCCACGCTCACGACTGGGTACGCCTCGATCGGCCAGACGGGATAGCACGCGACCATTTTGGTGTTTGTTTGTTCATTGGGGCTTGAGGGCGCCTAAACTGCTAGTGGTTATCTAGCGCCCAGATTTTCATGTTGGTAATGTCATGTCGATGGGGTAATGTCATGTCGATGGCGTCAGTAATGTCATGGCAATAGGGGTCATGTCGATGGCAACGACACTTGAAACTGGCGTACATTAGGCCCAGGGCAGACGTTATGCCTAGGACAGACGTTAGACCCAGGACAGACGTCAGGCCTAGGACAGACGTTAGACCTAGGACAGACGTTAGACCCAGGACAGACGTCAGGCCCAGGGCAGACGTTAGCCTAAGACAGACGTTAGACCCAGGACAGACGCAGGCCCAGGCAGACGTTATGCCTAAGACAGACGTTAGACCCAGGACAGACGTCAGGCCCAGGGCAGACGTTATGCCTAGGACAGACGTTAGACCCAGGACAGACGTCAGGCCTAGGACAGACGTTAGACCTAGGACAGACGTTAGACCCAGGACAGACGTTAGGCCTAGGACAGACGTTAGGCATAGGACAGACGTTAGGCCTAGGACAGACGTTAGGCCTAGGACAGACGTTAGGCCTAGGACAGACGTTAGGCATAGGACAGACGATAGGTCTAGGACACACGAACGACATAAATACAGCGCAAAATGGCGCGGCTGCTACGATAACGATGCAACGTGTGTGGCGGAGACCGAAGTCCCATAACGTCAGCAGTGACGCCAAAGACGAGACGGCGTGATCAGACACCTTGAAGAACCATCAGCTTCCATGGCCAGGTGGCAGAGTCAGGCGGCAGAAACCGAGCATGACGTCACCAGGAGACCGGACTGGACTGAGGCTGCCCTGCTGACAGACACGGAACCAACCAACCGAGCATGACGTCACCGGGAGACCGGACTGGACTGAGGCTACCCTGCTGACAGACACGGAACCAACCAACCGAGCACGACGTCACCGGGAGACCGGACTGGACTGAGGCTACCCTGCTGGCAGACACGGAACCAACCAACCGAGCATGACGTCACCGGGAGACCGGACTGGACTGAGGCTACCCTGCTGACAGACACGGAACCAACCAACCGAGCATGACGTCACCGGGAGACCGGACTGGACTGAGGCTACCCTGCTGGCAGACACGGAACCAACCAACCGAGCATGACGTCACCGGGAGACCGGACTGGACTGAGGCTACCCTGCTGGCAGACACGGAACCAACCAACCGGCTCTGAGTCGGTTTGGGGTCAAAATGGAAAGAGGAGCCAATTTCGCACAATCCAACGATCACATTTGCATTGAGATAGCTTAGGACCTGGGCTTTAGGCTTTAGGGCGCTTCGATCAGAGTTGACCATTCGCGTAGCTTAGGCCCTGAGCTTGAGATCAAAACAATATTTCCAATGCGTAATATTTATAGCTTTATCTCGCAAGTCGTGAACAACGGCCAATATTTCCCCACATAAAACCCTCTTCGGAGAGGGAGGGAGTTATGGTCATGTCGCCACCCCGAGAGCCACCACTGCCTGCTGGATAACAGCACGAGCACCAGTCGCCACCAACATCGGCGTTATGTGGGGCGAGCTCCTGCCGTTCAGATTCCCAGCTTGGAGAGCGCAGCTGTCCGTGCCGAACGTTTCGCCAGTTCTCAGCAGCATTCCCACAGTACCACTATCACTGCCATTGTGTGGGCAGCCGTACACTGCTCGTGGTGCCGCAGCACCATCAATGCTTGAACAGCAGCACCGGAGTCTACATCAAACCTCCTGAGTCGGCACTCAAGTTGACGCATCTAACACGAGCTTCAAACGCACTCGTTATCAATGTCACGTAAATCCGTCACCATCACCTCCACGTCAGGCGGATACCGCTGTACTCACACCCACGTCAGGCGGATACCGCTGTATCCGCACCCACGTCAGGCGGATACAGCTGTATCCGCACCCACGTCAGGCGGATACGGCTGTATCCGCACCCACATCAGGCGGATACCGCTGTATCCGCACCCACGTCAGGCGGATACCGCTGTATCCACACCCACGTCAGGCGGATACCGCTGTATCCGCACCCACGTCAGGCGGATACAGCTGTATCCGCACCCACATCAGGCGGATACCGCTGTACTCACACCCACGTCAGGCGGATACCGCTGTATCCGCACCCACATCAGGCGGATACCGCTGTATCCGCACCCACATCAGGCGGATACCACTGTATCCACACCCACATCAGGCGGATACCACTGTATCTACACCCACATCAGGCGGATACCGCTGTACCCACACCCACGTCAAGCGGATACCGCTGTATCCACACCCACATCTGTCCGACACAACATTAATTGTATATCATTTAGACGGCATCATCTCCATCCCCACGCTGTCGTGAGACCACTGGTCCCATTTCCTCGGTGCTGTGAGCTCGCCCGGCCTGCCTGGCGGCACAGCCTACCCGCCGCCCGGCGACCAGGCCCGACCCTGGCACATGATTGGTGTCACCCGTTGGAAACTAGGTCCGCCACTAGTTTGCGATTGACCGCTATGCTCCCGTTTGTGTGACTTTGCATGCTTGACCCTAAGAGGCGTATATGTGTGCTTGGAGACTTCGCCAGCAGTACATGCACCTCTGCACGAGACGCTCGCCTCTGCCTGACCGTCGACCACCCGGCCGACGACAAAACACTCAGCAATTAAACACCACCACCACCACCACCATACATCGGCCCCTCTCGCCGGTGGTGGCCATTTAAACACCACCACCACCACTACCAGACATCGGCCCCTTTCGACGGTGGTGGCGATTTAAACACCACCACCACCACCAGACATCAGGCCTTCCCGACAGCGGCGGCGTCGCGGAGCTATTAAGCTCTCGACTCCGCCAGCATTCTGTCAGTGCGCGGGTCGGCCATGCAGGTGACGTGGCGCCTTTATCAAAGCTGATGGCGGCACGTGACCCGCCAATGACCATTATTGTGACACGACCAGGGGCGTACACAGAGGTCGTCAAGCATCCCTACTTTATTTGGTAATGGAAGCGGTTTTCTAAAACAGAAGCTCCTTCATCGTGACACGGCCATACGAGATCAAGTCGAACTTCGTCATCACACCTTGTCACCACGGTCACCTTTACGCCCCGGTGAGCATACCCTGGACGCGCCTCTGCACGTGGCCATCGAAGGTATGTGGTTATGGCCTCGAGGCGAGACGGGCGACCGTGTGATGAGAAAATCTTTACGAAAATACGGCCTCATCGACGCGGCCAGGCATCCGTAGTCATGACAACCGGCACGCGCGGCAGCTTCATAAGTAGGACGTGAGCGGGCATTGGAAAGGCTTGAGGCATTGCTCATAAGCGCACACTGAAGACAGCTGAAAACAACTTAATTCGCCCTCAGATTATCTCCACTTGATTGAGCATTCACACTGAGATTCAATCTTCGGAACTCACCGACTATGTATGATCCAACACCGACTACACAGACTACACCGACTGCAGGCACAGCCTTCTCATCAGATATTTTAAATACGAAATTATCCGAAGAAAGTCATTGTAAAGGAAGAGATGACCGGCAGAATGACGAGATGCCCACTGAGGACGCTGCGTTGAGAATATCCACATCCGCCTACATGATCTCTTCGCGAGAATAATCCGCACATTCGACATCTGCTGTTGGCATATTATAAGATTGTGTAAAGGATTCAATTTTCAGCGCCTATTATCTGTGCTATACATGTAACTAAAGCCTGATAACGGGCAAGATGTTATCAGTCAGCCTCGCATATCCAAAAGTCCCAGACCAGGTGCGTTGCTTTATATTTATTTCCGAGTCTCAATCCCTCACCCCCACACCGATATTGAATTCAGCTCCTAATGATGCCACAGGCCCGCCGATGTTAACTTGTGCCCACTCAGAGTTGAGTCGGAAAAATTCAGGGCGCACCCGCCCCGTTTAACATATCTTTCCCGATCAGCGAAAGCGAAATATTGCAATACCTTAATCCAGCATATTTTTGTTTCTTTCTGAAATGAGCGTGATGTGACCCTCCCACTAACAGCTTGTTAAAAAAAAGTAAACCGACGTCGGTCTCTCACCACCTAAACAATGAACACCGCCAACACTTACAGCATTATAACGGTTGACCCCCACCCCAGGCCTCTCAACACCCTAAACAATGAACACCGCCAATACTTACACAGAACGGTTAACCCCACCCAGTGTCTGTAACACCCGATCAACTTAAGTAGCACATACCTCCACATTCGAAAAACCATCGCAGGCTAGTCCACATGTCACTGCCACAGCTCTCCCCACGGTCTGGAGACAATATCATGTCCCATCAAAGAATTGGCGCATCCCCATGTCTCAACACCCCAGCACATAGCATAGCCCCAGATCTTCAGCCCGAAAGGCTAAAGCAGGCATAGGCACCGCCACGGCGGGGGACGGGGGGGGGACGGGGGACGAGTCCCTCTCCAAATGTCGTGGCATTTAACATCAAGCCGGTAGCGATGCATGGAGGGAATCGACCTAAAACTCAGTCGTACCCCTGTGCAAAACCTGTGGTCCCGTCGACGAAAGCATGTTCATGTCCCAAACACCCTTTGTAGCTCGCCTCGATCAGGTGAATAGGAGCGCCCCTTCGACCCGGCGACCTACCTAAAGTAACAGCCGCTAATACCAAAATACATCAGACAGTAGCAACACCAGCATCTAACAAGCGCACCATCAATATGCTTCATTCTGTCACTGCAACGCCCTGCAGCTCAATCGTCAATGGTATACAAAAAAAGAGTAACATTCGTGCCATGTACGTATTATTCTGGTCATCGGCACCGGGAAGCCCATACTATTCAGCGCAAAGTTGTCGCCAGAAGGAAAGCAATGGGAACCATAACCAAGGCGCGGGTGGAGAGAACCTCCCTAGACGTTTCTGGTAGCAGCTAATTTGAAGTTAGTTTTTGTTACGTCACGTCGAGGAACGAAAATGGTAATATGTTCCTTATCACTGCACGGTTAGTGTCCATCGACATCATGCCTGTAAGGTGCACTTCGATATACTCCTTTACCACGAGCATCACCAAAGTGGCTGACGGGAAAGCGTCCGAAAACTTCCTGCAAATTTGGAGTAACTCCCTGGAGCGTTGCATAGTAATAATCAATCAGAAACCTTTTTCGTCCCCTATTCAAAATCTGCGACGACATCAATATCTTTCGCCCTCACAGTGAGCGCGATCCCACGTATCCAGCACTCAAGAAGGGGCCCAACATCTGCCATCGCTGCGACCACTTGCAACATCTCAGCGACGCAAGTCGACACAAGCGACACGCGCGTCATCCTGACCTCGACACAAGCGACACGCCGCGTCACCCTGACCCCGACGAAAAGTTACCTGTCATGGTAACACAGCGTACGTTGGTCGATGAGAATCAAACTGAGTCATCAGTGTGGAACTTCGGAGGGGAGCGCGCCGTCCTCCGCAGCGCATCGAAGAGCGGCAGCGCGTCGACGGGTGGTGCCCGTCCGGCGTCCGTCGTCGTACTGACAGGTCACTGGTTCGATACCAGGTCGACCCAGAAATGTTGTCTACCCCTGACGGATCGGTGAGATGGATTGGCAAGGATTAGCAATGGCGGCCGCGAACAGCCGGCTGATAATCAGAGGCGTCTGCTGCTTACGATCACGGCTAGTTGAGGCGCGCAGTCAAAGATGGTTTTGAGGAAAACCGGCTTCAATCCCGTCTCGGGATCGTATCAGTTCACTGTATTTCGGTAAGGCTAAAAAATGGCATCACATTCGCATTTGAATTATTTACACATAACGTGACCACTCCACCAAAACGCTTCTGAGATACAGTTAAGATATGCACGACCGATGATGACATGGTGTATGGGGGCGGCGAAAAGGCAGCAGTTCAACACATGATTTGGCAGACAGAGGGGAGAGAGAGAGAGATAGAGAGGACAGATAGAGAGGAAAGATAGAGAGGAAATATATAGAGAGGAAATATATATATATATATATATATATATATATATATATATATATATATATATAGAGAGAGAGAGAGAGAGAGAGAGAGAGAGAGAGAGAGAGCCAGAGCCAGAGCCAGAGCCAGAGCCAGAGCCAGAGCCAGAGCCAGAGCCAGAGCCAGAGCCAGAGCCAGAGCCAGAGCCAGAGCCAGAGCCAGAGCCAGAGACAGAGACAGAGACAGAGACAGAGACAGAGACAGAGACAGAGACAGAGACAGAGACAGAGACAGAGACAGAGACAGAGACAGAGACAGAGACAGAGACAGAGACAGAGACAGAGACAGAGACAGAGACAGAGACAGATACAGAGACAGAGACAGAGACAGAGACAGAGACAGAGACAGAGACAGAGACAGAGACAGAGACAGAGACAGAGACAGAGACAGAGACAGAGACAGAGACAGAGACAGAGACAGAGACAGAGACAGAGACAGAGACAGAGACAGAGAGAGACAGAGACAGAGACAGAGACAGAGACAGAGACAGAGACAGAGACAGAGACAGAGAGAGAGACAGAGAGAGAGAGAGAGAGAGGGTTGGTGCAAAGGTATCGCTACAAAGTAGGCTGCACCATCGCATAACTAAAAACTTCGGAGGTGTGAGGAGTTCAGCACCACGTCATCCAACTCAAGGAAAATTTCGCATGAGGCCCATAGTATGAGGCCCATAGTATATGTGCCTTGAGGCCCAAAATAACCAACCAACCAACCATAACATGAGATCCACTAAACCAAAACAACAGATAAGCTGTTTCGTAGAAGGTAATGGAAGTATCCACGGCGGTCACCAACGGCACCACTTGCCCATCAACACACCTCCACGGCGGTCACCAACGGCACCACTTGACCATCAACACACCTCCACGGCGATCACCACTTGCCCGACTTGCCCATCAACACACCTCCACGGCGATCACCAACGGCACCACTTGCCCATCAACACACCTCCACGGCGGTCACCAACGGCACCACTTGCCCATCAACACACATCCACGGCGGTCACCAACGGCACCACTTGCCCATCAACACACCTCCACGGCGGTCACCAACGGCACCACTTGCCCATCAACACACCTCCACGGCGATCACCAACGGCACCACTTGCCCATCAATACACCTCACGGCGGTCACCAACGGCACCACTTGCCCATCAACACACCTCCACTGCAATCACCAACGGCACCACTTGACCATCAGAGTCGACACCCAGCGGCGTCGTTATCTCGCGCCAGTCCATTACACCGGCAACCTTGAACTGCCGCCAGGCGTGCGATAGTGTCGGCAGCGGCGATACGTCGGTAATGCCGGGTCACAGCCGGCCCAGAATACCCACCACCCCCACCTGATACACACTCTCGGCCGCCAGGCAGTCAGGTCGGCTGGTAGCGAGAGGGCGGGCGCCGGCCTGCCGACGCTTAACCCTTGGGTTAAGCGTCTTGATGGGGGTATTTGTACGCCCCTAAGATTTGTCTGCGTCAGAGGAGAAATGGCGGCGCTCAGCGCCGCAAAACATTCAGTACCTTCTCCTTGGTCATTCCTCCGTCTGATGTGAAAACTTAAACTTCAGGTCATGCAATGTCACTGACCTAGCCCAGGTCAATTAGCACCACCCACAAAATGTTTGAGGATCGATACCTCATACGCATGAAGAGATATGCAATGCATCTTGCCACGTGAGTGCAATTGGGCACTGTCTCCAATAAGTATATATCGGATTTGTGTTTGAGGCCAGGTCAGTGACCTGACGTCACGGCCAACTTTTACCATTTTGGGCCAAGTTTCCTAATTTTGTAATATTCATGTTCCTCTAACATCTTTTGGCATCATTTTACCTTGACATGCAAGCAGAAGCATGAGGAGAAGTTCATTGGCAAACTTGCTTGACCTCCGTCCAGTGGACTAGAGTCAAGACATGATGAAGTACGCAATGTAAGCTAAGCTAACTGCCGTTTAGACACTGCTGCTATATGGTGCATGTTCAGTTGTCATGGCCTAAATAGTGTCAAAGTTGCACTGCATGACCGAGACTATCCTAACACGCAGATATAAATGTGTTTGAAAAAAAGTATTTTTCCTCAAAAGCCGCCATTCATATCTTTAAAAATATGAAAACATAAAAAGTAATATAATTTGTGTGTCCTACTCGTCGAGCGCCTTCTGGTGGTGTGATAGACGGTGTGATCAGACCCCCTTCTGGTGGTGTGATAGACGGTGTGATCAGACCTTCTGGTGGTGTGATAGACGGTGTGATCAGACCTTCTGGTGGTGTGATAGACGGTGTGATCAGACCTTCTGGTGGTGTGATAGACGGTTTGATCAGACCTTCTGGTGGTGTGATAGACGGTGTGATCAGACCTTCTGGTGGTGTGATAGACGGTGTGATCAGACTTTCTGGTGGTGTGATAGACGGTTTGATCAGACCTTCTGGTGGTGTGATAGACGGTGTGATCAGACCTTCTGGTGGTGTGATAGACGGTGTGATCAGACCTTCTGGTGGTGTGATAGACGGTGTGATCAGACCTTCTGGTGGTGTGATAGACGGTGTGATCAGACCTTCTGGTGGTGTGATAGACGGTGTGATCAGACCTTCTGGTGGTGTGATAGACGGTGTGATCAGACCTTCTGGTGGTGTGATAGACGGTGTGATCAGACCTTCTGGTGGTGTGATAGACGGTGTGATCAGACCCCGTTCTGATGGTACCCCCTTCTGATGGTGTGATAGACGGTGTGATCAGACCCCCTTCTGATGGTGTGATAGACGGTGTGATCAGACCTTCTGGTGGTGTGATAGACGGTGTGATCAGACCTTCTGGTGGTGTGATAGACGGTGTGATCAGACCCCGTTATGATGGTACCCCCTTCTGGTGGTGTGATAGGCGGTGTGATCAGACCCCGCTCACTTTCATGCAATGCTTAGTTTGGAAGCTAGACGGGGTCCTTAACGACACCCTGCTCCAGAGACGGGATGTGAGGATCCGACAGGAAAGGCGGGGTAAACAAGCGGAAGTTCATTCATTGCGCGTGGGCGACGTTGGACACAGTGGTGGCATCTTGTTATTGCGCAGGGGCGATGTTGGACACAGTGGTGGCATCTTGTTATTGCGCGGGGGCGACGTTGGACACAGTGGTGGCTTCCTCGTCGGTACGAGAGGGGACCGGTTCGGTGTCCAGTCGGATCAGAGGCGACTTCTCACCCAAACCATCCGTGATAGATGTGCTGCAACCCGTGGCCTCGGCAATCTATTCATTATATTTGGCGCGGCGCATGGCGGAAACTGGCATCTATCGCTATTGGAGGAGTGCAATCCGGCCACAATAAATAAATAAAAAACGGAGAATAGCATGCAAGAAGTGTTGGGAGGAACGCCACGCAAACACATGACCATCGATAGATGGCATCAGCAGGCGAACATCGACGAGTATGAGGGGCGTCGGTAGCCCAGTGGTTAAGTTGAGCGTCTTGCACGCCAGAGGTACGGGGTTCGATTCCCGGCGATGCCCGCACTTCCTGCCAGGCTGGGAGGCGGGCGACGCCATATGGCCTCGGCTGCCGAGTGCGTCGTAAAGCCACAATCCAATCCAATCGGCAAGGACGAGGACAACAGACCGGCACGCAGTGCTGAATGTCGCGCTGCTGACGTTCCAGGCGTGCGATTCTGCTCCGGTGACGTCGAGACGACAAACTCGAAAAGCGGCAGACAACAGAACACAGCAACAACAGTGTAAATAATCGGATCGCCTGAGCGCACTATCAATCATCTCATCACTGCTCTCAATCATCAATCATCAATCATCAAATCACTGCTGTCGCAGTTATCGGTGCCATCACACTCTGCTATCACACTCAGGAACTGCAGGCCTCCTGGAAAGGTAACTAGCCGACCGCACAGCTTCCCGAGCAAACTTTCTGGCGAGACCACCGACCCCCCCCCTCAGATCCATTAATAATTGAGCAACCGCTCGTGCCACGGTCAGACAGATCTCGATAGAGGAGGCGCAGCCAATGCATCACATCGGAGCGGAGATCATGTGTGATCATCAGAGATCATCAGAGATCAGAGACCACTGGCGTCAGTACGACGGCCACTCTCCCAGCTTTGACACCGCCTGCCGCACCTGGGGGAACTAAGGCCAGGCTTACTGGGCGTCATGGAAATCAGTGGCGCCACAGGCACACAAAATTGAATGTTCTCCCGCAGGCCTTGTACGATCATATGCGCATGGTACGACCATATGCGCTTCCGCATGTAGTTTCCCAGATTTTCTCAATTCAAGCAGAAAATGGCAGCCAGTAATTTTCTAATATAATACCTTCCACTAACAATTTTCCACTATCACCCAATATGATCGATACATTTCGACTCCCGTCTTTTCCTCCTGCTACACTTAAAATATCAATATAACTGGAAACATCCGTGAATCAGGAAACTACATATACCAAATGTTTTGTTACCGCTATTAATTTGGAGGTACGCCAGGTCTTGACTAAAAACAATTATTTGTTCCGAAATCCTGCAGTCAACTTTACAACTTTACGCTACTTCAATTTTCCGGCCGTGAAACTACCTTTTCAAAAACAACTCCAACTCCCGTCAACACAGCTAAACTAAATTGTGTGGTGCTGGGCGCATTGTAAATTCAAGGACTATAATTCCGAAGGCATCAACCCGTCTATCCGAAATAGATTGACTGTGCATTCACACCTAGCGTCCGCCCCCAAACATTTTTGTTTCGGATTAAAATTGTCGACCAGGTCCACCGTTGGCATAATATGCAAACCCAGCTTCTGTTCGTGGAACACGGGCCTGGGCTGTGAAATGCACGTCCAATGTATTCTGAACAGGGAAGGCCATACATTTTGCAATGCAGTTCCACCTATTAAGTCATGCAGCGCCTCCAATCTCTCCACCCATTCGTCAAGGGTGGACACGAAAAACGAGCAACTAGTGGGATTCGAACTGAAGACCGCATGATCCGACTTAAAAGGTTATAACCACCTGCCATGATATCTGCCATTATTCCTGCCATCATATCTGCCATGATATCTGCCATGATATCTGTCATCATACCTGCCATCATACCTTCCATCATACCTGTCATCATACCTGCCATCATACCTGCCGACAAGAACAGCAGCAGACGGCTCAGTCGCCACCGGCACACCCGTTGAGTCACCATTGTGACAATGGCCTTAACGTCACGTACCGGCAGAGAAAAACGCGCGTCCAACACGGCGATAAGCCTCGGCCGAGGTTACTCAGCGTGCTGTCTCCTGTCCTGTTGGGTGTGTCACTGACAGTCACTAATGCAGCGTACGTCACACAGGAGAGCGGCCCGGCGGACGGACGTCACTACCGCCGCGTCACGTCAGTGCATCACGTCCCCACGCGACCGCCACATCACCTCATCACGTGACCGCGACATATCGCCTCGTCACCACGTCGCTTGTCACTCCATATCTTCACCTCGTCACTTGTCGCCTCGTCACCATGTCACGTGTCACCTCACCTCGTCACCTCGTCACTTGTCACCGCGTCACTTGTCACCCATCTCTTCACCACGTCACGCTACCACGTCACATCGTCACCTCGCCATCACGCCACCCGAACTCACCTGAGGCAGGAACGCCGTGGATATAACAAATGATGGTGTACTTTAGGATTCAAATACCATATATAGCGGTGATCATGTCCCATGCTATGCCTCTCATCCTTCAGCAACTGGCTTACATCGAGTATCCTCACGTCATCTCTCCGCCTATAGCATACACTCATACATCACATCAAGTACCCTGACGTCATCTCCCCGCCCATAGCACACACTCCCACATCACATCAAGTATCCTAGTCATCTCTCCGCCATAGCACACACTCCCACATCACATCAAGTATCCTAACGTCATCTCTTCGCCCATAGCACACTCCCACATCACATCAATTATCCTAACGTCATCTCTCCGCCCATTGCACACATTTCCACATCACATCAAGTATCCTAACGTCATCTCTCCGCCCATAGCACACACTCCCACATCACATCAAGTATCCTAACGTCATCTCTCCGCCCATAGCACACACTCCCACATCACATAAAGTATAATGACGTCATCTCTTCGCCCATAGCACACACTCCCACATGACATCAGACATCCTTGCATCACTGCCTCCACACCCATATCAGACACCGTCACATCACTCACAATTCCGCCACCATCGGTACGGAGTCTCTCACCCGCCTCAGACAGCACACCGCCTGGCCACAATTACCCGCACATCTGACCATCTGCCACCACCGGCTTCACCGGCGTCTGCCCCCGCCTCAGACAGCACACCGTCTGGCCACAATTACCCGCACATCTGACCATCTGCCACCACCGGCTTCACCGGCGTCTGCCCCCGCCTCAGACAGCACACACCCACCCGGCGGTTGTTGCGCTGCGGCAGCGGCATGGCGACGATCCGGACGGAACACTCGGCAACCACTCCGAGTGAGCTCCACTCCGAGAGCCACTCTGAGCGCGAGTGACCCGGCTGTGGCCGACGGAGCCGGCCCGAGCGGACTGCACGGAGCACAGAGCACACCAGCAGCTGCACGGCACTGAGCCGCCACGGCCGCCGTCCGCACCGATAACGGCACCGGCCGCGGCCGCACGGCCGGGCGGGGCGCCGAGGTGGGCGGGGCGCTGAGGTAGGCGGGACGTCGAGGTGGGCGGGGCGCCGAGATGGGCGGGACGCCGAGGTGGGGGGCCGCTGAGGTGGGCGGGACGCAGAGACGACGCCGGCGGAGGCGACGTGTGGAGGGTGGGTGGCGCTACCCGGCCCGCCAGGTGGGTGTGGTGGGTGTTGGGGAGGAGGTGAGCGGCTGGGTAGTGCCGCCCTCAACACCCCACCAGCAGTACAGGTGGGTGTGGTGGGTGTGGGGGAGGAGGTGAGCGGCTGGGTAGTGCCGCCCCCAACACCCCACCAGCAGCACAGGTGGGTGTGGTGGGTGTGGGGGAGGAGGTGAGCGCTGGGCAGTGCCGCCCTCAACACCCCACCAGCAGCACAGGTGGGTGTGGGGTGTGTGGGGAGGAGGTGAGCGGCTGGGTAGTGCCGCCCTCAACACCCCACCAGCAGCACAGGTGGGTGTGGTGGGTGTGGGGGGGAGGTGAGCGGCTGGGTAGTGCCGCCCCCAACACCCCACCAGCAGCACAGGTGGGTGTGGTGGAGGAGGTGAGCGGCTGGGTAGTGCCGCCCCCAACACCCCACCAGCAGCACAGGTGGGTGTGGTGGGTGTGGGGGAGGAGGTGAGCGGCTGGGTAGTGCCGCCCTCAACACCCCACCAGCAGCACAGGTGGGTGTGGTGGGTGTGGGGGAGGAGGTGAGCGGCTGGGTAGTGCCGCCCTCAACACCCCACCAGCAGCACAGGTGGGTGTGGTGGGTGTGGGAGTGGGTGTGGGGGAGGAGGTGAGCGGCTGGGTAGTGCCGCCCTCAACACCCCACCAGCAGTACAGGTGGGTGTGGTGGGTGTGGGGGAGGAGGTGAGCGGCTGGGTAGTGCCGCCCTCAACACCCCACCAGCAGTACAGGTGGGTGTGGTGGGTGTGGGGGAGGAGGTGAGCGGCTGGGTAGTGCCGCCCTCAACACCCCACCAGCAGTACAGGTGGGTGTGGTGGGTGTGGGGGAGGAGGTGAGCGGCTGGGTAGTGCCGCCCTCAACACCCCACCAGCAGCACAGGTGGGTGTGGTGGGTGTGGGGGAGGAGGTGAGCGGCTGGGTAGTGCCGCCCTCAACACCCCACCAGCAGTACAGGTGGGTGTGGTGGGTGTGGGGGGGGGAGGTGAGCGGCTGGGTAGTGCCGCCCTCAACACCCCACCAGCAGCACAGGTGGGTGTGGTGGGTGTGGGGGGAGGGGTGAGCGGCTGGGTAGTGCCGCCCTCAACACACCACCAGCAGCACAGGTGGGTGTTGTGGGTGTGGGGGGGGAGGTGAGCGGCTGGGTAGTGCCGCCCTCAACACCCCACCAGCAGTACAGGTGGGTGTGGTGGGTGTGGGGGAGGAGGTGAGCGGCTGGGTAGTGTCGCCCTCAACACCCCATCAGCAGCACAGGTGGGTGTGGTGGGTGTGGGGGAGGAGGTGAGCGGCTGGGTAGTGCCGCCCTCAACACCCCACCAGCAGTACAGGTGGGTGTGGTGGGTGTGGGGGAGGAGGTGAGCGGCTGGGTAGTGCCGCCCTCAACATCCCACCAGCAGCACAGGTGGGTGTGGTGGGTGTGGGGGGAGGTGAGCGGCTGGGTAGTGCCGCCCTCAACACCCCACCAGCAGCACAGGTGGGTGTGGTGGGTGTGGGGGAGGAGGTGAGCGGCTGGGTAGTGCCGCCCTCAACACCCCACCAGCAGCACAGGTGGGTGTGGTGGGTGTGGGGGAGGAGGTGAGCGGCTGGGTAGTGCCGCCCTCAACACCCCACCAGCAGCACAGGTGGGTGTGGTGGGTGTGGGGGGAGGAGGTGAGCGGCTGGGTAGTGCCGCCCTCAACACCCCACCAGCAGCACAGGTGGGTGTGGTGGGTGTGGGGGAGGAGGTGAGCGGGTGGGGGGTGCCCCCCCCCAACACCTCACCAGCAGTACAGGTGGGTGTGGTGGGTGTGGGGGAGGAGGTGAGCGGCTGGGTAGTGCCGCCCCCAACACCCCACCAGCAGCACAGGTGGGTGTGGTGGGTGTGGGGGAGGAGGTGAGCGGCTGGGTAGTGCCGCCCTCAACACCCCACCAGCAGCACAGGTGGGTGTGGTGGGTGTGGGGGAGGAGGTGAGCGGCTGGGCAGTGCCGCCCTCAACACCCCACCAGCAGCACAGGTGGGTGTGGTGGGTGTGGGGGAGGAGGTGAGCGGCTGGGTAGTGCCGCCCTCAACACCCCACCAGCAGCACGTCGCCACTGTCCGCGGCCGTGAGTTGCAGCACTTGAGCCCTATCCAAAAGTGGACTCGGTGTCATATGCGTTCATAAACACAACACTGACGGCCACGAATGAGTTGATCCTCGGCCGCTCGACACCACAGATGGAGGAGTCTGCCCACACCACTGGGACCGACAGAAGGGTGGGCGCAGTGCTGGATGGTGGTCCCCCCCCCCCGGCCGGGGACACGTGGTGACGTCACATCACCACAGGACCAATCACCAGTCTGACCGCACAGCGTTAATCTCCGCGCTGGGAGAGCAGCCATACACGAACTTACATAAGGGGAATGTCTTATTGTTTCCAAGGAAGACGTCACATCCTCACTGGACTTATAATTGGTTGCACAAAGCTTACACAGCTTCAACTAGAGGATGCCCATTTTGCAACACCTCATTGCGACACCTGCAACATCAGATTAAGCATAGACCACATCATGCTAAACTGTAGTGGCGTTGATGCTCAAAGACAACCTAAACGACATTAAGGCCTTCTACCTAAAAGAGGACATCATCCTCTCACTTTCATCACTTCTGGGTGGCAAACACTCAGATCTCCTCCATGTACTATTCGGCTATCTGCACGCCACCAAACTAGCCGGAGCATTGTAGACAACACACCACCAACACTCAATCCGACACGCACCGCCCGCCGCAGCAACCACTCGCAGCAATAACACGTAAATAGCCATCCACGAATGGCATCGGACGTAGATGAACCGAATCGTTTTACCACTCGGAATACATGGCTACCCAGCGGTGCCGTCGGACGTAGATGAGTCGACTTGGTTAGGTTATTTGGGCCCAGGAGTGCACCGACTGGGTTGGTCATATGCCACCCAACACAGCCGACTTGCTTAGCTTAAAACTAGCATAACGTAAAACGGTTACCCAGAGGTACCACGGGACATGTATGAGTTGAATTGCAAACGCCGTACTGACTCCACACACAACCCTCCCAACAACTCTTCCAACAACGCCTCCAACAACCCTCCCAACAACCCTGATCAAAACTCTGATTTCACACCTCCTCCCCCCCCCCCAAAAAAAAGAAGATAAAAGAATGCATGCTTCTAATTACTATTAACTATTAACACGCCACAGCCGGCGTGAGAGGCGGTGTGGGCAATTACTTCCTTGCCCGCACGACAAAGAACCCTCGATGCTTTTCGACAAGAGTAGGCCAATGCCGACGCCCTGGTAGAAGCAACCTTCCTGCCAACCCTCCCCCACCCCAAATTATCTTGCGGAGGAGAAAAGTAAACTAAGCTCTATCAAAACCGTCTCAACCATCTGGGAGATGGGAGATGGTCGCCTTCAGCACCTTAACGTCACATACACCATAACGTAAAACTGTTTTAACGTAAATGTACACTTGACTGGAACTTGCTTCCAAAACCCACACGCTTTAAGGGGGATGCCAATGACCTCCATGGTCCGGCACGTCTACAAACACACTCCCCCTTATTGTGTTTAGGGAAACATCTCAACACATGGGTGTCCGAGATCATTTAAACTCCAGCGTGGGGTGGGGGACAAAGGGCCAAAAGGGGACATAGGGGGACATAGGGGGACATGGGGCCAAACACCTCATATTTCGACCGGCAGTCCTCGCTCAACGCGGCCAGTCCTCCGTGTTGTGTTGTGTTGTGTTGTGTTGTGTTGTGTTGTGTTGTGTTCACGTCAAGGCATCCCGCCTACGCAATCCATAGTCACCTACACCGGGACTGGGCGACCATCCCGCCTACGCAATCCATAGTCACCTACACCGGGACTGGGCGACCATCCCGCCTACGCAATCCATAGTCACCTACACCGGGACTGGGCGACCATCCCGCCTACGCATCCATAGTCACCTACACCGGGACTGGGCGACCATCCCGCCTACACAATCCATAGTCACCTACACCGGGACTGGGCGACCATCCCGCCTACACAATCCATAGTCACCTACACCGGGACTGGGCGACCATCCCGCCTACGCAATCCATAGTCACCTACACCGGGACTGGGCGACAATCCCGCCTACGCAATCCATAGTCACCTACACCGGGACTAGGCGATCATCCCGCCTACGCAATCCATAGTCACCTACACCGGGATTGGGCGACCATCCCGCCTACACAATCCATAGTCACCTACACCGGGACTAGGCGACCATCCCGCCTACACAATCCATAGTCACCTACACCGGGACTAGGCGATCATCCCGCCTACGCAATCCATAGTCACCTACACCGGGATTGGGCGACCATCCCGCCTACACAATCCATAGTCACCTACACCGGGACTAGGCGACCATCCCGCCTACACAATCCATAGTCACCTACACCGGGACTGGGCGACAATCCCGCCTACGCAATCCATAGTCACCTACACCGGGACTGGGCGACCATCCCGCCTACGCAATCCATAGTCACCTACACCGGGACTGGGCGACCATCCCGCCTACGCAATCCATAGTCACCTACACCGGGACTGGGCGTCCTGCGTCCTGCTCAATACTGCTGCGCGCATTGCACAGACGTCTCCATATGCAAAATTCCTGACAACCGTTGCCCACACGTGCCGATGCTACACGACTCACACGTGTGATAAGCGAACGTATGAAGGAGAAAGGTGTGATAGCCAGCCAGCCATACCATTCACCACACCTGTACCAGCTCCACCAGCCAGCCATATCATTCACCACACCTGTACCAGCTCCACCAGCCAGCCATACCATTCACCACACCTGTACCAGCTCCACCAGCCAGCCAAACAATTCACCACACCTGTACCAGCTCCACCAGCCAGCCATGCCATTTACCACATCTGTACCAGCTCCACCAACGTCCACCAGCCAGCCATACAATTCACCACACCTGTACCAGCTCCACCAGCCAGCCATACCATTTACCACATCTGTAGCACCTCCACCAACCTCCACCAGCCAGCCATACCATTCACCACACCTGTACCAGCTCCACCAACCTCCACCAGCCATCCATACAATTCACCACACCTGTACCAGCTCCACCACATTTGCAGAACCACCGATGGCCGGGTTAACCAGCTACAACAGCGGGCCACCGCACCATGGCGGTGTCAATCAGCGCACAGCAGGCCAGGTGGGGCCGTCGCGTCACGGCCGCGGCGGGGCCGGGCCTCCCACACAGGTGGGCCGGCACGGCAGACCAGCTGGCGACAAATGTCACACTGGGCGTCAGGTGTCACGTCACCGCACCCACCGACACCGACCGACACGTCACCACACCGACCGACACGTCACCACACCGACCGACACGTCACCACACCCACCGACACCCGACCGACACGTCACCACACCGACCAACACGTCACCACACCCACCGACACCCGACCAACACGTCACCACACCGACCGACACGTCACCACACAGACCAACACGTCACCACACCCACCGACACCCGACCAACACGTCACCACACCGACCAACACGTCACCACACCGACCAACACCCGACCGACACGTCACCACACCGACCGACACCCGACCGACACGTCACCACACAGACCAACACGTCACCACACCCACCGACACCCGACCGACACGTCACCACACCGACCGACACGTCACCACACCGACCAACACGCCACCACACCCACCGACACCCGACCAACACGTCACCACACCGACCAACACCCGACCGACACGTCACCACACCGACCGACACCCGACCAACACGTCACCACACCCACCGACACCGACAGACACGTCACCACACCGACCAACACCCGACCGACACGTCACCACACCTACCAACACGTCACCACACCGACCGACACCCGACCAGCACGTCATCACACAGACCAACACTCGACCAGCAGGTCACCACACCCACCGACACCCGACTAACACGTCACCACACCGACCAGCACGTCACCACACAGACCAACACGTCACCACACCCACCGACACCCGACCAACACGTCACCACACCGACCAACACTCGACCAGCAGGTCACCACACCCACCGACACCCGACCAACACGTCACCACACCGACCAGCACGTCACCACACAGACCAACACGTCACCACACGCACCGACACCCGACCAACACGTCACCACACCGACCAACACTCGACCAGCAGGTCACCATACCCACCGACACCCGACCAACACGTCACCACACCTACCGACACCCGACCGACACGTCACCACACAGACCAACACGTCACCACACCCACCGACACCCGACCAACACGTCACCACACCTACCGACACCCGACCAACACGTCACCGCACCCACCGACACCCGACCGACACGTCACCACACCTGACCGACACGTCACCGCACCCACCGACACCCGACCGACACGTCACCACACCCGACCAACACGTCACCGCACCCACCGACACCCGACCGACACGTTACCACACCCGACCGACACTTCACCGCACCCACCGACACCCGACCGACACGTCACCACACCCGACCAACACGTCACCGCACCCACCGACACCCGACCGACACGTCACCACACCCACCGACACCCGACCAACACGTCACCACACCGACCAACACTCGACCAGCAGGTCACCACACCCACCGACATCCGACCAACACGTCACCACACCCACCGACACCCGGCCAACACGTCACCGCACCCACCGACACCCGACCAACACGTCACCGCACCCACCGACACCCGACCAACACGTCACCACACCCACCGACACCCGACCAACACGTCACCACACCCACCGACACCCGACCAACACGTCACCACACCCACCGACACCCGACCAACACGTCACCGCACCCACCGACACCCGACCACACCACCCCCCCCCCACCCCACACCACACACCCACCCACCCCACACCCACCCACCAACCCCACCACACCACACCACCACACACCACCAACCACCACACCACCCCCACCCCACCCACCACAAACCCCAACCCACCCCCCACCACCAACACACCACACCACCCCCCCCCCACCCCCACACCCCCCAACCACCCCACCCCCCCAACACCCACACCCACCACACCACCACACCACCACCACCCCCCCCCCCACCCCCCCCCCCCACCACAACCCCACCAACCCCCCCCCCCACACCCACCCCCCCCCCACCCACAACACCACCACACCACCACCACACACCACACCCCACACCCCAACCCACACCCCACCCACCCCCAACACCACCACCCCCACACCCACCAACACGCACCGCACCCACCAACCCGACCAACCCACCACACCCACCGATACCCGACCAACACGTCACCACACCCACCGACACCCGACCAACACGTCACCACACCCACCGACACCCGACCAACACGTCACCGCACCCACCGACACCCGACCAACACATCACTGCACCCACCGATACCCGACCAACACGTCACCGCACCGACCAACACCCAACCAGCACGTCACCACACCGACCAACACCCGACCAGCACGTCACCACACCGACCAATACGTCACCGCACCCACCGACACCCGACCAACACGTCATCACACCCACCGGCACCCGACCAACACGTCACCAGCCGACCAACACCCGACCAGCACGTCACCACACCGACCAACACGTGACCACACCGACCAACACGTCACCACCCCGACCAACACGTCATCACACCCACCAACACCCGACCAACACGTCACCACACCGACCAACACGTCACCACACCCACCGACACCCGACCAACACCCGACCAACACGTCACCAGCCGACCAACACCCGACCAGCACGTCACCACACCGACCAGCACGTCACCACACCGACCAACACGTCACCACACCGTCCAACACGTCACCACATCGACCAACACCCGACCAGCACGTCACCACACCGACCAGCACGTCACCACACCGACCAACACGTCACCACACCGACCAACACGTCACCACATCGACAACACCCGACCAGCACGTCACCACACCGACCAACACCAGACCAGCACGTCACCAGCCGACCAGCACGTCACCACACCGACCAACACGTCACCACACCGACCAACACGTCACCACACCCCGACACCACCACTCTCATCCTGGCTGTGCCTCACAGTCGCCATCTCCACATACCACTCTCGGGCTCTTGACTCTTACATTCCCGTCCTGAGTACTCCACGGCAGCTGTCAATCAAGCCTCGTTTACAGCATTGTGAGGAAAATCGGAGTAGCATATCTGTTTGCTGAAAAAAATACATGAATTGCAAAATAAGCCACATTGGTTCAACTCTGAAGTCCCACTTCGCCGTCTTCACTTCACTTCACTTGGCCGTTCTTACAGCACGTCCTGCGCACAGACGTTTGAATACGTGTGAAGTCGGCGTATTTTCACCTTCTCCTCCATTTCGTTTTATGAAAGCAAGACACCGAACACAACACTGTAATAAGACACTATGCTACAATAAGACAACTGATGGTTAAGTATCCCGCAACTCATGTCTAAATAGCCTGTAATTCGCCTCTAATTACACTGCAAACCACTTTTGATTATCCCAGAGTTTTCCTCTAATTACCCCACACCTCACCTGTGACTAACTCGCAGCTGACCTCTAATTACGCTGCAGCAAACGTCGGATTACACCACAGCTCGCCTCAATATACCACCAGCTCACCTCTGATTATCCTGCAGCTCACCTCTATATACCCCACAGCTCGCCTCAATATACCACCAGCTCACCTCTGATTATCCTGCAGCTCACCTCTATATACCCCACAGCTCGCCTCAATATACCACCAGCTCACCTGATTATCCTGCAGCTCACCTCTACATACGCCACAGCTCGCCTCAATATACCACCAGCTCACCTCTGATTATCCTGCAGCTCACCTCTATATACCCCACAGCTCACCTCAATATACCCCACAACTCACCTATAATTCCCTTTCAGCTCATCTCTAATTCCCTCACAGCCCGCCCCTAATTACCCCGCAGCTCACCTATAATTCCCTCACAGCTCACCTCTACTTCCCTCACAGCTAACCTCTAACTACCCCGCAGTTCACCTCTAACTACCCCGCAATTCACCTCCAATTAAACCGCAGCTCAACTAGAATTCCCTCACAGCTCACCTATAATTCCCTCACAGCTCACCTCTAATTCTCTCACAGCTAACCTCTAACTACCCCGCAGTTCACCTCTAACTACCCCGCAATTCACCTTTAATTACCCCGCAGTTCACCTATAATTCCCTCACAGCTCACCTCTAATTCCCTCACAGCTCATCTCTAATTCCCTCACAGCTCACCGCTAACTACCCCGCAGTTCAGCTACAATTACGGCGCAGTTCCTGAGGCCGCCAGCGAGCGCTAGTCCAGTCGCCGACAAATGTGCCGCAGTCGGCCGCGCGGCGCTGGCTGGTCTGGTGTCGAACACACCGATTAGGTCGATAATTCCGCCACGAGCGAGCACACTGTCCGTCACGGGCCACCGTCTGAAGCGATCGGCGCACGGAGGCAATCGGGGTGCCGGCCGACTCGATATAATTGGTGCATTTGACACCAGACCAGCCAGCGCCCAGAGGCAGACGCAGGCACATTTGTCGGCGACTGAACTATGCACATCTATTGCGTCCATGAAGCCGCCATGGCTCTTCATCTTCACTCGATGAAGGAATTTTAAGGCATTTTTGACATAGTTTTAGATTGCTACCAGCCTAACACTCTGCCTATCCACCTCCACCAAACGCTAGCCGCGAGAGAGCTACTGTGCGGTGTATGACCATATGGAGATGCGATCCCACACAGTCCGGCACACACTAAGGGGTCTACGTCGCCCGGAAACCGGTGTGGGGGGGGCTTAGGGACTGGTGGAGGACCCCGGAAACCGGCGGAGGACCCCGGAAACCGGCGGAGGACCCCGGAGACCGGCGAAGGACCCTGGAGACCGGAGAAGGGCCGTGGAGACCGGCGGAGGACCGTGGAGACCAGCGGAGGGCCCCGAATACCGGCGAAGGGCCCTGGAGACCGACGGAGGGTCCTAGAGACCTACGGAAGGACCTGGAGACCAGCGGAGGACCGTGGAGACCGGCGGAGGGCCATTCTGACCGACGGAGGGCCCTGGAGACCGGCGGATGGTCCCGTGAGTTTGCTGTGAAGCCATGACTACTGCTGGCGTCTCGTCAATATTTGCACAGACAGGAAGCGGTCCGCGCCCCGTAGCGCCGGGGGGGGGGGGGGCGGACGGCGTGAGCGACCTCTGGAGCGAGCAGTCAGTCCGTGGTGACCCGCAGAACACCAAGGCGACTACCTGGACATCTGTGGAGACTAGCCGAATCGCAAGGCGACTACATGCACCCCGTGGTGACTATCCGAACCCAAAGGCGACTACCTGGACTCCCGTGGTGACTAACCGAACCTCAAGACGACAACCTAGACCCGGTGGTCACAAGCCGAATCTCAAGGCGACTTGGACTCCCGTCGCGATTACCCAGCACTCATGATCACTACCCCAGCCCGGTGGTGCCTCGACAAACCCAACGGTCACCGAGCACTGATCAGAACCGTGACGACCGACACTTGGTGGGGCCGGAAAATCCCATACTCCGCCCTCCCCCCCCCCACCAGAGCGCGTGGCAGCCCGTCACGCCGGGAGCGCGCCATTCGTGACGGGCAGTTCTCGAGGGCGCACTCCCGCGTGCATGGCAATCGGCGTCGAGTAAACAGTGCCGTCAAACGGCAGGCACTGCTCACACACACGCATGAGTTGACAGCACATTGAGAGTGGTCTTACTGGGTGGATCTGCGCTCACCGCTTCAACGAACGGCAACGAAAGAAGTTGCACGGTTTCATTAAATACTCCCAGTGAAAAAAAAAATCATATTTTTACGGTCCTGGTGCGCTTTATCAGCCCAGGTGCGTTTTAACAGCCCGTGTGTGCTTTGACAGCCCTGATGCGTTTTGACAGCCCTGTTGCGTTTTGACAGCCCAAGTGCGTTTTGACAGCCCAGGTGTGCTTTGACATCCCAGGTGAGTTTTGACAGCCCAGGTGCGCTTTGACAGTCCTGATGCGTTTTGACAGCCCGGGTGCATTTTGACAGCCCAGGTGCGTTTTAACAGCACAGTTACGTTTTAACAGCCCAGGTGCGTTTTGACAGCCCAGGTGCGTTTTAACAGCCCATGTGTGCTTTGACAGCCCAGGTGCGTTTTGACAGCCCAGGTGCATTTTGACAGCCCAGGTGCGTTTTAACAGACCAGGTGCGTTTTAACAGCCCAGGTGCGTTTTGACATCCCAGGTGTGTTTTAACAGCCCAGGTGTACTTTGACAGCCCAGATGAGTTTTGACAGCCCGGGTGCATTTTGACAGCCCAGGTGCGTTTTAACAGCACAGTTACGTTTTAACAGCCCAGGTGCGTTTTGACAGCCCAGGTGCGTTTTAACAGCCCATGTGTGCTTTGACAGCCCAGGTGCGTTTTGACAGTCCAGGTGCATTTTGACAGCCCAGGTGCGTTTTAACAGCCCAGGTACGTTTTAACAGACCAGGTGCGTTTTAACAGCCCAGGTGCGTTTTGACATCCCAGGTGTGTTTTAACAGCCCAGGTGTACTTTGACAGCCCAGATGAGTTTTGACAGCCCAGGTGCGCTTTGACAGTCCTGATGCGTTTTGACAGCCCGGGTGCATTTTGACAGCCCAGGTGCGTTTTAACAGCACAGTTACGTTTTAACAGCCCAGGTGCGTTTTGACAGCCCAGATGCGTTTTAACAGCCCATGTGTGCTTTGACAGCCCAGGTGCGTTTTGACAGCCCAGGTGCATTTTGACAGCCCAGGTGCGTTTAACAGCCCAGGTACGTTTTAACAGACCAGGTGCGTTTTAACAGCCCAGGTGCGTTTGGACATCCCAGGTGTGTTTTAACAGCCCAGGTGTACTTTGACAGCCCAGATGAGTTTTGACAGCCCAGGTGCGCTTTGACAGTCCTGATGCGTTTTGAGAGCCCAGGTGCATTTTGACAGCCCAGGTGCGTTTTAACAGCCCAGGTACGTTTGAACAGCCCAGGTGCGTTTTAACAGCCCAGGTGCGTTTTAACAGCCCGGTGCGTTTTAACAGCCCATGTGTGCTTTGACAGCCCTGGTGCGTTTTTACAGCCCAGGTGCGCTTTGACAGCCCAGGTGCGTTTTGACATCCCAGGTGCGCTTTGACAGCCCTAGTTTACATCGAGTGCGGACGGTACTAGTGCGTCATCTGTTTTGGACATATCTAATGCACTTAGCCCTGCACCAGAACTTGCGCACCATTGGAGAACGACCGGACATAAAAATTCGGCGCTCCCGCAGCCATTTCATATCAATGACACCGTCGCATCCTCGTCTCATCCTCGCCTCAGCCTCGCCTCATCCTCATCCTCAGCCTCGCCTCAGCTTCATCCTCAGCGTCGCCTCATCTTCAGCATCATCCTCGCCTCATCCTCATCCTCATCCTCGCCTCAGTCTCATCCTCATCCTCAGCCTCGCCTTATCCTCAGCCTCGCCTCAGCCTCATCCTCATCCTCGGCATCAGCCTCGCCTCAGCACCAGCCTCAGCCTCATCCTCATCCTCGCCTCAGCCTCGCCTCATCCTCAGCATCAGCCTCGCCTCAGCATCATCATCAGCCTCGCCTCAGCATCATCCTCATCCTCGCCTCAGCCTCATCCTCAGCCTCGCCTCAGCCTCAGCCTCAGCCTCATCCTCACCCTCTCCTCAGCTTCAACTCATCCTCGCCACAGCCTCATGCTCACCTTGGCCTCGCTACGTTGAAAATGAGCACAACTGCTGAAAACAGGTATAGCAGCTTCGAACAATGCAAGGTGGGATTCCCACACACATGGGTCGCCACTTTGGACTCAACTAGGAAAGTTTGGTGTATGCAGACACAAAATGCACAAGCTATGTGCAGAATATATGCAGAAAAGCTATGCGTGGCATGCAGACACAACTTGTCTCAAAATGAATGTATGGGATTGCCAATAAGAAGACTGACAATGGACCAGTCCATCATCGATCCTATTGGACTCGCCCATAACTAAGTAGCATTATGCAATAATTGCAATGCAAATTGAAATATAATACGCAATAACGTAAAATGCACGGTGGGTTCGTAGGTTCAGGCATCACTTTGCCGCTTGGAATCTAGTTCTGGTCTACAGTACCTGCAATACCTCAATGTGTACAGATGGCCACTACTTCAAATAAACTCCCGTCAGCCTTCCCTCCCGGCTTCGAGAACCTCCGTCGCCGCTGTTGGTTCATCGACCAAGGTCAGAGGTCGCTCGCAAGTGTCCGCTGACGAGTGGCGTGGCAAATTCTACAGCGGGGGTGGGGTGGGGTTAGCAGACCGTGCCGGATGAAGTATACTCTTGCATAGGACGTTTCATGAGCATACACAGGAAGTGGACAGGGGTTGGTTATTGGGGTTTAGGGGCGCATCGACTGCCTCGGTCATGCAGCGCCCATAATATCGTCAGTCAAACAGTGAAATGCAAACAAAAGTCAGTCAGAATGACATGTACGAGGTCAAGTACAGGTGCGATACCATCTCATTTTGTCAGTTGTAAAAGAGAGTTAATCAGTATCATATGTTACAGAAAACTTGATTTCTGACAGGAAGCGGAAAAGCTGTCCCGATTGAACAATGGGAGACTCATTGCACAATGCTTCCCTAAGGGAGAGAGAAGCACGCCCAAGGTGGCGCCTTCGCTCATTGTGAAGTCGGCGACAGGAAATCAATACATGCCGCACTGACAGTGCGTCGTGGCACCTTGGACATAGCGGACTGTCACTGCCGGTCAGAAGGTAGCAGTGTGTGTCGTAGGTGTGACCAATTCGCAAGCGGCACAGTGCAACCTCGTTCCGTCTATTTTCATGTGATGACGAAGACCATTCACCAAGGGAGGGTTTGATTGTTCTCAGTGTGTTGCTTATCATGGCGTCCCAATGGGCCTGTCACTTCTTGAAGAGGAGGCCCTTAATTTGTGGATAGAAGTCAGAGGCAGGGAGGGCGAGACTTCGTGTGTAAAGAGCCTGAGCAGCACGCTTTGCTGCAGCATCAGCGGCCTCGTTGCCACAAATTCCAACATGGCTCGGAATCCAGCAGAAAGCTACTTCCTTGCCACTAATGGTCAAAGATGTAAGTCTGACTAGAATTTCCGGTAATATTGGGTTCAGTGGGTAAAACCCTCCCAGCGCGAGCAGGCAGCTGAGCGAGTCGCTAAATAACACGTGTCGTTCATCATCGTTTGTTTCAATAAAACTCAGTGCTTTGTTTATAGCGACCAGTTCCGATGTGTAGATAGATGCGTAGGCTGGAAGAGAGAAGTTTCTAATCAAAGTGCACATCACAAGAGCACTTCCAACGCCAGTGTCGGTCTTCGAGCCATCCGTGTACGTCGGGGTATAGTTTTGGTATGATGAAATATGCCCTAGTGCCCGTAGTCTCAACTCTTGCGGAAGGACGTCGCCTTTCCTCATACATGACAGCGATACGTCGATATTTGGCGACGCCAATTTCCAAGGAGCACTTCTTAATGCTGTAACACGCATGGGGGGGGGAATTGCACAATATACCAATGATGTTAATAGCCTACCATATGCATTGGCTACAAAGCATTAGCTTCTTGGCTGCATCCTAGGCTGAGGATGGCTGGTCACATTTTCAGGACCAGCGTTGACGTCATCGCCGGTCACTCGGCTGTGTCAAGGGTCACGGCGCACGTGACGTGACGTGTCGCCGTCACAGCACACGTGCATCTGAGCAGTGTGCACCACATGTTGGTGTGACGTGACGTGACGTGACGTGACGTGACGTGACGTGACGTGACGTGTGGCCGTGGTGGTGACGGACGGGTGCTGAACACTGCGTTAGTGCACGTGCATACCAACCAGCACCACACAACGTAGGCATTGTATTCATCTGAAGTATATTATTGCAGCAACATCTAAAAACATAGGGGAGTGTGCGAACTTCCCTACTAGGCTTTAAGTGACCGCTACTTTCTCACCCAACGCCCCAAGCATTGATGACTGAGGTTCCCGGAGAAGTGAGAGCACGGTCCCATGCCCCCCCCCTATATCCTACGCAGATGGTACTTATGATAGGCTGCTGAAATATGTATTAACCTCCCGAACCATGCCGCTCTGAAGTTTGAACATTATCATGAATCCGTAACCATTAAGGATACGGTCGCTCACTGGACCACGACTAGAACAGACGCTTGCGCAGTCCGAAACATATCCAGGCACCACAGCCACGGCCCCTGGACGGCACCACAGCCCCACAGTCACGGCACCACAGCCACGGCCCCTGGACGGCACCACAGCACCACAGTCACGGCACCACAGCCACGGCCCCTGGACGGCACCACAGCACCACAGTCACGGCACCACAGCCCCACAGTCACGGCACCACAGCCACGGCCCCTGGACGGCACCACAGCCCCACAGTCACGGCACCACAGCCACGGCCCCTGGACGGCACCACAGCCCCACAGTCACGGCACCACAGCACCACAGTCACGGCACCACAGCACCACAGTCACGGCACCACAGCCCCACAGTCACGGCACCACAGCCACGGCCCCTGGACGGCACCACAGCACCACAGTCACGGCACCACAACCACGGCCCCTGGACGGCACCACAGCCACGACCCCTGGACGGCACCACAGCCCCACAGTCACGGCACCACAGCCACGGCCCCTGGACGGCACCACAGCACCACAGTCACGGCACCACAGCCACGACCCCTGGACGGCACCACAGCACCACAGTCACGGCACCACAACCACGGCCCCTGGACAGAGTGGGAGCTCTCAAGGTGAAGGTGAAGAGAAGTAGGTGTCGTATTTAACACGAGCATACCCAAATGTGTCCCACATTTGGGCATGCTCGCAACTACGGGCAGCTTACGTACATTTGTGAGCTGCGGGGGTTGTGAGTCCAGGAGGAAAATTCGTCCGATTCGCCCTATGGCCGAAACGTGCAACGCTTGTTGACTCAATGGGGGCGAAAATGGGCAAGTTCTTCAATCTTTTGATGGAAGAAACATTACTTCCTTACAAGACGCATTACTTCCTTAATATCCTCAATCTTGAGTGGCGGTACTACTATATAAGAAGTACTACCAGAGCTCGATATAACAAGTACTACCAGAGCTCGAAGCCATCGACACACTACGTTATTCATTCCAAATTTTATTGCTGAAGATGTCTACATTTTAACTTCGCTATTTTGGACTAGATACTCTGAAAGGTTTCAATTGGGAGCCTCCAAGCCTGTCGGTCGACTTCATGCCACTGGCACAGTGCTGCAATACTTCTGTTCGCTGCTTCGCATCATCGACACCAAAACAACAGGTCGCAAGAAAAGCAAGCAAGAGTGTAAGTAAGTGGTGTATGTAAAAGAATAAAGAAGAAAATCGTGAGCACTAAAATGGCTGGAATGTTCTGTAGTGAGAAACGAAATGGGGAATTCCTGAGGACTAAAGCGCTTCGAATATTCTGCAATGAGATATCGGCTCGTTTCATATGCATGGCGAAAACAACATCTGCTTCCTGCAGCCTCCGACTGGTTCCTGCCTGCTGATACATGGGCCACCACCGCTGCCCCTTCATACATGGGCCACCACCGCTTCCCTTTATACATGGGCCACCACCGCTGCCCCTTCATACATGGGCCACCACCGCTTCCCTTTATACATGGGCCACCACCGCTGCCCCTTCATACATGGGCCACTACCGCTGCCCCTTCATACATGGACCACCACCGCTGCCCCTTCATACATGGGCCACCACCGCTGCCCCTTCATACATGGGCCACCACCGCTGCCCCTTCATACATGGACCACCACCGCTGCCCCTTCATACATGGGCCGCCACCGCTGCCCCTTCATACATGGGCCACCACCGCTGCCCTTTATACATTGGCCACCACCGCTGCCCCTTCATACATGGGCCACCACCGCTTCCCTTTATACATTGGCCACCACCGCTGCCCCTTCATACATGGGCCACCACCGCTTCCCTTTATACATTGGCCACCACCGCTGCCCCTTCATACATGGGCCACCACCGCTTCCCTTTATACATGGACCACCACCGCTGCCCCTTCATACATGGGCCACCACCGCTTCCCTTTATACATGGACCACCACCGCTGCCCCTTCATACATGGGCCACCACCGCTTCCCTTTATACATGGACCACCACCGCTGCCCCTTCATACATGGGCCACCACCGCTTCCGTTTATACATTGGCCACCACCGCTGCCCCTTCATACATGGACCACCATCGCTTTCCCCTTTATACGTGGACCACCACCACTGTCCCCTTTATACATGGGCCACCACCGCTTCCCTTTATACATTGGCCACCACCGCTTCCCTTTATACATGGGCCACCACCGCTGCCCCTTCATACATGGGCCACCACCGTTTTCCCCTTTATACATGGGCCACCACCGCTGTCCCCTTTATCCATCGGGCACCAGACTGTGTGGCCCATGGATATACCCAAATAACTAACATGTCAAACTAACAAATAATAATAACTAACAAATAAAACCAATATGTGGCGTCAGTGTGCATCAAGTGATTCCGGTGCGGCCTTCGAGCGGCGCCGACACCACCCGCTGTCCGGCCGGTCCCACGCCACTGGGCACCACGGCAGCACGCACGACAGCACGCCTATTCGCGCCCAGACAGCTGGCGGCGCCGGGAACGGGCCTGCTCACACCCGTGACGTCACACGGCGCTGGCCAATCAGGGCGCCGCGTGGTGACCCCGGCGCTCCGGAGCGCACTGCGCGCGGCTCGGGCTGCACTGAAAGGTCACCCCGCCCCGGTGTCTCTGTGACGGGAGAGTCAAGGCAACTTCAGATGGACGGAGCATTAATGCTGGGATTCCGTTCTGCCTTAAACATCCATGTAGTAAATCGTAATAGTAACTTCACGGGGAGGGGGTAAACCAGTAGAGGAGGGGATGTCGTAATAGTAGCTATACGGTGGGGAGGCATAGCCAGTAGAGAAGGAAGGTGGTATAACCAGTAGAGGAGGAAGTGGGTAGAAACAGTAGAGGAGGGAGGGGTGCAATCAGTAAAGGAGGGAGGGGAGTATGACCAGGAGAGGAGGAAGGGGGTATAATCAGAAGAGGAGGAAGGGGATGCGTGGAAACTGCCTTTCACTTGGTCACAGAAGCTACCTGTCGTCAAATATTTCCCAGTCATCGTCGACGGCTCGGCCTCCCATGCCTTTACCAGACAAGACAAACCTGGCTTCACACATCGGTACAATACGCAATAAAGTGACGAGATGGTACTTCTGGCTTCACACCTCGGTACAACACACGATAAAGTGACGAGATGGTACTGCTGGCTTCACACCACGGTACAACACACGATAAAGTGATGAGATGGTACTGCTGGCTTCACACCTCGGTACAACACACGATAAAGTGATGAGATGGTACTGCTGGCTTCACACCTCGGTACAACACACGATAAAGTGATGAGATGGTACTGCTGGCTTCACACCTCGGTACAACACACGATAAAGTGACGAGATGATACTAACCGCTTTGCGTCCATCATGCTCGTGGAAAACACATGGGCATAGCGTGTTAAACATATTCAGCTCTACCCTCCTCCCCGTCTCCCACGCCTCTACCAGACAAAGCCACTCACAATCCACTACCAGCCGATATTCCGATCTTACAGCCAAATAGTCGATCAATCATTAAAGGTGATATGCCGACGCGAAGCTTAGCCTGGCGTCAATGAAGCAGCACGTGCCGGAGACTCTCTAAGTAAAGTAAAGTAAAGTACAGTAAAGCAAAGTAAAATAAAGTACAGTAAAGTACAGTAAAGTAAGTAAGCTCAACAAAAAATTCGACCATCTCGTCCGTGCTGCGGCTGGTCTATCTAGTCCAGCTCAGCACCAATGCGTAATCCACACCGCACATCACGCGCCTTGTGGCGCTGGCATCCGCCCATTCCCATGGGCTGCTCACGAACGGCGTCATTACCGCCGGGTACTCGGCAACAATTCGGCGGGACGCAGGTCACCGGGAGCTGGATGTGGAAACAATTCGGCGGGACGCAGGTCACCAGGAGCTGGATGTGGGAACAATTCGGCGGGACGCAGGTCACCGGGAGCTGGATGTGGCAACAATTCGGCGGGACGCAGGTCACCGGGAGCTGGATGTGGCAACAATTCGGCGGGACGCAGGTCACCAGGAGCTGGATGTGGAAACAATTCGGCGGGACGCAGGTCACCGGGAGCTGGATGTGGCAACACTTCGGCGGGACGCAGGTCACCGGGAGCTGGATGTGGCACCAATTCGGCGGGACGCAGGCCACCGGATGCTGGATGCTTTCGCCACCCACCCGCCTGTTTGTCGGTGCTGTCAGCACATCAACAGACGCCGCGGTTTACGGTAGGATGGTGCCGGTGACGCACGCCCATACAAGTGTCACTCTGGAGAGCGGAGTTGAGAAATGCGTCGTCGAGGATAACACGTAACCGCGTTTTGTTCAGATTTCGGTTACCGTCAGCTAGCCAACTTGCGATCAACAAAACATTATACTGTGATGGTCTCTGATAGCCTGGTAAGCCAGCGGTTAGCCTGTACTGGTCTAGGATGTCCCGGTAATGCAGCGATCGGGCCGCTAAGAGGGCACACATTTGGCCCCCGGCTGTGATGGTCAGCTGGCAGGTGACCATCACAGCAGTGAGGGTCAGTTGACAGCCCCGGGCTGTGAGGGTCAGCTGGCAGGTGACCCTCACAGCAGTGAGGGTCAGTTGGCAGCCCCCGGCTGTGATGGTCAGCTGGCAGGTGACCCTCACAGCAGTGAGGGTCAGTTGACAGCCCCCGGCTGTGAGGGTCAGTTGGCAGGTGACCCTCACAGCAGTGAGGGTCAGTTGACAGCCCCCGGCTGGGTCAGCCCCCGGCTGTGAGGGTCAGCTGGCAGGTGACCCTCACAGCAGTGAGGGTCAGTTGACAGCCCCCGGCTGTGAGGGTCAGCTGGCAGGTGGACAGATAAGGTTGGCGACGAGGGGAATTGGAGCCACGATAAACTCGGCTTCTAAACTTGCCATAGAGCTAAATTTCCCAGATCTGGTAGTAGGATTAGACATTGAGCCACGTTCAATCAAGGCAGTGCAGCCGGACCTAGTTCGTAGCCGGACCTAGTTCGGATTCCAACTGCGGTTCGGCCGTGGGCTCGTGCGAAAAAGATGAGACACACGGGTTTTCGCTTCCCAATGCGTCTCCGTCACCGGTGGTGGTGGCTCACATCCAAGTTCCCAATTGTCGCCGGATTTCCCAATTGTCGCCGGATTGTCGCCGGATTGTCGCCGGATTTCAGGCACCCGGAAACCGAACACTGATGTCCGCACCTAGTCCAACACACACGCATTACATTACATCGCCGGATGTTGGCGGGCGGGCGGGGGTTTCAGTGCACCACACCCGCAGCCAATCGAGACGTTGGGGTAGACCAATGACCTATTGTGCCGCCCAGCCTTATGGGTCACATCCGAGAGCAGCGACGAGACGTCGTTTGACACCGGATTCCCAAGACAGGCCTGTCCTCTCGACACGTACGTGCCCGGTGTCCGTGCGTGCCAGAAACGGAGAATTATCAATCATTAATACGACTAAAAAAGGCGACTGAACTTTCTTCTGGAACTCATAATTGCAATGATATGTCACCAGAGGAATTTTAGTTCGGCAATGTTCCATCCGTTTTCACTGTAGTGCATCGCCATTCATCAAGTTGTATATACACCATTTACATTTTTCGTAAGCATGCACAATGCTAGTAATGCATTTAACAAGAAATGCCCCATCATCCAGACACTTCAAGTTTCCACGTGACACAAACGATGAAAATGATCGGTGCTGTCTTCTTGTTTTGCATGCTAATATCAATAGAGACTCTAATGCCTCTGGAACGCAAAACATTACTTGTTCAACAAAAGGTTGGCACTCCAAGAATATTTTTGGGACTATATATTTTGACATTTTGTATTGTTTAAAGGTTCAATGCAAGCTCCGGCACTTGGGGAATGCTCCACGGACAAAAGTATAAATCGATCCGGTCTAATGTGCAAATCAACACGAAAAAAAAGTTATAGAAAGGAACCCTGAGCACAAGTATGCGGATAATCAAAGCACATGAATCCGGCACAAGTACAGGTCAGTGGAAGGCTTCGATGGCACTCACATGCGGGGCTAAAGATAACCAAGGATAGAGCACCACTCCTACCCCCTGGACAGTACCCTACATGCTTCTACATCTCCCTTCCTCTCCGTGGTGTGACATATTACATATTACAACCGCCTCTGTACCTCGCGTATTTCGCCGCCAACCTCCATCTGTGCCGTACCAGAAACTACAAGCACAGAGAGCAGGTATTGTATATTATCTGAACATCCCCAGCAATACGCAGTACCAGCTCCGCCAGATTCGAACAGTCCGCGCCGCCGCCATTGATTAGCTCCATGCAGCTCCATACAGCTCCATACAACTCCATGCAGCTCCATGCGGCTCCATACAGCTCCATGCAGCTCCATACAACCCCATGCAGCTCCATACAGCTCCATATGGCTCCATATGGCTCCACACAGCGCCATACAGTTTCATACAGCTCCATACAACTCCACACAGCTCCATACAACTCCATACAGCTCCATATGGCTACATACAGCTCCATGCAGCTTCATGTGGCTCCATACAGCTCTATGCAGCTCTATACAGCTCCATATAGCTCCATATAGCTCCATATGGCACCATACAGCTCCACAAGGCTCCATATCGCTCCATACTGCTTCATACAGCTTCATACAGATCCATACAGCTCCATACAGCTCCAAATGGCTCCATACAGTACCATACAGCTCCATACAGCTTCATACAGCACCATATTGCTTCATACAGCGCCATACAGCTCCATACAGCGCCATACAGCTCCATACAGCTCCATACAGCGCTATACACTGATCAGATGATCGCCCCCTCCCCACGGACCACATCACGGCTACGCCACCGGAGGGACTGAGCACTACACTGATCAGATGACCACAACGGCAATCACACAGCCTCGCAGCGTCGTAACGTCCTGGTCACATCCTGGCTGGACACGCACTGCAGCACACACTGCAGCATCGTACATACTGCAGCACACACACTGACTGCAGCACCGCACATACTGCAGCACTGCACATACCGGACATACTGCAGCACTGCACACACTGCACACACCGGGCATAATGCATCACTGCACACACTGCAGCACTGCACATACTGCAGCACTGTACACACCGCAGCACTGAACACACTGCAGCACTGCACACACTGCAGCACTGCACACACTGCACACACCGGACATAATGCATCACTGCACACACTGCAGCACTGCACATACTGCAGCACTGCACACACCGCAGCACTGAACACACTGCAGCACTGCACACACTGCAGCACCGCATACACTGCAGCACTGCACATACTGCATATCACTGCACATACTGCAGCATTGCACACACTGCAGCACTACACACACTGCACCACTGCACACACTGCAGCACGGCCAGCTGCTGGGCTGAGAGCTCGTGCGATAGCCAATCTGGTGGCCAGCAATCAGCCTGTTTGCGACGAGATGAGATGAAAGGCAATAGGGAGCGAAGGTCGTGTCAAGGACCTTCACTCCCTACTGCACTGCTTTCCAGTCAATGGTTCTGTCGCTGAGCGGAGCGTGGTGGTGTAGCTGAGCCGCATCCAGCTGATACACCGCACAGCTACACACGATGCCACTCACTGACATGGATGAGCATGTATCTTCCTTGCAGGGGATCTACTGCTCAACGAACCGGCTCATGATACATCGTCGGCGGCAGTCGAAGAAAGGCCGTCACCGGCGACTGACTTCGCAAAGAGTTCCGAGAACGTGTTCGTGTGTGGCCAGATAGTGCCGTGGGTGTGATCTGATCTGACCTGACCTGACCTGACCGACCCTCCGCTGGCGGCGACATCAGTCACCAGTGTGTGTGGCCGGGTGGTGCCGTGGGTGTGACCTGACCTGACACGACCTGACCCGCCCTCGGCTGGCAGCAACGTCAGAGTTCCAGGTCGGCTCCACGCCACTCCGATACTTTTCTCGGCTGACACACCACCGGCAAAACCCAAATTATTTTTTTGCTATTAGTTTTGGTGGTTATGTACATTGAATCAACATTCTGAACATTTCGCCGGGAGAGGTGCAAACTATTTGAAATATAAGGAAGAGACGCATTACAAGAATAGAGACGAATTGGAGAAACAGATCAGTGTAGGTTATTGATCACTACAGATTATACATAACATCATATCCAACATCTTGAGACGATTGGATAGAACAGATCAGTGTAGGTCAGTCCAGATCGCTCCAGATCAATGTAGATTAGTTACGATCAGGAGTTGGTTCGAACGGGAGCCGAGATTGTCATCCAACGCGCGAGTCGCCTCAGCTCGTCAGTTAGTTAATTATTTGGGCTTTAGGGCGCATCGACCATGTTGATCATATAGCGCCCATAAAAGTGCTCCTTTCTACCTAGGTTTCAGGTTCTGGTCAGGTTTACTTCCAAGAATATTCACTATGCCCAAACCAGTGCAATGTCTTTTACCTCCCTGGATAGACGACAGCAAATCGTACTTGTGAGAGAAACTCCAATAGTCGTCCATTATGAACGACAGCAAATCGTACTTGAGAGAAACTCGAATAGTCGTCCATTATGAACCAAACGTGACCCATCACCTAGAATATTTGCCATCGTCAGCGTTGACACCTCCCTTCCAAAGTATTGTCGCCGTTGGGCTGAGAAGCGAGGGCACACTAGAAGAACATGTCTCACTGTTGGTGCGATATCACAACGGGTACACATTGGCCTGTCTTCATTCTGGAGTAGGTAGCTGTGGGTGACATAGGTGCAGTGTTGGAAATATGGTCCTTTTTGGAACTTTTGTCATCCAAAGAATTATACACTCCCAAAAAAATCCACTCCTTACATTACATGATATATCGTGAAGAGCCTTGCTTAAACAGCAATCTCAACCAGCTGTCGTAATCCAATAGTATTATTGGATTGTGATGAAGCAGAGGATGCAGCATGCTCCAAGGGCCTATAACATATGGTAATAAGTGGCTGACAATGAAAAACCCTTCTAGTTTTGGTGCTCTTCATGTTGTCTAGCCATGTTATGTCCTTGCCACAGCAACTTGGCAACATCATTGAAGATAATGCACATTTGTTATTTCAGGTGACCATGAGAGCTGCAGCAACATTCCAAGAGGATGCAGAAGTGGAACAGAAAATTAGATGCAAGCAAGACTAGACGAGTGCCAGCTTGCTAGCATGTGCAACAGATGACAGCAGATGCTTAAGGATCACTCTGCAATCTGTATACAACATTAATACCAATGTATTTGTTCCATGAAATGGTGCAGGTGGTATGCAATTGTCTGAAACATGTGAATTAATAAACAGCTATTCCTTCATGTGTACATTGTTCATTTGTGAAAATGCTGGAATCAGTAGTGTTCAGAAGAATGCAAGGCTAGACAGAACTAGAGAACTAGAGAAGTCCCTACACAACTTGCAAATCACAAAAGCAATCACATCCTCAAAATATTTGTGGACATATATTATGATTTGTAATGGCATAGGAATGTTCAGGAAGCTGCAGGGACAAAACAGCCAAATAATGGAGTTTATTGGGGTATGAGGTGGGGTGCACTTCACAATTTCCTGAAACATTTAGTTAGAGCACAACAATGCTTGTGAGTTACTGTATCCGTGCACTGAAGGGGACCAATCCCTTATTCCTGAAAATATATTGTCTTACAAAAATGAAAGCTTTATTTCCAAAACAAAACAAAGCAAGCTGAAAGGTCTTCTATCCAAATCCAACACATTAAGAACACACTTATGAAAATACTCTTTCCAGGTTATGGATGTTCATTTATGAAAATTATTGGGGGGGGAATACCTGAAAGGCAATGGGCAGGGTGAAATAGATTGGGGGCACACTCCATAGAGTCCCATGTTAAAAGTTGAAGTCATTTGAGAAGCAAAGCAAACATTGAGGGTCCCCTGTCCTAGGTTGTGCCACTGCATGCATGGGCACCAACAGAGGGATACAGATGTGCACCACTGCAAAATATAAGGAATCACAATTTTGCTATGGCTACCCATACTTCTCAACATTAAGCTGGTTATGCATACATCATTCTAGCTAGGTAGGTATATTTCTGATTTGATACTGAAGTTTACACCAACAAGAATAATTAAATTTCAAGAAACCTCAATTGGGCCTCAGTTCCTACGTCGGCCGATACTACACGAGATTAACTAGTAGTCTCACTACCTGGTCCCTGAATTATCGGACTATATCCCATCATACAACTCACGAGGCTTATCCCAGCCAATAATTTCAATGGCGAAGATATTGATAATAGATACGTAAGTCGTTCCTACCAAGGTTGGCGATGCCTACAACGAGCCTCTTTCGTCTCTTTCCATCCAGTGGGCAACTCGGTGCATACAAGAAAAATTCCTCGCCAAGTGAAAGAAACCTCTATTCTCGGCTCGCCTAATGAAGGAAAACCACCATTCCCAGACTGGCCAGACCCGAACGGCGCTTCTTGGATTCGATGGATTCGCGGCTCTCCAGCTCCCACTCCGGTCGGAGCTTTTTAAACTACGGCCAAGAAAGGCCATAAATAATGCATTCCTTTCTGTTTCCTTGAAGATTGAGATGTTCTACATAACTTGACATGAACAAAACTGATCGTTTTGCATCCTGGACCAGTCCAGAGCAATAAAACAAAAAAGATATCCGATGGATTTTACGCAAGAAAATGACCTAAATGGTACCAAAACGTTCTTCAAATCTGGTTATATTTTACAGTCAAATGGACCACGATATAACCAGAAATTTCAGTGTCCTTCCATTTCATGACCTACATTGTTTAAATACACCACAAACTGGTGGCAATAATAGTGTTTATGCCACTCCGACAACTAATTTCTCCCACTCCGGGAAAATGGAAATTTAGCCGTCATGTTCTTATACGCTGCTAAATGCGGGGTGGTTACAAGCCGCTTACTGGTCTTTCGTCAACTACGGCTGACTGTACGGAGGCTGCTGATTGGCTTAATGATTTGAACTCAGCCAATGGGATGAAATCTTTGTTGACAAAGGTAAAAGAGCAGCTTGTCTCGATTGCATTATTTTTGTGACAATGTAACACAAGTCGCAGCCAGCCCTGATGAAGGTTAAGGCCAGCCGGCCTTGGGCCAGCCCAAGGCCTATCGAGTCAGCCAAGGCAACAGCCAAGGTACGAAGCCGGGGAGGAGGCTATTGTTATTTTTTCTGTTTTCGTTCTCCTCAGGTGTGCGCCTCGGGGAAAAGAGTAGGTGCTGTGGGAATAGTAACTGGTAGGTGCTGCTTTATTATCTTCTGTGACTCCTATTGTCTGGCATACCCCTTGTAGGAATTCTGTTTTTTTCTGCCGATTCTATTGCGGCGAATATGGCTAATTGCTATTAATGCTGGCTTTCGATGGGTAACAGTTGGAGCATGCTAATCACAGGTGTAAATTTGTACACTTTTGTTGTTGCCAATGCGACATAATGATTTCCAAATTTAACATAATGCCTATGGTGGTGCATGGAATGAATGGATTCAAATTTCCTATTGGAAACATTTTTTTGCAGTCCTGATACATTGTTTTTAAATCCAACCATGCCATGGGCATTCTTCATCAGCACAGGGTTCAGGACCAATCATTTTCCATAAGGGATATTGAGGTTTTGTGGTTCCTGATGTGAAAGGCATAATTCTTGTTCATCATCACTTTGTTTCTATTTGTAAATTTGCAGTTTAGGGTAATTTTGGGTTATTTAAATTCCTTTTTCCAATGCCATGTTAAAAATGTGGTTTACATGGTGTGACCACTCACTTCCACTGTAAATACATACTTTCCAGTTGGCAGGCAAAACAACACCAATAAATGGGCTTGGAGTTGGGTAATATAGTGTAAAAATTAATTTGGGAAATAAAAAATGTGGCATAATCTACCCTAACTTAGCCTAACCTTCAATGCAAAAAGAACAATTCTCTTGAAAAAGGAAAAATTTCAATCAGTATTTTTCTTTAAAAAAATGCAAATTAAAGAACATAACCTGACATAACCTAACCTTGCCTGGTTCATTGTTGAAAAACAAATTCTTGAAATATAAAAAAGCATTGGATATGAAAACTTGTCCAACTTAAGAGTAGAGCCCAACTTATCATAACCTAACGAAGCCTAACCAATTTGTTTGCTTCATGGAGGTAAACTGTGTAAGACGTGTCTTGTGGATACCCTAAGCTTGAATAATATATTTCTTCATAGTAATGTACCTACATACCTGAAGTTGAAATATATTCAAACTCGCATGGAAAATCAATCACGGTTAAATGCATCACTTCTTGCCAATGACAGTATATTTAACACTTTTCCAGCACCACAACACATATGACTGCTATGTGAAGTTTGTATTCTCAGTGAATACTATTTTTATGTGATCCAGCATCAGGCGGCATACTTAGGCTGTGTGGGATGAAACACCTGTAATGTATGCTTCTTGAATGGAAAAACAAGACTTTATTTCTTTGTCTCAGTAATTTGTATTCACCCCATGGTTACCAGGCATTATGCACTCCGTAATTGCATGAACTCAAAGATTATACACTCCGAATCCAAGAACGAGAAGTGAAAATCCAACACTGCATAGGTGTGTCCCACCCGCATCCTGGCGAGCAACGCCTCCTCCTTTCGTGAAGTTCTTGACGATGACTCCCATGGGCGCTAGATAACCACTAGCAGTTCAGGCGCCCTTAAGCCCAAATAAACTAACAAACAAACAGACGATGACTCCCACCGCCCCAACCTTGGCTTGATGGTTCTCAGTTTGTTTTGGCCAGTTGAGTCCCAAAGTCGTTGCCACTTGTCCTGGAAAAACATATTATTTGTCTGGCTGAGGTGTGCTGTGGGGAGAGGCAGCACCCGGGTGTATTGGCTCCGGGTAGCACGCTTTGCTGATTGGTCAGCCAATTCGTTCCCCGCTATTCCGACATGGCTGGGTATTCAACAGAATGTTACACTTTTTTTCCATTCGCTTGAGCTTAGTTAGGCGCAATAAAACGTCCTGCACGATGGGGTCATGCGGATAACACGTCTTTATCGCGCGAGTGCTACTTAAATAATCTGAGAGTATGACATGGTCGACGTCGTTCCCTACTTTTATGAAGCATAAGGCCTTCGTGATTGCCATGAGTTCGGCCGTGTAAACTGATGCGTGAGGAGGCAGTGTAAACGATCTGGTCGTGGCTCCACTTACAAAAGCACAACCCGCACCATCAGCAGTTTTCGACCCGTCGGTGTAGGTGACAGTACATGTGTGGTAAGTGTCAACGTGTTCTAGGGCTTTCAGCCGAAACAATTCCGGGATAAGTTCGTCCTTATTAGTCTCAGATAGTGTCATGTCCACTGACGAACTTTTTCTTCAATTTTTTAGGTTTCAGTACAGGGATGACAGTAGCTTCTCGCCAGGAAGACGGAAACTCGCCCCTCTCCCATAGAGAATTAAAACATGACAGAAGTACCTGGTGTGCGTTTGGTGGTAGATGTTTGAGCATTTCATTGTGGACACTATCAGGTCCCTCAGATACGCAGCGTAGAGTAGCGATTTTAGATGTGAGTTCGGCCATTGTGAATGGCTCATTGTAAGCGTGCTTCTCAGCGGTAGTAAAGTCGAGAGGTGAGGCTTCGCACTGAACTCCATGTTGCCTAAAACTGGCGTTTTGGTCCCAGCTCTGGCCTCTGTCAGCGAGAGCTCTTGCGATGGTGTTAGCCACGTCAAGAGTATCAGCGATTATGGCGCCACCGACGTGCAAAACTGGAAGTGGTGTTGAGCGGGAGCGTCCAGATATACGTTTTGTCTGGGACCAAACGAATCTTGCAGGAGTGGAGCGGTTTAACGTGTTTACGTACTGTCGCCATGACGTCCTCTTGGCTTCTCGTACTGCACGCCGTGCGACCGCCCTGGCTTTTTGGAAGGAAATCAAATTAGTCGTGGTGCTGTCATGATAAAAAATTTCGGAAAGCGCGTTGACGGGCGCGAATAGCCTCTCGGCATTCTTCAGTCCACCACGGCACCGTGGCGCGCCGGCGCGGGGCCTGCCCGAGGTGCGCGGGATAGTCACATTTCAAAAGTATGGATGTAAAATCTTCTAAAGACACAGTAAGACTATTGACATTTGCATTAAAAGCATCTTGAAGTCGAGCTGCGAATTCTACCCAGTAAACATTTTGGAGCTTCTATCGATGTGGTTTTGTTCCAGGTATGGCACTATGTGTGAACTGAAGCCATGGAGGTGATCACTACCTCTTGGGTCCGGGTCGACTGACCAATCGAAGAACTGTGCCAGCTGCGGACTGGCCACACTGATATCCAGCGCTGACGTATTTCCTGACGGGAGTGCTATGTGGGTGTGTGCGCCTGAATTAAGATGCATAATGATCCATCGATGAAAAACCTGTCCAGGAGTTGCCCACGTGGGTTGCTAGCAACGCACCCACAAATCGTATGGTGGGCATTAAAGTCTCCAAGAATTAAAACAGGTGGAGGGAGCCCGGTGAACAGTCGCCCAAGTTCTGCAGGGTGGACAGGTGTGCCCGAGGGAGGTACAGCGAGCATACGCTGATTTGCCGGTGCCCAAAGGATACCCGTGCCGCTACTGCCTGTAGGCTCGTGTTTAATGGCAGAGGGAGTGCAGGAGCACTATGGTGGACAGCTTCCATGCGCGATGGTGTCCGTTTGTATGTCGTTGCGAAAAATCTGGTATAAATCTAAAATAAAGCCCTAAAGCCCAAATAACTAACTGACTCCCGGGACCCAATTCGTGATGAACGTCCAGACGCACCCATATCGGGCGCCCCGGGGCGGACCTCGACCGCGGGACGTGTCCGGGTCGCCAGAGGAGGAGGAGGACACAGAGAGGTCGCCAGAGGAGGAGGACACAGAGAAGTCGACAGAGGAGCGACCACCGGGACCCGTCTGGAGGCCGCCCCGGGGCGGACCTCGACCGAGGGACGTGTCCGGATCGGCAGAGGAGGAGGAGGACACAGAGAGGTCGACAGAGGAGGAGGAGGACACAGAGAGGTCGACAGAGGAGGAGGACACAGAGAAGTCGACAGAGGAGCGACCACCGGGACCCGTCTGGAGGCCGCCCCGGGGCGGACCTCGACCGAGGGACGTGTCCGGGTCGACAGAGGAGGAGGAGGACACAGAGAGGTCGACAGAGGAGCCTCAGAGGTCTGAGAGGACCCTCAGAGGTCCCGTGGACAGAGGAGCGACCACCGGGACCCGTCTGGAGGCCGCGCCGGCCTCTCCTGAACAAGATGATGGGCGTGGGAGAGTTTGCGTAGTTTTTGGTGATGCAGGGATGGGCTAGCTTGTTGTAGGATCGCTGGACGCGGCGGGTGAAGACTCCAGGTGGTTGTTGGAGGACTTGGCGGGCCTCTTGCCTCGTTGGGCACGGTGCCACTCCTCAGGATCCCGCTCTGCAATAGGCGGCGTCTGGACATCAAGGACTGCTGGAGGCGAGGCAACGTCCTTTACCACCTCAGAGGGGGTAGAAGAACCTTGGGTTCTTTTACGACGCATTCAACCGCTCGGTCATATAGCGTCGCCAACCTCTCACGCCGATTGGTCGCGGGTGGACTCGGTAAATGCCGTCGGTTGTGAGATTCGAACCCACGATCTTGCGATCACGAGTCCGACGCTCTACCAACTGAGCTACCGCGGCCCCCACCTCAGAGGCTCAGCAGCATGGTTTTGTGGTGTCGTTGGCGAGGCGACTGATACGCTGAGGGAGCGGAGTAGTGAAATTAGATGAGCGATCAGTTGGTCGGTTTTATTATCATGTACCTAATGTGGGTTTGGTGTGGTGTTCCCGACCTTCGAGCCATAAGATATGATAGGATGAGATTGGTTTTACAGATCCCTAGCTTCCCGAAATGATACTTTTCTAGTTTGTTTAATAGATATAATTTCCCTCTCTTTTGAGTACCTGGGACAGGCACGGTCGAAAGATGTGTGGGGGTCCTGTCCCCTGCCGCAATTGACACAGAATGACACTTCGGAGGTACAAAGTTCGCTAGCATGTTCTGGGGACGCACACTTGCTGCACACGGGACGATTTCTACAATACTGGTTAGTGTGTCCATATTTCTGACATTTAAAACAACGCATCGGGTTCGGGAGAAAAAGTCCCGCACCTTCACACGGATGTACCCCACGGGAATCTCGGAAGGTAAGGCAGTTGAATTAAGTCAAGATAACATTGTTGGTCGTAATCAGCTCTGCACCTCGTCTAACCTTCAGCTTCCTCGCTCCTGTCACGCCAAACTCCGACAACCCTTCAACTATTTCATCCTCCGGTACGTCCCTGAAATCGTAGCAGTTTACTATTCCTCGTGATGAATTCTTCGCTTGATGGGGTTCGATTTTAACTTGGATGCTTTCCTCGACTTTCCTACCACCTTTGCGCATACTGTACACGAACTCAGACATCGTCAGCGCCCTCTCCGCCTCCTGTGCCACCGCGAACTCCACCTCCAACGCTCCATCCTTCAACTTCTCACAACGGACAATTTTGACAAATCTATCGCACCCATCTCGTCTCTGAAAAGGAGACAACGAACCCAGATCCTTCGTCAGACCTCGGACGACGAGGATACAAGGGGCATTGGAGAAAGTTGTTCTGCCGTCCTCTGGGTTACTGATTCTTCCACCCGCGATGGGTGGAAGGATGGTCTGGCCCCTACTAGAGGGACCAGGGCGGATTTTTTCGTTTGAAGATGCCATACGGTAAGTTAGTATTCGGCTCCTCTGGCGCCCCACCGCGAAGGGGCCCTACTGGGGGGACGCCTGTGTCTCGCTGACGGGAGGACGCCAGGCACCAGAAGAGCTATACGGGGCGGGCGGCGCCTACGTACGGCCGGGAGAGAGGGACTCACCACCACGACCGCACTAACAGCGCCGCCCACCACGTGACCCCGGCCGGCCGGGCCGGCGGCCCTGGGAATGAACCCAGGTCCCCGACCCGAGGCGACCAGCCACTTGACCCGTATGGGGCCCTACGGACCCGCCCGCCCCTCCGAGATATCGGGACCAAATAGGCGTGTTGATCCCCCGTCACAACTAGCACCGTACCACGGGGGACCTCAGCCTCCAGGACTCCGCCAACCCCGAGGGACGGGCCGAGGGGGCGTGACTACCCCGATAAAACTGAGCTGGCGGGCAGGACCGGGGAAGTTGTCCTACCTGCTCATGGCAGGGATAGTTGGTGTTGCAGGGCCAGGTGAAGCACATGGATGTTGAGATGGGATGGGCATTGGAATGTGAGCGTATGGATGGAAGGACGAGTGAGGCACTCTTAGTCTGACCCCTCGCCGGCTCACCGGTTGACTGGGACTCAGGGTAATTGGGGCACGCAATTCCCCCCCCCCCCCCATACACACACACCACGGAAAGGTGGTGCCTCGTCGGGGGGCCTCATCTCGTTGGTGGGTACAATCATCTCCGACACGTAACCCGACCAAACCCGACGAAGAAGTCCACAAACGCGAGAAAGCACTCCGGCCCAACCAAGATTCAAACCCGGAACCTGTCGCTCCGCCGGCCGATCGGCGGCGCAGCACCGTTACGCCAAACACGGGAGCCGCTGTCAACGCCGCGCGCAGCGACGCGAGACGAAGCACCGACGGCAGCTGACGCGGGTCGGCAGTCAGCTGACGCGGGTCGGCAGTCAGCTGACTGGTGACCTCCGAGCATGGGCCCGTTACATCTCGTGCGGCGCCGCCGCCTCGACACCGGCGCCGCTGTCAGTCAGCGCGGCCCGCGCGACGGCCGAGACGTGTCGCCGGGAACCGAAAGGTCTCGGGTTCAAATCCTCGCCACGTCCAGAATGATTTCACTCACACGTAAGCTCGAGCCATTGATTCACCGGTTATGTTACAATATTATCCCGCCGGCGGACTGATACGACCACCACACACTACTGATACGACCACCACACACTACTGATACGACCACCACACACTACTGATACGACCACCACACACTACTGATACGACCACCACACACTACTGATACGACCACCACACACTACTGATACGACCACCACACACTACTGATACGACCACCACACACTACTGATACGACCACCACACACTACTGATACGACCACTGCACACTACTGATACGACCACCACACACTACTGATACGACCACCACACTACTACTGATACGACCACCACACACTACTGATACGACCACCACACACTACTGATACGACCACCACACACTACTGATACGACCACCACACACTACTGATACGACCACCACACACTACTGATACGACCACCACACACTACTGATACGACCACCACACACTACTGATACGACCACCACACACTACTGATACGACCACCACACACTACTGATACGACCACCACACACTACTGATACGACCACCACACACTACTGATACGACCACCGCACACTACTGATCACACCACACACTACTGATACGACCACCACACACTACTGATACGACCACCACACACTACTGATACGACCACCACACACTACTGATACGACCACCACACACTACTGATACGACCACCACACACTACTGATACGACCACCACACACTACTGATACGACCACCACACACTACTGATACGACCACCACACACTACTGATACGACCACCACACACTACTGATACGACCACCACACACTACTGATACGACCACCACACACTACTGATACGACCACCACACACTACTGATACGACCAGGTCGGTCCTCCGGTGGAGAAGTACGACATGTAATAGGGGCACATGGCACTTGACATGACATATAACATCCACATGACTATCGCGCCAAGAGGCCGCAGGTCATCAGTTGTGCCCGCCAATGCATCATACATTCATTTTAGCGATGCTTTGAAAACAATAGGGCGCTCAGACACAAGTCAAAGAGCGCAATCCCGTTCGGTGCCCACCTATTCTGGAAAATCTGCGCCGGCGACAACGCTCACAATGCATGGTATCGCGTGGTTTCGGGGGGGGGGGTCGCCCAAGCACGTTGCCTCCCCAAAGGCATGACTAAAAGGTAGCCATTACACCAGGGGCGTTACCACCAGAGGGTGGGGGTTCGTCTGCATCCCGCCGGAGACCGTGACCGTTGATTTCTTAACCGCTGCGTGGTATCCACCTCCTTCCAGTATTGAAGCACCTGGCTCTGGCGCAAGCAGCACCCGCAGCAGGTTCTCTACACACGGCACCGAAGGGCCAACGCTAACCGTGTAGGCTGATCGAGACTGCGATGCTCGACATCCAGGCCCAGCTGCCCGCGTCACCTCGCTGTTGGTATTGTTCGGCAACGTGTCGCATACACTGCGCTATCACCTCAGTCGCCTCAGTCACCTCAGTCACAAGAGGTCTTAGAACAGAAAACCACCGGCAGACATAATTCCGTTCACAGCCAGAGGGGGATGGGAGACCCACTGTCTGTTGATAGTTACCAGCCAGAGGGGGATGGGAGACCCACTGTCTGTTGATAGTTACCAGCCAGAGGGGGACGGGAGACCCACTGTCTGTTGATAGTTACCAGCCAGAGGGGGATGGGAGACCCACTGTCTGTTGATAGTTACCAGCCAGAGGGGGACGGGAGACCCACTGTCTGTTGATAGTTACCAGCCAGAGGGGGATGGGAGACCCACTGTCTGTTGATAGTTACCAGCCAGAGGAGGATGGGAGACCCACTGTCTGTTGATAGTTACCAGCCAGAGGGGGATGGGAGACCCACTGTCTGTTGATAGTTACCAACAAAATAGACAGCTCATCAGATAAATTGACACGCCATGCCTGAACTGCCACACCGTCGACCACTGCTCCGTCCGTCAGGGGCAAGTGTTGGTGTTGACAGTGCCACTTCAGCACCGTTCAGGTACTCTGAGCTCACCACCATATCTTAGCTCACCACCATATCTTAGCTCACCACCATATCTTAGCTCACCACCATATCTTAGCTCACCACCATTTCTTAGCTCACCACCACCCAGCTGTGCTGATGCTTGGCGTTAGGTGTGTGGTCGATGCCAAAACATTGGACAGCGCCATCTCAGGAGCCCCGCCACCATGCCAATACACAACCTGCGTTTGTAAGTGTTTGGAAGCCTTTAGAAAAGTCCGCAGGTGCTGTTCACACCCCACATACGTCACCTCGCCGGATCCCCAAACAGGAAGCATTGAATGCGCTCCGGTCATCGCCTGCGCCGGGCTCTGTGACCACCTTCCGAGGATTCGGCCACCCACAGCCGGGGAACGTCCTACTGGACCACCCACGGCCGGGAAACGTCCTACTGGATCACCCACAGCCGGGGCACGTCCTACTGGACCACCCACAGCCGGGGAACGTCCTACTGGACCACCCACGGCCGGGAAACGTCCTACTGGATCACCCACAGCCGGGGCACGTCCTACTGGACCACCTGCAGCTGTGGCACGTCCTGCTGGACTACCAGCAGCCGGGGCACGTCCTACTGGACCACCTGCAGCAGTGCCACGCCATACTGGACCACCCACAGCCGGGGCACGTCCTACTGGACACCCACGGCCGGGAAACGTCCTACTGGACCACCCACAGCCGGGGCACGTCCTACTGGACACCCACGGCCGGGAAACGTCCTACTGGACCACCCACAGCCGGGGCACGTCCTACTGGACCACCCACAGCCGGGGCACGTCCTACTGGACCACCCACAGCCGGGGAACGTCCTACTGGACCACCCACAGCCGGGGCACGTCCTACTGGACCACCCACAGCCGGGGCACGTCCTACTGGACCACCAGCAGCTGGGGCACGTCCTACTGGACCACCCACAGCCGGGGCACGTCCTACTGGACCACCCACAGCCGGGGCACGTCCTACTGGACCACCCACAGCTGGGGCACGTCCTACTGGACCACCCACAGCTGGGGCACGTCCTACTGGACCACCCACAGCCGGGGCACGTCCTACTGGACCACCCACAGCCGGGGCACGTCCTACTGGACCACCCACAGCCGGGACACGTCCTACTGGACCACCCACAGCTGGGGCACGTCCTACTGGACCACCCACAGCCGGGACACGTCCTACTGGACCTGCAGCGGTGGGTCGTGTTCCGTTCACGCTGATCCGTTCACGGCCGCCACTTTGTGTTGATTAGCACACGGCACTCCACCGCACGCTTATCGTGGCGGCCAACGGCCATGAGGACAGCCACGCGGGATACGATCGCTCCGTGTAGATCACACAGACCAAAACGTCACAGATCCAGTCCGATTGCATTCTACCGGGGCTCAGCCAGAGCACATTGTTGCAACGGGTGTGACTCCATTGTTGCCACACAAGTCTGTATACGTCGTACTCGACGTGAGAAAATGAATAAATTAAAACGATAGTGGTCGGCTGTCCGCCTCGTCCCCGACGGCGGAGCAACTCGTGTTTCTGAATATACACGACAAACTCAAACGTCATACGCCTTGAGCGTTGTGCCAGCTGGAAATTGTAACCTAACCGTCCTGCCTTTCACACGACCGAGGTGGCTGATATGCTCCCAGCATAGAGCGGCGTCACTTGCAGCCTCACCACGTAGCGCTGAACACTCCCAACTCAGAGTCCCCACGTATTGTCACCGGCGTAACACACCTGGCCAGGAGCCAACAAACAGCTGCCCGGAACGTCTTGTGCCAACTAACTCGCTTAGCGAACACAACAGCACGGCTAACTGGGTCACCAGCACGGGTCGGCACGGCACTACACTGACGCGGGCTACTCAAACACGCAGACGGTTGTTGTGCCCCCGGCGCACGGAGCCTACAGTCATAGCTACAGCTCACTTCAGACATACAAATTAAACGGTAACACACAAACTAACGGCGGCTCGGGTTCTAGATTGCATGCACTTATTTTTCCGGTCTCAATGCGCTATACACAGCACACGGGAAGCGCCCGGAATGCGATGGGGGGGGGGGGAGAACTGGATCCAAATGCACTATTGGAATTGGATGAATTTGAGCTTAGGGAGCGTCGACTGCCAAGGTCATTTTACCCAAATGCATTATGTAAATGCCGGCACTGACGCGGCCGGCGCGATATGCATCGGCCGGCCGTCGGCGTCCACGTGGCACGCTCCACTGCTGTGTGACGTCATCAGTGTCCGGCGTCGGCGGCCGCGTGGCTGTTTAGCCACCCGCTCCCGCCTCCCATCCCTGTTTAGCCACCCGCTCCCGCCGCCCATCCCTGTTTAGCCACCCGTCCCCGCCTCTCATTCCTGCCGCCCGTTCCCGTCATCAATCCGTTCCTGTCGCCCGTTCCCGCCATCGCTCAACAAGTGCCACACCGCCGATCCAACAGCTCTCGATTGTGAGGCGCCGGACCGCACAGAGCGGCGATTGCCGCGAGACGGCCGCCGTCAGCGATCGATCAGCCTCAGCTGCATCGTGTCGCTCCTGCTTTCGAACAGGCCTGACGGTTGAAGATTATTCTTCGTTTAATTCAAGGTGTGGATTACACGAAAAAAGCAGCTTGTTCGGAAAACAAGCCGAATTCCGGGATGATAAGCCGCATTCCAGAATAACCCAGGATGATAACCCGCGTACCAGAATAACCCAGGATGATGACCCGCATATCAGAATAACCCGTGATGATAACCCACATAACATACTTACCCAGGATGATAACCCGCGTACCAGAATAACACAGGATGATAACCCACGTACCAGAATAACCCAGGATGATAACCCGTATACTAGGATAACCCAGGATGACAAACCACATACCAGAATAACCCAGGATGATAAACCGCATACCAGAATTGCCGAGGATGATAACCCGCATACCATAATAACCCAGGATGATAACCCCCATACCAGAATAACCCAGGATGATAACCCGCATACTAGAATAACCCAGGATGACAAACCGCATACCAGAATTACTCAGGATGATAAACCGGATACCAGAATAACCCAGGATGATACACCGCATACCAGAATAACCCATGGTAATAACCCGCATACCAGAATAACCCAGGATGATAAACCACATATCAGAATTCCCCAGGATGAAAATCCTATCACCCGTAAGCCGTGAGGCCTTCAGCAGGGTAATTCTTCCCCTCTCAGGGATGTCTAGTGGTCTCAAAGTGGGGGAGGGGTTGATGCCACAAGAACAAAACATAATGAAAGGGTGAGTAGAGATGTATGCTAATTGCGAAGGGCGGGGCTAAGAACATCCGAACGAAAATTGGAATGTCTCGTAAACGGCCACGGCGCCGATCTCCCCGAAGCCAGTGCTTTCTGGGATTTGGCAGGTTACTTCGGGAAGTCGGGTTATAAACAGGTTACCAGAGCCCAGCTGTTCAGCAGCTTAGACAGGCTTAAGGGTTCAATTGTCCTCCACATCACAAAATAAGATAGCACGCTTACTGTGCTGAAGTCCGTGCTACCAACCGGTGCGCAGCCAATGAATGTTCATCACACTCTCACGCATATGGCAACGCTACAAAAAATATCCGAAGAACTTGCTATATGAAATTCCATAAGTTGCATATATGTTGCATATATGTAATTCAGCACATGGTATATCCATAAGCACGTGGTTATTCCAGTGACCACTGTCAAGAGTGGTGATGATGAAGCACGATAGTCGGTACGCCTAGTCACGTAACATCTGCAAAGATGACATGCATATCCGGTATTTAATATATATATATATATAATCATGTACATGGCTTTCATGTGCATGTGGTGTTCAATCTGCCATATGTGCTAACATGCACCCCAGGTACACCCATATTGGGATGTGTAATTGGTGTACTTATGCACTACTCAGTGCATTGTCGTTGTTCAGTACATTATCGCTGAAATACATCGCACCGTGTGATAGCTCTCGCGTCTCGCTGTTGTCCACCGGCGTTCAATCCACCTTCATTCGCCGAGGTCACGCGTTCGAGACCAAGCGACTCCCGTGGGATTTTCACCGCCCAGCGAAGCCGCAGCGCGTGCGCCGGTCAAACCGAGTCGCGCGCTGGTTGGCGGACGTACCTTGTTTGGCCACCGCACCATGGTGCCGGAGAGGTCAGGTCAGCGCCGGTCAAGGTGACGAGTTCCTCGGGCCGACGGTCCGCCGCACGCCGTGCCTCCTCGGCTTCTGACCGGCCAGCGCCGTCGCTGCTCCCAGGCCACGCAGAGGCGCACCCAGGCACGGGCAGCGGGCGGGCTGAGGTCTGACGACGCCGCTATGCCCGGGCCACGCAGAGGCGCACCCAGGCATGGTCAGAGGGAGGTGTCGGATGCAGCTTGCAGCTTGCGCAGGAACGCGCCTGGGCACCGGTAAGAGTGAATGCGTCGTTGTACTCAGGTCGGACAGGGGCGTACGCAGGCACAGTAGCAGGGGAGGCTAAGGTTTCAAAGCTTCCGTGGTCATCACCGTTGCTTTGAAGATGGATTTCAAGGTCAGTTCGGCATTCGACTGTCAAGCAACCAAGAGACCGGCACCATGACGCACCAAGAGACGCACGACCGGCACCATGACGGCCTACAACACCGGTCCACAGCGGGCTCCCACGTGGATTCGGCGCCCTCCACCAGGGATCGCCCGAGTCCATCCGTTCCAGCTCAACCGCTCTCAAGCAACCAAGAGAAGAACGCACGACTAGCACCATGACGGCTTACAACACCGGTCGCAGCGGGCTTCTACGTAGATTCGGCGCCCTCCACCAGGGATCGCCCGAGTCCATCCGATCCTGCTCAACCGCTCTTCCACGTTGGGGCGCGACGCCGAAAAATGACACCTGCATCTCCTCGGGAGCCAATCAGCATGGCGATGAACCGAGTGCTCTTCACGTTGTCCCGCCGGAGACGCGGCCAGGTGCACGACCGTCAACTTGTTGAGCCCGCCCCCGGTCGAGGGATCGATAGGCAGCTGAGAACCGCGGCCGACGGTCGGCCAGGCTATCTTGTATAGAAGTGGCGCCCGCAGCTAGCTGGAGAGTATTGGTGCACGCTTTGCATGCGCGCATCGCCTCTCTAATGTTGTGCAAGGTCCCCCTGCCTTTCATATGCCTTTCATATGCCTTGCCTTTCATATGCCTCCTAATCAGCATTATTTAAATTCCATCGTCGTGGTTTATTACTTGGAAGAAAGTTGTGTCGAAATCTAACCATACTGGCAAATGATCACTTCCCATGGGGTCATCTGACACTGTCCAATCGAAATGTTGTGCAAGCTCGGGGCTGCACAGACTCAAGTCAAGCACCGATGTGCTTCCGGATGGAATCGTAAAATGAGTTCGAATGCCAGTGTTTAAAATACATAGTGAATCTTCCAGGATAAAAGATTGTAAAACTCGACCTCGGCTGTTCACATCGTTGCATCCCCACACAGTGTGGTGGGAATTGAAATCTCCTAAAACTAGGAAAGGTGTGGGTAGTTCAGAAACTAGCCGGCCGAGCTCACCCCGTGTAAAACCAGTTCCAGGAGGCAGGTAAATTGAGCAACTGCTACCGAGCTGCGATCCAAGTCGGCCGAGCTCACCCCGTGTAAAACCAGTTCCAGGAGGCAGGTAAATTGAGCAACTGCTACCGAGCTGCGATCCAAGTCGGCCGAGCTCACCCCGTGTAAAACCAGTTCCAGGAGGCAGGTAAATTGAGCAACTGCTACCGAGCTGCGATCCAAGTCGGCCGAGCTCACCCCGTGTAAAACCAGTTCCAGGAGGCAGGTAAATTGAGCAACTGCTACCGAGCTGCGATCCAAGTCGATCCGAGCGGACACTGCTTGGAGATCGGTGCTTAGGGCCACCTCCATTGCTCCTACACTATGGTGGACAGCTACCATGACACCGCCGTGAGCAACAGTGTCGGTTTCCATATCCTTTCGGACAATTGAATATCCCTGTATGTCACATCGTGAATTGGGTCGGAGTTTAGTCTCTTGCAGACACATAGCAATAAGGCAATGCTGATTTAAAACCACCTGTATTTCCTGGGTACTGTTTCTAAAACCTCTGCAGTTCCATTGTAAAATAGCTTGCATAGGAGCTTGTTAAAATTACTTAAAAGATGTGCGGTGAGGGCATTGTTTCGAAGCGATGCACTCCTGCATGTAATGAACCAAAATTGACTAGAATGGAGTGACTAGGCGTAGTTATAATAAAAGAACACGCTAGTTTTAAAGCTCTGGTTCCGTCCTCCTTCCGAGAGTGGGCGCCGCTGTTAACCCCGGAGGGTTGTCTCTATTTGGTACCAGGGACTGGATTCTGGGGCGGGAGCGTGGTGACCCCTCGCCCGGTGGAGAGCTCGTTAGTGGTAAGCCTCTTTTTGGGGGCCCCAGCCGGAGGCGGCGGAGGGCCCATCTCGTGTACTGACGGAGCCGGTCCCTCCACTCGCCGTCGCGGCGATGGGGTGGCAGGCCTTGCGGGTGGAGCCTTGTCGTCTCCTTGGTGGCCCCTCGACCGGGCCCTCTCCATCTGAGCGAGCCTCGTTCGCTTGGCTTCCTGGGCACGCCTTTCGGCTTCCTGATAATGAAGGTATGCATCGGGTATCTGAATTGATCGATGGGACGGCGAGGGAGGTGCGGAAGTGGGTGTTGAGGGCGGGGGCGAGGCGTGGCTCAAGGAGACGGGATAGGATTCCGGAAAGGAAGATGTGGATGTGAGGGATTTCAAGGTAGTGTTGGGAGTACGTGGGGGAGGAAAGGGGAGGCTGGAGGACGGGCCGGAAGTAGGGGGCGGTGATTTCGAGGTAGGTACCATTGTAGTTTGGGAGGAGCCGGACTTGGGTGGGGAGGTCCGACCAGGCATCTTGGACCGGTTGGCCCGAGTCCATTCCTCGCTTGCTGATGCTGCTCGGGAAATCACTGAGTGGTCGTCAGGGTTTCCATACGAGGTGGGAGGGATCTCGGTCGCTTCTGCGTCGCTTCGGGTTTGCTGCCCTCTCCTCGTAGGCGACGCGAAAGGCACCCCTCGCCGGCTCACCGGTGGACCGGGATTCCGGGTCCTTGGGGCACGCAATCCCCCCCCCCACCCCACCCCACCACGGAAAGGTGGTGCCTCGTCGAGGGGGCACCATCACTAATCACAACTGGCGCAGACTCCACCAAAGGGTCAGGTGTCACCCTCACGAGTCACATCTCGAGTGGCCGACCCCTCCGACCTCCATTACTAATCACAACTGGTACAGACTGCAACACGACAGTAACAAACCCATAAAATTCGCCGTAACTGGAGACAGCCATGCTCTGCGCGATACACCAGTGTTCCACCAGCCACAAACACAATTGGTGTCGGACAGAGATCACAGCCAGCGAGCCGCGGTCCAATTGATGTCGGACAGAGATCACAGCCAGCGAGCCGCGGTCCAATTGATGTCGGACAGAGATCACAGCCAGCGAGCCGCGGTCCAATTGACGACGTGGCCCGCGGCGGAGGCAGCACGGCGGACACCGACTCGCGCGTCACCAGACTGCAAAACACACCGTACAAAGTCGGGGAGATCCACGTCCAACGGTTCGGTCTTGCGGTCACGCTTGGCGTTGGGTGGAGGAGTGTCAGTTCGGCGAGGAGAGATTGCGGTGTGCTCAACACCAGCAGAGAGCGAGTTGTGCCGCGCTCGCAGCCCCCACCCGCCGTACACTTCGCTCCACAACTGCAGGCGACCCCATCCTCCGTACACTTCGCTCCACAACTGAAGGCGACCCCATCCTCCGTACACTTCGCTCCACAACTGAAGGCGACCCCATCCGCCGTACACTTCGCTCCACATCTGAAGGCGACCCCATCCTCCGTACACCGCAGTGTACGGAGTGATATCCGCATGTCGTCATATTTCAACATCGCCGTCATTTCGCAGTCGTGGAAAACGTCACATTCAGGGTTGGAAACATGGCCTTCTCCTTGGTGTTTTTGTCATCCAGAGCTTTATCCTCATTATAAAATTATCCACTCTTTATTCGCCAAACAATTCAATGAACTTGTTTGGAAATCACTGAAAATGCAATGTCGCTTGAAAATCATGTCCGAAGCTGATTAAATATAAATATAAGCATTGCTATAAGAAGCAGAAAAAAACCGAAGAGTTAAAAATAAGTTTTTCAATATTTTCCTCTCTACGTTCATGACTGTAAAACTTCAATCCGACATTGGCCACATTGCAGTGTCGGCAAATGCGCCCCCCCCCACCAACAGGCATGGAGCAACAATACAAGCGGAACTGAATAGATCGCCTTACCTGTGGCGTCACTTTGCTCTTCTTCCTGTTGGGCTCGAAGTCTCCACCAGGAGAGTCTTCTCGTTCCTGCAGAGGCATGACTAGATCGGCTCACTGTCCTGCAATGCAAAAGATGCTCTATCCATTCTGAGCCGATCTTGTGTTGGTTGGTTATTGGTTTTACGACACGTCGACCGTTGAGTCATGTAGCGTCGCACAATGTACAATAGCAATGAGCATTGTACAAATAGCAATTTGTACAATGAGCACCGTTAGACCACATCGACCCTCCTGCGCACGGTTGATACAATAACATATCCCTTTCATACTTTCAACATTGTGTGCAAACATAGGGACTGTATGGAAAGAATGTACCTAACTAAGTCTGCTACATGTGCCCAGAGCTTCCAGTTTATTTTTCCATGAGGCACGACGGCGGCAGCTGTGTTGACAATCACTACTACACAAATTGCCACCAACCGCACACTTGCAACACGTATCTGTAGGTAGCATATAGGATCCGTCACATGCAGCATGGTAGCTGCAAGTTGTAGATCACACTGAACATTCTGCTCGACTGATCCGTGTCGCCTATTATGAGTATTGGCACGGTGAATGATACTCAATGATGTCAAAATCCATTGATATACATATGTAGGCGCTACATGGAAAAATAACACACAAGGCATTACCCTTTCAATATTTTACCATAGGAGAGCCTTCAAGACTTGAGCTACGATTGGCCCCAGTGAATGTAGTAGTTTGCATTATTCAGCCTTTGTGGGCCAGCAGAGGCTATCCTATACTAACCTGCACACCAAGTCATCAAATACAGGTGCTGGATGATGTTGTATTCCCAGTAACATGTGATATATTCATTTTGTTAATTTTGCATGGCTTTTCAAAACCTGAATAAAGCCAGGCTCAGATGCATACCCGATATAAAGCATGTACTACCAGTGGGAATGAGTGGTCTGATAACCTTAATCACGCTCCAAAATGTATTTCTGCAATAATTTTTATCAAAATGCCATATTAGTTCCGAAGTTAAAATGTACCAATTGTTACAATCATGGCTGTGATCCCAGTCATTATGAACACCGATCCACATGGAACATTCAGCTGTGGAGCATGTGCTCAGGACCATCTGGATGACAAAGATTCTATGAAAATATATGGTGCATCCAAAATATTACACCTAATTTACCATTTCAAGCAGTCTTGATTGATTACTTGGGCTGAAGGGCGCGCCGATTACAGGGTCATTTAGCGCCCATTTCAAGCAGTCTAGATGAGCAAAAACCTGTTATTCTTTACTGGCAAAGACTCACCAGGAAAGGAGCCAGGACGAGTCAGGGAGCCGACTTGTTCCGAAGAAGCCAAGCACCCGGGCCGGGGGCCGGGCACTCCGGCTCTCATAAAATATGAACCCTTCAAGATGATTACCCATGGAGGAAGAGAAAGCCAGACCTTTACCCTCCACTATCCTTGTCTGCCTCCTAGCAGATGACTTAGCGCAGACAGTGGAACTCCCAATAATTAATCTCAATAGCTCCCGATCAAGCCACTCCGTCGCCGAATCAGGAAGTCAAGAGAGGGCAAGCAGTAGATCGCACTGCTCCCTGACCCATTTGCAATCCATTCCAGATGGTTGAGAAAGTATGGAGTCGGAGGCCACGACCGACGCTCAGTCAAGGGATGCGCTGGAAACTCGGGAAAGTCTGCTGGAGAGCTACGTTAATGTAATAGCGGTGGAGCCAAGAAGGCACTGCTCGGAAGCTGGCTGATCCAAGCTAGTTCTAGCAGTCAACTTTGTGAAAAATTTGGTGGAGAGGAAAACCAAAGATATACACATCTAGTTTATGTGATCATGACAAGCATTGCACTTGTTTAGAGCACTTAGTTTATGAATCTTCGATGAAAAACCCTGCTATAATTCAAGCACTATGAACATATTGTGAACAAAATCAAGAACTGCACTCACCAGTGCTGGGTGGGTGTCACCGAGAAGGGTGGGCGGATCCCCCATACAATGCTCTGTCCTCAGGTAGTGGACATGTCTTTTTTGCTCAGCATATTGTGGGCAGTCAATTAGAGTATGTTGTACAGTTATTTGAGCATGGCATGTATTACAAATCAGAGATTCCAAGGGTAAAAAATGTGACCACGCGTTAGACGAGAATGTCCGCATCGGAGGCGGTGTACACTTCGCGAAAGCTCTTGTCTTGGGCGTTCGAGGGCCACAGGCTAAATGTTTGTGTTATTTGATAGAGATGGTTGGCATGGATCTCACTTCATTTGTTTTGCAAATATGCATCGAAGCATATCTTGGGTTGGTGCAGAGCATCAGAAAGTGCCACTGGAGCTTGTAGGGTATTCAGCGACAGTGCTATTGGCCAGCAAGTCAGCCGCTGTGTTGCACAGAGTGCCGGAATCCAAAGAAAATTGCATTTTGCATTGCTGGTAAGAAACAATGTTTGTGAAATGTCATGCATTCCATAGTGAGTAGCATCATCCAGTTTTTGCACTACTTCTAGGTAACATTTTGAGTTGCTCCAGATATCTGCTTGTTTAATTCCAGAGGTTTTTATGTGCCAGCATGAATTTGATGGCAAACATTTCTGCTTAAAACACTGTTGCATAATCTGGCAGTAGCTCTTAAATCTGCAATTTGATCCAGACACAGCAGCGCACACCAGTTCTCCATCACCTGATCCATCTGTATAGAAAATCGCACTTAGCTTGCATTACATTAATATAGATAGGAAAACAAATTGACCAAATTTCAATTTCCAGAACTTGTGATTTTTATGAAACCAAATTGATGGTGTGTGGTGTAACCAGATGGGTAGCAAACAGAGTTTGTGGACAATGAAGAGGGGGTGCATATCCAGGGCTTGCATAGTTGTTTGGGTGTTGCTAGTTATGGTGCTTATTGTTCTCCTTGGAGGCTGAGCATTGCATAGGCAGCATGGTAAAACATCAAAATATGCTGGCTAGTTTTTTGTACTTATCACCTGGTAAAAGTATCTGAAGAATGGAAACCCACGTCAGTCTCCCAAGACGGAATGTTGGAATTGACTTTTTTCCATGATGAATTGACTTTTTTTCCATGATGAATTGACTTTTGATTTTTAATGTTTTTTAACCTAGTTTTTTGTCAAAAACAGCTCAGGCTAGCATAGGTTAGGTTAGGTAAGATTAGTTTTATATTTGAAATTTTTAAAGAAAAATAGTTTGGAAATTTCCCATTTACAAAAATTGCTTTCTTGCATGGAATGTTAGGATAGGTTAGGTTAGGTTGTTACATATTTTATCTTTATTTTGAGCATTACCTTTTATGCTACATTGCCTAACTCCAAGTCACTTTTTGGTGTTATCTTGCCTGCTGACTGAAAGAAATTCCAAAAAATCAGAAATTATGTTGAACTGCAAATTTACCAGAAATCCAACATCTGTAGGTTTTAGAAGATACATCAGAAAGTTTTAGGTGATTGAACAGTAGGCTAGATAACATATATTTTTTGTTATAATTTTGGATTATTCTTTATTATATTACCTTACCCAAACCCACTTTACTCAACACCTTTCCCATATTTTGTTGGCAAGAGAGGGAATAATGACAGCATAGGCAATAGAACCTCACAGTCAGCAAATAGGGATGGCAGTAGATCAAGGGGGCAGAGTGGTAGCTCATCCAGAGATGATAGAGCTACTCAGCATGAAAAAACCAAAGATGGTTATGGAACATTTCTTAAGTGTATGATGCTTAATGCTCAGAGTATTCGATCCAAATTTGACGAGTTCAAGTGTTATGTTGCCGATGAGGAACCAGATTTTGTTTGCATTACTGAGGCATGGGTCAGTGAGGGGTATTTTGGGGATAACTTGCAGGACTATGGGATCCAGGGATACAATATGTTTGCATGCAATAGGGGTCCAGCAGTGAAAGGGGGTGGTGTAATGCTCTATGTGAATAGCTTATTCAGTTCTCAAAAAGTAGCAGATGGGGTAAAAAATGTGTCTGTGGAGTCCATTTGGCTTGATGTTTCTGTGGGAAAAGGCAACAGCAATAAACTGAGAATAGGAGCTTTGTACCGATCAGGAACCTTGCCACATTCTCAGCAACTGGAGCTTGATAAGGTGATTTGTGAGGAAATCAGTAGAAACTTTCAGAGGAAATGCCTTATTCTTGGTGACTTTAATCTAAAACGATATGAAAATGTTGGTATTGGCTCCCCAGCATGTAAACTGTTTAGGAAATTCCTTGAAGAGGACCTCTTCTTACACCAGTTTGTAACAGAACCAACTAGGCAGGGCTCATTCTTGGACCTTGTCTTCTCGGATTTAAGTGATTTAGTTCAAGACTTGACTGTAGGAGAAACTCTGGGAAGAAGTGACCATAACATAGTGAGATTCAAGGCACATGTAGCAGGGACAATCAAGGATAATTTGGCAAAGATTCCAAATTTTAACAGGGCAGACTTTGACTGCATGAGAGCAGCTTTAAGTGCCATAAAATGGGAAGAAGAATTCTCCGATTTAAATGCCTGTGAAATGTGGGAAAAGTTCAAATCTTACTTGAGGGAAATTCAGATTAGACATGTCCCCCAAAAGCAAAGGTGCAAAAGAACAGTAGGAAAGCCAGCATGGCTTACACCAGATTTGACAAAAGCAATTAAGGCTAAGAAAGATGCATTTAGAGTATTTAAGGAAGCTTCAAATATAGTAAATCTAAGGTTGTATCAAAAAGCTAGAGACGCTGTGAAACAGAAAACCAGAGCAGCAAAGCGAGCAAAAGAATTGGATTTGGCTAGGAACTGTAATGGGGAGAGTAAAAAGTTCTTTAGTTTCTACAAGCTAAGTAAAGTTTCAAGCACAATTGGTCCACTGGAAGTAAATGGGATTATATTGAGTGAGGATAGTGAGATGGTTGAGGAATTGAGCAAGCAGTTTAAATCAGTGCTTACATTGGAGGATGTGACAAATCTGCCAACTGTGAACCACAGCCCAGCAACAGGTGATCAGTTACATGATGTTGATTTCATTGACAGTGATGTTGTTTTGAATTATGTCAGGAAAATAAAGCCAAACAAGGCAGCAGGACCTGATGGAATTTATGCTAGGGTATTGTGGGAAGCTGACAAAGAATTGGCAATTCCACTCAGTATAATATTTTGTAGATCAGTTTCACAAAATGAAATTCCAACCGATTGGAAAGGGGCAAATGTAGTTCCTATTTTCAAGAAAGGAGAAAGAGGGAAAGTTGAAAACTATGGGCCAGTAAGCCTCACATCACTAGTCTGCAAGGTACTTGAATCAATTATCAAGGATAAAATAGTTAGTTTTCTGGAAGGAAACAGTGATTCAAGATACTCCACATGGGTTTAGAAAAGGGCGATCGTCTCTCACAAATCTCTTGAACTTTTTAAATTTTGCTACAGAACAATTTGATAAGGGAAATCAGGTTGATGTAGCATATCTTGACTTTAGCAAGGCCTTTGACAAGGTACCTCATAAACGGTTAATGATGCAGCTTCAGGCCCATGGTATTGTGGGTAACATCCTAAAATGGATAGGGTTGTGGCTTTCAGATAGACAGCAGAGAGTGATGCTAAATGGTACAAAATCATCATGGCAAAATGTTCTTAGTGGAGTCCCCCAAGGGTCAGTACTGGGACCACTATTGTTCATTATGTTTGTAAGTAACATTGAATGTGGCCTAAGCAGTAAGGTTTTGAAATTTGCAGATGATTTGAAGGTCTTTAGGGCAATAACAGGGCACAATGAGCAGGTCTTGCTGCAGAAAGACTTAGACGAGCTTGTGAAGTGGTCCGAAAAATGGCAAATGAAATTTAATTTTGATAAGTGCAAAATCATGCATGTAGGTAGGCAGCATATCAAGGCTCCATACTTGATGGGTGGCCAAGTACTATCTGTGACTCAGCAGGAGAAGGACTTAGGTGTTATTTTTAACACAAAATTGGGGGCATCAGAACAGACCAAAGAAGCCAGGAAGAAGGCACTAAGAATGCTTGGGGCAATAAATAGGAATGTATCATACAAAAGTGAGGAAGTCATCAGGAAGCTTTATTGTGCATATGTCAGACCACATCTGGAATATTGTGTCCAAGCTTGGTCCCCTAGTTATGAAAAAGATTGTTGGCTTTTAGAGAGAGTACAAAAGAGGGCAACAAAAATGGTGAATGGTATGGGCAACCTGGCATATGAGGAAAGATTGAAGAAATTGAATATGTTTTCACTTAGATATAGAAGGCTGAGAGGAGATCTCATCAAGGTCTTTAAATTTGTTCATGGTCAGGAACAGGGTTATCTCAGGGAACTGTTTGAATTCAACAGAAATGATGCAATTAGAGGTCATCAATTCAAAATTAAAGTTAATCACAGCAGGACAAGGTTAAGACAGTCCTTCTTCACCAACAGGGTTGTAGAACACTGGAACCAGCTGCCAGAAACCATTGTCAGTAGCAACACACTGAACATCTTTAAGAACAGCATAGACAATCATTATAGGAATAGGGGGCTTGTTTTTCTGTATTCCAGGGAGAGTTGATCAACACATTTGATGGACAACTGGTTCAGTGTACAGAGTGCAACCAAGAAGGGCCCTTGTGGCTCATAGTTGCACTGATCTTTTATGAATAACATGAATCTGCATTGTCAAAAATGTTTTTTTTTTTAATAAGCTGGCCATAGTAGAGCATGCTGACTGAGGAGATGTTTATTTCCTTGACGATCTCTGATGAAGTGTCACATGTTCTTTACACACCACCAAAAAATAACATATGAAATATGAAATAGACTCTAACACGGAAGGCAGTACAACTGCGAACCAAGCTTTCAGTCATCCTACAAATCTATCACCCATCTCTAATTGAATTGTGAGGTAACACATCTCTAATTGAATTGTGATGTGATGAATGTTTACATTTCATACGTTAATTTTTATCTTAACTGCCTCAACTGATCTAATACTGTGAAAAGACATTGATCAGTGTGTTTGGCACAATTCTGTAAATTACTTTCATATTGTTCATTGGGAAAATCTCGAATTTCAATCCCACACTTTGTGGTTTTCTACCTATTTATATCAGATGGCAATACCTCAAATGGCCCAAAATTGATGTCAATGTTTATTTTAGAGCCATTTTCATGAAAATTGTGCAGTAGTTACTGAGATCATCCATCGGGCATTTTCTATTGTTGTGATCACAGCGTTTCCACGCCATTTGGGGGCAATCTAAAGACATTTGAAGTAAAATGTTAATTACGGTTGTAGGTCAAAACCACTACAATAATTAAGACATCGATTACTGCACCTTTCATTCCCAATAGCTTCGTAATTACTGAGATCGCCCATCGGGCAAAAAAGTTGGCATTATAGACCCTCCCCTACCTAGGTAGGTAGGTAATTCACTGAAAAGTGTGAATAGAAATAAAATACCATGACAATCATTGAAAATGGTTTCCCAATTTCGACGAGTAATCGAGACACAAATGTAAAAATTTACCCTGAATTAATACTGTACGATGTAAGTACCTAATTCTGCACTCTTGCTCCAAGGACTTACTTTTATTTGCCGGATCACAAGGATAACTTATTCACCAAATCAACACTCGGCACAGGCACCCATTGAGATTCAGCGCGGCACTTCTGGCCCGTCTGTGAACCAAACATTTATTGTCTCATGTACGCCATATCTGTACTGACAGTTCACAGATGCCATATGCAAGTTTAGGGATAAATTATTGCGCTCCTACCATTTTCCTCTGGATCCAGGATTAGTATATCTCAATGGAAGAGCGTTACGGTTGCACAGGGTAGATCGTAGAGGGAATGGCAGAGAGTTGCAATGGAACTTTATCACAATGATCGGTCGCTGAAGCAGCTCCAAACGCAATCGAGTTAGCATACTCCAATAATGGTCAATGGTGTCATTCGGGTGTGGGGAAGCAACACACCAAGAAAAACGTCATGTTACTACCCCCTCGCCTCCCATCTGGACGGTGTTTGTTCTTGGATGGACCGAGTGTGTGGATGCAGAAACTCAGCATGCTGTCAATACCTCAAAGCGGCAGCTTTATTGTCGCTGCCGCTTCCCGACATCATTGGGCTCTTTGCTAGCTACCCCTTCCCCGGTCGGGGCATAATCTGGTTTCGCGTAGCTACTCGAACCTGGCCTTGTCAGGACTGGAGGGATCAGTGCATGCTATAACTAGCACTCTGCGAACGGGACCTCGAGGGGTGACGCTAAATTGACCTCTTCGTGAAACTTACATTAAGTCATACATCTTGATAAATGTATTAAATTATGCAGGCATTTCTACCCGAAAGCATCAATTAATTGCATAACGAAATATATGCCCGTTACTCCCCAATGGCAACGTCCTGACCCAACTTCGGTAACTCGTTCGGCAACTACTCCGGGTCAAAGTCCCATAACTGCTCCAGGCCCAAGTTCGGTAACTGCTGCCGCACTACCTGAAGCTGGTGCTGGCCTCCTCAGTCCGCAGTATACGTATTACAAGAAAAAGAACAAAAAAGCCATAGCGTTCTGTGATTATTAGCACTTTTGCGAATCATTGATATCACAGCAGATGAGCAAACACCACGCCCGTAGATCAAGTGGAATCGGTGTCTGTTCTCCATTGCCGCACACACACCACATACTGGCCGCACGCTCGACAACAGCACTGCTTCGCCATTACATGCATTTCACGTCGACGACCACGCATAGGCGCACCGGAGGGGGGGCCCAGGAGGCCCGGCCCCCCCCCCCATGAGACCAAAGTGCCCTTTTGACCGAAAAGTGCCCTCTTGGCCGGAATGTCCCAAATTTAGCCCAAAAATCACCTGCCTTATGTGCCCCGCCTGTGCCAAAGGTGCCCTTTGGGCCCAAAACTGCCCTTTTGGCCTAAAAATGGCATTCCCCTGTGCCCTTTCCCCAACTAGGTGCCCATTTGATCTAAAAGTGCCCTGTGCCCTGCCCTGTGCCTTGTGCTGTACCGTGAACTCTGCCCTGCCCTGTGTCCTGCCCTATGCCCTGCCCTGTGCCCTGGGCACAGGCACAGGACAGGTCCTGTGGCCTGTGCCTATAGGCGCACCGGTGTGTGGTGCCCAGGGGCCCCGGCTTTCTCTCCCTAGGTCGAGATCGAGAAGTGTCCCTCGGCAGAAAGTGCCCTTTTGGGTTTGGGCGCAAAAGTGCCCATCAGCCTTGGCCTAAACGATCGAACGATACATACCTACCCCGCCTATGTATACCCCCGGAATATTCACGCCCCCCCCCGGGTCAGCAAACCTTCCAGTGTGCCCTTTTGGAGCCGGCCAAGTGCCCTTTTCGGTCCGCCCCCCCCCATGGAAAAATCCTGGGTGCGCGCCTGCGACCACGCGCACCAAGGTTCCCGCGAGCAGGCCAGCCCCGAACCGGCCACCTTGCCACTCATACGGATAGGTGTCGCCACTGCGGCACGGATAGGTGTCGCCACTGCAGCAGAGCGGCCTTCACTCAAGAAACACCAGTCTCACAGTAAACTAGCCATCAGCCAGCTACCCTCAGTCCTCCCCCACCTCCTACACCTCAAAATGGCTTGACATGGGTCATTTTCACGATAATTACCGTTTCCACTTTTTAGCTTCATCTTGTCACAAACAAAACGATGGACGCACAAATCTTCGATTCACTCCAGCAGAACTACCGTACATAGGAGTTCCCTATCCACCACCCACATCAACACACCAAGACAAGCACACTTAGTATGGGTGAATGCACCACTGTGCATTGAAGTCAATATACAGCATGCACCTACATACACAATCCCATCTATATATGCTGATCAAACAATTACGCAGGTGGCATATGAAACTAGTGAAACTAGCTTCACCTCTGTCAAAGCTCTCGTTCACCAATCGAATTACCTCACGAGCCCTGACGGTTTACGGCGCCGCCAACCTCTCACGCCGGCTGGAGTCGGCAATCGCGCCGGCCGTGGGATTCGAACCCGCGACCTGCGACCCGGGCACCAGTGTCGGGCCGTCTCAGCTACCGAGATCCATCGTGGCTCCCATCTACCGCACGCAACCCCTTGCTGTGCGCCACCTCAAGCTTAGAGAAGACCGGCTACGCCGTGACACGCGGTACCGTGGCGACGCCGTACCTCATTACTCGTGCCAGCAGGGGCGAACTGAAAACCGGCCTTGGCGGTTGAACAATGGCAAAGCGGTCGAATTTATCCCTCCTGATCCCTCCCACCAAACGCACGAACAGTTGGAAACAACTTTAAAAACTACTAATGCACGTGATCGTCTAATTCAGGGCTCCTTTGATCGGAAACGCGCTCTTTCTCCGAGGTCGTCGAGACTATGACCCAATCCTCTCAGATGGGCTCTGCCACACCAATCAACGAACACCCCAGCGCCGTCTTCGCGCCCGAGGTGCTCTCCCTGGATGTGAGGGCTAGTCTATGGGGTGAATCCCCCTAGAGGTGCGGGCGCTAATCGAGGAAATCGTCCACGCCCACCAAGCCGCCTGTGTGCGACTTGGACTCCTTCATCTTGCTCAGGGCTTGGGAGAAGTCGGCCTGAGTGGTTGCACGCAGCTTCTGCCCGGTTGGTGGCGACGGGTGGCGACTGACATCGGCAACGGACGGCGGCGTCCTGTGGAGCGACAGACGCTCAGTCTGGGCAGACGGTCAGTCTGGGCAGACGGTCAGTCTGGGCACACGGTCAGTCTGGGCACACGGTCAGTCCGGGCAGACGGTCAGTCCGGGCAGACACTCAGTCTGGGCAGACGGTCAGTCTGGGCAGACGGTCAGTCTGGGCACACGGTCAGTCTGGGCAGACGGTCAGTCTGGGCACACGGTCAGTCCGGGCAGACGGTCAGTCCGGGCAGACGGCGAATCTGGGCAGACGGTTAGTTTGGCCGGATAGTAAGCTAAAAACTAAAAATGCAGCCCTAAGAGCACTCATTATAATACGCTTGCTTCTAGCTCCACTCAGAACCCGTACAAATCCGAAAATCCAGCCCTGGTAGGAAACGTGGTCAATGCTGGACATGGACGGTCTGGGAACACTACCAATCGGGAGGCGTTGTCAGTCTAGTTAGCTTATGCATCGTGACACGTATTCATGCTAGGTCAAGGTCACCGGGGTGTAAGCCGGCACCAGGAGACCCCGGTCGGTGTCTACCTGGAGGCGCTGCTGACGCTCATCAGGTCCCTGGCGGGGGGGGGGATGAGGCGGCACCAGGAGACCCCGGTCGGTGTTTACCTGGAGGCGTTGGTGGCGCTCATCAGGTCCCTGGCGGGGGGGGTGAGGCGGCACCAGGAGACCCCGGTCGGTGTTTACCTGGAGGCGTTGGTGGCGCTCATCAGGTCCCTGGCGGGGTACAGCGACGCCGCCCGGCACAGCTCACGTAGATCCGAGCCTGACACACAGCAGGTCGGGTCAGTCGTCGCCGACACCTGTTGCCATGGGATCACCTATGGCTGACACATGTCACCATTGGATCATATATGGCCAACACCTGTCATCATGGAATCAACTATGGCCAACACCTTTCACCGTGGGACCACTTATGGCCGACACATGTCACCATGGGATCACTTATGACCGACTCATGTCACCATGTGATCCCTTACGGCCAACACCTGTACCATGGGATCAATTATAGCTCACACAAGAAGTTAAACCAAGACGGACTACTCGTACGAGAAGTTACGCGAAGACGGACTACGCACAGGAGAAGTTACACCAAGACTGACTACTCACAAAAGAAGTTAAACCATGACTGACTACCCACACGAGAAGTTACAATAAGACGGACTACTCGCACAAGAAGTTAGACCAAGACTGACTACTTACAGAAGAAGTTAAACAAAGACTGACTACTCACACGAGAAGTTACAAGACGGACTACTCGCATGAGAAGTTACACCAAGACTGATTACTCACACAAGAAGCTAAACCAAGACGGACTACTCACACGAGAAGTTACACCAAGACGGACTACTCACACGAGAAGTTACACCAAGACGGACTATTAAAACGAGAAGTTACACTAAGACGGACTACTCACACGAGAAGTTACACCAAGACGGACTACCTATACGAGAAGCCAGCCCAATACTGACAACCTATGAGAAACCCCCCCCCCCCCACCCCACCCCCACCCGACTGGCGACTTACCTGAGAAGCCGTCCGTCAACTTGGCGAGCCGGTTATAGTCGATGTCGTCAGACACTGACTCGTTCCGCATCACCAGCTGCATGATCGACTTCCTCTGGGCCAGCGTCTGTGTATCCGAACCGCACAGTCAGCACTCACCGAGATCTTAGAGGGGGATCCGCTGCCCGCCACTCCTCCCCGGTCCGCGTTATGTGAGGGGCCCTCCGGTGCATGTGCTAACAAAAAATACTTGATTGCCTAACCAACCACCTTAGGTCATGAAAATTCCATTGATACTCTGAGTAGCAACAGGACTAGATACTGTATATGACTGCTGGGTTGGTTGGTTGAATGTACAATGTCATCACAAACAATAGAACCAAATGTACCCAAAAGGAGCATAATTTGCTATTAACACTGCATTCGGTCTCTAAATACTGGTGTACAGCAGCAGAAGGGTAACATTGCTCGGAGCGTATAATTTTCCATCAGCGGGCAAAACATTTATATACATCATTTCCCAGCATTCATTTGCATTGCTACAGCTCCACGTTTGCCATCACTCCACTAGTGTGTGTACATGCCCTCTAAAAACTGCACAACAGATCATCGCACCCGACCCAGTCCTTGCCCGCGCTGATGGCCCCTCCTTCGGCCGGAGTCGGCCCGTCCGGTCAGTCACGTGCACTGGCCCCTGTCACCACTCAACAAGCATTGCCCTAGTCCCTATCCACTCAGGACACCCAGCCCGACCGCCACTAGTCCTGTCCGATACTGGTCCTGTCAGACCAACTCGACTTCCCTAGTCCATCCTACCATCAAGCCATCCTGCTTCCTTCAACATCCAGCCCCGTGAATGTTGAGGGAACATCCATTCAACATCCACCCCTCCCGCCGCCTCAGTGGCGGCGGTCACGTACGGGCCACCCCTCCCCTCCCCAGCGGCGGTGGTCACGTTCGGGCCAGCCCTTCTCAGTGGCGGTGGGCACGTGTGGCCAGCGCCCTCCCCTCCCCAGCGGTGGTCAAGTACGGGCAGGCCCACACCTCCCCTCCCCTCCCCAGCGGCGGTAACGGTGGTCACGTACGGGCAGGCCCACGTGGAAGGCGGCCGGCATGCGGCGCAGAATGGCGCGGTCGACGTCCTGCGGCCGGTTGGTGGCGCCCAGCACCAGCACGCACCGCTCAGAGTCAGAGATCAGGCCGTCCCACAGCGACATGAACATCGCCTTCATCATGGCCGTCGCCTCGTGGTCGTGCGTGGCGCGCGAGCGCAGGAACGAGTCTGCCGGCGGACGGAGGTCCGGTGAGGTCCGGGTGGGCCGGGCCACAGCAGGTCACGAGAGGTGACTGCTGAGGTGTCATGGCATGTGTCAGGTCACGTGCCATGTGTGAGGGCGGGTTTCAGGCCACGTGTCATGTGTCAGGTCACGTGTCATGTGTCAGGTCACGTGTCATGTGTCAGGTCACGTGTCAGGTCACGTGTCATGTGTGAGGGCGGGTTTCAGGTCACGTGTCATGTGTCAGGTCACGTGTCATGTATCATGTATCAGGTCATGTGCCATGTGTGAGGGCTGGTTTCAGGTCACGTGGCATGTGTCAGGGCGGATGTCAGGTCACGTGCCATGTGTCAGGGTGGGTGTTTAGTCAGTGTCCATTCAGATATTGGGTAAGATCAGGCCAAGAGTCATGTTAGATGCTAGGTGTATGTGTCATGTAGTGGGTAAATTCATATGTGCACTTGGTGCATATGAATGCATATGAGTGGGTGCATATGAGCACTTGGTGTACATATGAATGCACCCCATACCTGACAAGAACATCTGACACTTGATGTGCATATTGATGCACACATTACCTGACATGAACACCTGACACTTTGTTGTCTGTGTTCTGTGTTCAGAGCCCACTGTTCACAGTTCTGTGTTATCGCTGTGTTCATTACCCACTGGTGATAACTTTGGCTTTGAGCATTGAGGGCCGCCGCCCGGGAGTGTGAAGAAGCGCGATGGCTGAAAGTCGCCTCAAGACGTAAAATTAAATACACCATTAGACTCGCGGGCTCAGTGTTTTCCGGAGTTGCGCTGGTGAAGAGCTACATAAAGATCAACACAGTGTCAGGTGTTCGTGTCAGGTAATGGGTGCATTCATATGCACACCAAGTGCCAGGTCAAGCCTCAGTGTTTTGCCTGACATTGGCCCCTCTCAGGATACAGTGTCGCCAATCTTTGACCCTGATTGATCACAAACATACCTGAAAATCGAGAAGTTGGTGAGATTCGAGCAGGCGATCCTGTAATTCGAAGTCGAAAGCTCGTTAGACTGCCGTGATCCAAGCACAGCCCAGCCCAGCCCAGCCCAGCCCAGCCCAGCCCAGCCCAGTCCAGTCCAGTCCAGTCCAGTCCAGTCCAGTCCAGTCCAGTCCAGTCCAGTCCAGTCCAGTCCAGTCCAGTCCAGTCCAGTCCAGTCCAGTCCAGTCCAGTCCAGTCCAGTCCAGTCCAGTCCAGTCCAGTCCAGTCCAGTCCAGTCCAGTCCAGTCCAGTCCAGCAGTCCAGTCCAGTCCAGTCCAGTCCAGTCCAGTCCAGCCCTGTGCCTAGTATGCCCCGTTTAGTACTGCGGCCGCACGCCGCCAGTACTCCATCAGTACTGAGGAGCGGCTACACCCGACACCCACCCGGAGGTCGGCCCTACCCGACCTCCGGCCCATCAAGCTGGCACACCACCAGCACCCCATCAGCACTGAGGCGACCTGCCCGACCTCCGGCTCACCGATCTCGTCGATGAAGATGATGCACGGCTCCAGCTTGACGGCCAGCGAGAAGACGGCGGCGCACAGCTTCTGAGACTCGCCGTACCACTTGTCCGTCAGGCTACTGATCTCCAGGTTGATGAACCTGTCGAACACGGTGCTGTCAAGGAGGCCCCAAAAAATGGAATGTCATAGGCGAAAAAGTGTAAACTGAGTTGGGGCCGTAGACAGCGGAGGACAAACATCTGGTAAGGCCAGGTTAGGTCAGGGCTAGGATAAATAGTATATGCGCAAAAGAGGCAGGTCAGGAAAGGCATGGTCAGTGACGTCACAATTTGTGGGGTCACAGATCGCGGGAGGCCAGCCGTACATAGAAGCCACGGCTCGGGAACACCTATCAGTGAGAAGTGTGTCGAGGAATGGTCATGGGTCGAGAGGTCACAGGCCGCGCAGAGGTCGAGGAATACATACGAGGGTCGGTTAGTTAGTCAGTTAGTTACGTAGTTAGCTAATTAGTTGGTTAGTTAGTTAGTTGGTTGGTTGGTTGGTTGGTTTGTTGGTTGGTTTGTTGGTTGGTTAGTTAGTTGGTTAGTTAGTTAGTTGGTTAGTTAGTTGGTTAGTTAGCTGGTTAGTAAGTTAGCTGGTTGGTTAGTTGGTTGGTTAGTTAGTTGGTTAGTTAGTTGGTTAGTTAGTTATTTGGTTTGTTAGTTAGTTAGTTAGTTATTTAGTTAGTTATTTGTGCTTGAGGGCGCTTCGACCAACTGATCGCTCGTGCTCATGGACAAACACATATGGAAGGGGTACATCATAGGCAAAAAGTCCCATTGAGCCGTCGCAAGTGAGGGCTGGGTCGTTCCGGCCGCCGTCACTTGTCATGCCGAGACTGGCACTAAGCTCAGCTCAGCCCAGCTCAGCTCAGCTCCAGTCCAGACATGGCTCTCAACAACACAAAACAGTAGATGTTCGGGCGTTGCGGGAAGCCGGTGGCGGTGTGGTATTGCGGTGTTGTGGTGTGGTGGTGTCGTGTGGTGGTATGGTAGTGTGATGGTATGGTGGTATTGCGGTGTTGTGGTGTGGTGGTGTCGTGTGGTGGTATGGTGGTGTTGTGGTGTTGTGGTGTGGTGGTGTGATGGTATGGTGGTGTGATGATATGGTGGTGTTCTGGTGTGGTGGTGTTGTGTGGTGGTATGGTGGTATGGTGGTGTTGTGGTATGGTGGTGTTGTGGTGTGGTGGTGTCGTGTGGTGGTATGGTAGTGTGATGGTATGGCGGTGTTGTGGTGTGGTGGTGTTGTGTGATGGTATGGTGGTGTTGTGGTGTGGTGGTGTGGTGGTGTTGTGGTATGGTGGTGTGATGGTATGGTGGTGTGATGATATGGTGGTGTTGTGGTGTGGTGGTGTTGTGTGGTGGTATGGTGGTATGGTGGTGTTGTGGTATGGTGGTGTTGTGGTGTGGTGGTGTGATGGTATGGTGGTGTGATGATATGGTGGTGTTGTGGTGTGGTGGTATGGTGGTATGGTGGTGTTGTGGTATGGTGGTGTTGTGGTGTGGTGGTGTCGTGTGGTGGTATGGTAGTGTGATGGTATGGCGGTGTTGTGGTGTGGTGGTGTTGTGTGATGGTATGGTGGTGTTGTGGTGTGGTGGTGTTGTGGTATGGTGGTGTGATGGTATGGTGGTGTGATGATATGGTGGTGTGATGATATGGTGGTGTTGTGGTGTGGTGGTGTTGTGGTGTGGTGGTGTTGTGTGGTGGTATGGTAGTGTGATGGTATGGTGGTGTTGTGGTGTGGTGGTGTTGTGTGGTGGTATGGTGGTATGGTAGTGTGATGGTATGGTGGTGTTGTGGTGTGGTGGTATGGTGGTGTGATGGTATGGTGGTGTGATATGGTGGTGTGGTGGTATGGTGATGTGGTTGTATTGTGGTATGTTGGTGTGGTGATGTGGTGGTGTGATGGTATGGTGGTGTGGTGGTATGGCGGTGTGGTGGTATGGTGGCGTGGTGATGTGGTGGTGTGATAGTATGGCGGTGTGGTGGTATGGTGGCATAGTGGTATGGTGGTATAGTGGCATGGTAGTATGGTGGTAACCGGACAAATGTACGTAAAGCAAATGTACGTATGGCAGATGTACGTACGCAAATGTACGTAAGCAAATGTACGTAAGCGCAGATGTACGTATGGAAATTGTACGTAAGCGCAGATGTACGTATGGCTAATGTACGTAAGCGCAAATGTACGTATGGCAAATGTACGTATGCGCAAAAGTACGTATGCGCAAATGTACGTAAGCGCAAATGCACGTAAGCGCAAATGTACGTATGCGCAAAAGTACGTATGCGCATATGTACGAAAGCGCAAATGTACATTTGCGCTTACGTAGATTTAATCATACGTACTTTTGCGCTTACGTACATTTTCGCATACGTACTTTTGCGCATACGCACATTTGCGCTTACGTACATTTGCGCATACGTACATTTTCCATACGTACATTTGCGCTTGCGTACATTTGCTCATACGTACATTTGCGCATACGTACATTTGCGCTTACGTACATTTAATCATACGTACTTTTGCGCTTACGTACATTTGCGCATACGTACTTTTGCGCATACGCACATTTGCGCTTACGTACATTTGCGCATACGTACATTTGCTCATACGTACATTTGCGCATACGCACATTTGCGCTTACGTACATTTGTCCGGTTACCGCAAACGTACGTTTGCGCTTACGTACATTGCCTCATACGTACATTTGCGCTTACGTACATTTGCTTACGTACATTTGTCCGGTTACCGCAAACGTACGTATGGCATATGTACCTAACCGAATGTACGTAAACTCAAAGGTACGCATGCGTAAATGGACGTACATTTGCGCATACGTACAATTACACATACGTACATTTGCGTATACGTACTTTTACGCTTACGCACATTTGCGCTTACGTACATTTGCGCTTACGTACTTTTGCGCATACGTACTTTTGCGCATACGTACTTTTGCGCATACGTACATTTGCGCTTACGTACTTTTGCGTATACGTACATTTGCGCATACGTACATTTGCCATACGTACATTTGCGTTTACGTACCTTAGCCATACGCACATCTGCGCTTACGTACAATTGCCATACGTACATCTGCCATACGTACATTTGTCCTTACGTACATTTGTCCTTACGTACATTTGTCCTAGAATCGGTATGGTGGTGAGGTGGTATGGTGGCGTGGTGGTGTGGTGGCATGGTGATGTGGTGGTGAGGTGGTGAGGTGATATGGTGGTGTGGTGGCATGGTGATGTGGTGGTGAGGTTGTATGGTGGTGCGGTGGCGTGGTGGTGTGGTGGCGTGGTGGCGTGGTGGTGTGGTGGTGTGGTGGTATGGTGGTGAGGTGGTATGGTGGTGTGGTGGCATGGTGATGTGGTGGTGAGGTGGTGTGGTGGTGTGGTGGTGTGGTGGTGTGGTGGTGTGGTGGTGTGGTGGTGTGGTGGTGAGCTGGTATGGTGGTGTGGTGGTGTGGTGGTGTGGTGGTAAGGTGGTGAGGTGGTGAGGTGGTGTGGTGGCGTGGTGGTGTGGTGATGTGGTGGTGTGATGGTGTGGTGGTGTGGTGGTATGATGGTATGGTGGCATGGTGGTATGGTGGTGTGGTGATATGGTGGTGTGGTGGTGTGGTGGTGTGGTGGTGTGGTGGTGTGGTGGTATGGTGGTGTGGTGATATGGTGGTGTGGTGGTGTGGTGGTGTGGTGGTATGGTGGTGTGGTGGTATGGTGGTGTGGTGGTATGGTGGTGTGGTGGTATGGTGGTGTGGTTGTGTGTGATGTGGTGGTATGGTGGTGTGGTGGTATGGTGGTATGGTAGTATGGTGGTATGGTGGTGTGGTGGTACAGTGATAAATTATTTGTGAACTGGGTGGAATATACCACTTTCTGAACACTGAATTGACATCTCTCCCAACGGAGCATCGACATCGTGCTTCGTTATGAGTTGTTATGAGGTCTTCATATTTCATTTATAATAGTATCTTGTTGATAAGTATTATACTGATACTTGTCATTACAGATTGTGATACACGAACATCTCTTAGCACAAAGCCAGGATTACCTATGATGTGGTCTGTTATACAATATCAGTTGATAAGGATAGGTATTTTGTATCAATATCGCTACAATAATTACCCCTAAATTTGCTTTGAGATGCCTAAATTAGCATAGAAGCAAAGGAAAAAGGTTCACGTATGAGTACCCATTGGATCAAAATTGTGTTTGAAGAACTTATAAGTTATGTTAGGGGACATTGTTTCCATTGCGAATTTCGACATCCTACTGTACTCGTTTCGACATCTCACACCTAACGATAACAAAAAACATTATTTTAACACTGTGGTGGTATGGTGCTATGGTGTGGTGGTGTAGTGGTGTGGTGGTATGGTGGTGTGGTGGTGTGGTGGTATGGTGGTGTGGTGGTGTGGTGGCATGGTGGTGTGGTGGTGTGGTGGCATAGTGGTGTGGTGGTGTGGTGGTATGGTGGTGTGGTGGTGTGGTGGTATGGTGGTATGGTGGTATGGTGGAATTGTGGTTATGGTGGTATGGTTGTGTGTGGTGTGGTGGTATGGTGGTATGGTGGTATGGTGGTATGGTGGTATGGTGGTGTGGTGGTGTGATGGCATGGTGGTATGGTGGTGTGGTGGTGTGGTGGTGTGTGGTGTGGTGGTGTGGTGGTGGTGGTGTGTGGTGTGGTGGTATGGTGGTATGGTGGTGTGGTGGTATGGTGGTGTGGTGGTATGGTGGTATGGTGGCATGGTGGTTATGGTGGTATGGTTGTGTGTGGTGTGGTGGTATGGTGGTGTGGTGGTATGGTGGTGTGGTGGTGTGGTGGTATGGTGGTGTGGTGGTATGGTGATGTGGTGGCATGGTGGTATGGTGGCATGGTTGTATGTGGCATGGTGGCATGGTGGTTATGGTGGTATGGTTGTGTGTGGTGTGGTGGTATGGTGGTGTGGTGGTGTGGTGGTGTGGTGGTATGGTGGTATGGTGGTGTGGTGGTATGGTGGTATGGTGGTGTGGTGGTATGGTGGTGTGGTGGTGTGGTGGTGTGGTGGTATGGTGGTATGGTGGTGTGGTGGTATGGTGGTGTGGTGGTTAGCACTTGCGCCTTACACTTGAAGAGATGCGTGCTGGGGGCTCCACGACCACGCGCACTTCTGTCTCTCCGACTCTCACCACCGACTATTGGTACGAGTTACGCGACATTGTGTGGCCGACCGGCCGAGACAGTCACAAAACACCTGCAGGCTGTTGTTGTCTGAACGTTGCGACCTCCTCGGTCCCAGAGTGGCGCGGCTCCGGCCGGCCGCTACGCTATCGTCGCGGCTTCACCGCGCTACTGATCCAATATCGCTATTCATCCGCATAAAAGGGATGAACAATTACTCCTGAAAAATACCCGCAGTTTCCCTGTACAGCAGCAGCATTTCCCCGCTACCCCAGCACGTGTTCCGCCGTTACCCCAGCACGTGTTCCGCCGTTACCCCAGCACGTGTTCCGCCGCTACCCCAGCACGTGTTTACCGTTACCCCAGCACGTGTTCCGCCGCTACCCCAGCACGTGTTTACCGCTACCCCAGCAGTGTTCCTCCGCTACCCCAGCACGTGTTCCGCCGCTACCTGGTGCCGGACTCGCGGGCCGTCGCCTTGGCCAGCATCGTCTTCCCGCAGCCGGGCGGCCCGTGCAGCAGCACTCCCTTGGGCGGCTGGATCAGGCTGCTGCCGGAGAACAGCTGCCGGTTCCGGATCGGCAGGATCACCGTCTCCTGCAGCTCTTGGATCACATGGTCCAGTCTGCGGGCGCCGTCAGCGTCAGGGCCGCCCGGCCAGGACAGCATCATAACCAGCACCGTCAGGACCGCCGGATCACAGCTTCATATCCAGCCCCATCAGGACCACAGCACCATATCCAGTCCCATCAGGACCACAGCACCATATCCAGTCCCATCAGGACCACAGCACCATATCCAGTCCCATCAGGACCACAGCACCATACCCAGTCCCATCAGGACCACATCACCATATCCAGCCCCATCAGGACCACAGCACCATATCCAGTCCCATCAGGACCACAGCCCCATATCCAGTCCCATCAGGACCACAGCACCATATCCAGTCCAATCAGGACCACAGCACCATATCCAGTCCCATCAGGACCACAGCACCATATCCTGCCCTGTCAGGGAAGTCGAGTTACAGCACCATATCCAGTCCTGTCATGCAATGTCAGAAACATTTATTGAAACAAACTTCTTTTTAATCATAGTGTAGTACACAGTGTAACTCGAGGCCCATAGCTGGCTCCCTGCCCTCCCTCGAACAGAGCCACCAATGACATGCTAAACTACATGTTTCTCCACAATCACCACAAGATTGATCCTACATTATCACCCCGAGGAGACTGATCCCACACTATCACCCTGAGGAGACTGATCCCATACTATCACCCCGAGGAGACTGATCCCACACTATCACCCCCAGGATACTGATCTTTCTCATCTTTCTCATCGGCAACGACTGGAAGTGAGCAAACGCCACATGTGTTGTATACCAACGAGCTGCAATATAAAACCATGTCATGGTTCCATAATAATGTGATGCACTGTTGAATTCGTAGGGATTCAACAAGCTGAGTTTATTATCAACCTGCCTATTTGTGAGCATGTTGCTGCCTTACCCAGAGTAGAAAAGCCAATGCAGACAGATGCTCCCCCAGCTTTGTGTTGATCCTGTTGTCCTGGTCTTGTTATCGATGCTGTACCGAGAACCTATCCATCCTGCAATGGTGTTCTAAGAACCCACTCACTCTTCAAATATATTCAGAGGAGTTAGCCACCCTGTCACGCTACCCTAAGAACCCACCCACTCCGCAAAGTTTTTCTGAGAACATACATGCCAAGCAATGCATTCCTGATGACCTAGCCACCTGTCCTGAATCATGGTCCTGATCAGCACTGATTCTGTCCTGAATCATGGTCCTGATCAGCACTGATTCTGTCCTGAATCGCAGTCCTGATCAGCCCCAATTCTGACCTGAATCACATTTTGATTATATCATGAGAATCTGGCAACTGTACCGTCATATCCTGAGAACACCAGTCGCCCCATGGTTCTAGAACCTAGCCACCCCACGATTCAATCCAGAAACATTAGCCCCCTGATGGTTCTACGCTGAGAACCCACTCACCCGGCAATGCTGTCCCAGGTCACCTGGATCGACACTGGCTCCACCAGCTGGCAGGCGATCGACATCTCATAGTCAGTCAGCTGTACACTCTTGTCTATGCCAAGACGACTGAGGAGACGCTCTGCCTGTCAGGTCATGTCAGGTCAGGTCACCGGGATCACACAGGGCACACTGGCTTCGTAACTCACCACAGTAGCACAGTACATTAACTAGCGTGAAGTCCGCGGTGGTTGTAATGGGCCAGCACGGCAGTACCTTGAACACAATAATCACACGAGGGGACCGGCACCATCACGAGTTCGGAGCTTGCCTATGCATTTCTATAAACAAAGCAGCATTTCTGATAGAGGAAAGTTCCAGCGACTATGTTGATAAATGCTGAAATAGAGGTGTAGACCTTGAAAAACTGAGTATGACAAATAAGGTTTGCTTAAGAGAAGGTGAGCCTGAATCAGGGCATTGGACGTTTTTGCTCGACCTCACTGGGAAAATATGCTGTGGTGGGGTGTGGGCGCTGACTTCCTTGCTCAACCTGGAGCATACATAATATGTTGTCAAACTGGTTGGTTGATTTTACAATGCATTGCCTGCTTTGGTCTCAAATCATCTCCAGTCTCTCACACGGATTGGTTGTGGGCGAAAAGCAGCGACGGGTGAATTCGAACCCACAACCTTTCGGTTAAGACACAAGCATCCTTCTCATTGGCTACTTACGCACCTTTCCCAAGTTGTCTCTCAAATTTGACTGAAAATATTACTACAACATGCCACATCAATACGTTTTAGTATGGCCCCTGCCATACCTGCCCTATAGACATCTGCACCCTGCTGACACGCTATGAACCAGAGCAGCGACACTCGTACACATTCTACTTGAGTGCAACACTCGCTCCAGCTGGTAGACATCAGCCAGCTATACCTTCCTGTGTACTCCAGCTCACCCTTTTCTTGTCGTCATTGCGACGCTTTCTGGTGGGATCCATCATGTCGACTGCCCACTTGACGCCGAGGTAGGTGATGGCCGCGGCCACGGCAGTCCGCACGACCACACTGACTATCTCAGAGCGAGTTACCCCACTGTCAGACATGATGGAAACCTGAGAACACATCAGTCACCATCTTAGCGAAACTCATTAGAAGTATGACATGCCACAGACAGCAACTGTGACTGTACTGAGCAGACAGTGACTGAGACTGTGCATGACACACCACAGAGAGCAACTGAGACTGCACATGACACATCACAGACAGCAACTGAAACTGCACATGACACACAACAGACAGCAACTGAGACTGTACTGAGCAGACAGTGACTGAGACTGTACATGACACACCAGAGACAGCAACTGAGGCTGCACATGACACCACAGACAGCAACTGAGACAGCACATGACACACCACAGACAGCAACTGAGACTGTACTGAGCAGACAGTGACTGAGACTGTACATGACACACACAACATACAGCAACTGAGACTGTACATGACACACCAGACAGCAACTGAGACTGCATATGACACACCACAGACAGTGACTGAGACTGTACATGACACCACAGACAGCAACTGAGAATGAACTGAGAAGACAGTGACTGAGACTGTACATGACACACCACAGACAGCAACTGAGACTGCACATGATGCACCACAGACAGCAACTGAGATGGCACATCACACACCACAGACAGCAGCTGAGGCTGCACATGACACACCATGGACAGCAACTGAGACTGCACATGATGCACCACAGACAGCAACTGAGATGGCACATCACACACCACAGACAGCAGCTGAGGCTGCACATGACACACCATGGACAGCAACTGAGACTGCACATGACACATCAGAGACAGCAACTGAGACTGCACATGATGCACCACAGACAGCAACTGAGACTGCACATGACACACCACAGACAGCAGCTGAGGCTGCACATGACGCACCATGGACAGCAACTGAGACTGCACATGATGTACCACAGACAGTGACTGGGACTGTACATGACACACCACAGACAGCAACTGAGACTGTACTGAGCAGACAGTGACTGAGACTGCACATGACACACCACAGACAGCAACTGAGGCTGCACATGACACACCACAGACAGTGACTGAGACTGCACATGACACACCACAGACAGCAACTGAGACCACATGACACACCACAGACAGCAGCTGAGGCTGCACATGACGCACCATGGACAGCAACTGAGACTGCACATGATGTACCACAGACAGTGACTGGGACTGTACATGACACACAACAGACAGTGACTGGGACTGTACATGATATACCACAGACAGCAACTGAGACTGCACATGACACACAACAGACAGCAACTGAGACTGCACATGACACACCACGGACAGAAACTGAGACTGTACTGAGCAGACAGTGACTGAGACTGCACATGACACACCACAGACAGCAACTGAGGCTGCACATGACACCACAGACAGTGACTGGGACTGTACATGACACACAACAGACAGTGACTGGGACTGTACATGATATACCACAGACAGCAACTGAGACTGCACATGACACACCACAGACAGAAACTGAGACTGTACTGAGCAGACAGTGACTGAGACTGCACATGACACACCACAGACAGCAACTGAGGATGCACATGACACACCACAGACAGCAACTGAGACTGTACTGAGCAGACAGTGACTGAGACTGTACATGACACACCACAGACAGCAGCTGAGGCTGCACATGACACCACAGACAGTGACTGGGACTGTACATGACACACAACAGACAGTGACTGGGACTGCACATGACACACCACAGACAGCAACTGAGAGTGTACTGAGCAGACAGTGACTGCGACTGTACATGGCACACCAGAAACAGCAACTGAGGCTGCACATGACACACCACAGACAGCAACTGAGACTGCACATGACACACCACAGACAGTGACTGAGACTGCACATGACACACCACAGACAGCAACTGAGACCACATGACACACCACAGACAGCAGCTGAGGCTGCACATGATGCACCATGGACAGCAACTGAGACTGCACATGATGTACCACAGACAGTGACTGGGACTGTACATGACACACCACAGACAGCAACTGAGACCACATGACACACCACAGACAGCAGCTGAGGCTGCACATGACGCACCATGGACAGCAACTGAGACTGCACATGATGTACCACAGACAGTGACTGGGACTGTACATGACACACCACAGACAGCAACTGAGACTGTACTGAGCAGACAGTAACTGAGACTGCACATGACACACCACAGACAGCAACTGAGGCTGCACATGACACACCACAGACAGTGACTGAGACTGCACATGACACACCACAGACAGCAACTGAGACTGTACTGAGCAGACAGTGACTGAGACTGCACATGACACACCACAGACAGCAACTGAGGCTGCACATGACACACCACAGACAGTGACTGAGACTGCACATGACACACCACAGACAGCAACTGAGACCACATGACACACCACAGACAGCAGCTGAGGCTGCACATGATGCACCATGGACAGCAACTGAGACTGCACATGATGTACCACAGACAGTGACTGGGACTGTACATGACACACCACAGACAGCAACTGAGACTGTACTGAGCAGACAGTGACTGAGACTGCACATGACACACCACAGACAGCAACTGAGGCTGCACATGACACACCACAGACAGCAACTGAGACTGTACTGAGCAGACAGTGACTGAGACTGTACATGACACACCACAGACAGCAGCTGAGGCTGCACATGACACCACAGACAGTGACTGGGACTGTACATGACACACAACAGACAGTGACTGGGACTGTACATGATATACCACAGACAGCAACTGAGGCTGCACATGACGCACCATGGACAGCAACTGAGACTGCACATGATGTACCACAGACAGTGACTGGGACTGCACATGACACACCACAGACAGCAACTGAGACTGCACATGACACACCACAGACAGCAACTGAGGCTGCACATGACACACCACAGACAGCAACTGAGACTGTACTGAGCACAGAACTGAGACTGCACATGACACACCACAGACAGCAACTGAGGCTGCACATGACACACCACAGACAGTGACTGAGACTGCACATGACACACCACAGACAGCAACTGAGACCACATGACACACCACAGACAGCAGCTGAGGCTGCACATGATGCACCATGGACAGCAACTGAGACTGCACATGATGTACCACAGACAGTGACTGGGACTGTACATGACACACCACAGACAGCAACTGAGACTGTACTGAGCAGACAGTGACTGAGACTGCACATGACACACCACAGACAGCAACTGAGGCTGCACATGACACCACAGACAGTGACTGGGACTGTACATGACACACCACAGACAGCAACTGAGACTGCACATGACATACCACAGACAGCAACTGAGACTGTACTGAGCAGACAGTGACTGAGACTGTACATGACACACCACAGACAGCAGCTGAGGCTGCACATGACACCACAGACAGTGACTGGGACTGTACATGACACACAACAGACAGTGACTGGGACTGTACATGATATACCACAGACAGCAACTGAGGCTGCACATGACGCACCATGGACAGCAACTGAGACTACACATGATGTACCACAGACAGTGACTGGGACTGCACATGACACACCACAGACAGCAACTGAGACTGCACATGACACACCACAGACAGCAACTGAGGCTGCACATGACACACCACAGACAGCAACTGAGACTGTACTGAGCAGACAGTACTGAGACTGTACATGACACACCACAGACAGCAGCTGAGGCTGCACATGACACACCACAGACAGTGACTGGGACTGGACATGACACACAACAGACAGTGACTGGGACTGTACATGACACACAACAGACAGTGACTGGGACTGTACAATGTACATGACACACCACAGACAGCAACTGAGACTGTACTGAGCAGACAGTGACTGAGACTGTACATGACACCAGAAACAGCAACTGAGGCTGCACATGACACACCACAGACAGCAACTGAGACTGCACATGACACACAACAGACAGCAACTGAGACTGTACTGAGCAGACAGTGACTGAGACTGTACATGACACATCAGAGACAGCAACTGAGACTGCACATGACACACCACAGACAGTGACTGGGACTGGACATGACACACAACAGACAGTGACTGGGACTGTACATGACACACCACAGACAGCAACTGAGACTGCACATGACACACCACAGACAGCAACTGAGACTGCACATGACACACCACAGACAGCAGCTGAGGCTGCACATGGCACACCACAGACAGTGACTGGGACTGCACATGACACACCACAGACAGCAACTGAGACCACATGACACACCACAGACAGCAGCTGAGGCTGCACATGATGCACCATGGACAGCAACTGAGACTGCACATGATGTGCCACAGACAGCAACTGAGGCTGTACTGAGCAGACAGTGACTGAGACTGTACATGATGTACCACAGACAGCAACTGAGACTGCACATGACACACCACAGACAGCAACTGAGGCTGCACATGACACACCACAGACAGCAACTGAGACTGCACATGACACACCACAGACAGCAACTGAGGCTGTACTGAGCAGACTGACTGAGACTGTACATGATGTACCACAGACAGCAACTGAGACTGCACATGACACACCGCAGACAGCAACTGAGGCTGCACATGACACACCACAGACAGCATCTGAGACTGCACATGACACCACAGACAGTGACTGGGACTGTACATGACACACAACAGACAGTGACTGGGACTGTACATGATACACCACAGACAGCAACTAAGACTGCACACGACACACAACAGACAGCAACTGAGACTGCACATGACACACAACAGACAGCAACTGAGACTGTACTGAGCAGACAGTGACTGAGACTGTACATGACACATCAGAGACAGCAACTGAGACTGCACATGACACACCACCGACAGCAACTGAGACTGCACATGACACACAACAGAGACTGCACATGACACACAACAGACAGCAACTGAGACTGTACTGAGCAGACAGTGACTGATTGGTTGGTTATTGGTTATACAACACGTCGACCGTTGAGTCATATAGCGTCGCCAATCTCTCACGCCGATTGGTCGCGGGCGAAGAGTAGCGACTGGTGAGATTCGAACCCACAATCTTTCGATTGCGAGACGAGCATCTTACCCCTAGACCACTCGTCCCCAGACAGTGACTGAGACTGCACATGACACACCACAGACAGCAACTGAGACTGCACATGACACACCACAGACAGCAACTGAGACTGCACATGACACACAACAGACAGCAACTGAGACTGCACATGACACACAATAGACAGCAACTGAGACTATACTGAGCAGACAGTGACTGAAACTGTACATGACACACCAGAGACAGCAGCTGAGACTGCACATGACACACCACAGACAGCAACTGAGACTGCACATGACACACAACAGACAGCAACTGAGACTGCACATGACACACCACAGACAGCAACTGAGACTGTACTGAGCAGACAGTGACTGAGACTGTGCATGACACACCAGAGACAGCAACTGAGACTGCACATGACACACAACAGACAGCAACTGAGACTGCACATGACACACAACAGACAGCAACTGAGACTGCACATGACACACAACAGACAGCAACTGAGACTGTACTGAGCAGACAGTGACTGAGACTGTACATGACACACCAGAGACAGCAACTGAGACTGCACATGACACACCAGAGACAGCAACTGAAACTGTACATGACACATAACAGACAGTGACTGGGACTGTACATGACACACCATAGACAGTGACTGAGACTGCACATGATGCACCACAGACAGCAACTGAGACTTTTTCTGACCTTTTGGCATTTCCAGCTGACAGAAGCTAATTTAAATTCAGCCAGTCTTTTAGATGCTCTAACACACCAATCTTTGTTGCTAGCTATTCTACCAATAAGCCTTCAGGTTGGTCTCAGCCAATATTTCATAATAATGTGCTGCTAATTATGATACAGCATTTCAGAACTCACAATCCTGGCACCAAGTCATTTAGGTAGGGACCTAGATACCTAATTCACAGTCATAAAGTCATAAAGTGCTATGGCTCAATAAGAGCCACAGGGGCCCATCTGAGTCAATCCTATCTAGAAAAGATACCAGAAAAGTACATGCTCATACCCCAAGCAATACATTATCTTTGGGGACTATATATTCCAGCCTATCTAGCACCATTCATCTGATATTGCATAAAACACTGCTCAACAATTCCAACATCCTCCAATCATGCCCCATTGTGCTGGCATAGCCAATCTCATCAGTATCATATACCCAAAGGTTGGTGCTGAATCCACCGCTAGGTACACCCTATATAGCAAAATATAATAATAGTAGTATAATATATCTGATATAGCTAATATAATACTCAATTTATCAGCATGATGAAAAATAATTTTCAGACTCTATGCATGCCCATCTAAAGGGGCCTGTACAGTGCACATCCACTTAGCATAGATATCACCCCATTCACCACACCTTAGAACTGAAAAATAAGATTTTGCAACCAAAAATAGTTGTCCACCCTATTTTTAAATACATTCAATTCAATATTTAAATAATTCAATCCCCACAACATTAGCAGGCAGGCTATTCCACTGATCAACAATCCTTTCACTGAAGACCTGTTGTCGCTTAACTGTCCTACCCCTTGATTTGTCAGTAAATTTTTGCTAGTGTTTTGGGATTTTTGGGAATTGTTTTTCAGAACATGATGTTTATGAATATGACTAAGAAGATGCAACCACTCATTTTTGGTGCTGATGCTTACTTTTCAATTTGAATGATGACGTCACATCAGTATGGTGTGATGACGTCATAGGTATGGCAGCAAGGCTTCAACTGGCCAATGCTACAAATGGTTCACATACCTTAATGAGATGGTTGAAGTAGCTTAACCTAACCTAACCTCATGGTGCATTATATAAATTATAGCTATGATAAACTGAGAGGTAAGCTGGTTAGGTTAGGTTGGGTTAGGTTAGGTTAGGTTAGGTTAGGTTAAGCTACTTTGACCATCTCATTAAGGTATGTGAACCATTTGTAGCATTAGCCAGTCAAAGCCTCAGTATCGTACCTATGACGTCATTACACCATACCAATGTGATGTCATCGTCCCAATTGAAAAGCAAGCATCAGCACCAAAAATGAGTGGTTGCATCTTTGTAGTCATGCTCATAAACATCATATTTTGAAAGTGTATTCCCAAAAATCCAAAAACACCTTTTATCAAAAAGTTACCGATTTTTCTAACCTGAATTGATGACCCCTAAGTGATAGTCTAAATAGAAGGGCATCATTCAGATTGACCTGATAATCCATAATTGTATACATTTAAATCATATTACCCCTTAATCTCCTACACTTGAGTGACTACATATAAATGCCATAAGTCTTTCCCCATATTCTAAGTTACCTAGTCCACTGATGAGTCTAGTGGCTTTGTGCTGCCCTCTTTCTATCATATCTATATATTTTTTCCTAAGTAGGGGCTCCATGCCTGTACAGAATATTTGGTAAATTTGTCTGAAAGGGTGTTTTTATATTCTCTTGGAATTTTTCTTTCAAATACCATGTTTATGAAGGTGATGAAGATGATGGACCTTCATCATGATGGATGAAGATAATGGATTTTCTGTGTAAATGCTTACTTTTCAGGTTGTGAGCAAAATAATGTCAAAAGGGGCTTTGAGTTAGGTAACAGCATAAAAAGAAATGTGTAAAATAAAATGCAACATAACCTAACCTAACCTAGCCTAACCTACTTTTTGATAACTTCTCAATATAAAAAATGTTGAGCAATATATTGTCTCAAAATTTTGACAATTGAAAAAGAAACCTAACCGAGCATAACCTAAGCTGCTTTTAAGGAAGAAATCCTTTTTTTTTTTAAAGGACTTTTTGGTATCATTGTGCTTTAAGGTGCAACAAGAAAAGTTTTTACATGCATTTGCATCCATAAAGCAAACAAATTGGTTAAGTTTGGTTAGGTTATGTTAGCTTAGGTTTTATAAGTTGGAAAATTTTCCCCCCCATTTTTTCTTTTTAATCAATTTCTTTCTCATTTGCAGAGAAAATAAGTGGTTCCATCATCTTAGTGACCTTCATAAAGAGGGTATTGTGAAGAAAAATGTTTTTTTTAACCCTTTAAGACAAATTTACCAAATATTCTAAGTGAGGAATGTGTAGCATGTATTGTCATAGTAAATTATGGTATTTTTGTCTTAAAGGGTGTTTTGGGAATTTTAGGATTTTTTTTCTCGGAATACCATGTTTATTAACATGATTCTGCAGATGTGATCATTCGTTTTCTCCGTAAATGCTTACGTCTTGGTTAATCTTAGCGATAATATCTATAATGCGCCATATATGCCACCGCTGTTGTTTGTTGCATAATTTCTCCATCCCTCACCTGGCACTTCTCAGACGTGATTCAAGGGACATTCAACACTACACTCAGTTGATTCAACACTTTTTCACGTCGAAAATGCTTAATTTCTGCCTCTTTACCACATAGATGACACACCACTACTATTCCACCAGAATGCCAAAAAAAACAAAGCAGAGCACGGCTTGCGGCCGTGATGTACGGATGACATCACGATAAATATTATGCTTGTGTTTTTAAATGATAATATATGAGTTTATATTAGTTTATATAAGAGTAGATTGTATTACGTTAGGTTAGGTTAGGTTAGGTTTTCCTATTTAATTATTAATTATCATACTGCTTGTTGGAAGTTGTGAGGAAAGATGACGAGACCGAGCAGAAGCCGACTCTTTTAAATATCACTTTGCGGTCCGTCACGATAAACATTACGCTTGAGTTTTTAAATTAAAATATGAGTTTATATTAGTTTAGATAAGAGTAGATTGTATTATGTTATGTTAGGTTAGGTTAGATTTTCCTATTTAATTATGAATTATCATTCTATTTGTTGGAAGTCATGAGGCAAGACGAGACCGAGCAGAAGCCAGCTGTTAGCCGTGCTGTGTATAGTTTTTTGGCATTGTGGTAGAATAGTAGTGGTGTGTCATCTATGTGGCAAAGAGGCAGAAATGAAGCATTTTTGACGTGAAATATTTTCTTTGAAAAGGTGTTGAATCAACTGCGTGAAGTGTTGAATGTCCCTTTAATCACGTCTGAGAAGCACCAGGTGAGGGATGGATAAATTATGCAACAAACAGCGGTGTGGCATATATGGCGCATTATAGATATTATCGCTAAGATTAACGAAGACGTAAGCATTTACAGAGAAAACGAATGATTGCATCTGCCGAATCACGTTCATAAACATAGTATTCCGAGAAAAAAAATCCTAAAATTCCAAACACCTTTTAAGACAAATTTACCTAAATTATATGTGCATTGTCATAGTAAATTGTATGGTAGTTCTCTTGTGCAACATTCTCGTGTGAGGATATTTATACTCTGGCAATTTTTCAAGGCTTCATACAATGTCACTTGTCCAAATGCATGTGACCAAGGGTTGTGCCCAAAATATAATGCATATCATTTCAAACTTCTGAATCACTGTAAGGAGCATGAATTAAAAAAAAAACTCTTTATTTTAACTTACTGAACATTCTAAGTGGGGCTATTTAGATCAGCCATACAGACGCTTTCAATGATGTAACCCCTGTGAACACTTACGGCTGTCAAAGGTCAGCATCAACCTCTACAAACTAAATCAAATCGAATCTATAAATAAAAACAAAATTGAAATGTGAACAGCAGGGAAGAACCGAACCTTCACCGAAATTCCACCCAAACCTACCTCCGTCTAGGACCGTATCTGATCTTATATCTTTTAGTATTAGCACCTAAGATTATTTCCAGCTATTTCTATGGTACCCAAGGCTATATCATTTCATAAATAATACCCAGATATTTTTCGCCCAAGACATCTGATGGCGTGGGAGGCGTCCGTCCGTCATTGAGAATTGCATGGGCTCATGCAGCACTGAATTGTCTGAAACGCGTCGTATATGTGTCACTTGTTTCAACATATGGCAGGTCACTACAGCCATGCCCTGGTAAAGGTATCTTGGCTAGAGCCCTTTTCGGCAAGCCTGAGCCCTGTTCGGCAAGCATGTATACGGTGTAGTCCGTGTAGTCGGAGTAAACGGAACTATGACGTCACACCGAACAAATTTTGCGCTTGAAGTCGACAAATGTGAGAGAGATGAGACGTTTGTGGTGTAATTGCGGGCGCGGTGCTTAATCCGGAGATAAAGTCGTGTTGGGTCGGCCCCGCTTGTTTTCTTTTTGGTAGAATTTGTAACTTTATGGTTGTGAGGCATAACTCCAGCTTAATCAGTATCTAGAACCTGTGACGATAACTGATGCTGATGAAAGTCAGCTGCTTCCTGCCTTCGTTCAGATTTTGGATGATGCGTTTGGAAACATTGACGATGAGTGAAGATGGGTGGATGATGGATGGTTACGCAGTTAATATATACGTGCAGTTTTCGACATGGGGGTCCGAGGAAGTAAAATGCGGGGAGGAACCTAGGAACGGCGACACCTGGCGTTTTGAATTCAGGCATCTAACATTTAGTCATGGAAATTAGGCAAATTTGCACTTTCAGGTAATGTAGAATTCATGAATTTCTTTGTTACAATGCAATGTTTATGAATGTGGTTAACATGTGACCACTCATTTCCTCTGCAAATACACACTTTCAGTTGGCAGGAAAAATAATGCTAAAAAAACAAGTTTGACCTGAGTTGCACCTGAGTGCAGTGGAAAGCCAATAGACTGGACAGTGGACTATGTAACTTATAACATGTGGAAAGACTCATGGCATTAGATATGTACTCACTCAAGCATAGGAGATTAAGGGGTGATATGACTGCAATGTATAACTTATTAAAGAGTTAGATCAGGTCAATATGAATGATGCCCCTCCATTCAGACTATAGGGGTCATGAATTCAGGTTAGACAAATCAAGGTGTAGGACAGTTAAGTGACAACAGGTCTTCAGTCAAAGGGTTGTTGATCAATTGAATAGGCTGCCTGCTGATGTTGCAGGCCCTCATTGAATGTGTTTAAAAATAGGGTGGACAATTTTTTTTTGGTGTTCTAATTAGTGGTGGATGAGGTGAGATTTTTGGTAAGTAGGTGTGCATGGTACAGGCCCCTTTAAGCAGGCATGGGTGGAGTTTGAAAATTATTGGTTGGGCACCTGATCCACATTTGTACTATACAGGATCAAGTTAATAGGGCTTGATAGGCAAGGAAACGTTGGATGGCTGTGTGGGACATTGGTGGATAGGTAAGCATAGATGGCTGTGTAGGATGTTGGTGGATGGTTTCTTTTGTCCAGCCTTATGGTATCTTCCCATTACAGACTTAACCTGGACAGGCCCTTGTGGCTCTTATTAAGTCTAAACATTTTATGACTATGACTTAAGGGGCTTGCAGTTTGGCTATGCAGCAAAACATGATGAAAAGAGAAAAAATATAACAACCTAGCCTAGAAGTTGGAACCTGTTAGAGGTTGTAAAATGCTAGAAGAAAATGCTTGTTACAAATGGAAAATCTTCCCACCACTTTTGTCCAACAATTATAATTAAAAAGCTTAACCAAACCTAGCCTAATTCAATTTGGAAGAAACTGAATTATTTGTGTTGTGAAAAATTTCATAGAAATTGTGAAAATCTTCTAAGCTTAAAAGAAAGGCCTAGCCTAACCTAGCAAAGCCTAACCACATTGGCTTAGGCTTCACAGTGGTAAGATGTGTAAAACTTGTCTTTTGGATACCTTAAGGAGCAATAGTACTGGCAATGACTCGAAAGGATCTACTCAGAATCTGGGGGTGTCACTTTGTATGCACTGGGTCCCAATAATTAATTGCCCCCTTCCCAATGAGACCAAATATTTAGCTTTGCCATTTAGCCTTGAACTATGGAGGTGGCATTCCAGAATGCTTGAGTGCACCCTCTGTTCAGCAAGTTTTTTCCAGCTGAATTCAGACCATCGCTATTGAAATCAGTGACAATATTTTCCCTGTGAAGTGTCACCCTATAACACCCTTACACTTCACCACAATAGGTGTGCTGTGATGATTGCCTGCATTGTCTGGCTGCTGGGATGCCTCATCATTGTCACAAAAGGAGTCCACAGGTTCTGATGCATCTGCTGATTGATGTGATTTTAAGCAGTATCTTGCTGGTATTTAGTTCCTGAAGAAACAGTAGATGCCGATGCTAGGCAAGCTTCAAGTCCATTCCATGACTTTGTTCTGATTTTTCTCCCCAGGATTGTGGCACCAGATGTACCTTTTCCTCCAGGAGTTGGTGTACCTTCTTTTGTACTACCTGGTGCACATGATGCACCTCCAGCTGTATGCTAGATGAGAGCCTTGCTCTTCTGGCTTCACAAAGGACAATAACATTTTACAGGTGCCATATTTCCAGAAATGAAATCCTGAGCCGATGGTACCGTTTCCCAGTGACCAATTTTCATGCCAGATCTATATCTTCAGTGTCAAAAGCTGACATAAATGCATAGAAGCCCATACACCAATTTGCAATAAAAAAAAATATTTGTATGATGCTTTCTGATGATTTGAATGAATTCTTAAATTTTTTGTCTGAACTTTAATGAAATAATGAATTCAGGGTTTCTTTAATTTTGATAAGTGCAAAATCATGCCTGTAGGTAGGCAGCATATGAAGGCTCCATATTTGATCGGTGGCCAAGTACTATCTGTGACTCAGCAGGAGAAGGACTTAGGTGTTATTTTGAACACAAAATTGGGGGCAACAGAACAGACCAAAGAAGCCAGGAAGAAGGTACTAAGAATACATGGGGCAATAGATAGGAATGTATCATACAAAAGTGAGGAAGTCATCAGGAAGCTTTACTGTGCATATGTCAGGCCACATTTGGAATACTGTGTCCAAGCTTGGTCCCCTAGTTATGAAAAATATTGTTGGCTTTTGGAGAGTACAAAAGAGGGGAAACAAAAATGGTTAATGGTATAGGGAACCTGGCATATGAGGAAAGATTGAAAAAAATGAATATGTTTTCACTGAGATATAGAAGGCTGAGACGTGATCTCAAGGTCTTTAAAATGTGTTTGTCAGGAACAGGGATATCTCAGGGAAATGTTTGAATTTCACAAATGATGCAATTAGAGGTCATCAATTCAAAATTAAAGTGAATCACAGCAGGACAAGGTTAAGACAGCATTTCTTCACCAACAGGGTAGTAGAACACTGGAACCAGCTCCCAGAAACCATTGTCGGTAGCAACACACTGAACATCTTTAAAAACAGCATAGACAATCATCATCAGAATAGAGGACTAGTTTTTCTGTATTTCAGGGACGGTTGATCAACGGATTTGGTGGGAAACTGGTTCAGTGTCCAGAGTGCAACCAAGAAGGGCCCTTGTGGCTCATAGTTGCACTGATCTTTTATGTCCTTATGTCTTTACAGAAATACCAAAGGCCAATGTAAATAGCAAGTAACCTTGAGTTAAAGCCATTTGATTTCTGCACAGCTCTTTGGAAGAACAAGGCTGTAATGACCAAAAAGGACGAAGCAATCTGGTTGATTGATTATTTGGGCTTAAGGGTGCATACTTTAACCGGCGACCACTTAATGCGTGAAATCCGATTTTCCATCCACACCGGCTGCACCGGCTAAAAATGTGTGACGTCATAGAAAAGTGCCTGAGGCGAAACTCTGACGCGTTTGATTGGTTCCTTGTTTTCCGCCTACTCCGACTGCACCGTATACATGCTTGCCGAACAGGGCCCTGTATACGGTGTAGTCGGTGTAGACGGAACTATGACGTCACACCTAACACAATTTTGCGCCTGCAGTCGACAAATGTGAGAGAGATGAGACGTTTGTGGTGCAATTGCGGGCGCGGTGCTTAATCCGCAGATTAAGTCGTGTTGGGTCGGCCCCGCTTGTTTTTTTTTTTGGTAGAATTTGTAACTTTTTGGTTGTGAGACATAACTCCAGCTTAATCAGTATCTAGAACCTGTGACCATGACTGATGCTGATGAAAGTCAGCTGCTTCCTGCCTTTGTTCAGATTTTGGATGATGCGTTTGGAAACATTAGTCGGTTTTACAGCGGAACTTTGCTCCCAGGTCCCGTGGTCTCAGGAACAAGATAGAGGGAGAAGACCCGGCATAGTGATCTGCATAAATTAAAAGCGACCACCAAATATAATTCTCGCATCAGTTTTAATAACAAAATATCTTTTACTATTGACGCTGCTGAAATAAGTAGAATTAAACTTACGAATATCAGCAAATTGCAATACGCTTTCTAATTTACGTCGAAACTGCACTCAGCTCTACGGTATCTGGCAGCCGACGGATGACTGCCAGATGACAAATTGGCGCTGTGGTTAAATTAGCGAAGGATGCGGTTATAAGCCAATTTCCTGAGCAACGGTACAGAAAATGATAACAAAAGTACACTTAATCGATGTCAACCAAGTTATAAATCCGTACCTGATACTGCCGACATGCTCACGCCGCACAACTAATAAATATGAACAACACACCCCACAAGTAGGACGCTCGTGCGCCGACTGATTTATTGCCTACCGCTTACTGGTGTTGTGTCCTGAGCACAGCCCATCTAGCGGCCGAGTGAGGAACTCGGGGTTTCACGCCCAGCCGGCAGAGGGGTCATCCGGTGACCCCGGCCGGCCGGCGGGAGTCGGGTGGCGTGAGGAGTCGAGAGCGGACCGGTGTTAGAGCGCCGGATTTGTGCCTTGCGTTCGTACAATACTAAGTGCCTTGCCCGCCGCTGGTGCGTGTTTGTGACCCATCGGAAGAGGAAGACAGGAGGGGATAGAATACTTGGCGACCAGGAGCGTTCGGAATCGCGGAGGACTGCATAACTGTTCGGACTGGCAGAGTGCTGCGTTTGGGTCGGAGTGACAGACGCACCTGTTGGCGGGCACTGCGGACGCGTTCTACCCTCGGTTTTGTGCGTGCGAGTCACCGGGACGAGGAGTCTGATTGTGGCGGAGCCGCCGAAACCATCTCGCGGATTTCCCCGCGTCGCACGTGGACGAGGCGGCCGCCATTTTTTCCCGTCCGGACGTCCCCGCTGCGTGTATGGCGGGACAGTACTCGACTCGCGCGTAGGCGCAAGGAAGAACGCCGTAGGCGCCTAGCTGCAGCGCGACCTGGACCAAGGCCAGTGGCTGCGGGGGTGTGTGGCGGTGCGTTCTGTGCGGTGCTGTGCGTGCTTAGCGCATCTGGGAGGACTGCCGGTCGGCTGCTGTGACTCCGTGACTACATCGCATGGCTACTGCTGCTCTGGGTCTGCCGGGGGTGTCACCCTATCAGATCGGCCATGACTTCGAGCGGTGGCTGCACAGCGTCGAGATCTACTTGGCTGCACTGGACATTGTGGCTGAGGGGCGGAAGACGGCAGTGCTCCTGCACCTGCTGGGTCCTGAATTGCAGGAGGTATATACCACGCTGCCAGCACCTCACGGGGTGCAAGGGGAGTATGCTACATGCGTCTCCAAGCTACGGGCCTACCTTGCACCAGAGCGTAACGCCATCGCTGAGAGGATGGCGTTCCAGCGCATACGGATGCAAGAGGGGGAATCCTTTGAAGGCTTCCTCGCACGGCTGCGGTTGGCGGCAGGGAGGTGTAACTTCCCTGGAGAGCAGCTCACAAACGCGCTCAGGGATCAGGCCATCGCAGGCAGCAGGTTTCGCCTGCAGGAGAAGCTGCTCCAGCGTGCTGCTGAGAAGGGTGATGGGTTGACCCTACAGGAAGTGGCTGCCCTGGCGCGGGCAGCTGAGCAGACGCAAAAGCTGGTACTGGAGATGCAGCAGGCCAGTGTGGCGGTGTACCAGCCACAACAACAGGTTCAGGCAGTTCAGCCACAGCGACGGCCGAACCCAGCGCCAGGTAGGGCCCTGACAGGGGACAAGAAGGCCTGCTTCAAGTGTGGGCAGTACGGTCATTGGAAGCGGGACTGTCCGGAGCAAACACGGCAGAGCAGGGTCAAGAGTCTGCGGTGTTTCGAGTGTGGACGGATGGGACATATGCGTCGCAACTGCCATCAGCAGAGCAAGGTGAAGCTAGTGCAGCAGAACAGTGGCGGGGAGACCGAAGCTGGCGATTGGCAAGTGAATGCCATTCTGCCCGAAGGGGCGGAGTATGCCAAGGTCCGCCCCCCTCACGCGGCTGTGCACGCCTGGGAGCCCGCCAGCGGGCCGTGGCAGCGCATCCATGCCGACTTCATGGGCCCGATGTTGGGCTGTAGCTTCCTCGTCGTCGTGGACAGTTATTCCAAGTGGCTGGAGGCGGTACCGATGAAGACAACGACGGCCGGCCGGACAGTGGCCGTAATGAGGGACATGTTCGCTCGGCTGGGGCTGCCACTGCAAGTAGTGACTGACAACGGCCCTCAGTTCGCCAGCCACGAGTTCGCCACTTTCATGCGAGCCAACGGCATTCGTCACGTTCGCGTCGCTCCGTACCACGCCTCATCCAACGGGTTAGCGGAGCGGGCGGTCGGCACGTTGAAGAACGCCCTGAGGACGACCGTGGCTGCGGGCGGCGGAGTGGACCTCGCGTTGGCCCGCGCACTGATGGCCTATAGGGCGACTCCGCATGCGGCCACAGGGCGTACGCCAGCAGAAATGCTGTACGGCCGGGACATCCGCACACGGCTAAACCTGCTGGTGCCGAGTGCGGACACAGCCCTACAAGAGGCCGGGCCAGCGGCTGCAGGAATCAGCAGGTGGCAGGTTGAGAGAATTTCGGATAGGGGCAGCCGTGTGGGCGCGGTGTTACACCGGCGCGAGTAAGTGGGTGCGCGGGACAGTTGTCGCACGCCCCGGTCCCGTGTCCTACGAAGTGGACGTGGGGCACGCTATCTGGTCTCGCCACGTTGACCAACTGCTGGCGGCGGAGCAGCGAGGTGACGCACCCGCCCCGGATCGAGGCGACAACGGAGAACAGCGACCGGAGCGCGGACATGGTGCGCCACCAGGCTGGACACGTGTGGCTGCTGCAGCTCGCGAGCCCGCGATCGCGGCACCGCAGATCGTCCGTAGCGGTGGCGACTGCGCGGACGCCGGCGAGCGTGCGCCGAGCGCTCATGCCCCGGGGGCGGCAGGGGACGGCGAGTGCTGAGCGCAGACGACGGCGAGGGCAGCGAGAATGCCACCACCACGGATGGCGAGCGCGGTCAGCTGGCGGGCGCGGAAGACGAGGACGGGACCCCGGAGGCTTCCCGTGGCGTCGGCGACCGCAGCAGCAGTGCGGCAGGTGGCGACAGACGTGACGCAAGCAGCGGTGCTGGCGGCTGGAGCCGCTCGGCCTACGGCGCTGACGCTGGTGGCCGTGCAGCTGATGCGGAGATAGCCGCCAATGCGAGTGCCGCCGGCGGGATTGCGCGTGGTGCCGCGGTATCGCTGGGACCGGGCGTCCCACGGCCTCGGCGATCGGACAGGGCCACGCGAACGCCCAAACGTCTGATTGAGGAGATGTAGATGTGTTTAAGGGGGTGGGGTGTTGTGTCCTGAGCACAGCCCATCTAGCGGCCGAGTGAGGAACTCGGGGTTTCACGCCCAGCCGGCAGAGGGGTCATCCGGTGACCCCGGCCGGCCGGCGGGAGTCGGGTGGCGTGAGGAGTCGAGAGCGGACCGGTGTTAGAGCGCCGGATTTGTGCCTTGCGTTCGTACAATACTAAGTGCCTTGCCCGCCGCTGGTGCGTGTTTGTGACCCATCGGAAGAGGAAGACAGGAGGGGATAGAATAACTGGGATATAGGTTTCGGAATATAAAATGGTTTAAGGAAAATTATACTAAAACAATCGGTCTAAAATCGTTTTATTCTCACCACCAAGAAACAAGTTTTGTCAATGAAAAAGCTGAGAAAATTGAGTGAAATCAATTCTTGTTATTAATAAATGTTCTTCGATGTACTTTTTTAGTTCATGTCTGGAATGTTTAGGTGAAGTAAGGAATGACTTGGAAGGATGAAAAGCGACTAGACGGGAGAGCAAATTGCCGCTGTAAAACCAATTAGTGACGATGAGTGAAGATGGGTGGATGATGGATGGTTACGCAGTTAATATATACGTGCAGTTTTCGACATGGGCGTCCGAGGAAGTAAAATAAGTGGAGGAACCTAGGAACGGCGACACCTGGCGGTTTGAATTCAGGCATCTAACATTTAGTCATGGAAATTGGGTAAATTTGCACTTTCAGGTAATGTGTAATTCATGAATTTCTTTGTTACAATGCAATGTTTATGAATGTGGTTAACATGTGACCACTCATTTCCTCTGCAAATACATACTGTTCAGTTGGCAGGAAAAATAATGCCAAAAAGACAAGTTTGACCTGAGTTGCACCTGTGTGCAGTGGAAAGCCAATAGACTCATCAGTGGACTAGGTAACTTATAATATGTGGAAAGACTCGTGGCATTATATATGTACTCATTCAAGCATAGGAGATCAATGGGTGCTCTCCATTTAGACTATAGGTGTCATCAATTCAGGTTAGACAAATCAAGGTGTAGGAAAGTTAAGTGACAACAGGTCTTCGGTCAAAGGGTTGTTGATCAATTGAATAGGCTGCCTGCTGATGTTGCAGGCCATCCCTCATTGAATGTGTTTAAAAATGGGGTGGACAATTTGTTTTTGGTGTTCTAATTAGTGGTGGATGAGGTGAGATTTTTGGCAAGTAGGTGTGCATGGTACATGCCCCTTTAAGCAGGCATGGGTGGAGTTTGAAAATTATTGGTAGGGTACCTGATCCACATTTGTACTATACAGGATCAAGTTAATAGGGCTTGATAGGCAAGGAAATGTTGGATGGCTGTGTGGGACATTGGTGGATAGGTAAGCATAGATGGCTGTGTAGGATGTTGGTGGATGGTTTCTTTGGAATTTGTGATGTGAAGTTGGCTAGGGTGATGAGTGTCTTTTTGTCCAGGCTTATGGTATCTTCCCATTACAGACTTAACCTGGACAGGCCCTTGTGGCTCTTGTTAAGTCTTGTTAAGTCTAAACATTTTACGACATTTTATTTCTGTTGGTGATAGGATAGAAGGAGTAATGAAGGGTAGTGGAGAGAGCACAACGGTAAGTGTGCAGGTTGGTGTAAATGATGTAGGAAAAGCAAAAACAGAGGAAACAATACAAGAGTATAGGGCTTTGATAGGTAGGCTAACTGTAAGTAGGAAACGAGGAATGGTAACATCCATCCTCCCTATGGTTAACGCAAGCATAGAGTGGTACTCAAGGGCCATTGGGCTGAATACCAGGGTGGCCAAGATTTGTAAGGAACTTGGCATGGGGTTCTTGGATTTGTGGGGGGATTTCTGGGGGAGGACTGAAATGTTTGCATTAGATGGGTTACATTTGAGCAAGAGAGGAGTTGAATTGCTCAGCAATAGGTATGAGGAGGCTCTCAATAGGAAACAGGGAAACTAGGCAGGTCATGGGGGGATGTAGCTGATAGAGAGAGAAGTCTTGCAAACAAGGGAAGGAATGGTTTATCATGTTTTTACGTCAATGCCAGAAGTGTTAGGAACAAAATTGGGGAACTGCATGCTTATATGTTGTCTGAAAAGCTAGATTTGGTATGCATAACAGAGGCATGGGTTAATGAAAGCATTTTTGGAGACAACTTGCAAGAATTCGAATTGACAGGCTACAACATGCATGCTTATCAAAGGCAGGCAAGGATAGGAGGAGGTATACTGTTGTATGTCAGACAAGAAATGAAATGTCATTCCATAGAAGATAGTGTACATGATGAAGGTGTAGAATCCTTGTGGTTAGATATCATTCTGAAAAATGGAACACAATTTAGGGTTGGGCATTCTATAGACCTCCAGACCAGAATGAAAACACGGACAGGTTGATGCAGGAAGAGATAAGTAGGAGAGTAAAGGAGAGAACTGTTTTGTTGGGGGATTTCAACATAACAGGATTGGGAAGCAAAACTATAGGTCTAAACAAATCGGGAAGAAGCTTCATGGATTGTTTTGAGGAGAATTTCTTTTTTCAAATGATACATGAACCTACAAGGGAAAATGAAATATTAGATCTTGTGCTTACTAATGAGGAAAATTTTGTACAAAATGTGAACATAGGAGAGACTTTGGGTAATAGTGATCACAACATTATACGCTTCTCATTGTATGTTGGAAATGTAGGAACCAATAAGACATTGATTCCTAATTTTGCTAAAGGGAATTACAATGAGTTCAGGATCTTCCTGAATGAAATTGATTGGGAAGACTTATTGAAAGGCTTAGATGCTTATGAAATGTGGAGAATGATAAAATATAAACTATTTCAAGGTCAGGATAGGTTCATTCCCAATAGGTAAATTAGATTAACCAGGGTTCAGCTCCCTTCATGGCTGACCAGGGAAGTAAAGCATTTACTGGAGTCAAAGAAGCAGGCATTCAAGAAACTAAAATATGCTAACTCTGAGGTAAACCTCAAATCATATCAAATAGCTAGAAATAAAGTTAGGAGGTGTGTTAGGGCATCTAAAAGACTGGCTGAAATCAAATTAGCTCGGGAATGTTCAGCAGGTAATGCTAAGAGATTCTTTAGTTTCTACAAATTTAAGGCTCTACAAATTTGGAATACTGTGTCCAAGCTTGGTCCCCTAGTTATGAGAAAGATTGTTGGCTTTCAGATAGAGTACAAAAGAGGGCAACACAAATGGTTAATGGCATAGGCAACCTGGCATATGGGGAAAGATTGAAGAAATTGAATATGTTTTCACTTAGATATAGAAGGCTGAGAGGAGATCTCATCGAGGTTTTTAAATTTGTTCATGGTCAGGGACAGGGATATCTCAGGGAAATGTTTGAATTTAACAGAAATGATGCAATTAGAGGTCATCAATTCAAAATTGAAGTTAATCACAGCAGGACAAGGTTAAGACAGTCTTTCTTCACCAACAGGGTAGTAGAACACTGGAACCAGCTGCCAGGAACCATTGTCAGTAGCAACACACTGAACATCTTTAAAAATGGCATAGACAATGATTATAAGAATAGGGGGCTTGTTTTTCTGTATTCCAGGGAGGGTTGATCGACAGGGAGGAGATGGGAGTTGAGAGGAGTTCGTAATTGTTGAGTGTGGTATGCAATAGCAAGTGAGTCTTATTAAGTCTAAACGCTTTATAACTTTATATAGGGTGTACCTAGCAGTGGATTCAGCACCTTCCTTCGGGATGTGATACTGATGAGATTGTCTATGGTAGCACAATGGGTATGATGGGAGGAGTTTGTAATTGTTGAGTGTATTATGCAATAGCAAGTGAGTCTCTTATTAAGTCTGAACGCTTTATGAATTTGTGTGGGGTGTGCCTAGCAGTGGATTCAACACCTTCCTTCGGGATGTGATGCTGATGAGATTGTCTATGGTGGCACGATGGGTGTGATGGGAGGAGCTTGTGATTGTTGAGGGTGTTATGCGGTAGCAAGTGAGTGGTGCTAGATAGGCTGGGGTATATAGCTTCCTAGGGATAAGGGATTGATTGGGGTGAGAGTATGTACATTTCTAGTACCTTTTCTAGATAGGCTTAACCCAGATGGGCCCCTGTGGCTCGTATTAAGCCTAAATACTTTATGACTTTTATGACTTTAAGGCTAAAAAGTGTGGTGTAGGACCACTGGAGGTAGATGGGGAATTAGTGGTTGATGATTGTGATATTGTGGAATCCTTAAGCAAGCAATCCTCATCAGTCTTTACTCAGGATAATTCTGGTAGAATAGAAACAACTGAATCATATGCCATGACAGGTGATAGGTTGGAGTATCTTACGATAACTACAGAAGCTGTAGAAAAGCAGTTGCAGAATATAAAGCCTAATAAAGCTTCTGGACCAGATGATATATATGCTAGGGTCTTAGTAGAGTGTGCTAAAGCTTTAGCAGTTCCTCTAGGTATACTTTTCAGGCGGTCTATGGAATACTCTGAAGTGCCTGAAGATTGGAGAAATGCAAATGTAGTTCCAATTTTCAAAAAGGGAAGTATGAAGTGTGTAGGGAACTACAGGCCAGTCAGTTTGACCTCAATAGTTTGCAAGGTACTAGAAAAACTGGTTAAACAGAATGTTCAGATTCATCTTGATAGGCACAATCTTTTAAGGGATACTCAACATGGATTTCGATCTCGAAGGTCTTGTTTAACTAACCTTTTGGAGTTCATGGAGTATGTTACTAAAGAAGTAGACAATCAAAACAGGATGGATGTTGTGTACTTGGACTTTAGCAAAGCTTTTGATAAAGTTCCACTTAGGAGGCTAATTCATCAACTACAGCAACATGGGATTGTTGGAAAAGTTCTAGGTTGGATTGAAGCATGGTTGAGGGGAAGGAAACAAAGGGTAATGTTAAATGGATGTAAATCTGATTGGAAGGATGTTCTGAGTGGAGTACCACAGGGCTCTGTTCTAGGGCCACTTCTCTTTATCATCTTTGTAAATAACATTGAGGTAGGGCTGAGGAATAGAGTTTTCAAATTTGCTGATGACATCAAACTGGTAGGAGGGGCAAACAGTTGTGATCAATCTAGTAATATTCAACTAGACTTGGAGGACCTAAAAAAGTGGGCTGATCAATGGCAGATGTCTTTTAACTATGACAAGTGTAAGGTTATGCATCTGGGGTCTGGAGGTGAGACTTTCAGATATACAATGGGAGGGAGGGAACTGGATGTTATTGAAGAGGAAAGGGACTTAGGTGTGTTGGTTTCAAATGACCTTAAAGCAGAGAAACAATGTAGCTCAGCTAGGAACAGGGCACTCAGAATGCTGGGACTCATTAATAGAAGTGTGATGTATAAGAGCAAGGAAGTCATGAAAAAACTGTACTTAGCATATGTGCGACCCCACTTGGAATATTCTGTGCAAGCTTGGAGCCCCTACCTAGAAAAAGATATAGACAAGTTAGAAAGAGTGCAACGCAAAGCAACTAAACTCATCAGTGGACTAGGTAGCTTAGAATATGGAGAAAGGCTTGTGGCATTAGATATGTACTCACTCAAGTATAGGAGATTAAGGGGGGACATGATTGAAATGTACAAAATTGTTAAAGGACTAGATCAGGTCAATTTAAATGGTGCTCTTCAGTTTAAAGTATCACACAGGGGTCACCAACTCAGGTTAGACAAGTTGAGGTGTAGGACGGTTAAGCGACAGCAGGTCTTCAGTCAAAGGGTTGTTGATCAGTGGAATGGGCTGCCTGCTGATGTTGTGGGGAGTTCCTCATTGAATGTATTTAAAAGTAGGGTGGACAAATTTTTTAGGCAGGAAAATCTTGTTTTTGATTTCTAATTTGGATGGAGGGGATAATATTTATGTTAAATGTGCACGGCACAGACCCCTTTAAGCAGGGGCTATGGTAGCACGGTGGGTGTGATGAGAGGAGCTTGCGATTGTTGAGGGTGTTATGCGGTGGCCGGTGGATGATGCTGGATGGGCTGGGATATATAGCTTCCTAGGAACTTGGGATTAGGGATTGATTGGGGTGAGAATATGTACATTTCTAGTACCTTTTCTAGATAGGCTTAACCCAGATGGGCCCCTATGGCTCTTATTAAGCCTTAACACTTTATGACTATGACTTGCAGTTTGGCAGGGGATTGACTAGGAGCTTGCAGTTTGGCTATGTAGCAAAACATGATGAAAAGAGAAAAAATGTAACAACCTAGCCTAGAAGTTGGAGCCTGTTAGAGGTTGTAAAATGCTAGAAGAAAATTCTTGTTACAAATGGAAAATCTTCCCACCACTTTTGTCCAACAATTATAATTAAAAAGCCAAACCTAGCCTAATTCAATTTGGAAGAAACTGAATTATTTGTATTGTGAAAAGTTTCACAAATTGTGAAAATCTTCCAAGCTTAAAAGAAAAGCCTAGACTAACCTAGCAAAGCCTAACCACATTGTTTGCTTCATGGTGGTAAGATGTGTAAAACTTGTCTTGTGGATACCTTAAGGTGCAATAGTACTGGCAATGACTGGAAAGGATCTACTCAGAATCTGGGTATGTCACTTTGTATGCACTGGGTCCCAATAATTAATTTCCCCCCTTCCAATGAGACCAAATATTTAGCTTTGCCATTTAGCTTTCAACTATGGAGATGGCATTCCAGAATGCTTGAGTGCACCCTCTGCTCAGCAAGTTTTTTTCCAGCTGAATTCAGACCATCGCTATTGAAATCAGTGACAATATTTTCCCTGTGAAGTGTCACCCTATAACACCCTTACACTTCACCACAATAAGTGTGTTGTGATGATTGCCTGCATTGTCTGGCTGCTGGGATGCCTCATCATTGTCACAAAAGGAGTCCACAGGTTCTGATGCATCTGCTGATTGATGTGATTTTAAGCAGTGAATATCTTGCTGGTATTTAGTTCCTGAAGAAACAGTAGATGCCGATGCTAGGCAAGCTTCAAGTCCATTCCATACCTTTTTTCTGATTCTTCTCCCCAGGATTGTGGCACCAGATGTACCTTTTCCTCCAGGAGTTGGTGTACCTTCTTTTGTACTACCTGGCAACATGGGGAGTGTGCTGCATGCCCTGCAGCCTGATCTGCCAGCTCATTTCCACAGATTCATACATGTAATGTAATGTAATGTATTTCGGAACCTCCCGAGCAAGGTTTTTCAGTTTCCGTCACAGAAGTGCACTAATGTGCAGCACAAACCATCATCACGAGCATACACGATAACAACGAGTGGCATCACAGTGCTGATGTAAGCGATGTTCCGGAGGCCGGAGGTTAGAGCCCGGACATGCGCAGCATGGCCGAAAGTCTCCGTTTGAATACATTGTAGCCACCTGAGTTCCTCACATCTGGAGGCAGATTGTTCCACGTCCGGCAAGCTCTCGGTATGAAGGAGCGGCGCGCGAATTCTGTGCGGCATCGTGGTACCTGGAGTTCACCGTTAGCCGTGGCCCTGGTGCTCCGTTGCGACGCAGTTGAGCGACAGTTTAGTTGACCGCGAATGAGTTCTGGGCCAGTGAACTCGTTCATAATTTTGAAAACTGAGTGGGGGAATACAAGTGCCTAATTAGCACTATGTGGGGGAATACAAGTGCCTCAATTAGCACTCGTCTCATAATGTGAGAAAACTTATGACGCAGTCTAGCGAGTCCAATGAGTATGCAGTTACACAGACGCACAACAGTAGATACATGCACATCCCAGGACAGGTGTGAGTCAATTTTCACGCCAAGTAATTTCACAGACTTCGTGGGTACTATTTCTAACTGGCCCAGACGAACAGATAATTTCACAGGTGTATGTCTAGAAGATTGGAGAACAACCATCTCAGTTTTGGAGGGATTTACTTTTAGTCGATTCTGGATGAACCAGTTAAAGGCGACTGACAGTGATTCATTCAATCGTTGGCTAACGGCTGTGATTTCGTTTCGCTTCCCGGAGTCGAGGAACTGGACATCATCGGCATACATAACAATCTTGCCGTGTGGGATATGTTGTGGGAGGTCATTGGAGAATATTAGGAACATAACCGGGCCCAAGATCGAGCCCTGCACCACACCATGTGTTACCGACAGAGGGCTAGAACCCTTCACTGTTTGCGAACGGCCCTCAAGCCACGCTCGGAACCATTCGGAGTTGACGCCGTACCATCCGAGCTTGTCCATGAGGCGACTATGCTCCACGCTGTCGAACGCCTTTGAGGTGTCAGCTGTAACCAGTGGAGTGATCTCGCCTTGGTCGATTTTGAGGGTAGCGTGGATGACCGTGTCTAGCAGAGCCATCTCGGTAGACAGGCCGGGCCGGAAACCGTACTGTTCTGGGCACAGTAGATGATGACTAGTCAGATAGTCTATCAGTTGTGTGCACACGACACGCTCGCAGAGTTTTTCGACCACTGGCAATATCGATATTGGCCTGTAGTTGTGTGGGTCGTTTGCATTACCACTTTTGTGCAGGGGTGTTACCATCGCCGTTTTCCATGACGGTGGCAGTTCACAGCTTGTGATGCATGAGTTGATAATGTTTAACAGGTGCGGGCCGACCACACTAAACGTCATCCTGAGCATCTGGATGGTGATGCCATCAGCTCCGGACGCTCGTGAGCCACCCATGCGCTGCAACGCTTTTGACAGCTCTGGCATCGTCACAGGATACGGTGTGAATGCGCCGCTACAGACACGTGGGGGTCTTGGCCAGAGGGGCTCTCCGGGCGGCGCCATCGCTAAATCAGCAGCTACCGCGGCACCGACGCCGGTAAAATGCCGGTTGAGCCGTTGGAAGGAGACGCACAGGGGAGAAGAGGCTTGACAAGACCTGGTTATCACAACCGGAGATTAAGCCACAGAAGCTGTCCGCCGTTTCAAGCCCCCACCCGCCCTTTCCAGCTGTCTCGTAGGTGTCCTTTCCAGGACATCTACGGGAAGCTCCGCCCCCTCCGCCACTAGTCGGTTGTCAGCCGGATTAGCCGGCCGACGCCGCTAGTCGGTGCTCGTCGGACTAGCCGTCGCAGCCCCCCTCCCACTCCTCCTCGGCCTAGCGGTGCTCTCGGGCATCGTCGGGAAACCGAGTTGTACCGGCGGCCAGCCTCGATTGTTTGTTTCCCGTCCCTCCCCATAGGTTATAAATCGGTCATAGGTATCTTTCTGGTTTAATGGATCGGGCTAACGTTCTCTGAGCGTGACTGCCCCCGCCTCTGACCGATTTTCCCACCCCTTCAAAACTCTGTCTTTCTTCCCCTTTCACACGCCAGTTCTTCACATCTTTCCTTGCAGCATCCCCTCAGGGTGCCTTTCTTGCTTGCACCCCTTCCGGGCGCCCTTATCCACACATACACTCCACCCTCTCCCCTCTGGTGTAAGTGCACCCGCCCTGCCCCGGTATGCCCGGGAACACCCAGCCCCCCTCGGAGGACGGAGGACGCCGCCCCCGGCCTGGAGCCCGCCTGCCCCCTCCCCGCGACCCCCCGGAGGGTGAGTCATTCGTGTTGGTGACGAGGAAGGAGGGATCGTGGGCCCGAACCTCCCCGTTTGCGGTAGCACGGGAGCTGGACGGGTGGACAGGCGGAGTTTCCTCGGCGAAGGTCCTCCGCTCTGGTGCCCTGCTGGTGCGGGTTAGGGAAGCCTCACAGGCACGTGCCCTCATGAGCCTAAACCGGTTCCTCGGCAAGGACATCACGGTTGAGCTCGCGGACAGGCTCAACCTGGTTTATACCACCGCTTACGCCCCGGAGCTGGTGGATCTGTCCGAGGAGGAGCTCCTGGACGAGCTGCAGTCGCAGGGAGTGTGCGACGTGACCCGTCTCAGTCGTCGCCCTCGTGCGGGCCCAGTCCTGAAACTGGGCTTCCGCACGCAAGTCCCGCCCACCCACGTCATGGCGGGCTACTTGCGCATCCCTCTCCGCCCCTGGACCCCACCACCGGCCCGATGTGCCTTCTGCCAAAGGTACGGGCACCTGGCAAAGGCGTGTCGCTCCAGGGAGCCGGTATGTGGGCGATGTGCCGAGGGGCACACGACGGATATGTGCGCGTCCGAGGTCCCACGTTGCGCGGCCTGCCTGGGCCCCCCACCCGGCCGCATCCCCACGCTGCCCTGCGTGGCTCGACGCCAAAGAGCGCCAGCAGCGGCGACTCACCTCACAGGGCTCCTCGCCGCCCGCACCACCGATGGTGTGGGCCCGGCCCCACTTGGCCCCAATGTGGCCGACTCCGGCTGAAGCGGGCTCTCGCCCCAGGTCTGGAGGGTCGGGTCGGTCCGACTGCGACCCGCTTCCCTCCTCTCCTTCCCCGGCCTCTCGCCCTGCCCCCTTAGCGGGCCCCTCCGTCCCCCGGTCCCCGCACCGCCCACAGGACGTTACCCAGCCGGCCATGCGCCCTGCCCCTGCCGCGGGCCCCGCCAAGGCTGACACCGCCCACCACTGTCGGGCCGCGCAGCAGACCGCGGCGACCCCAGTCACCGGTTGCTCTAGCGCTCAGCCCCTCCACCGCCAACAGGCTGCTCCGACCAAGGCTCGGGCGTCTTCCACACCGCCCCCTCAGGGCCGTCGCCTCCCCACTCTGTCCCCGGAATCGAGTGCTCGCTCCCGTTCCCCGAGCCCGGACCGCACTGGGGATCCAGAGCCCCTCTCCACGTCACCAGGGTCGTCCGCCTCCTACGAGACGGATGACCCCATCACGCCCTCACCGCCACACACACGCCTGCGAGGGCGTGATCATCACCACACAACACAACACTAATGCAGACACCCACCACTGAATTCTTGCTCCAATGGAATACGAGGTCCCTCATATCCCATTGGGCAGAATTCAAGGAATATATCATCAGAAATAAACCATTGATTGCCGCCGTTCAGGAGACCCGATGGCGCGACAATGACCCGTATAATTTTAATATCTTTGGTTATTCCCTCTACACCGACAATAGAAATTCTACATCCCGCGGCGGCGGGGTCGCCTTATTTATATCCGACACCCTCCTTCATCGTCAGATCCCCATTGTAAATAACCTAAATTGTATTGCCGTTTCTGTCAAAATTGCACAACTAGAGCTTACTATACTCTCTCTCTATCTCCCACCTTCTCCTACACTATCCTTATCTTCTGTGACCGACCTATTCGGTCTCCTCCCTCACCCCTGTCTGGTGCTGTGAGATTTTAATGCCCACCACCAGGCATGGGGCTGTCACACCACATCACCTCGCGGACACCACATCGAAACACTCCTCAACACCCACAACATGGTCTTTTTAAATGACCAAACACCCACACACAACACCGACATTGCCCCGTTCCGTCCATCTGCCATCGACCTATCTTTGGCCTCGGCCTCCATCTCACCCCTCTTTTCTTGGCATGTACAACCCGACCCCCTCTTTAGCGATCACTTCCCTATTCATATTATGCTTGAACGCTCAGCCCAGGCTAGAGATTATTCATTTCTCCCCCGCTGGAATGTTCGCAAGGCGAAATGGCCATCTTTCTCCCAGGAAATTGACACCGTCTTCCCTCCTCATTCACACCCCCCAATATCAGCTTTACTTGACACCATATTACTCGCGGCAGAAAATCATGTCCCCCACACTCGTCACTCCCCCGGCCGTCATCACGTGCCGTGGTGGAGCGACGAGTGTCAACGCGCCGTCGCTCTGCGGCGGCGGGCTGAGCGAAAATTTCGCACAAATCTCACCACCCAAAACATGTTAGAAGCCCGCGAGGCTAAAAAACGTTGTCAGCAGATTATCCTTAGCGCCAAAAAATGCAGCTGGCAACTCTATTCAAACTCATTCAACCGTTTTACCCCCATCGGCCAGATTTGGACCAAAATTCGCTCTTTCTCAAATGGCAGACCCCCACACCGCGGATTCCCACAACTGACAATTAATCAACGCAGCATCACAGAACCCTCGGACGTCGCGGAACACTTTGCCACCTATTATGCAGACATCTCCTCAAATACGCAATACTCGCAACAAACCACCGACTTCCTCCAAACCACTCGCCACCTGCAACTTTACCTCGGACAACACGGAACCATATAATGCCCCCTTTACTCTCTATGAACTAAATTTATCCCTATCCAAAGTAACAAACACCGCGGCTGGCCCTGACCAATTGGCATACCCCTTCTTCCAAAATTTATCCGACTCCGGCAAAGACAACCTCCTTTCGGCACTAAACCAACTATGGACTGACGGCACCTTTCCCCTCTCCTGGTCTACTAGCACTATCATTCCTATCGCTAAACCTCGCAAACCTCGCGACCTTCCCTCTAGCTATCGACCTATCTCTCTCACTAGTTGTGCCTCTAAACTTTTTGAGCCCATGGTCAATGGACGAATCAGAGTTCACCTTGAAAACAACGAAATTCTCACACCCTTTCAAAGCGGCTTTCGACCCAGACACAGCACCACTGACAACCTCATTCTATTAGTTGACTCGATTCAGCGCGGTTTCATGAAAAAACATGAAACCGTGGCACTCTTTCTCGATTTAAAATCCGCATTCAATAAAGTACATAGCTCGGCACTCCGAATCAAATTACATCGTATTGGCATCAGAGGCAGAATGGCAAAATTTATCACCAACTTTCTCGCTAATAGAACATTCACCGTCCGCTGCGGCAATATCCATTCTCGGTCCCAAAAATTAGATCAAGGCGTCCCACAAGGCAGCGTACTATCCCCCACCCTCTTTCTTATCATGATTAACGATGCACTCGCTGACCTCCATCACATAGCCCCCTGTCTAAAATACTCCATTTACGCCGATGATTTGGCCATATGGTGCACGCACCCATCGGCAGACAATGCAAATTATATAATGCAGCGCGCCATGAATCAAATTGATTCATGGTGCTCCCTCTGGGGACTGCAAATCTCCCCCACCAAATCCGTCACAATGCTTTTCTCCCGGCTCACCACGTACATTCCACCTCTTACACCACCCCGTTACCGCGACCAAATTATCCCTCACCAAACCACCTTCACCTATCTTGGCATCATACTAGACAAAAGTCTTTGTTTCGGCCCCCATATTGCTTATCTCAAACAACGTTGCGCAAAACGTCTAAATCTCCTGCGCTGCATCTCCGGTCGTGACTGGGGTGCAGACAGGGCCACACTCAACACATTGTATATTACTCTGATTCGCTCAATCCTGGAATACAATGCGTTTATCTTCGATAATATATCCCCTTCACACATCACAACACTTGAACGCATACAGAATAACGCAACTCGCCTCATCACCGGAGCACACCGCACCACGCCCATCACTAGTCTCCGGGCTGAGACCCACCTCCCCAGCTTACAACACCGCAGAATACTTCAACTAGTCAGATACCACTTTCGCACCACAACACAGCACAACCACCCTGCCACCCTCGCACTCTCTAATCCTCCCGTTCGACGTACATATAATAGGAACAAATACAATATTGCCATACATTTAGACCATGTCCTCACATTCGCACTCAAATTCCCCAACGTAATCCCCGACAAATTTCCTCCTCTAATCCCGTTTTGGCATATGAAACACCCCAAACTTGAGTATCTCTTTCGGGAAAACAAAAACCTGCTCACCCCCATCGAAGTCCAAATTAGATTCTTTGAATATCAAGAGGCCCACCCACAACACACCTTCTTCTACACGGACGGCTCACGTACCAGCAATGGTACGGGAGCCGCCTGGTGCGGTGGGCCCGACACTGGTCAAACCAAATTAACACTTCACCATTCGGTATACACAGCAGAACTAGTCGCCATACTCACTTGCCTACAACACATCATTGCGCAACGCATTACTACCCCTACTACAATATGCACTGACTCACGATCCTCCGTGGACGCCCTCGCCTCAATACACAACACCACACACCCCACGCTCCACGCCATCCGACACCTCTACAATGCCAACCACGCACACCTTCCACTCACACTGCTCTGGATCCCCGGACATAGGGGCATCCCGGGAAATGAACGGGTTGATGGTCTCGCCCGCGCGGCGATCGACCTCCCCGACAACAACGGAGCCCCAGTACCCCCCGGAGATCTTTTATCCCTCACAAATAATCTGTTCAAAAAGTATATTCAGGCCTGCTGGTCACACAACACCACACACCTACACACCATCAAGCCCACACTCTCCAGCTGGCCCTCCTCCAACCAGCACACCCGTCTGAACGAGGTGGTACTCACCAGACTTCGCCTGGGCCACACCGATTTGACACACAATTTTCTTTTTCATAGACCTCACCGCCTTCCACTTTGTAACACATGTCACGTTCGCCTTACTGTCACTCATATCTTACTTGACTGTCCAGCATATGCTCTTCACCGTCGCTATATCATGCAATATGTCGCCAAGATCCACTCACAACTTTCGCTTCAAGCTCTCCTCGGGAATGACCACCCAGAACTACTTGATTTACTCTTTCGCTTCCTCCAGGACACCAAACTCTCCGAACTGATATAAAGCCTCCGTCGCATTTTCCTTTTCCAAGCTAGCCTGATAAAAGATATACGACACGCGCCACACTCCGTACTGGCTGTATGACTCCGCTCCACATCTCTTCTTCTCCGTCGTCGCAAAACACGTCCATATAGGTTATCTCACACCAGGTAGACAGGATCCGATCCAATTTGGCTAATACGGACGGACTTCCTTTTAAATTGCGCTTGGTTTTTTACCCTCGGGTTTTCCAAGCAGCCTGGTTTTCCCCTTTTTAGGGGTTTCCAGGCTTTAACTTAAAACATACACTTACACACACAAGGTCGGGCCCGACGCCCACGACTCGCCCTGGGCGTCGGGCCTCCGCTTCGCTTTTCAGGTCGCAGGTGGGCAGTGGAGCCTCTCCGGAGGTTACGATGCTGCCCACCCTCCAAATGTCCTTCCATTGTCATGAGTGTCTGTATGTATGTATATGTACCTGTATGACATGCGTGTTTCGTCTCTACGCCATATTTCTTGTTTCACGGCGTCTCTCCTTTCTTGACTAGTTGGTATAACCGGATGTCACATAAGCCGGATTAACGTAACTCCTTCTTTAACGTAGCAATCTCTAGCAGATGACACTTTGCCTCAGCTAAAGATTTAGGGAAAAAAAGAAGAAAAAAAGGTTGAGCCGTTCATGCCAATCAGGCGGTTGATTGGTTGTGCCAGGCTCTTCTATCGTTGACTTGCTGGAGGCAATAATGAACTTGCGGATGTTCTTCCACGGTGTGCGGGTACCAGCAGTATGAAAGTATTCTGCGCATGCGTGATGTTGAGCCGTTCGGAGTGCGCCCTTGTGCTCACGGTAATTCCGCTGGGCTTCTTCGCTTCGTGCTGCATCTCTGTGCTCGCGCGCCTGTTTCAGTGCTGCCCTTGCTGTATGAACGTCATCATGCTGCAACCAAGGCGGCGACCGGTGCTTCAGCTTGATTTGACGAAGGGGCATGTGATGGTCGATTATTGGCTGCCATGCAGCCATCCATGCGTCCCATTTGTCCGAGGTGGTGGTCGCTTGATAAACGGCGGACCAGTCGGCCAACAGCAGATCTAGGCACAAAGCATTTTGATCTAAGCGTCTTGTCGATCGGATGGTAATGACGGTGGGCTGAGGGCGACGCCTGTCAATTGTGATAGATGCAGCAATGACGTCGTGGTCGCTGAAATCTGTGTGAATGACTCGAACTTCTGTGGTCAAGTCAGATCGATTTGTAATGAGATGATCGAGGAGACTCGGGCTGTCTCCTTCTCGCCGTGGTGGGTGTGTGACGTTGGTTATCAGCTGGCTGAGGGACAGATCGCAAAGCGTACGCAGATAAGCCCGCACACCTGGTTTGTCGGGCTGCAGCACGTCAAAGTTGGTGTCACCGAGAAGAAAGATGGGCTTGCCAAGGCTTAAGACGTGTGCCAGCTGATCATGTAGCTCCTCATTGGCCGGTGTCACTGCACTATTTGGGGAACGGTAGACAGCTCCAATGACAACTGTTGTTAGATCAGTCACAGTGATCCACAGTGACTCTAGAGATGAGTTCGGTGTAGGCACCCACAGTGGCTCGACAGTGAGACGATTACGGGAGATAATAGCGACTCCACGCCCGTGCGACACTTCCCTCCGCCTGATGTTGAAACCAGGTAAGATGAGGGTGCTGTCGTCCATATATACGGAGAGCAGTGTCTCGGTGGCACAGAATATGTCAAATTGCTCAGTCGATAACAGTTGGTTGATGTCGTCTAGGTGTTTGGTCAGCGAGCTGACATTCCCGTGGCCGATTTTGAGTCGACGACAACGTCTCTGTTGCTGGACTTTACCGACGTTCTGCGTTTGACGGAGCGTCAATCGCGGAGGCTGCAGGAGACACCGGCTGAATGTTCGCCGTGGAGGTGGCATTGCACTCGCTGTGCTTTGTACAGCTGAGGGAGTTGGGTGGCACTCTACACGATGGGGGGCTTCCCCAGTGCCGGGAGTAGTCTGCAAAGCAGCACTCCTTTGAGCTGATGTTATTGCTCGTTGCCTGACTCTTCTCTTCACCTGTTGTCCTGTGCTGTGTTGTCCTGTGCATGTGCTGGAATCTAGCAAAGTGAGACCTGCTTTCCCATACGATGGAGTGAAGTGAGTTGCAATAAAATGTCTTGTACAATGACAAACACCTTTTAAGACAAATTTACCCAAAAAGGTTCCGTATCACCATCCCTAATGAAGAACATGTGCTTGATACTCATACATAAGATACTGTTCAAAGGGAGACACTAAGACTCCATAAGCACTCATGAAGAAATGGGATGTTGATACTTCCTTTAAAGGAGCCAACTGAGTGTTCAGGAGGCGGTATATTCAATATCAATCTACCTACCCAGATGGTTGTCATCTTTTTCAACAGATCCATTTGTATGCAAACCTAACCTGACCATAACTGAGGAACACATTAGGTGTTTTCCAAAACTGTGGGAGCTGGACATGGGACATGAACTCCCAATACCGTTCAACACCACACCCACGGTACTCTCAATACTCCCTGAGGGAAATATGTACGGAAAACGGCGATTGCTTCCTGATTACAATTTAGTACCTAATTGCCCAATTAAAATATGGCAATCCTGAAGCGGAAGCACCCCTACATTCGTCCACCATACAACAAGGAGGGGCTGAACTGGCAACTTTACTTTGTTGACTACGCTTGGATTGTCATGTTTTTCCATACACAAAAGCACTATAATTTGTTGATAATTCACAGGCTGATGAATTTGGTAGCCTTTTTGGAGCAATACAGTCTGCCATCTGTCGGCACGCAAGTAAGCTCATGTGCCGTTGGGCGTCTACGGTGTCATCTAGCGGTAGAATTCAGAACTATTTTTGGTACTTATCAATCTTGGTACTTGTGACCTTTGGTACTTGTGATATGGACCCGACTTGAATGACTACGATCGCCGCTTCCAAAACAGCCTCAGTTCAGTTTACAGTGCGGTGCTTGGTCGTCATGTCTGTTGGAGCTTTGCGGTAGGTTTCATGAGGTGTCGCCTGATACAATCCTTCGGCGGATTGTACCAGCGTATATGGTTTGAATAGGTACTTCCTATGTCTTACATTAGCGTGGGAAGATTGCTGAGTTAGCTGGCAACTGGAAGGCCTCGATTTTAGTCTGGTCAGGTTTAGGTTAGTCAGATTTAGTCTAAGAACAAACTCGTGTCTTGTCAGGGGTCCTCCGCTAGGTCGGTAGGTACCTTGAGGAAGAGGTGGGGTAGGGGGTTCCAAACACTTAAGACATGCAATAAATGGCTCTACTGCTGCTTCTGTATGGTCAAACCGGTAATTGTATTGTGTTTTCTGAGCACAAAAATGAACAAACTATCCATGTTCACACAGTTCCTTGCAATGAAAATAATGTAACCACTTGCAAAGAGCAACTTTAAAACAGATAATTGTTTCGTAGTTGTGTACCAAATTCGAAATACAAAAATTAAATTGTGCAACTTACTTTGGTATTATTCCAGATGCAGGTAAAATGTGATTTTTTAGATTTTTTTTAATACAGGGTATTTTCATGTAAAAATCATGTGACCACTCATTTTCTCCGCAAATGATTATTTTTCAGTTGGCAAACAAATACACGACCATAATCTTCACTGCAAACAGCACATCACATATAATTATCTATACCTGGTGTGTCACAGACGTGATAAAGAAGACATTCAACACTTCATGCACTCAATTTAATACTCTGACATCGAAGAGTTCTGTTATGTTCACCTTATGTTCTGCCTTAATTCGACATTATCTCTGAGAATGAATACTCGCAACATGCCGCGCGAGCAACCGTCGATAAGGGCCGGAAATTCCCTTGTGATGCTGTATTATTTTATTTTATATATTTGATGTCATGGCAGAAAAATTTGTCTTGGACGATTCTGGTTTTCCGGTTAGGTTAGATTATATTATGATATAATATATTTTATATATTATGCTATGGTTAGGTTAGGTTTTTTTTGGTATATATCAAGATCAATGTAAAATGCGACTGGATTTTTTTATTTTCATGTGGGGTATTTGAACGTGGAAATGATGATGCGACTACTCATTTTCTCTGCAAATGATTACTTTTCAGTTGGCAAAGAAATACACTAGCAAAATCTTCGCTCTACAAATATAGCATATTGCGTATACTGGTTTTCCGGTTAGGTTCGGTTAGGTTTTGTTATGTTAGGCTAGGTTAGGTTATGTTAGGCTAGGTTAGGTTATGTTAGGTTAGATTAGATTATATTATGCTATGATACATTTTATATATTATGCTGAAAATGAGTGACCGCATCACAGTGTTGGAAAAACTGGCGTTTGTTGGTGTTATGCATACCAATAAATTTTGTACTCCAGGATTGTGACTGGACAAAATGAAATATTTTGTACTCCAGAAGGGAAAAGGAAGAACAACATTGTTTGGTTGAGTTCTACCACTCTAAGTCCATACCTGAAAACAACTAGCAGTTTCAGCAGTCCGTATGCGCGCACTCACCAACAATCCCTGTCGACCATAACAAAACTTTGAAACGCGTACAGCCTGTATAGCATGCCATATCAAGACATGTTTCTCGGTGTTGCGCTAAAAACGTCTCCGCTGTCCAGTTACAACTGGCGGAATGTGACGTCATGTGAGAGGATCCTACTTTTGTGTCACTATATCGTTAATATTTAATTAAATATGTATTCAATATTTATTCAATATTTATTCAATATTTATTCAATATTTATCAATATTTATTGTTCTATATTATGCATTTATATTAATCAACATTTATTCAATATTTATTATTTTGAGTCATGGGCAAATATCCCTAGTTGGCAAAACTGGCGGTACTTGGTATCGCCGGAGTAAATATTTCAGGCCCCGTTTGGCAATTAAGATGCTTTGAATGCGCAATCGAAGGTCATTTTGTTAAAGAGACAACTTTTTTTGACACCATGAGCCCGTTCAATGCAAAAAAATCACTTTATATTTCCTCAAAGTGGCTTTGGAGCCATGAAGTTCTCCGAGGTGACAACACCAAGAAACCAATGCCATTTGTGAACTTATGAATGACTGTCCAATAATATTTTTGAAATCTGTGCTAAGATAAATTGTGCACCTTGAAATATAACTGCATTTGGAGTTCATCAGTGTCGGTGAAGGGTCTGTAATACCTGTTCCGATTTTACTCCGACCCATCTGTTGCCGGCCCGGTAATCCGCCGTAGTTCTACCGCTGGGGTAAGCGAATCAGACCCGGCTCTATTTTCCAGTACATCTTTGACAACTGTTGGGAGGGACGGGCTGACGCAGTTGGTGAGTGTTTGTGGGTTGATTATTTTTTAGGTTTGTGGTGTGGGTACCCAAATGTGTACTGGCAGTGATAGCTAAGTGTGCCCATTCGGTTTCACTCTCTGTCGATTGTCATCATGAGATGTGAAGTCGTATTTCCATAAGTTTGGATCACACTGGCGAGTGTGGCAGGAAGTGGTGCACGATAGAGACCATTGTTCAGAGAAGTAGGGGTTGGCTGTGGTGTTTGCCACGCCTGGTTTTTCTCCCCTGTTGTAAATAGATCAGCCAGAAGGTTTTGTTTGCCTGGTGCAGAGGTTGGTGGTGAAGGTGGAATGGTGTAAAGCCTTGGCTCGGCGGTTGTCATGGGTTTCGATTCCTCGTGGTGCCCGCCATCCCTCCCAGGGTCCACTGATGGGGTCCACCCCCAGTTAATTGTATCTTGCTGTGAGGAGCTTGTAAAACCATTTTCATCATTTTAAACTCATCTTTCTACTGGAAGTCTTCCTGATAGTTAGAAAACCTCACAAGTTATTCCCATTTTTAAAAAGGGTTCAAGGCATGATGCACTACATTATTGCCCAGTGAGTCTTACTTGTGTCCCATGTAAAATTATGGTGTGGTAAAACGTGCAATTGTTGAGCATGTAACAGCATGAAATGCTAACATTGATTTGTAATTCCATTAAAGCAATGCTACCTAATTATGGACAACTCCTCATTTTTTTACTACAGCAAAATTTTGGACATGGATGTTTGCCAAGATGTTTATGCTAACATTGGTTTTCAGCCCCATTAAAACAAGGTTAATTGTCGGCAAGTGCATTGCTATTTTTGTATTCCAGCTCAACATTTTGTACTCCAGTTAAAAATTATGTACTCCACTACCAAGAAAAAAATATGGAAATCCTACACTGCCGCATCATCTTCATCATGTCAGAAAGCATACCATTACAAAAAAAAATCACATTTACCTTGTCCTTTATCTTGATATTTACCCCTGGGGTATATGACTTAACAGTAATCATTTGCTGTGAAAATGAGTGACTGCATCATCTTCATCATGTCAGAAAGCATACAATTACCCAAAAAATCCCAAAAATCACATTTTACCTTGATCTTGATATTTACCGTTTTTTTCCCCGACTTAATGCATATGACGTCATCAAATCATTATGATGTCATCAACAGTCGCTGACTTAAAAGTAATTATTTGAGGAGAAAATGAGTGGTCGCATCATGATTCTTACGTCAAAATACCCTGTATTTAAAAAAATCACATTTTACCTGTTTCTGGAAATTTACCCTTACTTCACTGTAGCTGTTGTGGTACAAGTTATTAGTAGCCACTAAAAAAAATGCTGGTGTAATTGCAAAAAAAAATATTGGAGGACACTCCTTATGGTTTACTTAAGCAATTAATTGCTCTCACAGGTCTAAAAATGGCACCTGCAGACTGCTACAATCATTTTTCCAATTTGTTTTCAAATTAATAATGTCCTCACACAAGATAACCTAACCTGCTCTTGGTAGGAAAAAGTATTTTAAGCTGAATTTTCCAGCTAAATATTAATTTTAAAAAAAAACTTCACCACTTTGTTTTCTTTACAATGGCAGAATGTGTTAAGACTTGTCTTGTGAAAACCTTACAGCACAATAATGCCCCTAGCCTTGCCTCTTCTTTCAAATTTATTTCCCCAAAGCATGAATCAAAATTTCAAAAGTACCAACCAAGATACCAGTGTTTTTATGCTTCCAGGTGTACATGAGACACGTTTGCACACATTTTGCCTCCATATAGGAAATAGTGGTAAGGTTTCATTGGGTTAGGTTTTTAGTTGAAATTTTTTTAGTTTTTAAACTTTATGGAGACCAATTTGGGCTGTTCTTCTTCAACAACAGGTCAGACTGGGTTAGGTTTTTATTTTGAAAATTTTGAGGAAAGAAAATGTGTTTTTTCTTTTCTTTGAAAGTTCAGGCCAGGTGGTAAATTTGTACTAACAAGTACCTAATTATAGATATCACATACAGGTAGTAGACATAGATGCAACCATACATTTTGGGATTTTTTCAGATTTTTTGGAGGATCTTTTTTTTTAATGGCTCTCAGGCTGGGCCAGGTATAAAAATTCATATTTTTGCAATTTAAGGTAAGTACAAGACAAGTTTTACTCACATTTTGCCTCCATAAAGCATACAAGGGGGTTAGGTTTGGTTAAGTTAGGTTAGGTTGTGGTAAGTTAGAAATTTTTTTTAAAAAATCCCAAAAATGGAAGTTTTTCCCTAAAAAATTGAGTTTCTTTTCCTTCAAAAACAATTCAGGCTAGCTTAGGTTCGGTTAAGTTTTTACCTTACAATTTTTTAGGAAATTTGTTTTGGGAAATTGACATTTTTGAAGAAAAAAATATGTTGCTTCCTTGCATGGATGATTAGGCTAGATTAGGTTAGGTTATGTTACTTCACTGTTTCTTGATTTTGAACATTACTTTTTATGCTGTTACCTATCTCCAAGCCCCTTTTTGGGTGATATTTTGCCTCCTAACTGAAAAATATGCATTTGCAGAGGGAATAAGTGTTCATATCATGTTCAGCACATTCATAAGCATTGCATTATACGAAGAAATTCCATGAAATCAGAAATTACCTTAAGCTGCAAATTTGCCTAAAAATGTGGATAGGTTGTAGCAGGCTAAGCTATGTAGAGTTGGGATGAAGGTCCCACATCTAATTCCTTTCAGAAGCTTGTTTCTATAATATTTTGTCTTAAAATGTCATATCAGGTCTAAAGTAATTTACTGCCTATCCTTTAGAAAAAAGGTCCTCATATTTCATGTTTAAAATTTGTTTTTAAAATGTTTGAAGTTGGATTTTAAAACTAGCCTAACCTCTTCTTTTTTGCTTGGCTGTGGCTGAGTGTATGGGGAAAATTTGTCTTCTGAATGTGCTGCAATAATGCTAATTTTGTGTAGTGTATTTGCTGCACTAACACTATAGTGTATCTATAGTGTTTAGTATGTTGGCCTGGAGAGTATGAGGGGAATGTTGCTAAGCTGAACTTGAACATGCCCTAGTGCTGTTGGTAACAAAAAGTGCATGTTGAGATTACTTGGAGTGGCAATGCAAGTTGAGAAGCTGGTTTAGGTCTCAGTTTTGGATAAGACAATGGTGTGCAGCTTATGGTTAAGAATATAATTCAAATTCTTGGTTTGTGGTTCTTCCTTGATTCATAGAACTGTCAACAGCTAACATGATGAGAAATATGCATGCAATGATTAGGAGCCAAATGGATACATATGTTTGGTACTATTTTAATTTTGGGCATTATTGCAGTTTAAGGTGTTGAAAAGAATAGTTTCACACATATTTTACATCTGCAAAGCAAAAACCGGTTTGGTTAGGCTAGGTTTCTTTAGTTTGAAATTGATTTTTGAAAGTTAAAAATAAACATTTTTTCTTTAAAATTATGTGAACTAGATTAGTTTCTTGGAAATTTGTCCAGAAAAGTATCTTTTTAGTAACAAGAATCAAAAAGAGGTTTGTGTTTGGCAGGTTATGCTAAGTTACTTTTGTTCTGAAATGTTAATTATTTTTCATTATATTACTTCATTCAAAGCCTCTTTTTGGTATTGCCTTGATCACCAACTGTCTTCCCAACATTCAAGTAACACCTTTAAAATGCAGGCCTACCTTACTTTGTGTTTTGTAGGGCATATTTATAGACTTTATTTCATTGAAATTACCATTTCCTTTCCATTTCTGTAACCTCACCTGGTTGGAAACAAAGTCTTAAGTCTTCCATGCTTAATTAGGAACTTTCTTGGCAGTTTTTTGTTTTTGTCAGGTATGAACCAATATTTATTTTTGGAATGACAATTCAAATTTATGACTGCAAACTTTCTGGAAATTGAGTGCATGTACATTGCCTATATATGGTAGTAAATCATGTGTTTTTCATTGAACAAAAAAAAACATGTTACTTTGGGATTTTAGTAGACTTTGTTGAAAGCAATGGAAATACACAGTTTGGAAACATGCAACATCCCTGGAAAAAAAAAATGAAAATGTGTCTCCAGGGAATGGACCTCTTTGTTCATATTCTGGTTGCAATGGTATTGGCAGGACTCTAGCTCTACCAGCATTGGCCAAAGTTTGCATGGTGTGTGGTAGTGAATACAACTAATGGGCAGAGCCCCATGGTGTGTGGTAATGACAATACAACTAATGGGCAGAGCCCCATGGTGTGTGGTAGTGACAATACAACTAATGGGCAGAGCCCCATGGTGTGTGGTAGTGACAATACAACTAATGGGCAGAGCCCCATGGTGTGTGGTAGTGACAATACAACTAATGGGCAGAGCCCCATGGTGTGTGGTAATGACAATACAACTAATGGGCAGAGCCCCATGGTGTGTGGTAGTGACAATACAACTAATGGGCAGAGCCCCATGGTGTGTGGTAGTGACAATACAACTAATGGGCAGAGCCCCATGGTGTGTGGTAGTGACAATACAACTAATGGGCAGAGCCCCATGGTGTGTGGTAGTGACAATACAACTAATGGGCAGAGCCCCATGGTGTGTGGTAGTGACAATACAACTAATGGGCAGAGCCCCATGGTGTGTGGTAGTGAATACAACTAATGGGCAGAGCCCCATGGTGTGTGGTAGTGACAATACAACTAATGGGCAGAGCCCCATGGTGTGTGGTAGTGACAATACAACTATTTTGGAATATTACTGCATGTCCATGATGGATGCTGTTGTGGTGGAAATTGGTTGACTGGTGTTTGTATAATTTAAGACTATAAGGGATAAAACAACATTTGTACATCAGATGTACAGTTCATTTAGGATTTGTATAATACTTAGCATTAATAATTACTGTTTATTTGTGCTCATAAATGGTGCATGTATCTGATTCAAGCTCTTGTGTTTTCCACCTTTTACATAACCATGACGTTTCATGTTATTTTGAATGTGTTGTTTGTAACCCATCATGTGCTCTGCACGTCTAGGGGTAAGATGCTCGTCTCACAATCGAAAGGTTGTGGGTTCGAGTCTCACCTGTCGCTACTCTTCGCCCGCGACCAATCGGCGTGAGAGATTGGCGATGCTACATGACTCAACGGTCGACGTGTCGTAAAACCAATAACCAACCATGTGCTCTGCATATTTGTGACTGACTTAACATGGCCATAGTCTTCTCATGGGTAAAGCTTGCCACCAGCCACCTGACAGTTGTTGTTTTATCCTCAGTGATGGAGTGCTGTTTGGGATGGGCAATCCCCTCCTGGACATTTGTGTCAACGGAGACCAGGAGCTGCTCGACAAATATGGTAATGACTCCGACGTTGGTTGTGAGGTCACTGTCGTTCTGGTCTGGGATGTTGTATTTCGTGATAGTCTTTATGAAGCCTTCATGTCTAATGTCTACCAGAATCCTGCTGATAAGCATCATGCTTATGCTCACCATTGCAGATTGTGCTGCACAAACATCTGTAAGCTCAATTCCAGGTAAGGGGATTACCTATGATGTGGACTGTTATACAATATCAGTTGACAACGACACGTATTTTGTATCGTTATCGCAAAAATAATCATCTCTCAATTATATATATCAGAAAAAGTGGAAAGAGTCATGTATGACTACACTGTTGTATCAAAATAGGCTTGAAGAACTTACAAGCTATGTTAAGCGACATTGTTCCCATGGCGAATTTCGACATCCTACTGTACTCGTTTTGATATCTCACACCAAGTGAACAAAAAACATTATTTTAACACTTGGATATTGGGTGGCAGCATGTCTGCTCGGCTGTATTTGTCGAAGCCTTTTAGTGCGGGTGAGATTCGAGCCCAATATCTGGCTGGGAAATTCGACGAGCTGCCAGCTGTATGGCTCGGGACGAGGCAGCTGGTAAGATGCTGGAGTCTGGTTTCTGACGATTTGATAAATACAGTGGTGTGATTGTTTATGAATGAACCCCATCATGGGAACAGAGAACTTTTGCTGGCTACCGATGAAGGTTATCCGAATGCATCGGCCCTTCCACTGAGAAGACGTGGTTTGCTTTCAATCTTTGGGCATTTAATAACGCCATAATCCACTTGCAGTCCAAACAGCCAAATGGTGGAGACTCCGAGATTTACGACGTGCATGTTTCTTCCCCAAATAACTCACCCGATCGTCTCTTTTCTGGTCCAGGCAGCATCTTGAGGATGATTTCCCACTTGGAAGTAAATTGTGACTGTGTGCATCTAGTCTTCCTTGACAAGTCGTTCCACGCATCTAGTTTTCCTTTCATTTGGAGCTTGACCAGGTATCCTGATCTGATCACTGATCCAAACCTGGACATGCCACTTCCTTCGATCACTGACCCCCCCCCGCCATATCACCCGCTCGAGCCCACTGCATCCACAGGCAAAATGGCACCAGTTGCGGTCTTCTGCAATGTGGGCAGTCGATAAACTGAACTGAAGATCTCCTATTGAATGCAAATTCTACGTCGTTCTCTTCAACAATTGGCCATGTGGTTTCACTTCTTAATGCTCGCCCTAGCCAGCAAGCTGCCACCGGATAGAGCTTCGGACTGAGTTATAATGTGATGGTGCCTATCAAGGAATACAGCCTTGTGGCGAGTTACTAAGTAAATTTCGAGGCATTCGATCTCATTCGGTTTCCACGGCAACTCCTGATAGTCCTTTGCTCCATTTGTTTGGGCATCTCGCGTCCAGTGTCCAGCTCACCGTCTTCACACCTGTCGACAGGCATGAAGTGCAACGACGCGATCCTGGCCGAGGAGCGTCACATGCCGCTCTACGACGAGATGGTGCAGCGGTACGGCGTGCTGTACATCGCCGGCGGCGCCACTCAGAACACGCTGCGCACCGCCCAGTGGCTGCTGGCGCGCCCCAACACGTCCACCTTCTTCGGCTGCGTGGGCCGCGACGCGACCAGTCGGACGCTGAGCGAGGCGGCGCGCGGCGACGGCGTCAACGTGGTCTACCAGGTGGACGACAGCGCGCCAACGGGTCAGTGGTGGGCGGGCGAGGACACGCCCACAGGGTGGACGACAGCGCTCCAACGGGTCAGTGGTGGGCGGGCGAGGACACGCCCACAGGGTGGACGACAGCGCACAAACGGGTCAGTGGTGGGCGGGCGAGGACACGCCCACAGGGTGGACGACAGCGCACAAACGGGTCAGTGGTGGGCGGGCGGGGACACGCCCACAGGGTGGACGACAGCGCGCCAACGGGTCAGTGGTGGGCGGGCGAGGACACGCCCACAGGGTGGACGACAGCGCACCAACGGGTCAGTGGTGGGCGGGCGAGGACACGCCCACAGGGTGGACGACAGCGCACCAACGGGTCAGTGGTGGGCGGGCGAGGACACGCCCACATGGTGGACGACAGCGCTCCAACTGGTCAGTGGTGGGCGGGCGGGGACACGCCCACAGGGTGGACGACAGCGCACCAACGGGTCAGTGGTGGGCGGGCGAATACACGCCCACAGGGTGGACGACAGCGCACCAACGGGTCAGTGGTGGGCGGGCGAGGACACGCCCACAGGGTGGACGACAGCGCTCCAACGGGTCAGTGGTGGGCGGGCGGGGACACGCCCACAGGGTGGACGACAGCGCACCAACGGGTCAGTGGTGGGCGGGCGAATACACGCCCACAGGGTGGACGACAGCGCACCAACGGGTCAGTGGTGGGCGGGCGAATACACGCCCACAGGGTGGACGACAGCGCACCAACGGGTCAGTGGTGGGCGGGCGAGGACACGCTCACAGGGTGGTGGTTGCCGCACTTGCCAATCGTCAGTCCTACAAAAACCACTCTTAAATGTTCCCAAGCAACCGTTTTAAATTGCTGAACGTTCTAAAACTTGTTGCACGTACCTCGTATTGTGCCAACATAGATATTGCTGCTTCTGTTTCGCACGTTAATCCGCAGTTATCTGGATTATGTTTGTAGCGGCGCTCCCCTTTCTACGACCGTGTTGTGTAGGGGAGTGACGTCGCTACTCCATCTACGGTCATATGATGTAGGGCAGTGACGGTGCTACTATATCTACGACCGTGTGGTATAGGGGAGTGACGACGCTACTCTATCCACGACTACGTGATGTAGGGAAGTGACGACGCTACTCTATCTACGACCATGTGGTGCAGGGGAGTAACGACGCTACTCTACGAGATCTACGACCATGTGGTGAAGGAGAATGACGTCGCTACTCCATCTACGATCATGTGATGTAGGGCAGTGATGACTCAACTTCATCTACGGCTGTGGTGTAGGGGAGTGACGACGCTACTCGGTCTACGCAGCCAATCGGGGCGTAGAAGAGCCCTCCCCTTCGTCTTCTCCTGTTCGGCATGTGAGCCTTCGTGTCATCTGAAAAGGCCGGTTCTTCCGACAGATAGTGCTCGCTGTCTGTCGCACTAGCCGGTCATAACAGGTCTCTGAGGGATAATGATCCGGTTTGGGCCGGAAGGTCCTGACTGGGCATTAACAGTCGGGCCGAACGGTTGTATAAATAAACAGTGGACTGGGTGCGGACTAGCTGGTGGGGAGCGGACCCTCCACGTGTTCGCCCACTTCGTATCATTTCGTAGCACATGGCGGCGATGAGCCGGCTTGACGGATCTGTCGCACATGTGTCCGGATTTGAGCTGAATGTGTACGCAGGATTGCAGAGGAAGTCGCTGTCTATTGAAAGGCATGCTTAATACAACGAAGAATGGCTCTTGGATGCTCCTGAGTTTTAGACATTGCGTGTAAAAAAAATATATGACCTTCAATATTCACGAAATGCATGCTTGTTTTTTACCACTCCAGCTCTGGTACCTCGAAATTTGTATGCCTCATTTACCCCGGCTGACTGACAGATTCTCATGTGGTTGTCTGGGTTCACTTTCTCGGCACTAGTATAGTCATAGCAACCTCATCAGCGTGTGCCAATCAGATTGCGAGTTTGTGCAACCATGGCAACCACAACAAGTTATGAACATGCCACAGCAGTCTTTTCCATCGTCTTTTTTTTTTGCTATTCGTACGAAGTTGATTAACGATGAATATAGTAAGTCGCTCGTGAATATTCTGCACAATGCCATCTTACGCAGAATGTTGCTGTTCCTCGCCAGGTGATACCTAAATTCGGTTTCAGCGCTGCTTTTGTCGTGCGACATGAGTTTGTGTGATACACGAATGACCTGAGTGACTAATGAGATGAACTGACCTCGTGGAAGCTGACCTCATTCGATCTTTCTTTTGAATTACTTCCCGAACAGTGCACACATGGGCAAAGGCTGAATAGATTGGTTTATCAATTTGTGCATTGTCCCAGCGTGACCTGGAGTCAGGTCACGAGGTCAGAAGCAGGACAGTTTACAAAGATGCTCCAGTATCATATCAGTTCTTGATGGAACAACTATGCTTCAAAGGTGATGTTCCAGAGATATTCAAGCTTGAACTTACTTAATATGGCTTGAACCTAGCCATATCGCATGACCTGCCCTGAAATTTTTTCGGATGTCATTTTTCGGAATTATATTCGGAATTTTCGGATGTCAATAAGATGCAAATATTTTGTTTGAATGGTTCTGTTGGAAGGACACTGGACATATGTATGTTGCATGTTTTCCAGATAATCCTCCAAGGTAAACGATATGTCACTGAGTTGACCTATTATGGCCTTTAGCGACCTTAGCATAGCCGAAAATTGTTAGTGTTTGAGAAAGTTGACATGTGATACGAGCTATGGGCTATATTGACTTGTCAATGGCATTTTCACTGAGTCCCTAACATGCATAGTTTGGAAGTTGATTTTCAATACTGATACTGACCTGACCTAACCTATCCTGTCCCTTTTTCCGCATTGTCCCGTTGACCTGTCCCGTTGACCCTTTTTCAGCATTACGATATATATCTTGGCATGTTGCGGGCTCTCCATGACCAGAGCTTTTAAACCGTGTTCTGCATTTCATCATAGCATACGTAGATCGGAAGTTAGAGGTGGCCTTTCAAGAGCCCCTCCGGCCCGGCGAAGGTCGACTTGCCGTCCGGCGCGGCGAGGGTTAAAGACACTTTTTGCAGATATAGAGCATATACGTATGAAAATTATAGCTGTTGATTGCGTACGAGTTACAAGACTAAAAATTGAATTATGATTAAAAAGCAGAGAATGGATCCTTTAAAAGGTTAAGACGGTGGGATGTCGCTGATAGAAGTTCTTGTATATGACATGCATGTTTACTTTGCGCGCTCTCTCATTTTAGACTTAAGGAGAGGGGCGGAGATGGCCGAGTGGTTAAGGTGTTGGGCTCTGGATACCAAAGGTATCAACACTCGCACCACTCAGGACATTTCCCAATCCCGCGGCCCACCGGCGAAACAGTGTGGGCGGCGCCATTAGCCGTGATCGTGCAAAAAGTGCGTCGGGAACACACTATTATAAACGATAATAGTGTGAGTTTATCATGGCTGTGACGTTTTATGGTGTGTACCGCGTGCCAGAAACCAGGTCTCGTCAATTGAGGTCAAATATTTGGCTATTACCACCGTTTCCTCTCAATGTTCGAGACGTTTATTTGCTGTTAATTTAGAGGTGTTTTTACAAATAGCAATACCGCCAAAGTACCCTTTCCCTCTCCTCAGAAAATACAACCTTTAAAAAAGTTAACGAGAACACTTGCGTGGGCGAAATGGTGCGCGACGTCGTTTTGTGACAGGTCTGTAAACATCAGGGAGACGAAATTGTGTTAGCAGGAAGTTTGCCCTCTCCTTCCTCCTTCCTCCTGAAAATAATTGGTTTCTGACCACCACCACCGTACGGCTGTCAGTTTGACGCCGGCTGACGCTGCTAAAGTTAGCAGGGCGGTATGTAATAATGTTCGACGCCGGCTGACGCTGCTCACGTTTGCAGGTCGGTGCGCGGTGGTCGTGACTCAGAACGGCAAGTGCCGCTCGCTGAACGCCCACCTGGCGGCGGCCAACTGCTTCACCAAGGCGCACGTGGACGAGCCGGACAACTGGCAGCTGGTGCAGAAGGCCCAGTTCTTCTATGTGTCGGTGGGTGCTGCCATCTGTCGGTGGTGTGGTGTGGCGCTTGGTGAGCAGTTGGGTGCGCGCACTGGTTGTCAGAGTGGGAAACTTACTTTCCGGGTTGGGAGTCTGAGTGCATACCGATTTCTTCCGGAGTACATTTTCATGGACATTATTTTGTTATGCATGGAATCTGTTTACCAGTAACCGACCGGAAAAACCTAAATCAGTACCTACATAATATGCATAAGTAATATCATTCTCATTTTGGGTCAAATCAAATGCCAAAACATACAAACAAAGAAGTTAACAATGGATGGCAACGCCCGGCAGTCACCCGTAATAATCGGCACTGTTTCGATTCTTATAACTCACAGGAGAAATGCGTTTTCCTTTTACTGTTGGTCTCAGTACAAGGCTAGCCATATGAAAAACAAACAAAAATATTTCACACTTCACCCTCAGCTCAGAGCGCATACCTACCTACGCAACCAATTTCCCACGTAATACGAACACAACTCAGCTACCGCACACGCCACAGCTGGATGTGATCAAAGCAAAGGATCAGTCAAGGTCTTGTGTTTACTGTTAACTTGTGTGGACACTGTTAACCATGTGTTCAAAGTTGCTAATGGTTATGACGTCATATACGAAATACCTTGCATTGATTGGTTCACAGACAGATTTCAGAACAGAAAACGCTAACGCAGCCAATTCTGATCGGTGGCCTCCGGGACTCCGGAGAACGTCTCTTAAAACTGTCAAAGTTTCCCACTATAGGGTGGGAGGAACGCAAGTATTCCGAGACGAGGCTCCAGAGCCGGAGAACAGTGTTCTAAGTGCGCATGCGCATCATCCTGCAAGTTGCTGTTGGCGCGTTGTTGTCGGCAATTCCGGTGGTTGAGATTGATGGAGTGTGTGAAGATGTGGTCCGGCTGCTGACTGCTGCAAAAAGTGATTAGTTTGAGTGGTGACCGTAAGTGGAATAACCAGCGTTTTTTTTTGGGGTGTCCTGTGTTTGTTTTTATTGATATCTTTGTTCCCACATTTGTGTCAGAGTACATGTAAAGCCCATCCTATCCAGTATGAACCCGGAGTGCAAAAATATTTTCAGAGATAAAATCTCTTAAGAAGTGCCTTAATTCCCACCCTGCTGGTTGTGGTTTGTCATCATGTGTGTTCGTGGACGTTCGTCGTGGAGCGTGATCGTACATGTGCTTTGCACAGCCTCATAATGTTTTGGCAATGTATGTACCTGGTGTGCTGCAGATGGAACTCTTAACATTTTCACGATTATACCCTTCATGGCGTATTGGCAGGGTGTTGTTTTATATACTTTTGAGGATATAGGTGCCCCTCAATGTTAGCTATGCCGCCCCCCCCAATAATTTCAATTTTAACATGGGATCCTATGGAGTGTGCCCCTCCCCTGCAATCCATTTATACCTGGCCATCGCCTTCATGTATCCCTCCCCCAGTAATTTTCAGAAATAAACACTTGCACTCCATGGTATAATCATGGTAATTGTGGATAACTGATGGAGAATCGCATTCTTACCACAATTGTCAATTTTTTCTTGAATGGGCTAAGACATTTAATTGCCCTGCTTTGAGACATTTTTACTGAAATAATTTCCAGTTAGCTTTTCCAGGCAACACTTTGGGATCAAACATTCGACATTCACATGTGTATTAGTTAGCATCACCAGAACTAATCATGGCAGAATACATTTATGTAGGATGCTTATTCAGTTTAACATTAGATCGATAACGTTCAATGGAAGAAGAACGAGCTAACATTGCTGTCGTTCCCCACAAGCTGCAGCTGCTGGAGCTGCCACTAATGACCTTCAGTACAACCATGTATCACAGCTGCTGTTCCAGTCATTTTGTATGTTCTTGTTCAAGCACGGTCGTTGGATGGCTTCATGGTGGCGTATTGGCAGAATGCAGGAACCAGGCTGGCTAGGGCAAATCCTGATAGCAGAATTATAAGTTTAGAACATGCTACCTGGTAGTATGGGCCAGGTCCTGATAGAGTCGCAATAGAGTCTTAGCATAGCCAAGAGCTGAAGTATAATTAGTGAGCATGATTGGTATGTGACCACCACGTTTGGTTTGCTCTCAAAAGCCATATCAAGGCAATTCTGTCATTGAAGAGCTTGGTTTGCCGAACCATAGATTCACTGTGTCTGCATTTTCTGGGGAGGGGGTCAGGGGAACTAACACCAAGTGAGTGTTAAAGATTACCTGGAAGAAATGTTTATGTCTCGTGAGCTTCCAAACGTCGTCGGGAATTACTCAACCATGACGCGCTGTGCCGGTCAATCGTTTTTGTGCGAAAGTTTGCGCTTAACCTGTTAACCTCCCCCGTACATGTTAGAGGACAATATCATGCAGAAAGCATGTAGTTGTTCTTAGCTCTAGGTATTGCATCAAAACAGTACTTGCCTGTGTTTTTATTTGCACATCAATAGTTCCTTCAACCAAATTCAACAGCAGCAATTTGGGATTCAACTTTTCATGTACCCGAAATGCACATCCATGTACCTGCATTTTACTTTTTTTCCTCATCCTGGCATTTTTTCTTGCATCGGACACCCAAATCAAGCTTAATTTGAGAACACCGATCGGTACTGTTGGTCTCTGCCGACCCCATGGTGTCGCGTCTCGCCAGGCTCCTCCCGTGGTGGTCACGTCTCGCGCGTCCCCGCAGGGCTTCTTCCTCACCGTCTCCATCGACTCCATCATGAAGGTGGCCGAGTACGCCGCCCAGAAGAACGGCGTGTTCATGATGAACCTGAGTGCGCCGTTTCTCTCCCAGTTCTTCAAGGAGCAGCAGATGAAGGCGTTCCCGTACATCGACGTTCTGTTTGGCAATGAAACGGTGAGTGCTGGATGGCACGTTTCCTTTGCAAATTGTAGATGCCGTGGAAGATTCAATTCACATGCCAGCTAATTGTAGTCCGTGCCGATTCCGAATTCGTTTGCGGGGACGAGTAGTCTAGAGGTAAGTCTAGAGTAGTCTGTCTCTCTCTCTCTCTCTCTCTCTCTCTCTCTCTCTCTCTCTCTCTCTCTCTCTCTCTCTCTCTCTCTCTCTCTCTCTCTCTCTCTCTCTCTCTCTCTCTCTCTCTCTCTCTCTCTCTCTCTCTCTCTCTCTCTCTCTCTCTCTCTCTCTCTCTCTCTCTCTCTCTCTCTCTCTCTCTCTCTCTCTCTCTCTCTCTCTCTCTCTCTCCCCCCCCTCTCTCTCTCTCGCGATAACTTTTGGTGACACATAGTAAGGCTTTTTATTATTAATTTAGCATCGTTTGTGGGCGGTCAGCTGATTCCCATCGAGGCTGCTGTCTATGTCCCAGCGCAAAGCGTCTGGGCAGGGTTAGAAAAGCGGGTTACCTGGATTTATCAGGAGCAAGGAATTGTACACACCGAATAGTAGTTCACGTCGTTTGTTGCTGCAATTATTATGTAAGCATCAGCTGCGCTTGTGAGTGGTGTGACCAAAAGAGGTCATGTCCACTTATTCCTCTGTTTGGATTTCGTTTATACCAAACACGCTATGTTAAATGTAGTGTTCAAGTATTTGTGCCGGAAAAGAGTAGTCCAGGGGTAAGTTGCCCGTCTCAGAATCGAAAGATTGTGGGTTCGAGTCTCACCTGTCGCTACTCTTCGCCCGCGACCAATCGGCGTGAGATGTTGGCGACGCTGCATGACAACGGTCCACGTGTCGTAAAACCAATAACCACCACCGAATTCGTTTGCGTTTGGGTGTCGTTTATAAATAAAACGTGATCCCATCGAAGATGAAGTACGTGACGTATTAAGCTGTACGTGTGCACATTTTGTAGGCAAATAAGTGTATATGAAATGCTGGTTCATTTGTGTTAGCCAACAGCCGGACACAACGCCCACGTCGAGGGGAATTGATGTGGGCTGTGTCTTAGATTTATGCATCTGTAGGATGTTGTCGATATTGGCCAGTCCATGATGTAGGGAAACACTAGAATGGAAATATAATAGCCACTGTATATATGAACACTTCAGATGGAAATATAATAGCCACTGTACGCGGATGGCATGTATCGTGAAATAAATAAATCAATAAATATTTCCCGTTTCGTGTCGTTTTGCCTGCATCCTGGTGTGCGTCAGCCGCCCTGACCTGACCCGGCGTGACCTTGTTGTTCAGGAGGCGGCCACGTTCGCGACAGAACAGAAGTTCGGCGTGACTGACATCAAGGAGATCGCGCTGAAGGCTGCGGCGCTTCCTAAGCGGAACACTAAGCGCACCCGCATGGTGGTGTTCACGCAGGGAGAGGAGGACATCGTCGTGGCGCAGGGTGAGACGAGCTCTGTCGTCCGAGGGGGGGGGTCGGTGGTCGATGCGCCTGAAGGACGATCGGGAGTGACCAGTTACCAGCAATGGCTCGACGACGACCTGCTGTGTGTAGCTGTGTCCGTTCGTCTGTCTGTATCTTTGTCCTATCTGGTCTGATCTGATCTGTCTGACGTGCGGCGGCCGGACGTTTCAGATGGAAAAGTGAGGACGTTTCCGGTGGCCAAGGTTGAAAACGTGGTGGATACCAATGGTGCTGGTGATGCCTTTGCAGGAGGTGAGTACCAGGTACCCCTGGAAGTACACCAGATGTACCAAGTATCACTGGAAATACAATGGATGCAGAACGTGTTTCTGTTGCCTGGATGTAGCTTGTACGGCCAGACAGTATACCATGAGCTGATGGTTCCATTGGGAAGACACAATGGAAATGTTGTCCAGCTCGTCGGCAGAATTTCATCAGTTTGAAGGGAACGTATGGTCCAGATTACTGAACTAGATGTCTAGATACTAGATGGCCGAGTGGTTAAGGTGTTGAGCTCTGGATACGAAGGTCCCGGGTTCAACACTCGCACCGCTCGGGACATTTCACAATCCCTGGGCTCACCGGCAAAACAGTGTGGGCGGCGCCATTGGGCGTGATTGTGCATAAAGTGGGTCGTGAACCACCAAATACACAAACAAACAAACACTGATTACTGGACTACTTCAGCCTCAAATTGTTGAAGTAGTAGAAATTGTATTGGTTTGTTTTAATTCCAAATCCATAGCCAGAGTTTTTCATCTTCAAACATGTAAATTTGCCTATATTCTAGGAAACCACCATACTGCCACACAAAAATATGTTCCTGGCAGAATTGAAATCCGAAGTCATGACATGCTTCGCATTTTATTTCACATACCGTTTCACACCAGGGTGTCCAAGATCGCCGTTTCACACCAGGGTGCCCAAATTCGCTCAGTTTGGATAACATAATTCCCCCCCCAGAAGGTTTGTGATAGTCAATGGAAAAGGAACCGCATTCAGCTGAACCCTTACCTCAAAATGGTCCCAACTTCAGATTTTCATGACTATTTCGATCGGGACATGAATGCTGTATCAACACGAACTTGTTTTTACATCCTGGCCTTGACGCATTACATCGCGAATTTGGACACGTCTCACATAAATCCACACGATAATTTCCGATGGCTTTGTAAGGGCCATGGGGGGTGTGGCCCTTGCAAAGCCATCAATCAGCATTTGTCTTCAAATCCCCTCCCTCTGATTTTCATCCCGCCAAAACTGGGCAGCTGGGTCCGCCCATGCCGCTGGCTGATGTTGATGTCGCGCTGCACCTGGATACTGAATTGATCGGGTATGCGCCAAACTTTCCGGGCGTGTTCCTCCTTTATTTCGTTTTGTTCTGATCCTTGTGTTAATTTGCGACGCATTGGACTCCTGGTGCCACGATGCGCCCTTTAAACCCAAATAACTAACTAACTGACTGTTGGTGTCAGCGGCGTGGACTCGAACCCATTCAACTGTTGGTGTCGGCGGCGTGGACTCGAACCTATTCAACTGTTGGTGTCAGCGGCGTAGACTCGAACCCATTCAACTGTTGGTGTCAGCGGCGTAGACTCGAACCCATTCAACTGTTGGTGTCGGCGGCGTTGTCTCGGACGCATTGGACTGTTAGCCCAATTAATCGCGGATGGCCTCGGTAATCCCGCTTGTTGTGGGATCCGAACCCACGATCTTGCGGTGCAGAGTCGACCGTCCTACCGACCGGGCTACTGCGACCCTCGTCTTCTCACACTATTGTTTGCGTATATCGGATTTCTTGACAGTATGTTTTTTTCGCCTTCAAATCTAGCAGCTACGCAGTTATCTCGTGATCGTTATCAACGCTCGTTATCTCGTGTAGTAAATTCAGCTGCTCTATTTAATCATGCGTGATTGGTTAGCTTGTTGCCTTTTTATTAATGCTTAAATATTCAGAGGTGTGCGTATAGGTGCGTCATTTCTGCATCAACATGTGGCATATCAAATTGTCTGGCGTCCCAGGGGTGGACGCGAGAGTGTGCCCACTCGCAGTGTCTTGCATGTTGTGTTGGGCCTCTGGTCACTCTCCGCCTCGTGCCAACCACGTCAGACGCGTCTGTGACGCCTCCTCCGTGCCAACCCAGTGAGACGCGTCTGTAACGCCTCTGCTGTGTCGCTGCAGGGTTCCTGGCGCAGTACATCCAGGGCCGGCCGCTGGACGACTGTATCCGGTGCGGTGTTTACGCCGCCCAGGTGGTGATCCAGCGCGAGGGCTGCACGTTCCCCGAGCGACCCCAGTTCCACGTGTAGCCACCTGGTGCCGAGAGGAGCAGCATCTCCCTTGGGAGATGTTGGCCGACCGGAGCAGCACCTCTCTTGGGAGATGTGGGCCTACCGGAACAGCATCTCTCTTGGGAAATGTGGGCCGACCGGAGCAGCATCTCTCTTGGGAGATGTGGGCCGACCGGAACAGCACCTCTCTTGGGAGATGTGGGCCGACCGGAGCAGCACCTCTCTTGGGAGTTGTGGGTGGGCCAGAGCAGCTCCTCTCTTGTGAGATGTGGGCTGACCTAAGCAACACCTCCCTCGGGAGATGTGGGCCGGCCGGAGCAGCACCTCTCTTGGGAGATGTGGACCGGCCGGAACGGCACCTGTCTTGGGAGTTGTGGGTGGGCCAGAGCAGCACCTCTCGTGAGAGATGTGGGTCAGCTGTAGTTGAAATTTCGCTGCGTGTCCCGCGCTGTTGGAGGCGGTCTGGCACTTCAGTCTGGCGTGTCACACGTGCTTCCTACGTCTCCGGTCCAACGCGACACTGGTGCCACCTGTCATCGGCCAGCTCAACTTCTGCCGCCGGTGTCAGCGTGGCGCCACCTCCGCCGCGCCGAGTGTGCCGCCACGCAGCGGCCGCGCACGGAGTTTGGCGGGTGGACACCCGTGACGGCCGGAAATTGGCGGGAATTGTTACGTTGTTGTGTGCCGCCGTTGTTTCGGGTAACGAACGTTGCCGTCGTCGACGGTGTCGTCGCACGTTTTAGTAGGTGCGTTGCGCCGACGTTTTTCGTTCGGCTTCTTCACGACAGTGGTGCCGAAATCGATTGGGCACGAGTTCTCACACCAGTGGTGTGCAAATGACCGGCAGAGAAGGTGGAAGTGGCAAGCCAGCCCGCATATGCCAAGAACGTGATTAAGAATGCGCGAAATTAAATAAGGTGAAAATTATTGGAGGGAAGATGTCCATGGTTTTGTTATGCAGGAGCACCCAATCCTGTGGTGCCCTCTGGTATGGCGGCAGCCCCCCGCAATTTCGCGAAATTTTGCATTATGCCTGTGACGTATGGAAAATCCCGAACTCTGATCGCCCTATCCCAAACCCGCAGCGAAGCGCATGGATAGGCGTTCGGCTCGCTGAGATACGCAGAATGTTGGGACCTGTAATGCAGTGTGGAGAGAGGGAGGAACTATGAATGAACCTTTTTTTGTTTCTTAAAACCAAATCCATGATCACAATAAGTGGACAGTAAGATGCTCGTCTCACAATCGAAAGGTTGTGGGTTCGAGTCTCACCTGTCGCTACTCTTCGCCCGCGACCAATCGGCGTGAGAGATTGGCGACGCTACATGACTCAACGGTCGACATGTCGTAAAACCAATAACCAACCAACAATAAGTGGACATGGGTTGTTAGGGCCTGGCTGGAAAACATGTGTGCCGGGTGGTTTTGTTGCAGCAGTAAGGGGGTTCATGTTTATTGGGAGTGTTTGTCCCCATTCCTTGATACGTTTTATTTTGTTGGTAAAGTATCACCACCCCCGTTTTCCACTCGTGTGATGCACCCGTCCGTAACCTCCCAGCAAAACTGGTAGCTAACTAGATATCTAACTTTTAGCTGGTTATAACTACTTCCTCAATAGTTATGCCATACACTGGTATTGGACGGCAGCACAAAGAGCGTCATCTCGGTCACAACAGTCAGCTGACTGCCGTAGACAGAGGTGGATAATTGGCGTCTCAAATAGCTTGGCAGTCGGGCTGGGCGTCCAAGCACCTGAATATTTGGCATAGGTATTCTGTTTCCCACCACACCTAGGTACCAGTGGCGTCACAAATAGATTGGCAGTCGGGCTGGGCGTCCAAGCACCTGAATATCCGGCATAGGTATTCTGTTTCCCACCACACCTATACCTTAGCAGGATATTCAGGTGCCAGGACTTGCAGCCTGACTGACAAGGTACGTGTAGCCGCCAATAGTCAAATGTGTGCAGAATCTCTCCTCCTCGATGGTACTGGTTCGCGCCAGCGCACACCAGTCTTGTTGTCACTAAGGCGGCTGTTCACCGAGACTCTGGCGAGGTTTGGCCCGTTTGAGCCGGCTGGCGTGTGTGTGTGTGTTGACATTCATTGGCACGCTGGCGTTTAGTGTGCGCCACGTGTGGCGTCCGCCCCGCGCAAGTCGCCAGCACCAAATCTAGGTGACGAAGCAAATGCTGATGTGCTACCATAGCTAGGTTTACTAACCGAATGTAGAGTCTGCATGATATTGGGTGTGGGTAGGGAATTTAGTTTTGCAGGTATTGGAGATTCAGCACTGAATCTGCATTGCATATCCCACATGCAATATCAAACTTTTGCTTCGTAGCACCAACTTTACAATTTGCGACACCAAATGTACTGGTGATCTTCCACCTGATTTTGGGCACGTGAATGCGCGGCAGTTTTTTTTCGTTTTTGGCATCTTGCCGGGAGTCAGAGATGGAAGATAGAGATGATCAGTCAGATAGCCTTTGTTGCTTGACAAGCCGCAAAACAAACATGGCTAGCGGAATCTAGCGCGACCGCAAAACAAGCACGGCGAGCGGAATCTGACGCGAAATTACGTCGCGTCCTAACCTCCAGCGGATCAACCTTGCAGGAAGATAAATCACTTGGAGAAGTCCGATCTCGGGTCGGTAACCGTACCGACGAGTGTAGCTGTGCACAGTGGCCGAACTAAGAATTGCGATATGGACGCCGTCTGGAGGGAGTGCTCGATTCTCGATTCATCCATAAAATTTAAGTGGGGTGCACTCCAGTGCCTCCTTCCAATGGGGTGGGTTCTACTTTTCCTCGGGAGGGGACGTGCTCCTTGCGTTCCACTCCCGCGCCGTAGATTGCCTTTCCCTATTCTCAGCCTAGAGTATGAGAGAGTAGGATGGCGTTTGCCCATGGCAAATCACAAATGTCAAACCACGTGTAATACGCCCGAAAATGGACGAGTTGTGTCCGTTCGAAGCTGCGCCTCCGTCGACGTTGGATGGTGTTGGCGTTGCGCCGTTAGCCAGCCCAGTGTCGAGCACTGCATCACGGGCGGCCGATCCGAACACTGAAGGCCGCGTGATCGAGAGTTGTTGGCGCGTCTGTTGTCTGTTCACCACCGCGGAGCGCACATTGCGTGCGCAGAACGAGCAAGTGCCTTACAGGTGAATCGCAAGGACCGCGTTTCGTTCAGCTGCGTCACGGTCACTGTCCGGTGCCGAGTGTGTTGGGTCTGTGTTGCATTGTGGCCGCAGCAGTGGCGTGTAGTCCGGCCTTGGCATGCTGCCAAAAGGTGTTGTGTTGAGGGTACGCCGTGACGCATTCCTGTAACTGGCTCATTGCCGTGTCTATAAAGAGCCACAGCCTGTCTGTTTGTCGTGAACCGCGGCTCATTGGGGCCGTAGCGTCATCGGTAGCTAGTTCGCCCCGAACATCAGCCGTCACCACAGTCGCCTCCTCGTGAATACCCACTGAACCGGCCCGCATCGGGAGTCACACGGCCGACCCGCCGAACATTTCTTACCCACCTCTCCGGTCCACACCCCAGTGCCCGCCGTCGATTTGGCTCATTCCTCAAGCGACCGCCATTCCTTGCTCAGTTCCACTCTCTCCATTTCCGAGCGCGCCGCCCCCTTCTCCGCGTGCCCGTGCCTGTGTGCCCCTGGCGGCCGTTCCCGTAACTGCCACGTGCGCGGTGTTCGTGTCCGGTTGATGTGAGCCCGGGCTGGTTTTTAGCAATACAGGCTCCTGTTGTCAGCGCTTCGTGTCGCGTCACCCTCCACTCCGTCCACTTACCGTCGTTCGTCGAGACCAATCCACTGTCGCGAACAATGTTATCGACTTTTGGAGAAGAAAACACTATCAGTAGAGAAGAGCTAGTGGCAAGGCCAATACCGTCCCTGAAGAGGCGACGCGACTGGATAGACACGCCAAATTCACGTTCGAGATTGGATGCTGAGTTAGGCTGTTTTGAAAGGCAACATAAATATGCTGAACGTTATTTGGGGTATGGCCGTCGCCGCTGTAGGTTAGGGAAGTCAAAGTTTGCATCGATAATCGTCTGGTTTTGTTATGAAGTACCCATATTTCAGTTACTACGTATTGGGGACGGCTGGCCCCGGTGCGCGTTGCGACGACTATTTGAGGGGATTCACACGCACTGAACCTCTCCCGCTCGACTGGTCGATCGCGATTTATAATTGGAGGGGCACGTACCTCTCGCAAAGATTACAATGACGCCCGCGCACCATAAAGAACCCACCTCGAACCAGCGCTCAGGCTAAGTTTACCAGTGGTTCAGGATCTTTTGGGATGACATCAAAACGCCGAGTGCGCGACGTGCATTGCGACATTCAGGCTAATTTTATCAGTGGTGCAGAATCTTCTGGACGATTTTCTCCCTCAAAACCCTCGGTGCGCGACATAGGCTACGATATCTTCGTAGTTTATGGGTGCTTTGTCTCATTGACAAATTAATCGTGAAATAGGTTGGAATATACCCCTCTGAACACTCGATAGACATCCTTATAGAAGTATCAACATCCTGTTCCTTGGTGCATGTTTAGTCTTCGTGTCTCCTTTCTAACAGCATCTCGTTTATAAGTAGCATGTGCATGCTCTCGATAAGAAATGGTGATAGTTCGCAATGCAATTTCAGGTAAAGAGATTACCTGTAATATGACATACAATACCAGTTTATAGCAGTTATTGTTCCTATTCCGAATATAGCTCTTCTTAAATTATGAATCTCAAAAACAAATGATAACGGTACAGTCATAAGTACCTACACCATTGCATGGCTCAAATTTGAGTGAGACATCAAAAGCATTTTAAATGAGATTAATCACATGCAAATTTCGGCATCTTACTGTGCTCGTTGCAATATCTCACACCTAACGAAGCCATTATTTAGCCCTGCTTCGGCCACACCAGCGGAGCAGAAGCGGTAGAGTCCGTCGCAGCTGCGCCACACGCGATGCGGCATCTAACCCGTATTACAATATTCGGCAGGGCGATCCCCACCTCCCCACTTATCAAACAGGGTTACTCCCCGCAGTGCACGTCTGAATGCCTCCGGCTTGCACATCGGTAAACCCCTTAACCAGACAGGGTTCACCCCCGTCTGGGATTTACACAAGCATATGCCAGCCGTTTCACAAATGATTATGCCTGTCAAAGGAAGATATAATACGAGAAAAACGTGCTGGAACGTGCTTAACTGGGGAAGAGTGGTCCAGGGGTAAGATGCTCGTCTCACAATCGAAAGGTTGTGGGTTCGAGTCTCACCTGTCGCTACTTTTCGCCCTCGACCAATCGGCGTGAGATTGGCGACGCTATATGACTCAACGGTCGACGTGTCGTAAGACCAATAACCAACCAACATGCTTAACTATATACAGAATTCCAAACAATCTAACCCGGTATCTGCCGCCATCAAATTCATCTGCGTCACATACCCGAAGGAAAGTACTCAGTAAACTGCTATGCACACCTGGTACTGGCGTAATTCATCATATATAATCGCGACGCAAGACCCATCATCAACCCCACTCCATGTGCCCCATCTCCCCGCTGCATAACTTATAATTCAAGTTGGATTATTCGATCCAAAGAATCTATCTACCCTATTTACATTCATCCATTTTGTCATACACTCAACAATTGTGATAAAATATTTGCAACAGAAGCCTTGTACGCTTGCCGACGATCTCCCACTTCTGCCACAAACGTAAGCCTTGTAGCCTTGCCGATGATCTCCCATTTCTGCCACCAACGTAAGCCGTGTACCGTTGCCGACGATTTCCGACCTCTGGCACCATTATTGGCGTCGCACTGGCGCAGCACACACCAGGCGGAAGGTCGAAACGATTTGTATTGAATGAGGTGGCGGGACGAAGCCGGGCGTCAGCAGCACTGGCCGGTGGTATCTGGGCGCCGCACGTGCATATAGCACCAACTCAGTGATCGATCACTAAAATCGCCCAAAGGAATGCACGAATTCAGATGGCAGTTATAAAAACGCATTGACCGCTCGCACGCGCGTGCACATGACAAACCAAGCCTCTAAAAACGGCGCGCCGCCTCACGCGGCATTCCGGTCGGTCGGCCTCCGCGGCGAGCAGGCCGCAGCGTCGTCGCTAAAACGCCGCCGTCGCCGCGTCGACCCGATGACTTTGTACATGCGATGATGGCTGATGCAGCGACGTCTACTTGTTGCCTGCTTGTGTCGGGCCGCCCTTCTTGCCGATCAACGACTTGTGGATGTGCGGGATCACACCTGCAGACAGCCGCAGTCGTCAGCACCGGAGGGCACAAGACCGGGCGGTGTCGTCGAGCGCACAACACACACACCCTGTTGTCAACTACGCCTTTCGCATAGGTCACAGGATCAGTATCAGCACAGACAGCAAACCAGCTTTTCGGAGCCCCAGCTGCGTTAAAGGTACCGAAGTGGAAATGATGCTTGCACAGTAATTATGGCTGGTAAAAAGCTAAATAAAACCAGCTCTGCACTGGTCGGTCAGTTGGAGTGGTCTTGTTCTTAGCCAACCAAATGACCTTACATGGACAACAATAGTTGGGCAATGTACACTACATACTAGAGACGTTTCGTTGGTTAGTTATTTATTTGAGTTGAAGGGTGCTTCGACCGAAGCGTTATCATTTAGCGCCAACTAGAAACGTTTCCAACGTATTTTTATGAGGATAATTTTACTTAAAACAACGTTTCTCGGTGCACTCTACCCATTAGAAAAAGAACATTCAAAACTCGAAAACTTCAATTTTGAACGGTTCTTTTTTTTACTTTTGGATGGACAAACATTTTCCGACCATGGTCGATTTCGCCTTTCTCTCATACCCCTTTTTTTTAAATATTCCCCAAAAAGAATTGCCAAGAGTAAAAAACAAGACATCAGTCGTGACCTCATGAAACCTCTAGTGACGTCACTGAGGAGATACAATTTTGAGGGTGGCTTCAGGCCCTACTCTTCGAGGCTTTCTGATGACATGTTCCGTTTTCGTGCGACGCCTAGTTTGGAGATTAGAGGGAGGGATATAAATGACCCCCCCCCCAAGGATCTGACCGTAAACACTCAACAAATAGGTTAACACGCAACAAACGGCCTTCTTTATGTATATTTTCGTTAATTGTTTCGATGTTCTCCATCTCCTCAATGGAATGCATCGGACTTGATGGCGGACTCCGGGAATCAAGGTTTTACTCATGGTGAACCAATTGCCAACAATTATATCTGTACGAGGAATATCTTTCACAAAAAAGCTTTCCTATACACAAATACATTGTATGTCACATCAAGTTCGGGTTGATCGATTTGACCGAATTATGACCTGCTTCCGCAACCATGGCTACACCTGCCATATTCGGATCTAACGATCCGACACACAAAAATAATATTCCCGGAACATCATTCAAGATGGCACATCGGAACAACTCAAACGCCAGCAGCCCCCTGCCTGATACCGGCAGTGACCCGTCCTTTGGCACACAGTATCCGCGCATAACCTGAGACTGTGGCCTCGAGTCTTACCTCCGCCAGCGATGGTCGCCTTGATGAGGCTGTCCAACTCCTCGTCTCCGCGAATGGCCAGCTGCAGATGGCGCGGCGTGATTCGCTTCACGCGCAGGTCCTTGGACGCGTTACCGGCCAACTCCAGAACCTGCACGCGCACGCACGCACAGGTGGTAACATCGAAATTGTTTCAGATATAACCCTCACCGGGCCGGCTGGCAAATCCGCTTTCGCTGGGCTGGGGGCAGGGGCTGGGGCGGACCGCTGGGGAGCTCCCCACTAACTTCCGATCTACGTAAGCTAGGACAAAACGCAAAACGACGTTAGAAGGTTCTGGTCATACAGACCTCAAAAACCACCTGATTTTTATTTTGACCTACGCATCAGTCAGGCACAGGGGACGACAGTCACCTCAGCAGTGAGGTACACATGGGGCAGCAGTCACCTCAGCAGTGAGGTATTCATGGGATGACAGTCAACTCAGCAGTGATGTACTCATGAGGTGGCAGTCACCTCAGCAGCAGTCAGCAGTCTCATGGGGCTACACCCACCCCGGCGGTCAGGTACTCATGGGGCAGAAGTCACCTCAGCTGTTAGGTACTTATGGGGGGGGGGGGCTTTAGGGCGCTTCGACCAGTTTTTTTTATCATTCGCGGAGGTACTTATGGGGTAGCAGTCACCTCAGCAGTCAGGTACTCATGGGCTACAACCACCTCAGCGGTTATGTACTCGTGGGGCAGCAGTCACATCAGCAGTGAGGTACTCATGGGGCAGCAGTCACCTAAGCAGTGAGGTACTCCTGGGGCAGCAGTCACCTCAGCAGTGAGGTACTCATGGGCGACACCCACCTCAGCAGTCAGGTACTCGAGGATGGCGGCGCTGTAGACGGCCGCCGTCGCTCCCACCCGACCGTGTGACGTGGTCCGGTTCTTCAGGTGCCGGTGGATTCGACCCACGGGGAACTGGAATCGGTGTGTGTCTGTGATCACTCGGGGGGCAACACCAATACCAGGCAACAGGTCACTCAACAGAACACATCCAGCTCAGCAGCTCACATCAGCACCATCCAGTTGGAAGTTAAGACAAGACCAAATGGAAGTTCATTTACCATTATTAGCATGTGAGTGGAAACTTTGATGCACCTTTTGCTATTTTGTTTCACATATAACCCTTCAACCTTACACCATGCAGTGCAGGGTACTGAAGTTCATGATATAGGGAATGAAGACTCACTGGCATACTAAGTATACATACATACATATGTATTTACCATTTATCCCTCAACTTCAAGCATGAAAAAAAAATGCTGACAAGGAAATATATTTCTGAACATAGTGAATAATAAAAATGTATGAGGAATGCTACAGATAATTTACTGATAATTCATGCTCTTAGTAGTACAATATTTTCCCCCACTATTTGGGGGAAAATTCCCCCAGCTATTTGGGTCTTCAGATATATCAAATAATTGATCATATAGTACCCATGACATATGCTGGCAATATGGCACTCAAAATATATATCAGATTTATATATAATTTGGCATGTTGTGTAAAAGTTTTGAGGTCAAGTCATCTACTTTCAAGAAGTTATTCAAGGTCAAGTGAGGTCACCTCCATAAAAGTTCAACCAGCTGTCAGGATTTAACAGATTATGATATTTTAATGAAACTTTCAGCATTTGCTGATCTTTAGGAAGGAAACAAAATGCAAACAAAATGACATTTGTTTTGCACATGTGACCATTATGCTAAAATCAAAGTCTGGCTAAAGAAAGCATTTTTATGAGAGCAAGTTAACTTGAATAATGTTTTGCTGTCCCCTCTACCTGTTAGAAAAAAAAATTTGAGAAAATTCCAAAATAAAAACTTTGAAATTTACAAACCAAAAATTTTGATTTTTGGGTCAACAAAAATATTAAGGCCATGGTCAATTTTGCCTTCCTTTTCTGATTCCAAAATTGCTTTCCTTTTCAAATCTCCCCCAAAATGAACTCCCCAGGACCAAAAGCATGAAGTCAGCTGTGAAAACATAGACCCCTTAATTACATTTTTGGGGGGATAAAATATTGGGGGTGGTTTCTCGCCCCACTTGTTGAGCACTTTCCAATAACACCTCTTTCATTTTTGTGCAACACTTAGTCTGGAGATTAGAGGGGTTTGTATCAGTAATCTTCAAGTATTACCCCTCACGCTTTGTTTATATCAACAATGCATCCGAGTCACAGTCAGCTGACTACCAGTCAGCTGTTAGTGACGTCACTCAAACGTACAGAAACAACACTTCCATACGAGTGCACCGAATGAGCCCAGGGCATCACCAGGAATATTTATAAGAGGTCGATGTGGACTTAATCCATGGGCGTCAGGAGCAAATTTATGTCTACAAAGTAGTTGTGGAGGTATATATTCAGGGCTTCACAGGACATTTTCCTTTGATGGGTGGTGGTTGAGATGTCACTCTAGATACAGCACAAGGAATTTCCTGCTAGGGGAGGGTGTGCAGATTCTATTTCATGATGATGAAAACCTAACCTAACTTAACAATAACTGGAACTGGAAGTCAGCTGACGATGGCTTGGATACATTGTTGAGATAAAGGAAGTCTGAGGGGTAATACTTGAAGAATACCATTTGTATCAACCCCCTCCAAGATGGGGAGGGTTAATATCACTGCCATCATTCTTATCCATCTGAACATTTCTAGTCCTTAAAAAATTTCCACTGGATATAAATGCCAGCTTCCATGGCTTCATTATTTGAAATTTGACAAAAATTACATGGAAAATGATTCTCAAAGCACAAAAAAAAGTACAAAACATTCATCCAATCTCAAACATTGTAGAACTTCAGTGTCATTTACTGCATGTAACATGCAGTTTGCTGAACACTTCACTACACGATTTTACAGGTCCATCGTAGCCCTTACAGCTTTGCGCCAGAATTGCCTCCAGCAAAAACAAAATGCAAAACAGTCGAGGCATCATCCACGACATATTCATCACAAGATTTGTGAACTCACGCTATGATAGAAACAACATTTCACGTATATTACCTGAAGCCCAGCCCTTGCTGACCGAGAAACAGCACGAGCCTTCGCCTTCCCAGAATCTTTTCCGGCTTTGCCTCCTGCCTGGAAGAAACATCGTATTAGTCAGGTTGTATCACAGCACATAGGCCACGAAGAGGAATGTACCCTGGTTTAACAATCAAGCGTACCAGACACCAATTGTACTAACCATTTTATGTTTATCTTGCAACGGATCCACCGAGCAAACGGACGAACATTCACGCAAGAAAACGGCGACTCCGCAAGTCAACGGACTGCAACGGATTCAAATGATGACGTCAGCAAACGATTAGCCAATCATCACAAAGAAGCTCAAATTTTGGCGGGATTGCATAGGCAGATTCTCGGAAGGAATTCATGGGGAGGATATCACACGCCGTGCGATAAAGATGTATTTTTCGACCTAAAGATGGGTTTCATATAGAAAATTACTTCAAATTGTACACACAATCTATAATTAAATTGCAATTCAAACAGTATGTTCGTTCGTAATCGTTTCAGCACCGATGCGCTAGTCATGCGGAATGCATTTACAGCAGCAATACAAATTTCAGAATAGATTATATAGATATTTTGCATATTATTGTTGTCAGCTTAACCTTGAATTTGATATGAAACACGCACTGACTTTTTCAATAATGTTCCAATCTTTCCGAAAAATACCTAAGAAACGTTCTGGGCACGACACATTTGTCTCAAGCGTCATAAATGCCCCAATGTACTTCAGAGCTCGCGACTATAGCCTTGCTCGCGACCCAGTTATGGCAGCACCAATGAAATCGTTTCAAGTCTGGGTGTGTCATGCCAGAAAATTATTATGACGTCAATTCCTGGTTTTAAGCCGCCCTAGTCGCGAGAAACTTAATCGCTCTTCACGTCCGTGACGTCAGCTGACAAGCACAGCAGTCACTATCGAATGTATCTTGGATAGCTGCAAGAAAAACTCGAATTGCTTTCCAGCCTACACCAAGTTATTCTCGGACTATCAGCAAGTTTTTATGTGATCGCTTTGAGGGTTATTTACGAAGTCAAGGAAAATGGCAACTGCTAAGGGATCTAATACATACAATCGACAAAATTGGGAAGATTCGGTAAGTATGTAGATTAAAAGCCTACTTACCAAATGTTTTCAGTTTGCAGTGGCAAGCAAGTGCATTTGGACAGTCCAAATGTGGTTTACAAGTTAATTTTGTATTAGCTTTGTGCTTACTGAACCGTGAGCACTTTTGTTGGGATGGGCATTTATCTTCTTTGAAAAAATCATCAAGACTGCAGCAAATTAACTAAAGCATGCTTTAAGCAACTCATCTGCAAGCAATGACCATGATTTTATATGTTGGGAATCATGGTCCCTTAGCAAGCAATTATCAGTAAATTTTTTATAAAAGGTGTTTTGGGAATTTTGGGAATACTTTTCTAGTATTCCCTTTTACTTTTACAGAATATGATGTTTATTAGCATGATGAAGAGATGTGACCACTCATTTTCGGTGCTAATGCTTACTTTTCAATTTGGATGATATCACATTGGTATGATGTAATGATGTCACTGAGGCTTTGACTGGCTAATGCAACAAATGGTTCACATACCTTAATGAGATGGTCAAAGTAGCTTAACCTAAGCTAACCTAACCGAACCTAGCCAAACCTAGGCCCTGTTCACTGGGCTTGCAGCTGTCTGCGGTCGCTGCGGCTCTCGCAGTCAAAGGCGTGGAGCTCAGCTGTGACCAATCAGCAGTGAGCAGGATGACGTCACGTCTGCGGCCGCCGCAGTTCCTACGGTCGCTGTACCACCGACCGCAAGCGGCCGCAAGATTGAGGAGGCTCATCTTGGCGCGATGGTGCTTAATTATGCGCTGTTGAAAGATGGGTTGAGTATAGTTCACTGTGATATGTATGATTTTGTGCAGGGCACCAAGTAGTGGTATTTTCTGGTGTCATGCAAAGAAATGTAGATGGTGCTTTTCCATGGCATTGTGGTTTCTGGTGGTGCTTTTCCATGCATCTCTATAGACACCAATATTGATATTGAGTGTGAAAGCTAGGTGTAGTTCAGCCATCTCTATATGTGGCGCTGAAGCACCAACTGTTATTGAAACTCCACCCATGGAGCAGTGTCAGGATTAGTAAAACAGCTGTTTCTGGAAGTTTGGCATCCAGAATATTAAGAAAGAAGATAGAATCAAGAAAGAAGATATTCTTTCACTTTTCTCATCTGTATGTTGAATGGTGGGTAGTATTGTGCTTTAAGGTATTCAAGAAGCAAGGTTTGCACACATTTTACCTCCATAAAGCAAGCAAAGGGGTAGATTAATGGTATAGGCAACCTGAATGGTTGCCTATACCATTAATGGTTAATGGTATAGGCAACCTGGCATATGAGGAAAGATTGAAGAAATTGAATATGTTTTCACTTAGATATAGAAGGCTGAGAGGAGATCTCATTGAGGTTTTTAAATTTGTTCATGGTCAGGAACAGGGATATCTCAGGGAAATGTTTGAATTTAACAGAAATGATGCAATTAGAGGTCATCAATTCAAAATTAAAGTTAATCACAGCAGGACAAGGTTACGACAGTCTTTCTTCACCAACAGGGTAGTAGAACACTGGAACCAGCTGCCAGGAACAATCGTCAGTAGCAACACACTGAACATCTTTAAAAACCGCATAGACAATCATTATAAGAATAGGGGGCTTGTTTTTCTGTATTCCAGGGAGGGTTGATTGACAGGGTGGGCAACTGGTTCAGTGTACAAAGTGCAACCAAGAAGGGCCCTTGTGGCTCATAGTTGCACTCATCTTTTATGTCTTTATGTCTTTATTAGGTAGTAAATTTGTTTTTCAAGGTAATTTTTTAATTCCTCGAATTTTTCCAATGCAATGCTTGTGAATGTAGTTGACATGTGAGTTGACCTATCATTTTCTCTGAAAGTGCTTGCCTTTCAGTTGGTGGGCAAAATAACACCCAAAATATGGCATTGAATTGGGTAATATAGCATGGCATATGTCCCTTTTTTCTGACAACCCAACCTACCTAGCTGAACCTCTAGTGCTAGCCAAACTAGCTGAACCTCTAGTGCTAGCCAACCTAGCTGAACCTTGCATACAATGGTTTTACCTAGCTGAACCTTGCATATAATGGTTTTACCTAGCCTATATAAAAATTATACCTAGCCTGACCACCTGGACCTAACTACCTAACCATACAGGATGAGTAGTCTAGGTGTAAGTTACCAATTTCACAATCAAAAGATTGTGGGTTTGAGTCTTGCCTGTTGCTACTCTTTGCCTGAGGCTAGTCAGTGTGAGAGATTGGTGATGCTACATAACTCAATGGTTGAAGTGTTGTAAAACCAATAACCAACTACCTAACCATGAAGAAAAAAATTATCTCCATTTTTCAAAAAAAAGAAATCATGTCCAAATTACAAAACACTTGTACTGCTAACTAACCAACCAACTAACATACATGTTTGCTTTATGGAGGTAAAATGTGCATACAAATTTGTCTTGTCAATGCCCTAAATATGGCACAATAATACCAATTATGCTAGGTTTATTTAGGTTGGATTCAGTTCTTTTAAGTTCAAATAGTGAAAGGTCAGTAGTGAAAGGTCTTGAAGGTCTTTAGGGCAATAACAGAGCACAATGAGCAGGTCTTGCTGCAGAAAGACTTTGACGAGCTTGTGAAGTGGTCCGAAAAATGGCAAATGAAATTTAATTTTGATAAGTGCAAAATCATGCATGTAGGTAGGCAGCATATCAAGGCTCCATACTTGATGGGTGGCCAAGTACTATCTGTGACTCAGCAGGAGAAGGACTTAGGTGTTATTTTTAACACAAAATTGGGGGCATCAGAACAGACCAAAGAAGCCAGGAAGAAGGCACTAAGAATGCTTGGGGCAATAAATAGGAATGTATCATACAAAAGTGAGGAAGTCATCAGGAAGCTTTATTGTGCATATGTCAGGCCACATCTGGAATATTGTGTCCAAGCTTGGTCCCCTAGTTATGAAAAAGATTGTTGGCTTTTAGAGAGAGTACAAAAAAGGGTAACAAAAATGGTGAATGGTATGGGCAACCTGGCATATGAGGAAAGATTGAAAAAATTGAATATGTTTTCACTTAGATATAGAAGGCTGAGAGGAGATCTCATCGAGGTCTTTAAATTTGTTCATGGTCAGGAACAGGGTTATCTCAGGGAACTGTTTGAATTTAACAGAAATGATGCAATTAGACGTCATCAATTCAAAATTAAAGTTAATCACAGCAGGACAAGGTTAAGACAGTCCTTCACCAACAGGGTAGTAGAACACTGGAACCAGCTGCCAGAAACCATTGTCAGTAGCAACACACTGAACATCTTTAAGAACAGCATAGACAATCATTATAAGAATAAGGGGCTTGTTTTTCTGTATTCCAGGGAGAGTTGATCAACACATTTGATGGACAACTGGTTCAGTGTACAGAGTACAACCAAGAAGGGCCCTTGTGGCTCATAGTTGCACTGATCTTTTATGTCTTTATGTCTTTATGAAAAGAAATAGTTTGTCCAAATTGTGGGTTTTTCATAAAACTTAGGTTTGGTTAGGTTATGTTATGTTATGTTATAATTTACCTCATTTGGTGTGCTATGTAACACTTAACCCATAGCAACTTTTTTTTCTTGCCAACCGAAAACTGAGCACTGTAAAGGAAATCATCACAATGGTCACATCATCTTAGTTGCATCCATAAATGGTGTTGGGAAAATTTGTCAATAATTTTTTTTAAATCTCTGAAGGACAAATTTATTATGATATTTGATATAGTAAATCATAGTAAACTGCTCTGTGACAGTGCTCAAAATTTGTCAGAAAGTATGCACAACTCCTGATGTTGAGGGGTTGAATACAAAATATCTGCCTTGTTTGATTACAAATTATCTTCATCTCAACTACCATAATTAGAAAGAGTGGCACTGATATATCAGCACAAATTAGAAAGGAAATGGACTAGGCTTGTTGAAGCTGACCTAGCAGCCTCTTTCCCTGCCATTGATTTGGGGAATCACATAAGAGCAAGTTACCTATTTCACTATATAAAATCACTCCTCATCTTCAATATAGCACATCATACTGACTCCTTTTGTCATGTAATAATATTATATGACCAAACATCACTACACCAGTAGGTTTTATGTGATCCACCATCAGTAGGCTAGAGTAGGTTAAACTAAATTAACCTAGGTTGGACAAGACCTTCTTGGGGATGGTCAACAGATAAATGTGTAGATCTCTGCATGATCACAGCACAACTGAGCACAGCAAAATAAGCAATGCAACCAAATAAGCAAGATAGCAGCATAGGCAAGCTAGGTGCAAAGGAGCATGCACTGTTACTATGCAATTTGGATGGTATGATCATCTACTTGAAATTTGTGCATGGATTGCTCACTGGTGCCATTGCTTCTGCAGAGATATAAGAGAAGATATATAACCAAGGAATAATTAAAACATGAACAGATTGTGCAGAAAAGGGCCCCAGGAAATCAAAAAGTCCACCCTGTTGTCTGGCAAGGGCTGTAAACACAGGTGTTGATCTCTGAAAATTATTGGGGCAGGACCAAGTACAGGCGATGGCAAGCCCAAATTGATTGGGGAGGAGAGGTACACTCCATAGTGTCGCATGTTAAAAGTGTAAATGGTTAGGGGCAAAATCACCATTCAGGGGGCACTGGCCCCATCAAAAGTATACAAAACAACACCCCTGGCTGTGAAGGAAAGAGGACATGCCTCAGAGCTGGAATAGGCTTTCTGGACTGGAAAGGGCTGTACATCAACCTATTCTTCAACAATAGCAGCACCAAAATGAAGCAAATATTAACCTGACAGACAGAAGGCACAAGCCTAAGTCAGCAAGTCATAAAGTGATCAGACTTAATAAGAGCCACAAGGGCCGACCCAGGTTAAGCCCATAAAGGGAAGATACCATAACCCTGGCAAAAAGACACTCAGACCCCAACCAGCAACACATCCCTTTCTTTGATCGATTTATTATTTGGGTTTAAGGGTGTGCTGACTGCAGGGCCATTTGGCGCCCATTTCCATAAGTTCAAAGAATCCATCTACCAACATTCCACACCCTCATCAATGTCTATCTACCTTACATATACAGTCCTATTTGCCCGATCCCATGTAACACATGTGGCTGGAGTGCCCTACCAATAATTTTCAGACTCCATCCATGCCTCCTTTAAGGGGCCTGTATAGTTCACACCTACTTAGCATAAATCTCACCCCATCCAACACTATTTAGAACTAAAAAAACAGATTTTGCAGTCTAAAAGGAATCATCCACCCTATTTTTAAGCCTAATATTATAGGTATTTGGCAATTCATCGGCGTCGTCTACATATCTTTCGTTTATAAATGTATGTCCTGCGCAAGATTTGACGCATGCTTTGACCGCGGCGGGCCGCGACGGTGTTCAAGTGCGTCCCGCTGCTGATGACGTTACGGTGGTAGGCGGAGCCTATTTTGACCGCAGAGCCGCAGCGACCGCAGGCTCCGTGAACAGGGCCCTGACCTAACCTAACCTAACCTAACCTGCTTACCTCTTGGTTTATCATAGCTATAATTTATATAATGTGCCATGAGGTTAGGTTGACTGGCTAATGCTACAAATGGTTCACATACCTTAATGAGATGGTCGAAGTAGCTTAACCTAACCTAACCTAACCCAACCAAACCTAACCTGCTTACCTCTCAGTTTATCATAGCTATAATTTATATAATGCACCATGAGGTTAGGTTAGGTTAAGCTACTTAGACCATCTCATTAAGGTAAGTGAACCATTTGTAGCATTAGCCAGTTGAAGTCTCAGTGCCATACCTATGACGTCATCACACCATACCAATGTGACGTCATCATTCAAATTGAAAAGTAAGCATCAGCACCAAAAATGAGTGGTTGCATCTTCTTAGTCACATTCATAAACATCATATTCTGAAAAACAATTCCGAAAAATCCCAAAACGTCTTTTATCAAAAATGTACCCAATTATCATCAGTCTGTACTAAAGAGAACTTAAGTACATTGGAAATCACTGAAGGCTAAGTCATGCAGTCATAAAGTGTTAAGGCTTAACAAGAGCCACAGGGGTAATCTTTACCTTTCGGCCGACACATGCTGCCAAGGTTAGTGATTTGTAAAGAGGTGCACAGTGGGGAACAGTGACGTCACAGGAGTCAGGGAAGTAACGTCACATGATTCGGGTGTCGGTAAAGATTACCACCTAACCTAGACTAAGATAATGTAGCATAATATACAGAATGTATCATAGCATAATATAATCTAACCTAACCGGAAAACAGAATCCTCCGAAGCCTATTTTTCGGCCATGACGTCATGAAATATATGAGACATTGTATAGGCAACTCTTTGCAAATCACTAACCTTGGCAGTATGTGTCGGCCGAAAGGTAAAGATTGCTGCCACAGGGGCCCATCTTGGGTTAAGCCTATCTATGAAAATACTAGAAATGTACATACTCTCACCCCAATCAATCCCTTATCTCAAGTTCCTAGGGAGCTATATATCCCAGCCTATCTAGCACCATTCACTTGATATTGCATAACACACTCACCAATTACAAACTCCTCCAATCATACCCATTGTGCTACCACAGCCAATCTCATCAGTATCACATCCCCAAGGAAGCTGCTGAATCCACGGCTAGGTATACCCTATAACAAGTTATAAAACATTTAGACTTAATATGAAACCCAAGGGCCCATCCAGTTAAGTCTGTAAATGGAAGATACCATAAGCCTGGTAAAAAGACCCACCCAAACCATCCCACATCCTGAAGAAACCAGTCCACCAATATCCCACACACCTATCAATGCCTATCTACCCTAGCTATCCAGCCCTATTCCCCTGATCCCTCTTAACACATGTGGATTGAATGCCTTATCAATAATTTTCAAACTGCATCCATGCCTGTTTAAAGGGGTATGTGCCATGCACACTTACTTACCATAAATCTCACCCCATCCATCACAAATTAGAACTCAAAAACAAGATTTTCCGGTCTGAAAAATTTGTCCACCCTACTTTTAAATACATTTAATGAGGAACTCAGGTTGTGCTATGAGAGGGGATAAAATGGAAGATCTTATAAACTCCCCACTCAGGTTGTGCTATGAGAGGGGATCCAATGGAAGATTTTATAAACTCCCCACTTAGATTGTGCTATGAGAGGGGATACAATGGAAGATCTTATAAACTCCCCACTCAGGTTGTGCTATGAGAGGGGATACAATGGAATATCTTATAATGCTGGCCACAGCAAGCATACAACAAAATTTGGTAAGTGTTTACATCAAGGTTAATTTTGATTCTCTGGATTAATTTGAAAGGCAATGTATTTTAACGTGAATATGACGATGCAACCACTCATTTTCTCTGCAAATGATTACTTTTCATTTGGCAAAGAAATGCACGATCATAATCTTACTCTACAAATATTGTCAATCTAGTATAATTATCTGTACATGGCATGTCACAGACGTGATAAAGAAGAAATTCAACACTGTGCACTCAATTTTAATTCTTATCAAGACATAAAAACCTTGTGTTTCTGCATTGATTCAACATTTATTCCTGAGAAGGAATACTTGCACCCAGATGCATCCATAATCTTCGATCAAGGCCAGAAGTTCATTGTGATGCTGTTATCATTAATGACAGAGCTGACAATGTAGCATATATTTGATGTCATGGCCAAACAAAATTCGGACAATTCTGGTTTTTAGGTTATGTTGGGTTGGATTATATTATGCTATAATATATTTTATATATTATGCTGTTATCTTAGTCTATGTTAGATTAGGTTATTATTTTGTTTGCATTATTCATCAGACAGCACTGTCCACACCCAGAACATTGAGCTGCTCTGGCACAACGTAAAAGAGTGGGTGCGGCAACCGGGCATGCAGTGCAGGTATTTGTGGCAATATCTTGGAATGTATTTGTTTTTTAGGAATTTCACGGCCACAAAATTTATAACTTCCTTTTCAAAGCATCAAGGCTTTATAAACCGCAATCCCAGCACTGTGCTTCGGAAGAAATGGACGAGCCACAGCCCAGACCATCCTATTAGGGTATGTAAATGTACCATATATGTACTGTATCATGCCTGTGACATCATCAAATTGTTATGACATCATCAATTGTATGGACCATTGCTGACTTAAAAGTAATGATTTGCTGAGAAAATGAGTGATCGCATCATCTTCATAACATCAAAAAGCATGCTATTACGAAAATAATAATTCAATAGAATCAGCATTTACCTTGATGTAAATATTTGCCCAAAATTTTAGAGTATGGTTGCCACATGTATGGACTGAACACACCATACTGTATGTATAGAAAAGGTGCCCCTCCAGGTAGGCTAAGTGCACCCCCTCCCCCTTGAATTTTCCACCAGCAGCACCCTACATGTGCTATTGTAGTTGCACCCCTTCAAAGAAATGGTCCTCTCCAGAGAAATTCTCCAATGGCAATTCCTGGATCTACTTGGTCATAGTCAATCTTGGCTTTCTTTGGAGGTCGAGATAGACATTCATTGCATGACTAGGCTTTATTTGAATTATTTCCCTCCTTACTTCCATATATAAATATTAGTTCATCAGGCAACTGACATGATAGTGTAAAATAATATAAAGTCAACATTAACCAACAGCTCTGACCATCAATGACTGTTGTGTGATCAGGTTAAAAATTAAACCACACTGAGATTTGAACCCCCACCACTGGTACAGAAGGTGAATGCCTTAACCAACCATGCTGATTTGCCTAGATGCAGTCTACCCAAATATGTAATGTAGAGCATGCTGAATCAAGAGATATGGTCGTTATGAACCACCATCTTATGCCTACCTACATAAGGTGTAGAAAATCAGTTGCAGAAAATATAACTGCAAATTCACGTCAAAATGCAAATGTATCAATTTTCTAAAAGGAGTACATAAAGTGTGTAAGAAACCACAGGCCAGTTAGTTTAAACTTACTAGTTTTCAAGGTATTCCTTACAAAAATTGAACTTCAATCTGAACACATTGGAATACTGATTGAACAGATAAAAGTTGCTAATTATTGGTGATTTTTGTGAGCTCCAAGACATAGTAGAAATGTGGATTGAACCCTGGTTATATCCAAACATATTTTGATACCATAGAGCCTGATGGTAGGTATACCTACAAGTGCCGCATAGCAAGGTGCACTGGGTAGACTCCTTAAAAATTGCATACTGGTATGAGATGAACCCCAGAAGGCATGCCATGCAAAATGTTCAGAATGTTCAAAATGTTCAGAAGCCAAGCTTCAGCTTTAATGTATTAAAGCACAATTCTTCCACTTGCATTATGGATAATAAAATGTGTGTAGGATATTTCAGGTGTATTGTGAACACCTTAAAGCACAAAGTACGCTTTTCATTTGAATATAAACTATTGTGCCAATAACATAACCTAACCCAACCTAACCTAACATAGAATAACCCATCTGACCTCAGACCATTGGAAACCTAGCCTTTCCTGTTTTTATACCTAGCCTAGTATAACATGCTTTCTTCAGGAATAAATGCAAAAGCCTGATGTTTTTCAATGGCATGCAATTTTGCTTTGGTGCCTTTAATACAGCAATTAATAGTCCCATTTCCTTAGTCACACTCAGTGCCATGTTTCTACAATAATTTTCTTGTAAAAACGTCATATCTCACTTAGAATAAAAATGTTATTACTGGGATCCAAGGTGTTTGAGGCAAGTTTTGCATACATTTTGCCTCCATAATGCAAACAAAGGAGTTTGGTTAGTTAGGTTAGGGCAATTATTTATTTTTATTGTTTGGCGATTTTTCTGGAAAAGCAGTTTTCTTTATGATTTTTCTCATTTGGAAATTTTTAAAGATAGAATTGAAGTTTTTCATTTTTTATAATGTATTTTTCATGTATTTTATTTTTCATGTATTCGTGTATTTTTATGTCAGAATAGTCACTAGTCTACCCTTCTTTTCATGGATTTCCCATTCTATGTCAGAACACTAACTGATCTTCCCATGTTTTCAGGAGTTCCCCATTCTATGTCAGACGTGCTTGGGTGATAACCCATACATCCGCATGGTAAGTTCACGCAGCATTGCATGGCAGGTTTATTTCGTTAGTACTGTATGGAAAGTGTAATGAATGCCCCTGTAGCAAGAATAACTCAACGGAATTATCTTGCATTGTTCTGCTGAATGTGGACTTTCAATGCGTAGTTATCATGTCGAAGTTCATGCACCTACCTTGGCCAGCTTTAGTGGTGAATTTCATCAACAGTTTTTGCATCTCTTCACAGTATAATCTTTAGTTACCTGGATCCCAACCAGCTTTCATGCCTTGTACTGTTGCATCTGGCAGCAGACCAGCTTTCATGCCTGGTAGTGCTACATCTGCCAGCAGGCGCAGGTCGTATTTGATTGCGCTTGTCACGTGCAGCGAGCGCCACTGGGCTATGGGCTGACCACAGCTGGTGGCGAAGTAGAAGTAAACATACCCTCCTCACATTAACTGTTCATTTGTTTATCATCTGGCATGTTGGCTTTGCATGAATCAATCAACTTGACTGCCCTAATATCTCACCCAAAACGTTGCATCGTTTCGGAACACCTGGCAAAGCGTCGAGGCAGTTTGAAGCTGTGGGTATGAGCTTCGGCCCTTCACAGTGGGGAGCGTCACCGCTCGGCGCTCCCCTGCCTCCCCTCCACATGCCTGGGAAGTGCAGCAGCTGGGTTGACCTGGATCTGTGCACCATGTCTGCGATCAGATGCACTCATTGTTCTGCGGTGGTTGTTATGGGACATGTTGATGACTTTTTCCATGTCGTAACGATCAATGAAGGTTACTACCTTCACACCCGCACCAGGTGGGAGGGGGGGGGGGCGGAAACTGTCCACCTCTCAGGTTTTTTAACGATATCATAAACGGGCAGGGCTATTGTAATGGCATTTTGTGACTTTGTTGGAAATTGATTAGCACATCCTATGCGAAAATCATTATGAAATCCATTGGTAATTATAGGAGCTGCGGGGGCGCAAAGTCGACCGACCGGTCGTCCGGCCGCCGAGCGTTCAAGGTCACCAGGTGTGGTCGGCGCTGTGTGGCGGCCGATCTCGACCTTGTTTGACCCTGAAGGCATTGACCTCCTAGGGCCATGAAAATTTTACTGCATCGAGTTAACGCAGCTTTGGCATACCTTCAAAATTGTGTGCTGCTTTTAGTTTCAGTAGCTTAAGAGATGTTAGGGAAGCCGCATCCGCCCCCGCCCCCTCCGATGGTCGTATTTGAGAGACTGCAGCGCGCGTGTTAGTATATTTACTCTGTAATGTCCAAAAAAGAACTACCAGACAGCATAGTCGAAGGTCGGTGTAGTTCAAACTTACTTAATGCCAGCAAACCTCTTGTCGAATGTGCCATGAACCCATTTCTTGACCGCGAAGTCGATGCTCGTCATCACGTACAGAAAAACAGAATTCGTGTCACGTCCACGTAGCCTAGATTGGCATCGTATCACGTGGCCTTATTATCATACGCAACCCGTCGTGTTAATGTTGAAAGTGCATGCACGTGTGTGCATCAGCGTCAAGTCGGTGGGATGGGTCTCGGGCTTGTGTGTGACCAGCTGCTGCCGGATTTCAGACAAAGGAGAAGTACGGCAAAGAGTGCAAGATCTGCACGCGACCGTTCACCGTGTTCCGGTGGTGTCCGGGCGCGCGCATGCGCTTCAAGAAGTCCGAGGTGGGTGTCTTGTGCGCTGCGCGTGCAACAGCATTGTGTGTTTTTGTCGTTGCAATGAATCTCGAGGACATCATCCTCTCCGTCGTCGAACATTGAGGGGTGATCGGTTCGTCGGAAACGTTACTGTTGCGGACGCCGTGCTCAACCGCTCATAGTGGACTGTATATATGTGGTTGGCGCCCTGCAGCATTGGGTAGAATGGCCAAGAGGCCTAAAGAGAATGGTATAGAAGAGAGAGCGAGGGAGAAATAAGCGGGAATACCATGTGAAAGGGATTTATTGGAATAACAATAGGAAACGGAACAAATAATTGCAATGTGAGAGGTCGGAAAGATGTGTGATGGGAGAATATAAGAAATAATCGACGTAACCTAAATAAAGGTGGACGTAATAATAGGGGTTGTAGGTTAGAGCTCCCCAATTCAAGGGAGACAAAGGAACTCTCCAATTCAAGAGAGCAGTGGCCAAATCAAGAACACTCCAATTCAAGAATGAAGGAACCCTCCAATTCAAGAGAGCTAGGACCTAGATAAGAGCACTCCAATTCAAGAGTGAAGGAACCCTCCAATTCAAGAGAGCTAGGACCTAGATAAGAGCACTCCAATTCAAGAGTGAAGGAACCCTCCAATTCAAGAGAGCTAGGACCTAGATAAGAGCACTCCAATTCAAGAGTGAAGGAACCCTCAAATTCAAGAGAGCAGTGGCATTAGGAAATGAAGGAGTACGAAAAACGTGGAAAGAAAGCAGGAAAAACAAAGTCAGGCACGGTGCCCCAGCCGTGACGAGCAGTGCTGCGTGTGGTTCCTCAATTCACTTCACTGATCCCTCACTGTTCCACTTATCACTTCAACACTCGCTCAAAGTACTCATTTCTGTATTGGCGACGGCGAGACGGCAGAGGTAGCAGTGCACCTGACGAAGACGACAGAAGAAGAGCGAGAGGGTGTAGACGCGCCGCTTATATATGAAGGAAAGGGCCAGCTCAGACAAGGAGAGAACGGGGTCACGAGTCGCAAAAACACCTCGCACCTGCGCCGCGGCCGGCGTTCAGCAAATACGCAGGGCAAATATGGGCGACGCGACGAGGACGCCCCACCGGTCGAACAAAACACGTCCCGCTGGACATGCGGTGTCCAGCCGGACGTCGCGGCTGCCCGCCAACGGCAGACCACCGCGCGACATGCAGTGTCTGTCGGCAACAGTTACTCTTCGGGACTTTATCTTTTCCGTCGGCTGCCGGGACGCAGGCTGGTTCGTCTGGAACGTTGCTTTCCGGGGACCTTACCCTCTCCGTCGTCTAACATTGATGGGTGATCGGCTCGTCGGGAACGTTACTCTGCGGGATCTTATCGTCTCCGTCGTCTAACATTGAAGGGGATTGGTTCGATGTGACAGTGATATGTTGTAAAGTCGTTGCATGTTTGTCAGGTGTGGTGCATGGGCTTAAAAGGTGTTTTGTGAATTTTTAGGTGAGTTCGGAATACGATGTTCATGAACGTGATTCGGAAGATGCGACCACTCGTTTTCTACGCTCGTGCTTACTTTTCAATTTAAACGATGACGTCATAGTCACGGGCTTCGATTAGCTAACGCTGCAAGCGGTTCACATACCTTAATTAGATGGTCCCGGCTATGGGTCGTTGACCTCGTCACGGTAGTTTTCGGATGGGCTAACACGTCCCGCAGGGCTCGGATTGTGGCATGTACAACTTTGCAGCTTCGATGAGGAAGTTGTGTATCTCACGAAGTGTCTCAGAACACTCGCACCGATGTCTATCATGCTGCAATTGCCAGGCCTTGGCACACATAGGGCAGATCACTCCGACCGGAAGAACTCCGTGGCGTCTAAAGTTGTATAAACTCGCTTCGTTGTTCCGATAAGAAAGTTGAATTGTATCATATGGGACTGGTACACAACTTGCACACACCGAAACAATTTTCGAAACACCTTTTAACACTCGCACGTCCGGCGGTCCGCGCCAACTTCGCATGTCCGGGGGGGGCAGATGTCTGCCCCCCCCCCTAAGATCTCAAGAACTATGCTAGGTAGCGACAAACGGAAAACGGCTTTGGATAGCTGGTGACAAGCTCTATCGAAAGTATTTCGGTCATTTTCTCGCTCAGGTCAATATTTAGGTCACTGGGTCATCATGTCAAATTCGACCAGATCGGGTGGGACCCTCAGATATTGGCACATATCTCAGGACCTGTAACAGATAGAAACAAACTGCAAATGCTATTCGACAGCCCTTGAAATGTGCTATCGATATACGCTGTGTAATTTAAGGTCAGGTCAACAGATGGGTCACCGAAACAATGACCTCAGGTCAAGGTCATGGGGTAGAGTAGGGAGGTCATGTAATATATCAATCGACACGTCTTGGCGATACAAGCACAATGACGGTAATTTCAGCCTTCTAGCTCAATGCATTGCGATATAGTGCGCAGAAATGTGCTAGTGATTTCAGGTGACCTCAGCTGACCTTGGTGGGGCCACTGAGCAAAAATTTCGGCGATAGCATTGCGAATAGCTTCCAACTACACGCCATAACGGTTGGAGGTCATTCCGAGCGCAAATATGTGACCAGGAAACATTTGTATATTTTTCCATAGGCCTATAATGGGTAAGCCATGGCCACGACCTGACCTCAGGTCAACGCTACGAAAAAAACCGTGATATACATATTATAGACCCTGATAAGATCATGACGTGATATAAGTTTGAAATCAATCGCCCAATTATTGTGGGAGTGATGCCACCTAGAACTCGGAGGGACGTTAGGTCACTTCGCCTGACCTGGTGACCTGACTTGAGATGACCCAGGGTCAAACATTTCTGAGGATATGCGGAAAAGACCAATAAGCAGCCATGCGAGGTTTGGCTTTGCTAACCCGATTAGTATGGCGGCAAAGTAGGAAAAACCGCAGGGGGGGGCAGATATCTGCCCCCCCGGACGTGCGCGGGTTAAGAAAATAATACCGATGCATGTGCCATCACTAGTCATGTGCGTGTGCCAGGTGTGTCAGATGTGATGTATGTGCGCTCACTATTTTTGTACGTGCGCCAGGTGTGTCAGACGTGCGCCAAGCTGAAGAACATCTGCCAGACATGTCTGCTGGACCTTGAGTACGGTCTGCCAATTCAGGTGAGACACCACAGTCCACTGAGCACGTGCCCAGCAGGGTTCACTCGCCAACATCCTGGGGATCGGAACACTACCAATGCCTGTGGTTTGTGCCTAAACATGCTAACAATAGTTAGCAGACTTATGACAGTGTGAGGCCTGAAGATAGTTTTTTAATTGAAGTTCGAAGCGATGATAATTAACCAAATGGTTATGTTTTGATCTGATACCAGTGCCAGGCGCCTATAGGGGTTTGGGACGAGGCGGGAGTAGTGTTAAATGCGCATTGTAGTGCACTATCGGTTTATATTTAATTACTATGTTTTCATCTGATATCAATACCAGACGCTGCTACAGGGCTGCTGGACGAGGCAGGGGCAGTGTGGACAGCGCAGTGCAGTGCAATATCGGTGTATATCATCCACATGCGCGTTGGCTTCAATGTTCATACGGTCACGCACGCACCTCCAGTCGTGCGTGCGGAGCTACGGTAATTTCAAATGCGAAGCATTCATCAAATGTGGACGCCACATGGCCGACGCAGTCGATGCGCCTCTGAGCTCCAATGTCCAACCAACATTCAACAAATGGCATTGCAAAGGTGCAGAAAGTGAGGACATTCGTCCCTGACTGAACTCTGACGAGGGCTTGAAGCATGGCCTTGCCCAGGATGCTTGGCACCCAGAAGTTTTCTCTCCGGGAAAGGGTCCGCTCTTTTTTTGCGAAAAGGTGAATGCAGTTGTTTGAAAATGACTGGAAATTCGCTGTTGTTTGATAAATATACCTACAACTGACTGGGAACAGCAAAAAGAAGCTTTTGATCTCAGAACAGACAGAGAATTGTCATCCCCAACTTGAAATGCCACAAAATCTCCTTTCTAAATCTCGAATTCAAAAACATAAGTCAAACCCGGCCTGGGACTGAACTCGGGTTGCTCGGGTTACCCTGAACACTATCCGGCCACATTATCGCTGAACCACGGGGGCGGACTCGGGTTACTCTGAACACTATCCGGCCACACTAGCACTGAACCACGGGGGTGGACTCGGGTTACCCTGAACACTATCCGGCCACACTACCGCTGAACCGCGGGGGTGGACTCGGGTTACCCTGAACACTATCCGGCCACACTAGCACTGAACCACGGGGGTGGACTCGGGTTACCCTGAACACTATCCGGCCACATTATCGCTGAACCACGGGGGCGGACTCGGGTTACCCTGAACACTATCCGGCCACACCAGCACTGAACCACGGGGGTGGACTCGGGTTACCCTGAACACTATCCGGCCACACTAGCACTGAACCACGGGGGTGGACTCGGGTTACCCTGAACACTATCCGGCCACATTATCGCTGAACCACGGGGGCGGATGGTGATCGTCGCCGTCGGTACCCGTGCGTGGGAGCTGCAGTCGGTGGCGAGCTGCAGCCTGTGGCGAGCTGCAGCCTGTGGCGAGCTGCAGCCTGTGGCGAGCTGCAGTCTGTGGCGAGCTGCAGTCGGTGGCGAGCTGCAGTCTGGCGAGCTGCAGTCTGTGGCGAGCTGCAGTCGGTGGCGAGCTGCAGTCGGTGGCGAGCTGCAGTCTGGCGAGCTGCAGTCGGTGGCGAGCTGCAGTCGGTGGCGAGCTGCAGTCTGCGAGCTGCCCGTGTGCGGCAATGTCGCCGCAAATCCTTTTTTCTCAACAAGAATTGGGAGTCTTTCAGGAGTGATATTGTAATGGAGGTTGATAAGTAGTGAGGGTTGGTAATGTCCGTATAGTTGATAAGTAGTGAGGGTTGGTAATGTCCGTATGGTGGCAGTAGCTCAGTCGATGGGACGTTGGGCTCTTGACCTCAGGGTCGTGAGTTCGCATCCAACCACCGGCTGGATTGCCGAGTCCACCGGCGACCAATCGGCGTGGAGGGTTGGTGACGCCATCTGACCTAGTGGTTGAACGCATCATGTAAGAGTCCGATGCTCTAGTTAGTTCTGAAGTGGGCGCAATATGATCTGTGCAGTCGTTGCGCCCCTAAACTACAATAACTAACTCTTGGTCTGAGAACTGACCGTGTTGTCCCGGTACTGCAGGTGCGCGACACTGCGCTGAAGCTCAAGGAGGACATCCCCAAGTCGGACGTCAACAAGGAGTACTACATCCAGAACAAGGAGCAGGAGGTAGGTGTAGCCGCAGGTGCAGGACAGGCGGCAGGAGGTGGATGAGCAGGAGGTAGGTGTTGCCGCAGGTGCAGGACAGGCGGCAGGAGGTGGATGAGCAGGAGGTAGGTGTTGCCGCAGGTGCAGGACAGGCGGCAGGAGGTGGATGAGCAGGAGGTAGGTGTTGCCGCAGGTGCAGGACGGGCGGCAGGAGGTGGATGCTGCGGCCTGTTGTCGGCACGGTCTGTTGTCCTGATGGCCATGTTCTGACCTGGTGTGACCTGACGTACACCCGACCTGACCCGTCTCCATCCGGCACGACCTGATGGCCGTGTTCTGACCTGACGTGACGTGACCTACACTCGATCCGACACGACCTGTTGTCCCGATGACCGCGTTCTGACCTGACCTGACGTGACCTGACCGCAGCTGCAGGGCGCGTCTGCCGCCGGCGCGCTCAAGTCTGCGCCGCCCAGCGACCTGCTGCTGAAGTTGGCGCGCACCACGCCCTACTACAAACGCAACCGGCCGCACATCTGCAGCTTCTGGGTGAAGGGCGAGTGTCGGCGCGGCGAGGAGTGTCCCTACCGGCACGAGAAGCCCACCGACCCGGACGACCCGCTGGCCGACCAGAACATCAAGGACCGGTGAGTGGCGGTCAGAGGTCGGTGAGTGGCGGTCAGAGGCCGGTGAGTGGCGGTCAGGGGCTATATTATATCCCAGCTTCCATATCACTGCTGTACTGTTGGTTCCCAGCTGCCATATCACCACCGTGTCGATAGTTCAAAGCTGCCATATCACCTTGTCGATAGTTCAAAGCTGCCGTATCACCTCCGTGTCGATAGTTCAAAGCTGCCATATCACCTCTGTGTCGATGGTTCTCAGCTGCCATATCACTGCTGTACCGCTGGTTCCCAGCTGCCATATCACCTCTGTGTCGCTGTTTGCCAGCCGCCAGAATTCCACCTCACAGCTGTACCGTGTGCCGCAGCTATTACGGCGTTAATGACCCGGTGGCCGAGAAGCTACTCCGGCGCGCGGCGGCCATGCCGCGGCTGGAGGTGCCGGAGGACCACAGCATCACCACACTATACGTCGGTACGTGTCACCCACGGTCCTGGGCGGCTGGAGGTCAGCATCCCCCACTATACGTCGGTACGTGTCACCCACGGTCCCAGGCGGCTGGAGGTGCCGGAGGACCACAGCATCACCACACTATACGTCGGTACGTGTCACCCACGGTCCTGGGCGGCTGGAGGTGCCCGAGGACCACAGCATCACCACACTATACGTCGGTACGTGTCACCCACGGTCCCAGGCGGCTGGAGGTGCCCGAGGACCACAGCATCACCACACTATACGTCGGTACGTGCACTCCCCCCACGGTCCGGGGGGGGGGGGGGTGCCGGGGGTCGGCAGCATCACCACACTATACGTCGGTACGTGTCACCCACGGTCCCAGGCGGCTGGAGGTGCCCAGGACACAGGACCACAGCATCACCACACTATACGTCGGTACGTGTCACCCACGGTCCTGGGCGGCTGGAGGTGCCGGAGGACGACAGCATCACCACACTATACGTCGGTACGTGTCACCCACGGTCCCAGGCGGCTGGAGGTGCCGGGGACCCACCGGTCCCAGGCGGCTGGAGGTGCCCGAGGACGACAGCAGATCACCACACTATACGTCGGTACGTGTCACCCACGGTCCCAGGCGGCTGGAGGTGCCCGAGGGACGGCAGCATCACCACACTATACGTCGGTACGTGTCACCCACGGTCCCGGCGGCGGAGGGGCCGGGGGTCGGCAGCATCACCACACTATACGCGCCCCACGGTCCCAGGCGGCTGGAGGTGCCCGGGGCGCATCACCACACTATACGTCGGTACGTGTCACCCACGGTCCTGGGCGGCTGGAGGTGCCGGAGGCCAGCATCACCACTACTCTACTTCACCCACGGTCCCAGGCGGCTGGAGGTGCCGGAGGTCGGCAGCATCACCACACTATACGTCGGTACGTGTCACCCACGGTCCTGGCGGGGAGGTGGGGGGGGTGGGCAGCATCACCACTCTATACGTCGTAGTGTACCCACGGTCCCAGGCGGCTGGAGGTGCCGGAGGTCGGCAGCATCACCACACTATACGTCGGTACGTGTCACCCACGGTCCCAGGCGGCTGGAGGTGCCCGAGGACGGCAGCATCACCACACTATACGTCGGTACGTGTCACCCACGGTCCCAGGCGGCTGGAGGTGCCCGAGGACGGCAGCATCACCACACTATACGTCGGTACGTGTCACCCACGGTCCCAGGCGGCTGGAGGTGCCGGAGGACCACAGCATCACCACACTATACGTCGGTACGTGTCACCCACGGTCCCAGGCGGCTGGAGGTGCCGGAGGACCACAGCATCACCACACTATACGTCGGTACGTGTCACCCACGGTCCCAGGCGGCTGGAGGTGCCCGAGGACGGCAGCATCACCACACTATACGTCGGTACGTGTCACCCACGGTCCCAGGCGGCTGGAGGTGCCCGAGGACGGCAGCATCACCACACTATACGTCGGTACGTGTCACCCACGGTCCTGGCGGCTGGAGGTGCCCGAGGACGGCAGCATCACCACACTATACGTCGGTACGTGTCACCCACGGTCCCAGGCGGCTGGAGGTGCCCGAGGACGGCAGCATCACCACACTATACGTCGGTAGTGTCACCCACGGTCCCAGGCGGCTGGAGGTGCACCCACGGTCCCACGGTCCCAGGCGGCTGGAGGTGCCGGAGGCCACACGTCGGTACGTACCCACGGTCCTGGGCGCTGGAGGCCACGGCAGCATCACCACACTATACGTCGGTACGTGTCACCCACGCAGTGTTAAAAAAATTTTTTTTTTTTTGGGTGGGGTGTTGGAAACGAGTACAATAGGATGTCGAAATTTGTCATGGAATTAGTGTCGTTTAAAATACTTGTTGTCCTTCCAGCTCGCATTAAAGCCAATAGTGTACTACAACCATACCGTTTTGTTTGTTTTGACATGCCTAATATAAGAAGAGCTATATTCGGATAAGCGTGAAAAATACCTATGCTATAAACTGGTGTTGTTACTAGATAACATCATAGGTAATCCCTTTACCAGAAATTGCGCTTGGACATGTTCGTGTATCACGATCCTGTATGGTGAGCATGAGCATACTTATAGCGAGATACTGTTAGAAACGAGGAATCGAGCCATCAGCACGCATCAAGTATCACGATGTCGATCTTTCTTTGAAAGGATGTCGACTGAGTGTTCATTAAGTGGTGTATTCCACCCTATTTCACGAATAATTTATCACTGCACCCACGGTCCTGGCCGGTCGGCGATGCTGCGCCAGCGGGCGACGTCGGTTCGGGTGCCTCCACAGGGGTTGTCGCGGCGACAACGGCTGATACTGATTGTGTCACCCTGAAGTAGTAGATGGAGTAGTATTAGTAAGTTATGATTGTTACACTTGTTGATGTTCCTTTTCCTTGCTTTTATCATGACTGATTGTTGTTGTTAGCTGTGATGGTGGTGTCAGTGATGACACTGACGGTGCTGATGCCGATGCCATGGTGCCAGGTAATCTCGGCGACGGCGACATCATCACCGAGCAGGAGCTCAAGGACCAGTTCTACCAGTACGGCGAGATCCGCAGCATCACCGTGGTGCACAAGAACCAGTGCGCCTTTGTGCAGTACGTCACAAGGTGAGATGTGGCCGCCCAGCGGGCGGCCTCGCCAGGCCAGCGCCTGCGTGACAGAAGCCTGGCGTGACGCCTCATTTTGTCAACGTCATAGCGGCAGGCGGCGGCAGACTCTGACGTCACGCCTCATTTGTCAACGTCATAGCGGCAGGCGGCGGCACACTCTGACGTCACGCCTCATTTTGTCAACGTCATAGCGGCAGGCGGCGGCAGACTCTGACGTCATGCCTTATTCCTGTCAACGTCATAGCGGCAGGCGGCGGCAGACTCTGACGTCACGCCTCATTTTGTCAACGTCATAGCGGCAGGCGGCGGCACACTCTGACGTCACGCCTCATTCTGCCAGCGTCATAGCGGCAGGCGGCGGCAGACTCTGACGTCACGCAGACTGACGTCATAGATAGGCGAGCTGACGTCTATCCGATGCGCCATGGAACGTCCTGGTTGTTGGTTTGCTGCGCCATAGGTGATCACGTGTGGTGCTGGTTGACCTGAAGCGCTGATAATTGGGGTAGTAGTGTGGATTCTTGGACAGGGGTACTACATCACTACACGAAAGGCTCTTGCACTTTGGAGGTGATTGGGTTTTGTTGTTTTTGATCGGCGACGATGTGGCGCGTTTCCAATAAATTGTAACGCCACGAACATACTCCCAATGTTACCGAGACCAGAGTCAATGTAGTATGCTGTGTGGACTGTATCTCACCTTCGTACCCTGATGAGGAAGCCTTGCCAATGATGTGTAGATTCCATCTCACATTCATACCCTGAAGAGGAAACTGTGTCAGAATTGAACCTGAGTAAAACCATACTTAGTTGTGAAAGTAGAATGCGACTTTAATGACCATCGTGGTCGGTGCACCCTAAAGTCCCAAAGGCACGTGGTCGGTGCACCCTAAATACCAAAGATGCATGGTCGGTGCAACCTAAAGTCCCAAAGCTACATGGTCGCTACACCCTAAATATCTAAGGCCATCATCGGACGAATTTCGCGCACGTGCTCTGGAGCACATATCGACATTTCATAACAGCTACGCAAAAACTTTTACCGATGAATCAAAGACTGACACCGGGGTTGGAAGCGCCTTTGTATACGACACAGCCGCCCTTTGTATACGACACAGCCGCCAGATCGTTTACACTACCGAAACATGCGTCCGTGTACACGTCTGAGTTGGCGGCAATTGATAAAGCACTGGCTTTTATAGAGGTCGGGGACGAAGAAAGTCATGTAATTTTGTCTGACTCGTTGAGCAGTCTTTTGGCGTTGAAGCGTTTTAATCCAACAGACGCTTTTGTACAGGATATCCTCCGTCTCTTGACGTTATTAGATCAGGCCGGAAAAGTTGTAAACTTCTGCTGGATTCCAACCCACATAGGCATCGTAGAAAACGGGCACGCGAACAGCGCTGCAAGGCGCGCAGCACAGGCTCCCTTGCGCAGATCATTCCCAATCCCTGCCAGAGATTACTACCCAGCAGTGTTGGATTTTCACTTCTCGTCCTTGGATTCGGAGTGTATAAACCTGAGTTCATGCAATTACGGAGTGCATAATATCTGGTAACCATGGGGTGCATACCAATTACTGAGACAAAGGAATAAAGTCTTGTTTTTTTTTTCATTCCAGAAGCTTACATTACAGGTGTTTCATCCCACAAAGCCTAAGTACGCCACCGGATGCTGGATCACATAAAAATAGTATTTACTGGGAATGCAAACTTCACATAGCAGTCATCTGTGTTGTGGTGCTGGACAAATCATAAATACACTGTCATTGGCAAGAAGTGATGCATTTAATCATGATTGATTTTTAATGCCAGTTTGAATATATTTCAACTTCAGGTATGTATGTATATTGCTATGATGAAACATATTATGAAAGCTTAAGGTATCCACTAGACACGTCTTACACAGTTGACATCCATGAAGCAAACAAATGGGTTGCGCTTGGTTAGGTTATGATAAGTTGGGCTCTACTTTTAAGTTGGACAATTTTGCAAATTTAATGGTTTTTTCATTTCAAGTATTTCTTTTTCAAAAATGGACCAGGCAAGGTTAGGTTATGTCCGGTTATGTGCCTTAATTTGCATATTTAAATAAAAAATTATGGTTGGAAATTTTCCCTTTTTCAAAATATTCTTTTTTTCATGGAAAGTTAGGCTAGGTTAGGGTAGATTATTTCACATTTTTTCTTACTTTTGCACATTATGTTTTACACTATATTACCCAATTCGAAGCCCATTTCGTGGTGTTGTTTTGCCTGCCAACTGAAAAGTATGCATTTACAGTGGGAATGAGTCGTCACATCATGTAGACCACATTTATAAACATTGCATTGGAAAAAGGAATTCCCAAAACTCAAAATTACCCTAAACTGCAAATTTACAAATAGAAACAAAGTGGCGATGAACAAGAATTATGCCTTTCACATCAGGAACCACAAAACCTCAATATCTTTTATGGAAAATTATTGGTCCTGAACCCTGTGCTGATGAAGAATGCCCATGGCATGGTTGGATTTAAAAATAATGTATCAAGACTGAAAAAAATTGTTTCGAATAGGAATTTTAAATCCATTAATTTCATGCACCACCATAGGCATTATGTTAAATGTGGAAATCATTATGTCTCATGGGCAATACCATAAGTGTACAAATTTCCACCTGTGATTAGCATGCTCCAACTGTTACCGATCGAAAGCGAGCATTAATAGCAATTAGCCATATTCGCCGCAATAGCATCGGCAGAGAAAAAAACAATTCCTACAAGGGATTGTTTTGTACATTTTGATTGCACAAGCCCGATAATAGGAGTCACAGAAGACAATAAAGCAGCACCTACCAATTACTATTTCCACAACACCCACTCTCTTCCCGAGACGCACACCTGAGGAGAACGAAAACAGAAAAATAACAACAATGGCCCCCTCCCTGGCTTCGCACTTTGGCCCTTGCCTTGGCATTCAAGAAAGCTATCAAGGTCGGCAGCGACTAGTGTTACATTGTCACAAAAACAATGCAATCGAGACAAGCTGCTCTTTTACCTTTGGCAACAAATATTTCATCCCATTGGCTGAGTTAAAACCACTAAGCCAATCAGCAGCCTCCGTACAGTCAGCTGAAGTTGACGAAAGACCAGTAAGCGGCTCTTAACCACCCGTCATTTCGCAGTGTATAAGAACATGACGGCTAAATTTCCATTTTCCCGGAGTGGGAGAAATTAGTTGTCGGAGTGGCATAAACACTATTATTGCCACCAGTTTGTCTTGTACTGAAACAATGTAGGTCATGAAATTGAAAGACACTGAAATTTCTGGTTATATGGTGGTCTATTTAACTGCAAAATGTAACCAGATTTGAAGAACGTTTTGGACCCATTTAGATCATTTTTATGCGTAAAATTCATCGGATATCTATTTTCTTTTATTGCTGGGGAGAGGTCCAGGTGCAAAACGATCAGTTTTGTTGATGTCAATTGATGTAGAACATCTCAATCTTCAAGGAAACAAAACGGAACGCATTATTTATAGCCTTTCTTGGCCGTAGTTTAAAAAGCTCCGACCGGAGTGGCAGCTGGAGAGCCTCGAATCCATCGAATCCAAGAAGCGTCGTTCGGGTCTGGCCAGTCTGGGAATGGTGGTTTCCCTTCCTTAGGCGAGCCGAGAATAGAGGTTTCCTTCACTTGGCGAGGACTTTTTCTTGTAAGCACTGAGTTGCCTACTGGATGGAAAGAGACGAAAGAGGCTCGTTGTAGGCATCACCAACCTTGGTAGGAACGACCTACGTATCTATTATCACTATCTTCGCCATTGTAGTCGGATAATTCAAGGACCAGGTGGTGGGGCTACTAATTGATATCGTGTAGTATCAGCCAACGTAGGAACTGAGGCCCAATTGAGGTTTGTTGAAATTTAATTCCTCTCGTTGGTGTAAACTTCAGTATCAAAGCAGAAATATAACAAGCTAGAATGATGCATGCACAACCAGCTTAATGTTGAGAAGTATGGGCAGCCATAGCAAAATTGTGATTCCTTATATTTTGCGGTGGTGCACATCTGTATCCCTCTGTTGGTGCCCATGCATCCAGTGGCACAACCTAAGACAGGGTGGTTTTATAAACTTGGGGGTGGGGGGACAAGTGCCCCCTCAATGTTTGATTTGCCTGCCAAATAACTTCAACTTTTAACATGGGACCCTATGGAGTGTGCCCCCCCATCTATTTCACCCTGCCCATTGCCTTTCATGTATTCCTCCCCCCCCAATAATTTTCATAAATGAACATCCATGGCCTAGGAATAGTATTTTCATAAGTGTGTTCTTAATGTGTTGGATTGGGATGGAAGAACCTTTTGGCTTGTTTTGTTTTGTTTTGGAAATAAAGCTCTCATTTTTGTAAGACAATGTATTTTGTTTTCAGGAATAAGGGATTGGTCCCCTTCAGTGCACCCATACATTAACTCACAAGCATTGTTGTGCTGTAATGAAGCGTTTCAGGAAATTGTGAAGTGCACCCCACCTCATCCCCCAATCAACTCCATTATTTGTTTTTTGTCCCTACAGCTTCCTGAACATTCCTATGCCATGACAAATCATAATGTGTGTCCACAAGTATTTTGGGGAAGTGATTGCTTTTGTGCTTTGCAAGTTGTGTAGGGATTACTCGAGTTCTCTATTTCTGCCTGGCCTTGCATTCTTCCGAACACTACTGGTTCCAGCATTTTTCACAAATGAATAATGTACACATGAAGGCACGGTTGTTTATTAATTCACATGTATCAGACAATTACATACCACCTGCACCATTTCATGGAACAAATACATTGGTATTGATGTTTTATGCAGACTGCAGAGTGATCCTTAGGCATCTGCTGTCATCTGTTGCACATGCTAGCAAACTGGCACTCTTCCAGTCTTGCTTGCATCTAATTTTATGTTCCACTTCTGCATCCTCTTGGAATGTTACTGCAGCTGTCATGATCACCTGAAATAACAAATGTGCATTATCCTCAATGATGTTGCCAAATTGATGTGGCAAGTACATAACATGGCTAGACAAGATGAAGAGCACCAGAACTAGAAGTGGATTTCATTATCAGCCATTGCTTATCATATGTTATAGGCCCTTGGAGCATGCTGTACCCTCTGCTTCATCACAATCCAATAATACTATTGGATTATGACAGCTAGTTGAGATTTCTGTTTAAGCAAGGCTCTTCATGATATATCTGGTAATGTAAGGAGTGGATTTTTTGGGGGAGTGTAAAATTCTTTGGATGACAAAAGTTCCAAAAAGGCACCATATTTCCAACACTGCTACCCAGGGATCTCTGCTTTTCTGGCAAGCAAGTGGCAGAGGAGCTGGGACGAGCTTGGTTCCAACAAGTTACGGATAATAAAGCCATCCCTCGGTCAGTGGCCCTCGTGCTCGGGCAGAACAAGGCGAGACGAAGTGACGCTGTGTCGATTACGCATAGGTCACACTTACGCCACCCATATTCACTTACTCAATGGTGAGAATGATCCATTGTGTCCAAGATGTGGTGCAGTAATTACAGTTAGCCACGTTCTGATTTCCTGCCCTGGGCTTGGGCTGAAACGTCGACGTCATTTTTGGAGTGACCAGGCTCACTCCCTCCTTGCAGTTTTAGGTGACAAATTTCAGGTTGTGGAATCCGGAAGGCTCTTCAGGTTCCTATCTGATGTGAAGTTTTATGCTATTTACCCGGGGCGTTAACATCAAGATGAGCCAGGAAAGGGAATACCCATAGTACAAGAGACGACCTATAGAGACTGCTGAACAATTAACAGTTATGGGCGCTAAATGACCTCGTAGTCGGCGCGCCCTTAAGCCCAAATAACTAAATAACTCTAAGGCCATCATCGACGCGCCCCGAAGACCGTGAGTCCAACACCTGGTGACACCCGCAGGACGTCTGCCGAGGCGGCGGCCGAGGCCACCTTCAACAAGCTCATCATCCGCGGTCGCCGGCTGAACATCAAGTGGGGCCGCAGCCAGGGCCGCCAGGGCGGCGACGAGACGTTCACCGGCGCGCCCGAGACGCCGCTGGAGCCGGTGCCAGGTCAGCGCCGCCCCGGCAGGCCGATGGTGCTGCGGGCTGGGGAAAGAGATGGATATATAAGGATAGATAGGGATGGGTAGATACATTGGGATAGATTGATAGGGATGGATGGATGTGGTAGATATATAGGGATAGATAGATAGTGAAGATAGTGATAGGTAGCTAGGGCTATGTTGATAGGAATAGATAGGGTAAATAGGTTGGGGTAGGTAGATAGGTGGGGTAGATACATAGGGATATATGGATGGGGTAGATATAGGGATAGGTGATAGGGTGATATAGATATGGATATATTGATAGGGATAGATAGATAGGGTACCTAGGTAGGGACAGGTAGATATATAGAGATATGGATAGATAGGTGCAGGTAGATAAATAGGGATATGTATGTATGTATGTATATATATATATATATATATATATATATATATATATATATATATATGGATAGATACGGATAGATTGATAGATAGGGGCCGCGGTAGCTCAGTTGGTAGAGCGTAGGACTCTTGATCGCAAGATTGTGGGTTCGAATCTCACAACCGACGGCATTTACCGAGTCCACCCGCGACCAATCGGCGTGAGAGGTTGGCGACGCTATATGACCTAGCGGTTGAATGCGTCGTAAAAGAACCCAAGGATAGATTGATAGAGGTAAATAGGTAGATAGAGATATATAGATATTGATAGATAGAGTTAGATAGAGAGCAGTCCACGAAGCCCATCAGCCGACCTGCCGTCACTCGTCTAGCACCTGAGATATCGCTGGTTGCTGCATTGTTGCACTTACACGCGGATTTTACTCCACTTTCTACAGGAGTTAAATGCGTGCATTCGTATTGAGTTTGCATATGTTCGGAGCAGAGATGTCAGAAGTCTGTGTAGCAGGGTCATTTAGATTGTCATGGAGTTTAGCCTTATCCGTGCATCGGTATCCTATCCAACTCAGTCTCCATAGTGATCTCTCGCTCGCGTAGTCTGGTCCATATTTCGGAAATATTTCCGAGTGTATTGCTCCCCATTGCAACCCTGCAGCCACCCGGAGGGAGCCCGCCCAGCCCAGTCTGTGGATGCCGATGGAGGGAGTAGTGATGTCTGATCCCACATCACCACTCCTCCGCTGTGGTGATGGGGCCTATCGTGTGTGCCGGGCCCGGTGACTGACGTGACTGTCCTGTGTGTCCAGGTCTGCCGGGGCCGCTGCCGCCGCCGCCGATGCCGATGCCGCCGTTCATGATGCCGCCGCGGCCGCCGGCCGGCCTGGCGCCGCCGCCGCCCGCCTTCATGGCCGTCCACTACCCGTCGCAGGACCCGAGCCGCATGGGCGCGCTGGCCGGGCCCAGCCAACCGCCGCGCCGGTAGACGGCGGCCGGGACGGTCACCGGGAGTGTCGTTGGAGTCGGGCACCGCGGGGTCTGCCACCGCGGGTCTGTCACTGTAGGAGCGGTCACCGCAGGGTCTGTCACTGCAGGCACGGTCTCCAGAGAGCCTGTCACTGTGGGGTCTGTCACGGCCGGCACGGTCACTAGAAAGCCTGTTACTGTTGGGTCTGTCACTCCATGGTAGCTGTTGCTAGAAGGACAGTCCTTTTAGGGTCGGTCCTGCCGGGATGACTCCCTGGGGTCGGTCCCGGAAGGATCAGCTCCTGAAGGGGACTGACAAGCCCTGGAATGTCAGTCCCTTTAGGGTCGGTCCTGCCGGGATGACTCCCTGGGGTCGGTCCCGGAAGAATCAGTCCCTGAAGGGGACGGACAAGCCCTGGAATATCAGTCCCTTTATGGTCGGTCCTGCCGGGATGACTCCCTGGGGTCGGTCCCGGAAGGATGAGCCCCTGAAGGGGACGGACAAGCCCTGGAATGTCAGTCCCTTTAAGGTCGGTCCTGCCGAGATGACTCCCTGGGGTCGGTCCCGGAAGGATCAGTCCCTGAAGGGGACGGACAAGCCCTGGAATATCAGTCCCTTTAGGGTCGGTCCTTCCGGGATGACTCCCTGGTGTCGGTCCCGGAAGGATCAGCTCAGGGATCCGAGCACGCGTCCTGAAGACAGGTTCGTGTGGAATGATCAGTATGGTCGGTGCGCGGCCAGGTGACCCGCCAGGTCGGTGCGAGGTCAGTCGGCCGGGGCCGGTCCGGGCAGGGTCACCGTCCGTGTGCTGGGCCGTCAGACCGGTGTCAGGTCGTGGTCCTGACGGATCTCCGTCGGCCAGGTGACCCGCCAGGTCGGTGCGAGGTCAGTCGGCCGGGGCCGGTCCGGGCAGGGTCACCGTCCGTGTGCTGGGCCGTCAGACCGCTGTCAGGGTCACCGTCCGCGTGCTGGGCCGTCAGACCGCTGTCAGGTCGTGGTCCTGACGGATCTCCGTCGCCGCGCTGGGTCATGACATGTGCCGAGTCAAGGTCGTGATGGCTGTGCCTGTGCCAGGTTACGGACCCGCGCCGGCGGTTGGCCTTGTGCTGGAGCAGGTTGGTGCCGGCACGCCTGGTTCACGGCCGTGACAAGACCGGCTGTACATAGGGACATCTGAGCAGGCGTCACATTCGTGGTGTGCAATCAGCTGAACGAGGCATATCCCGGCTCGTGACTGCACTGGTTGGTATTGGATTGCGGTTCTGCTGTGTGGGTGTGTGTGCTGTTTGCAGTGGGTCTGCTTCCGTCGCTCGCTTCGTTTTCCTGTTCTGGCCCTACGTCACGGCAACTCTGCCGCGCGGAATGGTAGCGATGACCACGAAATCCCAGGCAGCCAGTACGGTTTAAACCTGAGACACCATGGCTGCGAGAAGACGTGCAAGTGTGTCTGCCCCCGCAGTCTGCCAGCTCCGCTCCGTCTGCCAGCCCCGCAGTCTGCCAGCCCCCCAGTCTGCCAGCCCCCGCAGTCTGCCAGCCCCGCTCCGTCTGCCAGCCCCCGCAGTCTGCCAGCCCCGCTCCGTCTGCCAGCCCCGCTCCGTCTGCCAGCCCCGCTCCGTCTGCCAGCCCCGCTCCGTATGCCAGCCCCGATCCGTCTGCCAGCCCCGCAGTCTGCCAGCCCCGCTCCGTCTGCCAGCCCCGCAGTCTGCCAGCCCCGCTCCGTCTGCCAGCCTCCGCAGTCTGCCAGCCCCGCTCCGTCTGCCAGCCCCCCAGTCTGCCAACCCCCCAGTCTGCCAGCCCCCGCAGTCTGCCAGCCCCGCTCCGTCTGCCAGCCCCGCAGTCTGCCAGCCCCGCTCCGTCTGCCAGCCCCGCTCCGTCTGCCAGTCCCGCTCCGTCTGCCAGCCCCGCTCCGTCTGCCAGCCTCCGCAGTCTGCCAGCCCCGCTCCGTCTGTCGTCCGACTCCGCTGAACGTAGAGTCGGTTTTCTGTTTAAATTGCTAGTCGAATCACATGCTCACCAGTCCTCGGCGAGCCACATTCAGGTCGACTGTCCGGGTGGGCTTGGATGGGGTCGGCACGGGCGCAATATGGCCAAAGTAGTCGACGCGCCCTAAAGCCCAAATAACTAACGGATGGGATCGGCAATTGAAATTGAACGTGGCGAATCGTTACCGCCCTAGAACTTTTGGTGACACATAGTAAGGCTTTTTATTATTAATTTAGTATCGTTTGCGGGCGGTCAGCTGATTCCCATCGAGGCTGCTGTCTGTGTCCCAGCGCAAAGCGTCTGGGCAGGGTTAGAAAAGCGGGTTACCTGGATTTATCAGGAGCAAGGAATTGTACACACCGAATAGTAGTTCACGTCGTTTGTTGCTGCAATTATTATGTAAGCATCAGCTGCGCTTGTGAGTGGTGTGACCCAAAGAGGTCATGTCCACTTATTCCTCTGTTTGGATTTCGTTTATACCAAACACGCTATGTTAAATGTAGTGTTCAAGTATTTGTGCCGGAAAAGAGTAGTCCAGGGGTAAGTTGCCCGTCTCAGAATCGAAAGATTGTGGGTTCGAGTCTCACCTGTCTCTACTCTTCGCCCGCGGCCAATCGGCGTGAGCTATTGGCGACACTACATGACTCAACGGTCGATGTGTCGTAAAACCAACCAACCAACCAAGTATTTGTGCCACCATTTTGCATTCCTACACCCGAAGTCCAATCCCACAATCCAGCGCGATTTCTGGGGGAAAAATATGCTCTCACCCTAACTCGGCTAACCGAGTTTCACATTGACGTTGAATAGAGAACATTGTCTCCTGCACTTTCTGGAACGTTAAACATTGGTCGTGCGGGTGTTGCATAGAAAGAGTCGGCTTAAAATGAGTTGTTGTCCTTCGGTAGCTGTTCCGATGTATTCTTGTCACGCCATGTTGGGTGTACGGCATCAGCAGACCTAATGCAGGCGTCGTGTGTCCTTTTCACGCTATGTCGAGTGTACGGCAGCAGGCCCAGTGCAGGCGGCGTGTGTCCTTGTCACGCCATGTGGAGTGAGCAGCACCAACAGACCCAGTGTCCCTGTGACGCCATGTCGAGTGTACGGCAGCGGCAGACCCAACGCAGGCGGCTTGCGTCTCCTTGTATAGCGTGTCTTTTCCGAAGCGTCTTGAGAACAGAGCTGTCATTAAATGAACATAAACATAGGCGTACGGGCATCTCATAGTGGCGCGTCTCGCTCCTCAGGGACGTGCTAGTGGAGCGTCGATGTGTCCGGTGCAGACGTGAAACTCCTGATTTGTGTCAGGCTAAGCTCGGCGAAACAGCCGGTGTGTGAGGCGTGTGATGCGCGACGCCTCCATGGAGCGTCGAGACGACTCGCGAATGATCAACTCTGGCCGAAGCGCTCTAAAGCCCAAAGCGTCGAGACGACGAACCTCACCGCTCATTGGATGTGCATTTCACCTGATCGTGACACGTTGAGTTTGTTTTGTCTGTCGGATCGGCGTGGCGGTCTGTGTTTTGGATGGTGTCATCTCATCACCACGCACGAGTATCGCCGTACAATACACGTCACACGTCCTGTAGTTGTGACCCCCGAAGGTTGATGCTGTAGCAACGCGAAGTATGGTAGCATACCATACCATACCACCACACTTTCCAGCCAACGAACGGAAACGTAAGATTGAACCGGAGAAGGAAGAAATACAGACACAGGAAAAACGACCTCGCCTACAGTCCGAATCCCGATGTTTATCCCCAGAGGTGAACATCGCGAATGTGCAAACATTCGCAAATAATGGTTGTTCCCAGAGTAGAACGCCATCGGATCTGTTGTTTGATCGTCGCATGTTGTTTACGATTGTTGGTGCCATCATAAGCAATGTCTTCTGTTTCAGTGCACAATGACTCTCGGGGTAAGCTGGATAATTCTTGGCTGGATTATATTGGTTCACGGAGGAAATGACGCCCTCCCCGAAAATGCCCCACGAGACCCCGGACACCTCTTTATCCCCTTAGGAAAAACGTACCCCAGCTACAGCTCCTGGGCCGTGACCGTCTCAATCCCCATGACCCAGTACGGTACCCAAATAGCGCGCATTCATGAAGCCATTCGCGGACTCTCCAAAATATCTCGCGCCCTAGCGAACCGCCGTTTCGGCTTGGGCAATCTTACCGAAACCACGGAATCCATGCTCGTGACTAACGTAAACAGAACCAAACGAGAAATTGACCGCCTCGAGCATGATACTAATGACATATCCGCCACATATCACGATTTGCTGGATCCTACACCCCATACACGATCGTCTCGCAACAAAAGAGGACTAATTAACGGCATAGGGGACGCGTTATCCTATTTGTTTGGCACAGCTACTGAATCCGAGATCGACCATGTGAAAAATAACATCGAATTGATAAACAACAAGGAAATGGCGATGGCTCATCTTTTCAATGGCACATTGCATGTCATGAACCAGACAGCCATATCCACCACACAAAATCGGCGAGCCTTGATTAACGTCAACAAAGCCCTACGCGCCCTGTCACACACGGTTGATAACTTTTATTCCATGATCCAATCCCGAGACCGCGGTCCTTTCACATGTATTGTCTCCCTGACCTACGTAGAGGACAACGTCCGCCAGGTGACTCAAACCCTTCATCGCCAACATTTTGAGCTAAGTGATTTAACCACCAAACTGGCCCTAGCGCAAGCCCTGCATTTTGCATTCCCAGGTATTATCCGCTACACAGTTTGCGCGTTTGCTACGCAAAATACAAAAAGCCCTCCCGACGAACTTTGCACTACCGTTTCCCGCCACTAGCAAAAATGAATACATAAGGATCGTGAAAACCAAACTAGTTCGAACCGAACGGGCATTCCATGTCATATTTGACATACCGCTACTCCATGTGCTTGGTGCGTTCGACGTATTCCGTTTCTTCCCGTACCTGGTACCTCGCGGTTCATACAACATTTCCCTAGGATATCTACCCTCCGAATCGGAATATTTGCTCGTTTCCGAAAACCGACAGCTGTACATGCAACCTGACAAGCTCAACATAGAAACCTGTATCCTCGCGAACCAACCCTTTTGTGACCTACACGAACCCGCTTACTCCACGGTTGTTTCCACCACATGTGTCGTTGCTTTATTCCGCAATGATACACTCGCCGCTCACGCTCGTTGCTCACCTGTCGTTCATCCTACCAACAACGAACCCAAGGCGTACTATCTCGTTCAAGGTAAATGGTTGATGGTTTCCAGTCATCCATTCCAGGTGACCATTTCATGTGCCACGGCCTCAACCGGTATAACCCTCACCATTACCAGCTCCACCGACATCCTCTCCCTGGGAAGTGAATGCTCAGCCACAGGGGATACCTTTTGCCTCCCACTTCATTATGCTAGAGCAACCCATCTTGAACTACCCCCTTTTGATGCCCGAACTCTCTTGGTCAACCACACGCTGCCAATTTGGCGTCCTCGTTGGACACGATTCCTTCATCGAATCACCACGTTGAATGTCACAGATCTCCCCGCAATTCACATCGACGGCATCCCCGCTTCTACCTATTTCGATGATATCGAAATGCAACCTTTGGAACGCACACGGGACCATCTCCCCTCGGCCTACAATCGTACATGGCTTTTGATTTTAACTCTCGGTGTTTTCTCCGCAATCATCTTGGTCCTATGCGTCAAAGTATGCTGCCCCGTAAGACGTTTCGCTTACCGCTTCCCCCGATTCGCCCCCGTATTACGCCAGGATCCCTCCGATGAACCAGCCATAGAATTACAGCAGCCTCTACCCTCGGACCGGTCCGTGGAGCTGCTTACGGAGCCAGCGCAGTCGGAGCAAATGGAGTCATACTCAGCAATACCCCCGCCCGTCATGGCGACCGCGGCATCACGAGCCGTCGTCCCACCGAATCGACGGATGTGATCGATTGCGCCTTTCGCGCGCAACTCGTTCTTTCTCTTCCCCCCGCGACACGTCATCGATGTGAGGCCCACATCGCCCCCCCCCCCCCTACGAGTGCAACCGCCAGCGTCAGGGTCCGAAGTTCGTTCGTGCCCGACGTGCGGACGCCGCCGACGTCACAGTCGTCTCGTTCGCCGCCACAGTGACCTCGAGTGCCCGCCGCGGTGCCAAATGTAACCGCCGCAGTAACCTCGAGTGCTCGCCGCGGTGACCGCGTAGGCTCGCCGCAATGACCTCGCGGATTCTTGTATCTGTGTGTGTGTATGTATTTCGTCGTCCGCGCTGCTGATATTCTTGAGTGTTTGTTTGCCTTGAAGTGTGCGTGTATTGCCTGTCGGCCACTCGTCGCCGTTCATGCCCCTTCAGGGACACCCCTGAGTCCGCCTGAAATTATTGTATATTTCACGGACTCATGTTCATGGCTCAGTTCGTTCCTCATTGTCGCCCTTCGCCCTTTAGGCGCCGGTTTTCCCGCATCTTTTTTCCTCTGTCCAAAAATGCTGATTTTCCGTAGTGGGGGAGATATTGTAGCAACGCGAAGTATGGTAGCATACCATACCATACCACCACACTTCCCAGCCAGCCCATGAACATGCATTTCGTCATCCCCTCCACATGAGTCACGCGCCCGCCGCCAGCTCCGCTCGGCAATAATGTACGCCGCACGGCCGCACAATTAACGTAAACCAAACGTCATCTGCAAGCTATCAAGTGCGCGCCACGGTCACGCGGGCAGTGATTCACACACACATGCGTTGCACGTGTACTTCCGTCCACGGCAAAGGTCAACGCGTGCAGGCTTTTTCCATTAGTATATATACACACTTGAATAAAGACCCCGGGACAGGACTCCCGGGAGGGCAGACCATCACGAGACGCCGAGCTGCTAACATCGCTCCCGCCGAACATCTTACGGTAACTACCTCTTTGTGACCTGTCGTGGCGTGGGGACGGACTGAGTGCCCACGGAACTGAGAACCGGGTTTGGACAGTGGTTATCTCTCGTGTGCCTGTGCGCGTCAATATCAACGTGGTCCTGGACTATCACGCCGTGTTTCGAGGCCAGAGCATCCGATGCACAGACGCGGTCAACAGCAGCAGTATACATCTTCTTCGACGCCTGACGCACGAGCGGAAATAACCAGACTGTCACAATGTGGCTAGCTGTGTGTAAGCCGACGTTTGGTCCCAAACTGCAACTGGAACATGGGTGAGGTCCAACTGAATGGATCGTGAGATCATGCATCCGTTTACGTGCTTATTTGGCTCCGGTCACCGACTGAAGCGGATTGGTGAGCAAAGATCACGTCCTGCGATTATCAACGGGGACACCATGCACATCTGTAAGCCTTTAGTATCTGAGCTCCTGCTCCGTGCCACAGCAGGAAATAATTTCATAATTTAAGACACGTTTGCGCGCATGAGGTGGCATTGTTTCAGTTGTATCACGTTGCTGGAAGGCTGGGTACGCTTCCTCGCATCAGGACGCCGCCGCCTGTACGATGATATATAATTGCACTCTTCACTAGGGGCTTCGTTACCATAATATTTACAAAGCACCCGTAAAGTTTGCTTGTGACCCTATCCATCTATGGTCTACCACCTGGCTATCACCTCTTATGAATTGTTTGAAGTAAAAAAGGAAGGCAGGTTTGTGCAGCATTGGACGCCTTTGTTGGCTGTACGCGGGCCGGAGTAGTCGGACGTTACGGCCCGGAGTAGTTGGACGTTACGGGCCGGAATAGTCGGACGTTACGGGCCGGAGTAGTCGGACGTTACGCTGGCAGCTTGCTCTGGTTGCCGCGCGGGATAGCTCTAAAGGACGCCATTGCATTTGGTGGCTAGGATGCAGGGAAGGAGGCTAACATGCATTATTGGGCGGCTAGGATACAGACACGGTGCTTGACATGCATTATTGGCCGGCTAGGATGCAAGGAAGGAGGTTAACATGCATTATTGGCCGGCTAGGATGCAAGGAAGGAGCTTCGCATGCATTATTGTTGGAGGACGCCGCGATGGTTAAGCTGTTTACCTCATACTATATTGCAGGGACGAGCCCACTGGGCTCCAAGTTAGAATCTCTAATGATTGGAGGGATCGGATGGTTGGACGGACTAGATGAAATATTGGCGGGACTCGAGTGACTAAACAGACGGAAAAACTCAACCTGTGCTGGGATGAGGTGAACTATTGATGCGTTTTAGCAGATGCTTGTGCCGAGGCTCATGCCAAACGGCGCCGCAGCCGCCAGCCGCGCTGTCAGCTGAACACACCTCCCGCCGACGGCGATTGTATTCCATCGAGACCCGGACTGGCGGATGGCGCACACACAGAGATCACAGACTTGGTGTCACGTGATGTGACGCTGCGTGGCGCGGACGAGACGTCACGCGCGCGGTTGGCGCCAACACGTGGCGCCGTTTGCGGTCGGCGTCTGCGAGCCGCGCCGGCCAGCGGGCGGTGTCGATGGTCGGGTCAGACCGCCTCGGGGCTCGCCCTGGGCCGCGGCGTCACGCACACGGATGCAGTCGACGACACGCCGTCACCGTGTTAGCCGGACCACCGCCGCCTGAGGCGACCGACCCGGACGGTCGTTACAAAACAGACTAGTCATGTCTAATACTCGCACTTTACACCCACATAGTGTTGACTTCGCGCCAGCCACGCTATACGCACAGCGGCACGAGATAAGACGTTTCATATCCGTAAAGCACGTATTCACATTGGTAATATCGGAGTACACAAACGGAACAATCACAACCGCATCGGATTCGCGTCTGGCACGCAGGCGGCGTACGATGCGGAAAGTCAGCGCGATTTGGCGGCGCGTTTGCGCCGTCGCCGTCGCCAAGCTCTCGTCCCACGCTTCCGCTCGGCCAGTCCAGTGGCGAGTGGGACTATTTCTGTGCAGGCATGACTGCCCCGTTTCCTAGCCGGGGTCGCACCGATCGCCACATGGCCTGTGTAGGGCTCAGCACAGCGGGCTCTGTCCTCTTCATATGCAGCTCAGCCTCGCAGAAGCGCGCGCCTATTGTTCACCACAGGCTGCGTGCTGCTGCAGTGCACGCGCCGGCATCGGTCAAGTCGGTCTGACGAGGCGGTGACACGCCAGACGAGCAGTGTCCGTGTCACACGTACGACAGCTTGTACCACTCCATCGGTCAAGTCGGTCTGACGAGGCGGTGACACGCCAGACGAGCAGTGTCCGTGTCACACGTACGACAGCTTGTACCACTCCATCGGTCAAGTCGGTCTGACGAGGCGGTGACACGCCAGACGAGCAGTGTCCGTGTCACACGTACGACAGCTTGTACCACTCCATCGGTCAAGTCGGTCTGACGAGGCGGTGACACACCAGACGAGCAGTGTCCGTGTCACACGTACGACAGCTTGTACCACTCCATCGGTCAAGTCGGTCTGACGAGGCGGTGACACGCCAGACGAGCAGTGTCCGTGTCACACGTACGATAGCTTGTACCACTCCATCGGTCAAGTCGGTCTGACGAGGCGGTGACACGCCAGACGAGCAGTGTCCGTGTCACACGTACGACAGCTTGTACCACTCCATCGGTCAAGTCGGTCTGACGAGGCGGTGACACGCCAGACGAGCAGTGTCCGTGTCACACGTAGACAGCTTGTACCACTCCATCGGTCAAGTCGGTCTGACGAGGCGGTGACACGCCAGACGAGCAGTGTCCGTGTCACACGTACGACAGCTTGTACCACTCCATCGGTCAAGTCGGTCTGACGAGGCGGTGACACGCCAGACGAACAGTGTCCGTGTCACACGTACGAAGCTTGTACCACTCCATCGGTCAAGTCGGTCTGACGAGGCGGTGACACGCCAGACGAGCAGTGTCCGTGTCACACGTACGACAGCTTGTACCACTCCATCGGTCAAGTCGGTCTGACGAGGCGGTGACACGCCAGACGAACAGTGTCCGTGTCACACGTACGACAGCTTGTACCACTCCATCGGTCAAGTCGGTCTGACGAGGCGGTGACACGCCAGACGAGCAGTGTCCGTGTCACACGTACGACAGCTTGTACCACTCCATCGGTCAAGTCGGTCTGACGAGGCGGTGACACGCCAGACGAGCAGTGTCCGTGTCACACGTACGACAGCTTGTACCACTCCATCGGTCAAGTCGGTCTGACGAGGCGGTGACACGCCAGACGAGCAGTGTCCGTGTCACACGTACGACAGCTTGTACCACTCCATCGGTCAAGTCGGTCTGACGAGGCGGTGACACGCCGACGAGCAGTGTCCGTGTCACACGTACGACAGCTTGTACCACTCCATCGGTCAAGTCGGTCTGACGAGGCGGTGACACGCCAGACGAGCAGTGTCCGTGTCACACGTACGACAGCTTGTACCACTCCATCGGTCAAGTCGGTCTGACGAGGCGGTGACACCCAGACGAGCAGTGTCCGTGTCACACGTACGACAGCTTGTACCACTCCATCGGTCAAGTCGGTCTGACGAGGCGGTGACACGCCAGACGAGCAGTGTCCGTGTCACACGTACGACAGCTTGTACCACTCCATCGGTCAAGTCGGTCTGACGAGGCGGTGACACGCCAGACGAGCAGTGTCCGTGTCACACGTACGACAGCTTGTACCACTCCATCGGTCAAGTCGGTCTGACGAGGCGGTGACACGCCAGACGAGCAGTGTCCGTGTCACACGTACGACAGCTTGTACCACTCCTGGACGAAGCTGTACTCTCGGCTCGCGTGGATCGAGTTTGCTATGTCGCGGATGAACGAATTGTTCGCACTGTTGCAGTGTCGCCGGTCTGCAGCGGAGTTTCCGCACTGTTGCAGAGTCGCCGGTCCGCAGCAAGTTTCCGCACTGTTGCAGTGTCGCCGGTCCGCAGCGGTGTTTCCGCACTGTTGCAGTGTCGCCGGTCCGCAGCGGAGTTTCCGCACTGTTGCAGTGTCGCCGGTCCGCAGCGGTGTTTCCGCACTGCTGCAGTGCCTGCAGCGCACAACCGGAGATCTCAGTTCACACGTGCTGGAGACGTCGCCGCTAAACTGATCGCGTTCGGCGAATCGACGTCGTCTTTTGTGGGCCGCGAAACCGATTCGTGCGATTCAGCACTGGCGCGTCGGAAGGCACAATGAGCACTGGCGGCGGCACCGATAGCCGAGTTTGTCTGGGTATCACGGTCGCCCTGGAGACAACCCCGGGCCGCCGTCTGACGTGGGAGGGCACGCCAGGTCGCGAGGTCACCGGCGGAACTACCCTCATCGGCGGCGTGCTCGCCGTCGCCTTCGCCTTCGCCTCCTCTCCAACCGTCGAACTCCGCCGCGTCGGCCGTGGCGCCTCTGTCAGCTGCTCGACGAAGTTCACCCTCTTAGGTGACTCGCTAGATGTCGGCACCGGCGTGACGGCCGGTCGCGCGGAGGTCGTGAACAGGAGGTGGACGGGCCGGCACTTGCAGTCGCAGTGCGACGGGAACAGGAACTTGTCCATGTAGATGATGTCGCAGCCGTTGATGTCCGTGTCGTAGACGGGCATCGTCCGCACCGTGTACTTCTGGGTACAGCGGCAGCCGGCAGAGCAGCGACCACGTGACCTCGCCGCTCTGTAACAACGGATTGTCATCGGTGGCGGCGGCACAGCCAACAGCAGCGTGTCATCGGTGGCGGCGGCACAGCCAACAGCGGAGTGTCATCGGTGACGACGGCACAGCCAACAGCAGCGTGACATCGGTGACGACGGCACAGCCAACAGCAGCGTGACATCGGTGACGACGGCACAGCCAACAGCAGCGTGTCATCGGTGACGACGACACAGCCAACAGCAGCGTGACATCGGTGACGACGACACAGCCAACAGCAGCGTGACATCGGTGACGACCCCCCACAGACATGGTACACACGCCCAGCCAACAGCAGCGTGACATCGGTGACGACGGCACAGCCAACAGCAGCGTGACATCGGTTACGACGACACAGCCAACAGCAGCGTGACATCGGTGACGACGGCACAGCCAACAGCAGCGTGACATCGGTGACGACGACACAGCCAACCGCAGCGTGACATCGGTGACGACGGCACAGCCAACAGCAGCGTGACATCGGTGACGACGGCACAGCCAACAGCAGCGTGACATCGGTGACGACGACACAGCCAACAGCAGCGTGTCATCGGTGACGACGACACAGCGCCGGCACAATTTCCATCATGAACTCGTCGGTGTATTCAAAGTATCTGATGGGGTTCCTATTACATCCCCTGTAAACGCCTGTGGTTGGTGCTGTGCTAACCGGGGTAGGTGCAAATCTTTACAAGATTTTTCACTGAATGCATGGGCATCGATTATCGGGACCCAGGAACGGGATGACCGAACTGAGTGGACATTGCACAGTCAGAATCAATCCCATATGCTCAGCTGTGTGTTGTGCATAGGAGCGGACCATGCGGAGCATGGGTATGGATTTATATCAGATCTGTAAACCGAAAATGCGCAGTCTTGTGCTCCCAAGGGGAGCAGGCATGTCCCGGACTTACTCCACCCCTGCCATCCGCCCTGTCGAGGCGACTGCTGATGAATCAGGTGCTAAACAGTTGGCTGGCTCCAGTCCAGGGCTATGGCCCAGGGCTGCGGTCAATGGCTACAGTCCAGGACTACTGTCCTGGGCTGCGGTCAATGGCTACAGTCCAGGGCTACAGTCCAGGGCTACAATCCTGGGCTGCGGTCAATGGCTACAGTCCTGGGCTGCGGTCAATGGCTACAGTCCAGGACTACTGTCCTGGGCTACAGTCCTGGGCTGCGGTCAATGGCTACAGTCCAGGACTACTGTCCTGGGCTACAGTCCTGGGATGCGGTCAATGGCTACAGTCCTGGGCTACAGTCCAAGGCTACAGTCCAGGGCTACAATCCAGGGCTACGGTCCAGGGCTGCAGTCCTGGGCTGCGATCCAGGGCTACAGTCCAGGGCTACAATCCAGGGTTCCGATCCTGGGCTCCTGTCCAGGGCTCCGGTCCTGGACTGCGGCCCATGGCTGCAGTACTGGGCTACAATCCAGGGCTTCAGTCCAGGGCTCCGGTTAAGGGTTCCGGTCAAAGGCTCCGGCCAAGAGCTACGGTCCAGGGCTACAGTCCTGGGCTATGGTCTTGGACGGGGCCGGCCAGGCGGTCCATATGGAGGCGGCCAGTGCTGAGCACGTGGTGCTAGCGATGAGGGCCTGGCTACGACACAAGTCAGCCATCCACTACTTCAGGAGCGAGAGTCGAGAATGTGCTGCGCAAATATGGCGGCGGCCAGCGGTGAGCACGTGGTGGTGGCGATGACGGCTGGGTTGAGTCGCTACTCACACGCAGTGCTCCATGTAGATGAAGGTCTCGTAGATGGGCATGTTGATGAGCGTCTTCCATTCGTTCCGCGTGTTCATCGCGTAGAACGGAGACCGCACCTCGGAGTCGTACTGGCAGGCCGACCTGGACCAGATCACCGGGTCATCAGAGGTCACGCGGTTTTCACTGGGATCGCTGGGGCACCGAAGACTACAGATATATCAAGACTTCACCAATATTTGTGTAGTATACTCAATTCAAGCGTGACAACGTCTTTTATTTCATTTTCAGATGCTGGAATTCAAATGTGACATCGCGCTGCTCGGGCTATAGCAGCTGGCCTCTGATCAACAGCAGAACATATTTCAGCTTTATGACGTCTTGGTCGAAGCGCCATTAAACTCAAAGCTTTATGACGTCAGCTTGACCGGTATGCCGGTAACGTTCTATATCGGACATAACCATTGACAGAGGAACGACCTCGCAGTGTGTCAGGAGTAAGCGTCATGTGCCATTTTTGGGTCGCTTCTTCACATACCTGAGGCGGATTCAGCAATGTTTACCGGGAAGGGCCACTCGCCAGGCAATGTTTACCGAGAAGGGCCACTCGCCAGGCAATGTTTACCGGGAAGGGTCACTCGCCAGGAGGAGCGCCACTTTTGAGAACATTTCAGGGGCGCACTCCAGTGTTCCTGGAAGGGCATCTTTTCTCCTTTCAGAGGGGCGCGTTACCCTGAAAAGAGCAAAGGGTGTGCCTTCAAACACCCCTGGAGGGGGCGCCTTTTTCAGTCAGAGGGGTGCCGCCTATCCATAGCGGTGGGGCGCATGCCCTTGTATCCTCTGGGAATGTCCTCTCTCCCGTCAAATGTCATGGGAACCAATGTTGGCAAGATGCTTACATCAACTGATTAATACCAGGGACTTGACGAAAACATATGCTGTCAAGACACATGGATGAAGATGCCGGAAGTCGGTGTCTTGATCCATGTCTGGATCGATAGGTTTACAATTATGGATCAGGAGGCTGTCCGGATTCCGGAGATATCGTGTCATCATGGTCTGCTGCATATCAGCAGTCTTTGCCAGTAAATGGTGTTCACCAACTGGTGCCACTGGCATGACACAAACAAATTGTTGGCGAGCATCTTGCTAACCCTGATGAGAAAAACTCTAAAATATTCGGCACGTGAGATTGCTGTCAAATGTGTCACTCATTGTTTCGCTTGTGGAAATAACCGTCGTGCATATTACGACGGGTTGTCTGTAGTCAGCGCAGCCAGACAGTGGCGCAGCCAGGATTTTCCTAAGGGAGGCGCGACCAATAAAAAAGAAATGCAATGGAATAGCGACAGCCTTCGGTGCGCGAAGTGCGCCAAAAATTTAGGGTTTTGCGTGGTGAAAATCATAATTTATCATTTCATCTAGTATACTTTTGGTTACCAAGGGAGTCGGGACTATCCCCCCACCCTTGGCTGCACTACGGTTCAGCGAGACACCTGGTGGGTGACCAAGGAGTTCATGACCACCTCCCTCCGAAATATTTGACGTCTTCACTCAGGTTTTGCTGTGTCTGGAGGGATATCGGTGAGGGAAAGCGCGTGCATTTTGGTACATTAATTATTGGTATGTTTGATTCGGCCTTCATTGCATTGCATTTTCCCCATGTGAAGTTGTGTTCCATTTTCAGAGTACTTTTTTGTATGTAATTTGTAACTTAGCATTTTAATATTGTATTAACATATATAATATAATATGAACACTAGACTTGATGGACATTGATATTTGTTTAACATTACAGGTAATTTTCTGGGTGCACCCTGATTGTGCCCGCCCATTCTTGTTCTGTACATGGCTGTCGACTTACTCAGTGTAAGGGTCCGGCGTACTGGTCGTAATCGGCGTGGTAGTGGTCGCGGCGGTGGTCGTGGTCGTCGTCGTCATCGTGGTCGTGGATTTGCTGCGCGTCCGTTCCGTGACGGGCGCCCGCGCAACGTCAGGTTGACCGGGTCGCCGATAGATGGCGGTGGCGTACACGGTCTCGGTGAAGTCGTCCGGCTGCGGCTGGCGGACGGCTGGCGGCGGCCTGGGCGCCGCCTGCGCCACGCGTCGCCGCGCTGGAAACGTCGACGTTTTCCGGTTAAACTCGACCACGTTCGGAGGCCGAGCCACCAGGAGCTCGGCGTGGGGTGCGTTCTCGGACGACGGCGAGTTGCGGGACGGGGCGCGTTCGACGGCGGGGGCGCCGCGGCGCATGCTCCCTGCGGCGGGGAGAGCGGCGGCTGCCGGACGGTGGGTGGTGGTCTTTCGTCGGATCGGTCGATAGTACTGCACCTCCGAGGGGAAGTCCTGTCGGTACCGCTGCGTGTCGAAGGCACTCGCCACGTCTGACGTCACTGAGGGTATTGTGGAGTCGCTCTGCACAGTCGCTGCAGCGAGCAAGTCGTCTGCCGTCCCGTCGAATGGGGGTTCTGTCATTGGCGTCTTTGGTGCTGCAGGTCTCTCAAAAGTCTGCCTAAACTGTAGCATGTCCTTCATGGCTTCCTTGCTCACAATCTCGCTCGCGTTGTTTGTGAAGAACGACACCAGTATTGCCATTTCCTCGTCGTTGCTCATTCTGTCGACACCATTCACAGATTCGTCAGTAGTCGCGCCCTCACTACCACTGCCATCTATCGACGTGAACGTCAGTTGTAGGTCCGCACTGTCGCCGGAAGATGTCACGTCAGTCGTCAGCAGGCTCTCTGCGGCGATATCCTCCTCGATGTCGCCCGACGATTCCCAGTTACCTGGCCGCTGGGTGACGTCATTCTCCTCCCGCTCGGTGACGGCAGCCGTGCTGACGTCAGCAGCGCGGCCGCGCCTCTGGCGTGCATAGCTCCAGTCGGCGTCGACGCCCGGTATGCCGGCGTCGACGTGCTTCTTCATGAGCTCACCGGATCGCCGAAGGTAGTTGTCGATCGCCTCCCTGTCGACAAAGGCCAGCCGGCATCAGAAACCATGCCACGGTCCAGAAAATGGCCAACCGCAGGCCATGCTGTAGATGGGAATAGCACGTCAAATAATACCGGGCGAATACTATGTCAGCATACTGGAACCTCAGAACATTCGAAGGTTGTATTTTAGTCAGATCAACACCAACGAAACGCAGCTCATCAAAGGCATTGTCGGGTTAGGCGCTGAATTTCTTGTCACAAATACAACAGTAACATCGTACTCCGTTAGTTCCTTTCATTCTCCAACAGTCCGGCACGCCTAAAAAATCACTCCCCCCCTTCTCCAACACGCGTGCGCCAGGTTACAAGACATTTGCGCATTGAATCTTCCTGGAATGTAGGAGTGCCCGTGGTTTGAGCCCAAGACCTTCAAAGCGCTGGCATATAGGTGCACCAGGAAGCTGCATCCGTCGTTAAGTGCACCGGGAAGCTGAATCCGTCGGCAATTAGACGCACCGGGAAGTTGATTGCGTCGGTTCCGGCTGTTCCGATGACCCCTGGAGGCACCACAGACACACGCCGCACCGGGCACCGTCTCGCCCTCGATAGGGGGCCGGCCGGCCTGGAATGTTCCGCTCCCCAGAGGTCACCAACGCCAGCCACCGAGGTGCCGGCTCGTGAAGTGCACCACCGCTCCGGCAAATGTCAGCACAGGTCAAATGCCGGAAACTCGGGTCGGGAGTCGTGGCGCTGCGTGTCACGCTGTGGCTCCGTCTCGTGGCGCTGCGTGTCACGCTGTGGCTCCGTCTGCTGGCGCTGCGTGTCACGCTGTGGCTCCGTCTCGTGGCGCTGCGTGTCACGCTGTGGTTCCGTCTGCTGGCGCTGCGTGTCACGCTGTGGCTCCGTCTGCTGGCGCTGCGTGTCACGCTGTGGTTCCGTCTGCTGGCGCTGCGTGTCACGCTGTGGCTCCGTCTGCTGGCGCTGCGTGTCACGCTGTGGCTACGTCTCGTGGCGCTGCGTGTCACGCTGTGGCTCCGTCTGCTGGTGCTGCGGTACATGACTTAAGCCCACCAAGAGCAAGGTCAAGCGAATGTCAGGATTAAAATGGAAGATTCGTTGAGTGATTGAATTGGCGCCTTTTCGTGGTGTGCTTGTTGGCGCGGTACTCCAAATTATTGCTTGTTGGCGCGGTACTCCAAATTATTGCTTGTTGGCGCGGTACTCCAAATTATTGCTTGTTGGCGCGGTACTCCAAATTATTGCTTGTTGGCGCGGTACTCCAAATGATTGCTTGTTGGCGCGGTACTCCAAATTATTGCTTGTTGGCGCGGTACTCCAAATTATTGCTTGTTGGCGCGGTACTCCAAATTATTGCTTGTTGGCGCGATACACTATTGTTGTCGAGGACAGTTGATACTGCAGGGCAGCGTCGTCTGTAATGACACTCAGGGAAGATATTCGAGATATTTTGAGCCATGCAGTTCTCACTATTGGTGCATATGTTGGCTCCCTTCACACCAGGGGCATTGCGGGTAATGTAAAACTCACTGAACTGGTACTGGTGATGTCTTCGCCTTCGTAGTATGGCTAGTGCTTTCGACACCAGAAATCAAAGAAAAACAAACTTGAACTGATCCAATGGGGTGAGAGAGTTCTTCGCATTAATGGGCGCTATATAACCAATGCAGTTGATGCGCCCTAAAACCCTAATAACCAACCAAGAATTCTTCGCATTAATTCCAGACCGGGTGAGACAGTTCTTCGTATAAATTCCAAAGCGAGTGAGACATTTCGTCGTATCAGCTCCAAAGAGAAGTAAACATAAGTTACCAAGCAGGGGCAGTTTTGTACTTTTGTCCAGAATCATCACGAATGATCACTCCAGTTTCCAGCATCAGCAGCAGGGAGATCATTTGTGTAGATATGACTTTACATGCAATTTGCGCGTCCACTTAGTGGCCACCTTATTGCTACACACCCACTAAGTACTAGAGTCAGAAAAGGAGTTTTGGTAATGGACACGCTTTATATTTTATTAGTCTTTGCCCCACGAGCGTAATCATTGGCCCAGCCAGAAATTACCCGAGTGTCCCGAGAACCTAAATTGCCAATATGGACTACTTCTGTGATTGACAGCTGGCGAAGATGCCAAGGAAAGGCGAAGCTTAACAGTGCTGAGGAGAAGATTGCTAGCTCGCGTTTGGCGCACCTCTGGGCGTGTATAGGTGGTGCTCCTTCAAAGGGTGTGCTGAGTAACCCCGTCGCCAGTGATGGTGTGAGTAGTGTTCTCTGGGCGTGTATATGTGGTGCCCCTTCAAAGGGTATGCTGAGTAACCCCATCACCAGTGATGGTGTGAGTAGTGTTCTCTGGGCGTGTATATGTGGTGCCCCTTCAAAGGGTATGCTGAGTAACCCCATCACCAGTGATGGTGTGAGTAGTGTTCTCTGGGCGTGTATAGGTAGTGCTCCTTCAAAGGGTAGGCTGAGCAACCTCATCACCAGTGATTATGTGGGCAGTGTTCTCACCATGGATAATCTGCGCCAGGCAGGTCACAGAGGGCGGTCAACCTGCCGTGACCTTGACCTTTCTTGAGACAGTCGCTCGGAAGCACGGGCTTCCAGCGGGCGCCAAGCCGACGACCTTTCCGGTCAGACGGGGTGCAGCTCAGTGTCTGGCTGTCAGTCAGCTGCGCCGCCTGTGGTACACACAGGGTCGGATGTCACACAAGGCGAAAGGTCACATGGGGTGAAAGGTCACACAGCGTCAAATGTCACACAGGATCAAAGATCACACAGGGTCAAATATCACATAGGGTTAAAGATCACAAAGGGCCCAAGGTCACAAACGGTCAAAGGTCGAACGGTCGAACACACACCGTCAAAGGACGCTGGAGGTCACATGAGTTAGAGGTCAGGGAGACATGACGCTCATGGTCACACGAGTCATTTTCCACATGACGCTGGAGGTCACATAAGTCAGAGGTCAGGGAGAGATGACGCTCAAGGTCACACGAGTCATATTTCACATGATGCTGGAGGTTACTTGGGCTTACATGAAGGCCGCACGCTGAAGAGCAATAACACACGGCTCTGGGGTCACATAGGTCAGAGTCCACCACGCACCGCCGCAGAGCACATGCATCAGAGGCATCACCTGACAATCATGACATTGGTGCAATCTCGCGTGAACATGTCGGAATTATCAGAGGACTTATGATCGATGCGTCACTGGAAGCATTTGGTCATTCACATATTGTGCAAATGCACCTTTTCATCGCGGCTATTCAACAACTTCCGTTCATAAATTCCCTTCCTTTATGTAGAGAAATATCAACATCAACTACAGCAACATGGGATTGTTGGAAAAGTTCTAGGTTGGATTGAAGCATGGTTGAGGGAAGGAAACAAAGGGTAATGTTAAATGGATGTAAATCTGATTGGAAGGATGTTCTGAGTGGAGTACCACAGGGCTCTGTTCTAGGGCCACTTCTCTTTATCATCTTTGTAAATAACATTGAGGTAGGGCTGAGGAATAGAGTGTTCAAATTTGCTGATGACATCAAACTGGTAGGAGTGGCAAACAGTTGTGATCAATCTAGTAATATTCAACTAGACTTGGAGGACCTAAAAACGTGGGCTGATCAATGGCAGATGTCTTTAACTATGACAAGTGTAAGGTTATGCATCTGGGGTCTGGAGGTGAGACTTTCAGATATACAATGGGAGGGAGGGAACTGGATGTTATTGAAGAGGAAAGGGACTTAGGTGTGTTGGTTTCAAATGACCTTAAAGCAGAGAAACAATGTAGCTCAGCTAGAACAGGGCACTCAGAATGCTGGGACTCATTAATAGAAGTGTGATGTATAAGAGCAAGGAAGTCATGAAAAACTGTACTTAGCATATGTGCGACCCCACTTGGAATATTCTGTGCAAGCTTGGAGCCCCTACCTAGAAAAGGATATAGACAAGTTAGAAAGAGTGCAACGCAAAGCAACTAAACTCATCAGTGGACTAGGTAGCTTAGAATATGGAGAAAGGCTTGTGGCATTAGATATGTACTCACTCAAGTATAGGAGATTAAGGGGGACATGATTGAAATGTACAAAATTGTTAAAGGACTAGATCAGGTCAATTTAAATGGTGCTCTTCAGTTTAAAGTATCACACAGGGGTCACCAACTCAGGTTAGACAAGTTGAGGTGTAGGACAGTTAAGCGACAGCAGGTCTTCAGTCAAAGGGTTGTTGATCAGTGGAATGGGCTGCCTGCTGATGTTGTGGGAGTTCCTCATTGAATGTATTTAAAAGTAGGGTGGACAAATTTTTTAGGCAGGAAAATCTTGTTTTTGATTTCTAATTTGGATGGAGGGGATAATATTTATGTTAAATGTGCACGGCACAGACCCCTTTAAGCAGGGGCTATGGTAGCACAATGGGTATGATGGGAGGAGCTTGCAATTGTTGAGGGTGTTATGCAATAGCAAGTGGATGATGCTAGATAGGCTGGGATATATAGCTTCCTAGGAACTTGGGATTAGGGATTGATTGGGGTGAGAATATGTACATTTCTAGTACCTTTTCTAGATAGGCTTAACCCAGATGGGCCCCTGTGGCTCTTATTAAGCCTTAACACTTTATGACTTTTATGACTTTATGACAGGGGTCACCAACTCAGGTTAGACAAGTTGAGGTGTAGGACAGTTAAGCGACAGCAGGTCTTCAGTCAAAGGGTTGTTGATCAGTGGAATGGGCTGCCTGCTGATGTTGTGGGGAGTTCCTCATTGAATGTATTTAAAAGTAGGGTGGACAAATTTTTTAGGCAGGAAAATCTTGTTTTTGATTTCTAATTTGGATGGAGGGGATAATATTTATGTTAAATGTGCACGGCACAGACCCCTTTAAGCAGGGGCTATGGTAGCACAATGGGTATGATGGGAGGAGCTTGCAATTGTTGAGGGTGTTATGCAATAGCAAGTGGATGATGCTAGATAGGCTGGGATATATAGCTTCCTAGGAACTTGGGATTAGGGATTGATTGGGGTGAGAATATGTACATTTCTAGTACCTTTTCTAGATAGGCTTAACCCAGATGGGCCCCTGTGGCTCTTATTAAGCCTTAACACTTTATGACTTTATGACTTTAAATAGCATGCGTAACTTTAATTAAAGACAAAGTCTCAAGTGGGTGCTTGTTGTTTGGGAATTAGTACCTGAATACTTTATCATCAAAATATATGAATTGTAAAGCCACTGTATAGACGACGTTTGTGTGCAGATTGGACCCCTCGGCCGTTTCAGGGTTGACTATTCCCATATAGCCCCCATTCGAGTGATGCAATTTTCTTTGAATATTGCGTTGGGTTCGCTCCCCGCCCCTCCCCTCCGCAGCTCATGGTGGGGCTTTACATTATTCTGGCGCTGCTAATTGCACTGCTTACGTGCCCTGCGTGACCAGAAGACGAACGTTGGGTTCGCTCCCCGCCCCTCCCCTCCGCAGCTCATGGTAGGGCTTCACATTATTCTGGCACTGCTAATTGCACTGCTTACGTGCCCTGCGTAACCAGAAGACGAACGTTGGGTTCGCTCCCCGCCCCTCCCCTCCGCAGCTCATGGTAGGGCTTCACATTATTCTGGCACTGCTAATTGCACTGCTTACGTGCCCTGCGTAACCAGAAGACGAACGTTGGGTTCGCTCCCGCCCCCCCTCCGCAGCTCATGGTGGGGCTTACATTATTCTGGCCTGCTAATTGCACTGCACGTGCCCTGCGTGACCAAAACGAACGTTGGTTGCTGCCCCTCCCTCCGCAGCTCATGGTGGGGCTTACATTATTCTGGCACTGCTAATTGCACTGCTTACGTGCCCTGCGTAACCAGAAGACGAACGTTGGGTTCGCTCCCGCCCCTCCTCCGCAGCTATGGTGGGGCTTCACATTATTCTGGCACTCTAATTGCACTCTACGTGCCCTGCGTAACCAGAAAAGAACGTTGGGTTCGCTCCGCCCCTCCCTCCGCAGCTCATGGTGGGGCTTCACATTATTCTGGCACGCTAATTGCACTGCTTACGTGCCCTGCGTGACCAGAAGACGAACGTTGGGTTCGCTCCCGCCCCTCCCTCCGCAGCTCATGGTGGGCTTCATTATTCTGGCACTGCTAATTGCCTGCTTACGTGCCGCGTAACCAGAAAAACGTTGGGTTCGCTCCCCGCCCCTCCCTCCGCAGCTCATGGTGGGCTTCACATTATTCTGGCACTGCTAATTGCACTCTTACGTGCCCTGCGTGACCAGAAGACGAACGTTGGGTTCGCTCCCGCCCCTCCCTCCGCAGCTCATGGTAGGGCTTCACATTATTCTGACACTGCTAATTGCACTGCTTACGTGCCCGTGTAACCAAAACAACGTTGGGTTCGCTCCCCGCCCCTCCCTCGCAGCTCATGGTGGGCTTCACATTATTCTGGCATGCTAATTGCACTGCTTACGTGCCCTCGTAACCAGAAACAACTTGGGTTCGCTCCCGCCCCTCCCCTCCGCAGCTCATGGTGGGGCTTCACATTATTCGACACTGCTATTGCACTCTTACGTGCCCTCGTAACCAGAAACAACGTTGGGTTCGCTCCCCGCCCTCCCTCCGCAGCTCATGGTGGGGCTTCACATTATTCACACTGCTAATTGCACTGCTTACGTGCCCACGTGACCAGAAGACGAACGTTGGGTTCGCTCCCCGCCCCTCCCTCCGCAGCTCATGGTAGGGCTTCACATTATTCTGGCACTGCTAATTGCACTGCTTACGTGCCCTGCGTACCAGAAGACGAACGTTGGGTTCGCTCCCCGCCCCTCCCCTCCGCAGCTCATGGTGGGGCTTCACATTATTCTGGCACTGCTAATTGCACTGCTTACGTGCCCTGCGTGACCAGAAGACGAACGTTGGGTTCGCTCCCCGCCCCTCCCTCCGCAGCTCATGGTGGCTTCACATTATTCTGGCACTGCTAATTGCACTGCTTACGTGCCCTGCGTAACCAGAAGACGAACGTTGGGTTCGCTCCCCGCCCCTCCCCTCCGCAGCTCATGGTAGGGCTTCACATTATTCTGGCACTGCTAATTGCACTGCTTACGTGCCCTGCGTGACCAGAAGACGAACGTTGGGTTCGCTCCCCGCCCCTCCCCTCCGCAGCTCATGGTAGGGCTTTACATTATTCTGGCGCTGCTAATTGCACTGCTTACGTGCCCTGCGTGACCAGAAGACGAACGTTGGGTTCGCTCCCCGCCCCTCCCCTCCGCAGCTCATGGTAGGGCTTCACATTATTCTGGCACTGCTAATTGCACTGCTTACGTGCCCTGCGTGACCAGAAGACGAACGTTGGGTTCGCTCCCCGCCCCTCCCCTCCGCAGCTCATGGTAGGGCTTCACATTATTCTGACACTGCTAATTGCACTGCTTACGTGCCCTGCGTAACCAGAAGACGAGCGGACTGTTGGCACATGACGAGCGAGGATTGCTAGTTTCAAGTCTTCCAGTCTTCAAGTCGTCGAGGCAGATGCATCGTGTGGACAGTGGCGTGTTACGTATTTACCAATTGCGATGCATTACATGAGCCAAGTGTTTTGTGACACTCCATGAGATTTAATCATTATGGCTAGCGATATATGTAAATGTAAGCATGCCAGTTCGGAAAATTATAAATTTGTCATATAAAATGTGCTCCCCATTCCTAAATACTGCTTAATTTGACCACTGCGGGTGAACAGGATTTTCGGACTCAGAATACCAAACAATCTTAGCTTTCCAGTATGTTGGTCGGGTTGCTGCCAAAATAAAGCGCACGCAGGCATGATCGTCAGCATTGTTCCGCAGAGTTGCTAATTGTGTACACAAGTTAATGTTACGATCATATGTGTTAGCTGATCATGGCTGGCTGTCAGAGACAGTTTAACAATTCCTTTTTGATTATGTGTAACTGTCATTGGTAATCGCCGTGGTAATTTTAGCGGAGACACCAGCCCAGTAAGGATAGCAAAACACAGCCTTTAAAGGCATAATAACTAAGATTATCCCGATACATCGAACGGAACAGATACATACAAGAGGTCCAGATACAGAGACCGCTTTCGGCGCGGTGTGCCCTGACCCGGACATTGGCCGGGCTACACAGCCTGACCTGACCCGGACACTGGCCGGGTCACGCGGTCTGACCTGACCCGGACATTAGCCGGGTCACGCGGCCTGACCTGACCCGGACATTGGCCGGGTCACACAGCCTGACCTGACCCGGACACTGGCCGGGTCACACAGCCTGACCTGACCCGGACACTGGCCGGGTCAGGCGGCCTGACCTGACCCGGACACTGGCCGGGCTACACAGCCTGACCTGACCCGGACACTGGCCGGGTCACGCGGTCTGACCTGACCGGGACACTGGCCGGGCTACACAGCCTGACCTGACCCGGACACTGGCCGGGTCACGCGGCCTGACCTGACCCGGACACTGGCCGGGCTACACAGCCTGACCTGACCCGGACACTGGCCGGGTCACGCGGTCTGACCTGACCGGGACACTGGCCGGGCTACACAGCCTGACCTGACCCGGACACTGGCCGGGTCACGCGGTCTGACCTGACCGGGACACTGGCCGGGTCACGCGGTCTGACCTGACCCGGACACTGGCCGGGTCACGCGGCCTGACCTGACCCGGACACTGGCCGGGTCACGCGGTCTGACCTGACCCGGACACTGGCCGGGTCACGCGGCCTGACCTGACCCGGACACTGGCCGGGTCACGCGGTCTGACCTGACCCGGACACTGGCCGGGTCACGCGGCCTGACCTGACCCGGACATGGGGGTTGACCTGACCCGGACACTGGCCGGGTCACGCGGTCTGACCTGACCCGGACACTGGCCGGGTCACGCGGCCTGACCTGACCCGGACACTGGCCGGGTCACGCGGTCTGACCTGACCCGGACACTGGCCGCCCTGCCGGTTAACAGCAGCGACCGCGTGGCGCAACGCCTGAGGTCATCTGGAGCGGTGAAAGTGGCGCCCGGGTGCCGGTGGGGCGACATCCGGCACAGCCGCCACCCCGGATGCACTCTTACTTTTCGGGGCGAGGGGTGTCGCAAGGCCGATAGATCGATAAGCGGTCGCAGTTGAGCCGGCCTCTTCGTAAATTTCTGCGAATGCTTTGCATCCAGTCGTACCGTTCACGTGCGTCGCTAGCGGGTGGACCAGTGGTCGACGCAAGCGTAGACTTTTGGTGTTGCCAGTGCAGCGTGAATCAATCCATAACATTACCATTAAGTGTTTTGTGTGGCATGAATTAAGGTCAGTTAAGGCTCCCTTCCTGTGGCCAGATCTGTTCCAGGATCCCCTGGAATATAGGTAGCATGCATACCCCACGAAAATCACTACGCCCCGGAGAAGACCTCTACCTCACTTCGTGACCAACTCGAAATCATTCTGATGCATCGGCTGCAGCCGCACAGGCAAGCAGCTGACACCACGGCAAACGTCACCAACAAACTGTCGACACCACGGCAAACGTCACCAACACACTGTCGACACCACGGCAAACGTCACCAACAAGCAGCCGACACCACGGCAAACGTCACCAACACACTGCCGACACCACGGCAAACGTCACCAACACACACCACGAAACCAACACACTGACACCACGGCAAACGTCACCAACAAGCAGCCGACACCACGGCAAACGTCACCAACAACTCGACCACGGCAAACGTCACCAACAACACCGACACCACGGCAAACGTACCAACAAACGCCGACACCACGGCAAACGTCACCAACACACAACGCACCAACACACTACCACGGCAAACGTCACCAACAACAGCCGACACCACGGCAAACGTCACCAACAAGCGCCGACACCACGGCAAACGTCACCAACAAGAGCCGAACCACGGCAAACGCAACACACCACGCAAACGTCACAACAGGACACCACGGCAAACGTCACCAACACACTGACACCACGGCAAACATCACCAACAAGCAGCCGACACCACGGCAAACGTCACCAACAGGCCGCCGACACCACGGCAAACGTCACCAACAAACTGTCGACATCACGGCAAACGTCACCAATTGCCGCTCACTCTGCTGGAGGGCGACATGCAGCCGCACGCCACGCCGCCATTACAGGTGAAGTCGCTATTGTTCACCATTGAAGTCCGCCGCCATTACAGGTGAAGTCGCTATTGTTCACCATTGAAGTCGGCCGCCATTACAGGTGAAGTCGCTATTGTTCACCATTGGAGTCGGCCGCCATTTCGGCTGAAGTCGCTATTGTTTACCATTGAAATCGGCCGGAGGCATGGACGCCACGGGCGGCGCCAGCTAGCCGCCCTGACGGGGCTCCTCCGTTCGGGAGATTCCGTGACCCGATATGAAATGAACCGTGTGCCGGTTTTGCCGCGAGTGAGGTGCGCGCTGGACGCTGTCCGCCAGTTGAGGTCGCACGGGCGGCTGCCATCTCACCCGACCAGTGCACAGCGTCGCATGGGTGCAATGGCGGATTCGGCCGACTTTTAGTGGGGAGGGGCAAACAGAGGCCGACAGTTGGTCGGTTCTCGGCAAGCCTCCGACTAGCTTCCAAACCATGGCGGGCATATTTCTTTTTTCGGCGGGTTAAAGGAAGTTGTTCAGCGGCGCGTGATGGGTGCTCTGCGGCCGGATGTAAGCGGAAATATTTATTTCGGTTGGGTGAGCAAGCGACGTGTTGGCTATGCTCAGTGAGCATATTTATCCTGCTCGAAAAGAGGTTGCCAGCTGACCACTTGCCCCCCCCCCCTCCACCTTACAGCAAAGAGGGGCTATAGCCATATCGTCCTCGCCCCCACACCTGGATCCGCCAGTGCATGGATGTAACAAGAGCCGGCTTCGGTGGGGAATGCCACCGTCTCCCCCTGATCTGATCACCCAGCAAGGCAAAACAAAGATACAACGAACTCATGCAATCCTCTGTTCTATCCTGTTGCACCCGCTGAGCTGCACCGCCTGGTCAGCTCAGTGGACGGAGTTCGTCTGCAAGTGATGTATTCTCCCAGTCCTGGCACAACAGGTCGATCGCTCCATGCACTCGCTGTTAACGCCTCCGGCTGGTGTGACCAGTTTTCAACAGGCCAGGAGAAGTCGAGGACGCAGGCGCCAGACGGCCGCGCCCAACTATGATGGCTACGTTAAACTCCCGCTTAAAATTGTGCTGTGCAACTGGAATTTATCGATCGGGAGGTGGGTTCATGTTATTTAATATGCGCTGGGTTCAGGGTCAGTGCAACGAACTTCCGAGTCGTATTCAGTGTAATTATGTAAAGCTTATAAGTGTCGATGCCTGTGAAGCCTCCCAAATAACGATTCGAACTAATTTTTATTTTGAAGTTCAGCGCTACGTTGTGTGCTCCTTACTCCTTCAGAACTCACTAGTCCTTACTTTTATCTCGTTTCGTGATACTTTCACTGCCATAATTATCCCGAGTCATTGAGATAATGTTTCATCGCCCTGCTACAGGTAACGCGGAGCCCAGGCAAATGTGACATGGTCTCGTTTCTATTTCTGGCCTAAACAAGCGGTAAAAATTATGGATTCTAATCCATGCTATTCGTCATCGGCATCAGAGCAGAGGAACTACGGCGGCCATTCCTCTGCCTCTCACACTTCTTGACAATCTTAGCCATTGATTCTGTGTCGTTATTCTTTAACCATTAATCTATTATTCCTGACAATTCTTTCACGGAGGGAATCGATATGCCAGGTGCTTTCCCACATTCCAGACGTTCCTACGGCCGTGCTGTACATCGCTGGGGATGATGCCTTCGTCGCGCCGATATCACATGGGCACGACGGGACACGTCACGTGGGCACGACGGGACACGTCACATGGACACGACGGGACACGTCACATGGGCACGACGGGACACGCCACATGGACACGACGGGACACGCCACATGGTCACGACGGGACACGTCACATGGGCACGACGGGACACGTCACATGGACACGACGGGACACGTCACATGGGAACGACGGGACACGCCACATGGACACGACGGGACACGTCACATGGGCACGACAGGACACGTCACATGGACACGACGGGATACGCCACATGGGCACGACGGGACAATGGGCACGACGGGACATGCCACATGGGCACGACGGGACACGCCACATGGGAACGACGGGACACGCCACATGGGCACGACGGGACACGTCACATGGGAACGACAGGACACGTAACATGGGAACGACGGGACATGCCACATGGACACGACGGGATACGCCACATGGGAACGACAGGACACGACGGGACACGCCACATGGGCACGACGGGACACGCCACATGGGAACGACGGGACACGCCACATGGGCACGACGGGACACGTCACATGGGAACGACAGGACACGTCACATGGGAACGACGGGACACGTCACATGGGAACGACAGGACACGTCACATGGGAACGACAGGACACGTCACATGGGCACGACGGGACACGCCACATGGGCACGACGGGACACGCCACATGGGCACGAGGGGACACGTCACATGGGAACGACAGGACACGTCACATGGACACGACGGGACACGCCACATGGGAACGACAGGACACGTCACATGGACACGACAGGACACGCCACATGGACACGACAGGACACGCCACATGGGCACGACGGGACACGTCACATGGGTACGACAGGACACCTCACATGGGTACAACAGGACACGCCACATGGGCACGACGGGACACGCCACATGGGAACGACAGGACACGTCACATGGACACGACAGGACACGCCACATGGACACGACAGGACACGTCACATGGGTACGACAGGACACCTCACATGGGTACAACAGGACACGCCACATGGGCACGACGGGACACGCCACATGGGAACGACAGGACACGTCACATGGGTCCGGTCGCGCCGACGACATGCACTTTGCGGCAGAGCCGTGCTGGTTTCCGGAAGCCCGCCGCCCCCGCAGCGCGTCACAGCGCCCGCCAGTCTCCATAGCAACCAGCCTGAGGGCCAGCCGTGGCCATGGCAACGCCCTGAGGCACGTCGCATGCCGTGCGCCTGTGACCGACAACAGCGTCAACAGATGCCGGAGGCGCACGCGCGAGCCGGGGCTCGCAGCATCCGCCGCCTGCGGCCGTGGCCAATGTGGGCTACGCGCCGACAAACAGAAGGGGAGCCGCCGTCGGTATGTGAACTATGTCGGGGAACAGATCGCTCGCGGCCAGTCGCCACGGGCGCGGTCAGGAAACCAGCCAGGGGAGGCGAAGTCGCTGGGACCGTGAGAAGATGAACGCATGAACAGGGTTGGAACTCGCCAAGCAATGAGAGGGTGATGAATTAGAGACGCCTTTGAGGGCCCTGCCACGACGGCCCCATGTTAGCATCTGTGATTATTGGAAGGACGGGAATTCCTCCAGAGATCAGGAACTTCGCCTGTGCCTTTCAACCCATCACCAACGGCCTGAACCCTCCACGCTGGGATCGCTTATGCTCTTCACCCCTGCCTGGTGCCCCCATTTCTGGAGTGAAAGTATTTGATGCGCGGCCAGACTGCAAAATATAGCGGGTCTCGCCGGGATCTCGAGCATGCAGGACGTTGAGCGGAGGTACTCCCAGGCGTGCACTAAGACTAGCTCAGGCGTGCACCCAGGATAGCTCAGGCCCTCACTCAGGCTAGCTCAGGCTTACACTTAGGCTAGAGGTACTCCCAGGCGTACACTCAGGCTAGCTCAGGAGGGCACTCAGGCCAGCTCAGGCGGGCACTCAGGCCAGCTCAGGCGTGCACTCAGGCTAGCTCAGGCGTGCACTCAGGCTAGCACAGGCGTGCACCCAGTCTAGCACAGGCGTGCACTCAGGCTAGCACAGGCGTGCACTTTTTGTGAACTTTTTCAAGCAAACATTTCTCTCCTCGAGCGGGAAAACGTGATATCTCTCACAAGAAGCGTCCATTCTATGTTTTTGAAAACAACATGACCACCTATTTTGGAGGCATTCGGGTCGCGAGCGCTTGACAGTGACCCCCGGCCACCCCTTGCCGTTTCGTAGATTTATCCCAGAACTACGAAACATCGCATTAATTTCATCGTCAGCCAAGCAATCAATAAATCAGCAAAAATATAGAACTATCACCATGCCTACTAGCTGCCGAACAGCCACCAGCTGCAGAGGCGCAAGAACATCACCATCAATCACAGTCACGAGACTGGACATTAGCGGCGCCGACTCTGCAGTCGAGTCGCTCTGGCTCTCAGTGACAAGTGCCGGCCGGCGAACTGCGATCGTCGGCGCCATCTACCGGCCCCCGATTGTCTGGGAGTTATGATCGAATCTGAAAGAGTGATCTGGAAGTTCACTGCCTTTTTTAATGACGCTTTGGTGCCAAAGAGGGTAAATCGATCTGTATGCTCTTGTATGCTCTTGAAATGTCTCTGACGCAATTTTCTTCACCTGATGTGCTCACGTCTGGATGCAGAACAGCCACCACGTAGAAGTACCCCAATACATGACTGACTTTGACTTTGTCCACTCAGGCTAGCTCAGGCGTGCACTCAGGCTAGCTCAGGCGTGCACTCAGGCTAGCTCAGGCGTGCACTCAGGCTAGCTCAGGCGTGCACTCAGGCTAGCACAGACGTGCACTCAAGCTAGGTCAGGCGTTTCCACTTAGCATTTCCGAGTTAGTCCTTCTTAAGAAGCAGCAGGTGTAAGTGACACAGCCAGGATTTTCCTAAGAGGTGTGCGATTAAAAAAAACAATAAAAATAAATGAAGCTTTGAGCGCGCGAACGGCGCTGAAAATTTAGGGTTTTGCGTGGTGAAAGTCGCAAAATGTGTCGCTTGATATAGTATATTGATTGGTTGCTAGGGCTGCGCCATTGGCTGCGCCTCTGGCCCGTGCTCTTCATTTTGGCATCGGAGGCATGTGCTAGAGTCACAAAATAAAAGCCTGCAGACACGGGCGTCGCCACGGATTTTTGTTTGTGTGGGGAGGCGGGTGAGGGGTGGCGAGATTTTGAGGCACAAAGGAGGGGAGTTGTCCGTGCGCCGGTGAAGGTTTAGCCAGCTGTCCTCTCTCACCCCTGCGCCGGTTAAGGTTTGGCCGGATGGCCTCCCCGACCCCTGCGCCGGTTAAGGTTTGACCTGCTGTCTTCCCCACCCCTGCGCCGGAACTCCTTAGAACAGACCATGACTGTCTGCACATCAATTGAGTCGTCATTCACCAAACTACAAGGGGCTTTCTCTACCCCTCCCCTTCCTCAGCGCAGCCATCAACCTTCTCATCTTTGTATTTTTCAAATAGTATCCACGGAAATGGCACTTCTTCAATGCACATATATGGTCAACAGCCGCGGATGTGGTGCTGTTTTGCAACGCACAGCTGCAGTCTCCATGAAACTGCGGTCTTGTGAGTGGCTGCAGTCTCCAGGGAGCTGCGGTCTTGTGAATAGCTGCAGTATCCAGGAAGCTGCGGTCTTGTGAGTGGCTGCAGTCTCCGTACCAGCACGGCTCCCGGCCGCTCTGGGGTGGCACAGTGAACGCACTCGGCAATGGGGTGCAGGCTGGGGTGGTCGGCGTTGACAATGGGGGATGCAGGCTGGTGTGATGAGCGTTGACAATAGGGGGGCAGCGGGTGCAGTCTGGTGTGATAGGCTTTGGCAAGGAGATTGCAGTGGTGTGGCTTGCGTTGACAATGGGAGGTGCGGGCTGTTGCAGGGTGCAGGGCGCCGGCTGGTACAGGGTGCAGGGTGAAGGGTGAGGGATGTGGGCTGGTACATGGTGCATAGTGAAGGGTGCAGGGTGCGGGCTGGTACATGGTACAGGGTGCAGGGTGAAGGGTGCGGGGTGAAGGGTGCAGGGTGCGGGATGCGGGTGCAGGCTGGCGTGGTTGGCGTTGGCGGATGGCGGCAAGTAAAGGCAATTGCAATGTAAACTCAACGTAAAAACGCACACACAAAATCGCCGTTTTTCTCAAAATCCAGGAAGACTTATGTAGCAGATATATGACGTCACGCCAGCTTGGAGTGGGCACGTTGGCGTGACGTCTACCTGAATCCAGAAGTTCTCGAATTATAAAGGAGTTATTTTTGATTTGGCCCCTCTCAAGCCATTTTAGCCTTTCGTAATTCAGATTTCTGGATATGCTTCTGGCAGCTGGCGGCAACACAACTAGAATGGGGGGATGTGGCGAAATATCAATTTGTTTCCCCCAGTAATCCCTGAGTAATTCAACTCCGTTGTATCCAAAGTTTTCGTGGGCGGGCGTGAGCATCGCCACCATTGAGGTTGAGGCGGATGGATCTCTTCAATTGTTTTGAAATTTCCCAATGCACCCACGCCCGTTGTACAGATAGAATAGACATAAAACCGAAACATCTCCCTCGACCATGCTCCCCTGGTGGAGGCGATTGTGACACAAAGTTGATTATTCTAAAATACGGTGAACAGCTGAGTGAACTACCCGACATTCGGGACCGCGTTACCTGTTCGACCACGTTAGCCCTTGCTCGGGACGGTGTATGACAACATTCCATTCCAGAGGTGACCGCCTCTGCCCAGCTGTTGCGGCGGTCGTACGTGTGTGCAGCACCAGCTGAGACAGACAAATGTCACTTCTGTGTCGAATTTAATGGCAATGGTCGAGATAAAGTCGCGACTGGGGATCGATTTGGAGACTTCGGATACAACAATTTGGGATTCATACGGGGGGGGGGGTATTAGACAGTACGACGAGGCTGGGAGTGACACGTGGATTACTGTTTGTGCAAGACACTTGCCACGGGCTCGTGTAGCTAATTTGCATCTCCAAAGCTTTCGACCCGTGGGCAACATGTTACGACATCGAGTTGGGGCCAATGCATGCTTGGCCTATCGGCCTGCCCAGCATTGGGGCGCCAACTCCAGGGTGACTCAGGTTAAATCCGGGAGACACTATAGAGAGGGGGTTAGTCAAGGGGACCAGGTCCACCCACAGGAGCATAGCACGACACCCATATGCCGAATTACAATTGCCCTCCCATTTCATCAACTTCAGAACGTCTATCAACCTCCACAAGATACGAGTTCTGGTCCAATTTACCATGAAGGCATTACGTGCTGTGTGTGACTACAGCGTTATTATCTGCCAAAGTCCGTGTAAACCAGTGTCGTGCAGTGTAACGGAGGCCATACCTGCTCCCCGTCCAGAGGTCCTGACCGGCCAACAACCTGTTATCCAGCACCGTTCTAATTCTGCCATGCTCTCGAGCTGACTGGTACATTTGTGGCTCCCTGTCCAACATCACAGGCGCACCTAAGAGGAGCGGGCGACCATCTGGCTTAATGGTGAACAATTTGCTTTTTCGTGTAAATATTCCGGCTTTCGATAAAAACGTTATCCACTCTGGAATTTAAGAGGCTTAGCCCCCTTACCATGTGTTTGGATGCGCCCCTGCTCGGCCTTCGGCTCGGGTTTTAGCGCTGCAAGTTCAATACTCTTAAGAGTGTGGCTGCTTTTGGGCAGACGAAGAACTGTGACAATGTCTGGGGCATGCAGAGGAGAGGATCTGGGTGTACAATTGCCGTTGCCAGTGATATCCGGTCGCTCAAGACTGAGTCGACTGGGTCACCTCGGTTTGACTGGAAGGTGAACACATTGGACGACGTCGTGACGCCTGATGCGTTCACCCAGCGACTGTTGTACTTGTAATGTGTAAAATATGGTTAAAAGCCAAAAATGGCCAAGACCATCATCATTTCTATGGCGTTCAAACGGACGAAGAGAAGGAGAGACAAAGACAGAGACAGAGACAGAGACAGAGACAGAGACAGAGACAGAGACAGAGACAGAGACAGAGACAGAGACAGAGACAGAGACAGAGACAGAGACAGAGACAGAGACAGAGACAGAGAGAGAGAAAGAGACAGAGACAGAGACAGAGACAGAGACAGAGACAGAGACAGAGACAGAGACAGAGACAGAGACAGAGACAGAGACAGAGACAGAGACAGAGACAGAGACAGAGACAGAGACAGAGACAGAGACAGAGACAGAGACAGAGACAGAGACAGAGACAGAGACAGAGACAGAGACAGAGACAGAGACAGAGACAGAGACAGAGACAGAGACAGAGACAGAGACAGAGACAGAGACAGAGACAGAGACAGAGACAGAGACAGAGACAGAGACAGAGACAGAGACAGAGACAGAGACAGAGACAGAGACAGAGACAGAGACAGAGAGAGAGAGAGAGACAGAGAGAGAGAGAGAGAGAGAGAGAGAGACAGAGAGAGAGAGAGAGAGAGAGAGAGAGAGAGAGAGAGAGAGAGAGAGAGAGAGAGAGAGAGAGAGAGAGAGAGAGAGAGAGAGAGAGAGAGAGAGAGAGAGAGAGAGAGAGAGAGAGAGAGAGAGAGAGAGAGGAGAGAGAGAAACATAAGTTGAACTGGGGAAGAGATGGGATAGATAGGACTCCAAACATCTCAAAAGTTGAACGGCATTCAGAGGCAATTTGTGGTATTCGTTGTGCTCAATGGACAGACACTTGCTTCACTCGTGGAGCAAACAGTATTTGTTGTAAGCCTTGGCGATGTCGGTGTCAATTTTACCCCTGTTGAGGCATTTCGAAGGCAACCTATTAACCTTTCAAGAGATCTCTTTGAAAATCAGCGTACCTTCCCACCAAGCGCACACAATGTCAAACACAATTGAACAGTTTTTGGCGTTCCGCAGCTAGAGTAGGTGAAAGTTAGGTCACGACCTCGTCGAAGTTCTATTTTTAGATGCACATGGAAACATTTATCATGAACCAACCGTGCACGGCGACATTTATCAACCTCACAAAACATTTACCATGAATGAACCGTATAAGACAAACATGTGCTCATCACATGTTTCCCGGTGCTTGACCTTGACTTCATCGGCGGTCTTGACCTTTCACCTTAGCACCTGCCAGTGTGCTAGACAAAGTTTTCAGTTTACATATTATCGACATTGAATTATGAAATCGCATTTGCGAGATCAGAATTAGAAAACTACGGCAAAATATGGGTAGCTGACTGCATTGAAATATTGACCTGTTTGGCCGCACTTAAAATGCTCACCGAAAGAGATGCCGACAAATGCTATAAATTACTTAAAATTCAAGAATGATGCTACATAATGCCATTTATCCATCTCTCAATCCAGCTTAGCAGACAGGCATATATTTTTCGTGTGGGGGGCACAATGCATGAAGGTAATGGACGGACCCCATTGCATTAAGGGCAAGTGCCCTACCAAAGCATACAAAGCTACAGCCATGCAAGCTAGTGGTCGTTACACCGAGCCTCGGCACTGTTAGCGGTGGGGAGTCCTGTCACAAGCTAGTGGTCGTTACACCGAGCCTCGGCATTGTCAGCGGCGGGGAGTCCTGTCACAAGCTAGTGGTCGTTACACCGAGCCTCGGCATTGTTAGCGGCGGGGAGTCCTGTCACAAGCTGGTGGTCGTTACACCGAGCCTCGGCATTGTTAGCGGCGGGGAGTCCTGTCACAAGCTGGTGGTCGTTACACCGAGCCTCGGCACTGTTAGCGGCGGGGAGTCCTGTCACAAGCTGGTGGTCGTTACACCGAGCCTCGGCATTGTTAGCGGCGGGGAGTCCTGTCACAAGCTGGTGGTCGTTACACCGAGCGGTGGGGAGTCCTGTCACAGCGGAAGTTAATGTGCCTCGTGTTGTATGGCATTTGCATTGATGAAGTAAGTTTGTCCCTCACTTTTGGTCAAGTGGGTGTTGTTCGAACTCTAAAAGTGCAAACGAGCCTAAGGTATAGCTAAACGCTATGGATTTGTTGCTGGGACGAATTCGATACCAGTGAGGAGTCGAAGGTTCCATCAGCTCCCTAGCTATATGCATCGTTAGCAGAGTATTGTTATAGGTGAAATACAACCCGGGCGGGGGCAAAAGTATGTACCAACATCTTGTTTTTTCTCGCATACGCTGTCCAGAAATCGATGAGCAAAAGAACTACCCTTGACGAAGCTGGAGATCGTTGTCAAACTTCTTGCATATATGTGTGTGGGAAAAACCAATGTGAAGGAAGCGTTGCTGATTCAGCAGATGGAAAATGCGCCCCCCCCCCCACACTCCTCACTGTTGTCACACCAAAGAACACTGGTAGAAGGCAACTCATATTCGCTGTAGGTTGCATGCGTGACAAAGAACAAATACTGGATGTACTTCTGTTCGCTGGCAGATCGACTCGAGCATTACAGGAGGAAACCAACCAACTGTATCACTGTTACTCTGCCTGGAGTACTGGGCCCCTAACCAACTGTTCGGCACCTCAGTCATCGCAGTCCTGACAATCGAGATGGCAGCGCCAGCCGGCAACCGCCAGCCTTCGAAGCCAACCACAGCTAGCGCACGCCCATCGCTCCCTCGCCTTCCGTTTGTTTTATCAGGCTTTTTCTGTGGTCGGGGGCAGAAAAACAAACGGTGCAGACGCGCAAAGAGCGTCATTGCGTTCCGCACCGCGCTGTATTAGCATACCTGGCACACTGTGACTGGCACAAAGGCACCACACTGGGTCATATTGTACATTGTGACCGGCACAAAGGCATCACACTGGGTCATATTGTACATTGTGACCGGCACAAAGGCATCACACTGGGTCGCATTGTACATTGGGACCGGCACAAAGGCATCACATGTACATTGGGACCGGCACAAAGGCATCCTCTGGGTCATATTGTACATTGTGACCGGCACAAAGGCATCACACTGGGTCGCATTGTACATTGGGACCGGCACAAAGGCATCACTCTGGGTCACATTGTACATTGTGACCGGCACAAAGGCATCACACTGGGTCACATTGTACATTGGGACCGGCACAAAGGCATCACTCTGGGTCGCATTGTACATTGGGACCGGCACAAAGGCATCACTCTGGGTCACATTGTACACTGTGACCGGCACAAAAGCATTACACTGGGTCACATTCAACACTGTGACCGGCACAAAAGCATCACACTGGGTCACATTGTACACTGTGACCGGCACCAAGGCATCACACTGGGTCACATTGTACACTGTGACCGGCACCAAGGCATCACACTGGGTCACATTGCACACTGTGACCGCCACAAAGGCATCATTGGGTCACATTGCACCAGTATGTTCACTCGACCCGCATCTCAGTTCAAGGGCCAGTCGTCTCAGTCTAGTGGCTAGTTCGGACGCAGGGGCGAGTCCGGGATATTACCAAAGGAGGTGGAACTTGCCAGGGGTGAGAAAAACGTCCTGGAAGTGAGGAATGCAGAAGAAGTTAAAGAAGTATTGAAAAGTTACCATAATACCAAGAGCTGAATAAAATCGTTGACGGAGCATCAAGATCGGTGAAAAGGAGGAAATTAGCCGCCTGGGGATTACCTATTCTGCCCTGGATGCATTCCAAGAGTGTAGCTTTTTCCAAAATGCTAGGGGGAGGAAAACCAGGATACAATAAGCCATTGCAGGGGCGGATCCAGGGATTGCTATGGGGAGTAGGACACAATTCCTCGGAGGGGCGTCTTCGGCGGAACAATTCGTTGAGTAGGGGTGGGGGCGGATGCATTCGAGCATACTGAAGAGGCGCCTTCTTCTCTCAAATGAGCGTTTTTGTCTCGAAAATGGCGATTTTGGCTGAAAATCAGCTAAGGGGGTGCACTCGAGCCTTCGAGTGCACTCGAGCCTTCTTTTCGGAGCCTCTGTATACGCCCCTGGCTATCTCTATTTCAGCATTCAATATTCAACGAACATCATATATTGATTGCAGCAGACGCTCAACTTTCTGGAGAAAATGCTATGCAATTAAGTATATATTATCGATGAGCGAACAACCATAGTTTATCTTTCTGTTTTGCCACAAATGCTACAATGTGTATGTGGGTGGGTGGGTGGGTGTGTGTGCATGTGCGTGTGTGTGTGAATGACGATGTTGGGAGACATGATGCATTGCCCATTGCTCATTTTTGAATATTGGAGGGAAATTTGAGAGGCACGTTCAATATTGGAGGGGCATGCGGCCTCCCAAAGAGGCACAACCTACGCCCCTGGTGTATTCCTTTCAAGAATGAGTGTTCGGAGTTTCTAGTGGCCTTGCACCGACGGCCAAGGGTCGTCCACAGGTTTCACTTCATCCTCCTGCTTATTGCGCAATGTCACGTGACACGTTCGCGTGGCTGAGCCTGTGCCTGTCGGCTAAATGAGCTGGTGTTTGACCACCGCATGCTAACAGCGTCTACATGACCACCGCGTGCTAACAGCGTCTACAATACCACCAGTGACCTGCTCCACATGCTGAGAATGACGCAGAATCGGGCGTGGCGCCAACGGCAAAATTGCACGGCTTTAGTCCACAGGACGGTATGCATAGGCGGAATGCAGTGACGCCCTTCCGAGGAAATGGCACCGCTCAGAGGGGATGGCGACCCTCAGAGGGGATGGCGACCTTCCAGACGGGTGTTCACCCATGGAAATGTCTGGATCCGCTCATGCCTTCACATGGCCATCGACCGGTACATACATATCTCACGAGATTGCTTGTATGTTGGAGTTGTATATACGCATACACATACACACACACACACATATATATATATATATTGTGTGGTAGATGCCGTGTGTGCATGTGTGCGTATGCTGCATGTATGCCATTTGTTAGGCGTCTCCTGTAACCACACATTTGATTATCACATCATTGCCGCCCCGGTAGCTCAGTTGGTTAGAGCGCTGGCAAGACATGGTTTCAGTCATTTCACGCGCTCGCATTTCGCCCCCGGCTAGGAGGGTCATTTGGCAATTGGTCCGATAAGGTCGGTTGCGACCTACCGGGGCGGCCGTATTGGTGCATTGACGGCAAGTTAAGCTCTCGGTCAAAATTTTACTGGTGAGCTGGAGTTCATGGATCGGGTGGTGGGGCCGGGGTTCACACAAACCCTGCTTAGCAATACAATCCTGGTACATAAAGCCACCCAGCAAGAATTCGAACTTATTTTTTGGTACGGGGCCCAAGTGACCTATTTATGTCAAAATATATGCACGCATATATATCTGTATGCATGCATATATGTATGCATATGTGTACAAATGCATACACACATCCATGCATACATACCTCCCCTCTACTTCACCAAAAATACACTATATCAGGCAGGACATTTGGGATGTGCACCAAGCCAAACGAGAAATTTTCGGAGCGCTTCGCGCGCCGAAAACCGTCTCGATACCGTTACCTTCTCTGGTTAGCCCCCTTAAGAACATCCTGGTTGCGCCCCCGCCATGGATGGTTACCAAGCTTCTTTGTGAAGCCACCTCAAACTATTGGTAGGGTGGATGGTATCAACCCCCGCCCAACCCACGCTAGTTCGGATCGGAATGGGGAGGGGGGGGGCAGTGCTGGGTAATTCCTTTCTATTCAACGTCATGTGTCTCATGATCGATTTCACTTCCTGCTTCTGGGGGCGCTTCTCAACCGCTTCCACGAAGGAGCCGTGTGAATACATGGCGTAGAATCTTCGCTATGCTTGTGTGTTCCAGCTATTGTTTTTTAATTATCTACGTGAAAGACTGTCAATTGTGCGGCTAATTATTTAGTCTCAATTTTAATGATTCAGTCTTAAAGTCACGGAGGTGGTGGTGGAACATTATATGCTTTCAGGAGTGCTCAAGCCAACCTTCCCCTCCCAAGCTGGCGCGAGCTCCCTGCCCCCGAATAATTTCGGATTTTAATTTGAGACTTTATGGAGTTGTCTCTCTCAAAGGATTTAGGTTCTTCCATTGCCTCCATGCACTAAGCCCTCCCAAATTTTGGGGCTCAGTTGAAGTTCTGCGTCAAGGAACAGGGACAAAATAAGAATAGGGATCACCAATACACCAAATAGGGACAAATAGGAACAAAATGCACCACTCATTGTGCTCGGGAAATCCCCTCAGGCGAGACCTCGGACGAGATGCTGCGAAGATCGGCGACCCGCGCACCGTTTCATGACCCCAGGAGGACGGAAGAGCCGCAATTGGCCTCTCCGCGTGTCACGTGAGAAGCACAATGGCCACGGCTGTGAATTGGAGCCGAAATAACGGGACGAAGAGGACTGGTACTTACCGTAATGGCCAGAAGCACGACGCCAATCCGCGCCATGCCCTTCATCCGGCTGCTGGTGTGTTGGTGTGTTGGTGTGTTGGTGTCTGGTGGTCGGTTGCTGGCTATTGGTTGTTGGTTGTCGGCCGATATCACTCAGCTGCACAAGCACACTCTCGCGGCCTGGTTTCGCATTGCACACGTGTATGGCACTGACGCGGGCGCCTCTCCGCAGCGGAGGAGCCGTCGGCGCCGGCCGCACGCGGCTCTTTCGCCAACACACTACCAGTTGTGAGGAAAGTGGAACTCGCTGGTTATGTGGGTCAGCGGCGACGGCGGCGGCCGCGCGCCGCCCGGCCCGGCCCGCGGCGCTGCTGGGGAGCGGCGCCGCCACCTGTTATGTGACCAACACCGGCAACCGAAGAAAGTGAGCCGCCGTTGGACACCTGCCCGCATAAACACGCCGTCGTCCTCTGTCGGCGGGCGCGCGGGACGCACAACTTCCCAGGCGTGGAATATCAGCTGCCCTGGTAGCTCAGTTGGTTAGAGCGCTGGCCTGCGTTCCGGCGGGACGGGGTTCGAGTCGCTTCACCTGCTCGTATTTAGCCCCCGGCTGGGAGGGTCAGTTGGCAACTGGCCCGATAAGGTCGGGGACGAGTTACCGAGGTGGCCGTGTTGACGGCACGCCAAACTTTCCGTCAAAATTATGCCGTTGAACTGGAATTCATGGATCGGGTGGCGGGACCAGGATTCACACAACAAGCTCTGCTTCACAATATGTAGTACCCTGGCCCATAAAGCCACCCCAGGAACCATTCGGGCTAAGTTTGTTCTAAAGAAAAGGCTGACACAGGTGTGGCTGCCGTCACTGACGGCAGTGACGGATCCGTCACTGACGGATTCATCCGGCCTTCAAAGAGGACTTTCAAAAGAAGACACTTTGCTTATGAGTCAATGAGGGACATTGTTTATTAGTCAATGGGTAACTTTGTTTATTAGTCAATGCGTAACTTTGTTTATTAGTTAATGCGTAACTTTGTTTATTAGTCGGTAAGTGGCGCAGCCGGTTAAGTACATGCCCCAGGCATATGGCGGACCAAATGATTACCAGACGTTCTTCGGGGCATGGAGACTTGCTGCTGAAGCAGCATCATGCCTTCGACGTTTGATCACTATTTATCGCCAGTTCGGGTGGTCACTTGGTACCCGCCTATTTGCACTGCGTACTCTGATATTCCTGGTGGTTAGTCGATTCCATGCAGTCACCAAGTCTTCTCCGGCCGATTGGGGACGGCTTTGTGCACGTTTTGTCACAATGCTTCAGAAAACGCCGAGTGCTCGCTTCAGTAGCGCGGTCACCGTGCGCGTGGTGGACACATAGCTGTCGCTCCCGAAAGTCTTCGATAACATCACGCATGGTGTACTTTGGTCGTCACCAACTCCATCTCAGCGCCTCGACCTAGGGTGGCGACAGTGAGAAGACTGAGCCCGGGTCGACTTGTGGGTTAGTTGAGATCGTTTGATCGTCCGCTGCAATTCAGTAGCGCAGCCGAGTGGTGTCGTAACGCCCCGTCCGATCGCACAATTCTTCGTCACTTCCCAATGGACATTCAATGGGTGAGTTTAACTTTATTTTTGTTTTAGCTTAAGTAGCTGTTGGTTGCCAGCAACGTAGGAAATATACTGAAAAGTTGTTCATTTGTATGTCGATTGAAGTCGCATTGTCATCGAAATATATTATAAACGTTTTTTTACACTGGATATTTGCGATATGTATCTCCTGCACTCTCTTCTGCAATGTACTTTTCATGTCCTGTGTGCCGTACCCACTGTATCCTTAAGTGGCTGTGTCAGCTTTAGTAGATCCTTAAGTCATGGCTGTATTAGCTTTAGTAGCTCGGGCACGGTCAGTGGAAGCATAATGATGATTTAATTTGCCAATAGTTGAAGCTTCATAATCAGCATCCCCAACATACTTGTGCATGGCAACAGCATGACGGGCCCACCTGACCATGGGTGTAGCCACAGTTCCCCACCATGGGTGTAGCCACAGTTTTGAAATTGTGAGGGGGAAACCAGGGGCGCGGGAAGTTTTAACAGAATAAAGAGGCAAGCCCCACCCCCCAACCCCCCACCCACCCAAAAAACCCACACACCAAAAAAATCATCCGATTTCAGCCACTTCATTTTCAAGGTCTGGTTTTCATATTTACCGTTGCTAAATCTGATATTTTAGGGGACAAAAAGTCCCACCAAAGTTAGCAAGTTGTACTGCTTAACACTGCCTACGAATGCCTAGCTTGATGTCCTATGCACTGGGCCGGGTTTCACAATCACCATAGAGCAATATCGTAATTACGTTAAACGTTGCCTTCTTGTAACAGGAAGGCAGAAAATATTGAACGATAGTTTTCTTGTATTGAATATTGACTTTCACTAACCTCTCGGCTCTCCCATGCTTTCCTGTTACACGGGGATACATTTCGATACAATATAAACGCGGAGCGGATACTGGAGTGGCACTAGGGGCATGGAAAGTGGGACTCTTGAACTTGAGCATCCTCCGACTTGGAAGACGCGACCTTAGGGAAGTGGTATATCAAGGCAGGATGAATTATGCCCTATATGCATAGGTGGAAGAACACCATCAAAGTTGAAGTTCCAAATAATTATGTCGGTGTTACATATTAAGCTAAAGAATGTGCCTAATATTGGGGAAAGTTGGTGCCGTGCAAGCGAAAGCTGGAATTGCATCTACAACACCACCTGCAGAGGCGGATCCAGGGGGAAACTGGGGGCATATCACCCCCCCCATCCCTCCCCCCGAAAGAGATGTGGCACCCCGTCGACTAGAAAAGGCGTCCTCAGGAATTTTTCGTGCACCCCGGCCATCCCCTGTTCAACGAGTTTTTTTTAAGCTGATCCAGAACAAGACTACTCATCTAGCTGTTCCCTCGGAGTAGAAAAGGCTATTCGTTCCACCGGCCACTATGTCACCAGCCATTTCACCACTACACCGTCCGGTGGTATGGCGCCCCTCCAGAACAAGTGCTTCCTCACCAGGGGCTTAGACAAGGGGGGACGCCCTCTCCGTTAACAAAACAATTCACACAAAATCGAACAGGAAATTTGTGAATTTGCACGACGCCAAACGAGAAATTTTCGGCTGGCTTCGCACGCCGAATGCTCTACAACATGACTTGCTTTTGGTCGGGCGTCCCCCGGGAGGAAAATCCTGACAGCGCCTCTGCCCCACGCCGATGCAAATTTATGGATCCGTCCCTGAATACTGCAAGATGACACTCTCGACACATGTCTGGATGGCACTCTCGACACATGCCTGGATGGTACTCTCGACACATGCCTGGATGGCACTCTCGACACATGCCTGGATGGCACTCTCGACACATGCCTGGATGGCACTCTCGACACATGCCTGGATGGTACTCTCGACATATGCCTGGATGGCACTCTCGACACATGCCTGGATGGCACTCTCGACACATGTCTGGATGGTACTCTCGACACATGTCTGGATGGCATCTCGACACATGCCTGGATGACACTCTCGACACATGCCTAGATGGCACTCTCGACACATCAATCGACACTCAGCCGTAATCAATCAATCCATAGCCGTAATCAGACCAAATGGCACAACAATCCGACAATGGCTCGTACATGACTGGAGCGCAGCGCACCACGAGTCGCTCCCGACCAGTTGGCTGATGCCCACTGCGCCGCTGAACACGTCCTTTTAAACTATCCAGCTTCTGGCCTCGTGACCTGACCTCAGGTCACGTTGGGACAATGCGTTGATTAATGAAACTAGCATTTCAGCCTTGGCCCAAGTGTAGTACAATGCTTGGAAAGTAAGTCTAGAGAAAGGTTAAATCAGATCAAATATGGGTAGTTCATCCGAGGTCAGGTCATCTCAGGCTATTGGTTGGTCAGCCAATGTCACGGCGTACAACTTAGCCGGCTCTAAACCCAAATTCAGATACGATTTCACGAGGAACAGCAACATTATATATATATATATATATATATATATGTGTGAGTGTGTGTGTATGATGCTACTGTATAGAATATACATCATGCTTTACCTCACCTGATGTCATTGATCTTTAACACATCTTAATCTAGAATGCTTCTTGCATGTTCTTTATCATTTCCGTTGTGAAAAAAAATCCCAACTTAAACGACCCTCACTCAGTACGATAGCAAGGTCGAAATTGACCTAACCTCCGGTCGGTAACCTTGCCCTTAATCAACATTTGGAGATAGCGGTTTGTTCCTCTTCATGGGAGGGCGACATGTTCTGAGCTTGGTGCTTGCATGCTACAACTACTCCGAATGGCGGCACTTCGAAGATTCTGGAACATTGCTCATCTTCACTGGTCCCAGGTCTCTGACGGCCTGGATCTGTCACTTGCACGAGATGTGCAAAAGAGATGCATGAGTAGCTACTGAAATTGGTGTGTCTCTCCATCCACTCATTCGACCGCTCCCTCACCCCCTCCCAAAGCCGAGGGAGACTCTCGAGAGCCAACCCGACGGTACAGCGATATCGTGTAGAATATTTAACCATCGCGATGGTTAAATATTCTGCACGATATCAGCTGATGGATAGCTTTAAATGAAATGATAGGAACCCATATGAATGTTGAAGATTATGTTGTTCAATACGAACGTGGAAAATATAACTAGGTATGCGGAAGCAACATGAAGGATGTTCAAGTTCTTGAAGTACCTACTAAATAAATGAGAAATGCAATTGTTGGCCTAGTCCGGCGTCATCGCCAGCCAGCCAGTGGTGTCCGTATTGATAACAGTGACCTAGCGCAATCTATGCTCAGCTGCTAAGGGACCCCCTCCTCCAAACCCCAATACACATTGTGTTAACAATGGCTCCTTAATTTCAGGGGAAACCATTCGGCAGATCATGACCGTGCTGAGTGCCACCCCGATCTGCTCCAAGGGCCCGTGTCACGAGGCACCCTCATCTAGAGGGTGGTCCAATGCGTCGAGGAGCACACCCTGACGGAAACAAACGATGCACTTTGGCTCTAATCTGCTTGGTATTGGCTTTCTCAGTGATCCATATGAGAAAAAAAAATAAAGCTGAAAGCTTTCGTGACATATATCCAGGCATGCACAATCCCAGTGGGTGATGGGTCTCGGGTCCCACACAGATCCTTCAAGTTTTACTAGCAGATGATTTAAGAATCTTTCGCAAGCCTAGTCCAGCAAATGAAGCGTAACACGTAGCGGTGTAGTTACTCGGCTTCTGTGTACATTCATCCATGTTTATTGTGTTTCCATGCACTGTTTGTGTAGTTAGACCTGGTGCTTCCCGGCTATGCCCAGTATGGCGTGAGCCTCCATACAAGTTCCCATGTTACAGTATTGCGTAGTTAGATGTAGCACTTCTCAGCTATGCTCTGTACGGTGTGAAGTGTGTTAATCAGTCCTTCGAAGGTGTCGTTCTACGTTGTTAGGCATCGCACTGCCCGGTCTGTCCGGTGCGGTATGCCTATGTATGCCTATGCCTATGAGTGCTAATGTAGGTTTGCATTTTCCGGCTGCGTCCGGTACAGTGTGGAAGGGCGTCTTGGTATGGCACTTCTCGGTTGTGTGCAGGAAGAAGTGTCCGTAAAATGCATCCAGCTTCCGGAGTCTGCCAATAATTATGCCAACGTTTGGGAGTACATGTATGGGTAGACTATGTGTGTTGAATTTAGGTGCATGGTGGCTAGTGAAAAAGCGAATCGAAAGCGGCATGCTGGCAAAGAGATTTCATGCAAATAGATGGCTCTTTGGACTTTGTCATAATTCAATGCTTTACTTTGTGTTACGATTAGCCAGCCATGCGTAGGGAAAGCACCCTGGTAAGCGCCCTTGTCGCTTCCTGAGCGGGTACTTACGAGCCGTCATAGGGATCATTCACGGTTCCAAGGCGGCGTTAACCCCCACCACCTCCCAAATCCACCACGGAGTGATGCTAATTTTCGAGATAGCACCCTCAAAATCAGTGCGGTATAGCAACATTTGGTGCTGTTTCTAACTCCAATGATAGCAGTGAGATGCTTGGAGTTAAGAGTCCTAAAATGGGGTAGTTAACGGATCAAGCTAAAACATTAGCACTCTAAGTGCACTCATTTTTTAAAGACACCCCTGGTATGTTCAAAGAAAACACCAGAAAGGGTACTCTTCATTTAGCACATTTGGGCATTCCTATTCCATAGCTCAGGATTCCCAGCACCATTCCTGCAGCTTCAGGTCCATGGCATTGCAGGTAGCATCCTAAAATGGATAGAGTTGTGGCTTTCAGATAGACAGCAGAGAGTAATGCTAAATGGTACAAAATCATCATGGCAAAATGTTCTCAGTGGAGTCCCTCAGGGGTCGGTATTGGGGCCACTATTGTTCATTATATTTGTGAATAGCATTGAATGTGGCCTAAGCAGTAAGGTTTTGAAATTTGCGGATGATTTGAAGATCTTTAGGGCAATGACAGGGCACAATGAGCAGGTTTTGCTGCAGAACGACTTAGACGAGCTTTTGAAGTGGTCCAAAAAATGGCAAATGAAGTTTAATTTTGATAAGTGCAAAGTCATGCATGTACGTAGGCAGAATATGAAGGTGCCATACTTGATGGGTGGCCAAGTATTATCTGTGACTCAGCAGGAGGACTTAGGTGTTATTTTGCACACAAAATTGGGGGCATCAGAACAGACCAAAGAAGCCAGGAAAAAGGCACTTAGAATGGTTGGGGCAATACAGAGGAATGTGTCATACAAAAGTGAGGAGGTCATCAGGAAGCTTTACTGTGCATATGTCACGCCACATTTAGAATACTGTGTCTAAGTTTGGTCCCCTAGTTATGCGAAAGATTGTTGGCTTTTAGAGAGAGTACAAAAGAGGGCAACAAAAATGGTTAATAGTATAGGCAACCTGGCATATGAGGAAAGATTGAAGAAATTGAATATGTTTTCACTTCGATATAGAAGGCTGAGAGGAGATCTCATCGAGGTTTTTCAATTTGTTCTTGGTCAGGAACAGGGATATCGCAGGGAAATGTTTGAATTTAACAGAAATGATGCAATTAGAGGTCATCAATTCAAAATTAAAGTTAATCACAGCAGGACAGGGTTAAGACAGTCTTTCTTCACCAACAGGGTAGTCAACCACTGGAACCAGCTGCCAGGAACCATTGTCAGTAGCACCACACTGAACATCTTTAAAAACGGCATAAACAATCATTATAAGAATAGGGGGCTTGTTTTTCTGTATTCCAGGTAGGGCTGATATACATATTTGGTGGGCAACTGGTTCAGTGTCCAAAAGTGCAACCAAGAAGGGCCCTTGTGGCTCATAGTTGCACTGATCTTTTATGTCTTTATGTCATTCCAGGAGAGGACACAAAGGTGGCACTGGGGGCATGCCCTCCCCTTCCATGGGAAGGTAGCTTCCCTCCGACCGGGAAAAGGCGCCCCTCCGGTAAGGCTCGAAAGCACCCCTCAATTTTGTTTAGCCAGAGGGGCCCTTTGAGAGGAAAGGTGCCTCCTTGGAAGTAAAAGCGCCCTCCGGAAATGCCCGAGTGCAATCTCTCCCCCCCCCCCCGGGTCCCGATGCTGGAAAGCGCGGCACGCACCCCAGCCACGGCGTCCTCACGCAAGCCGGACGACAGGTCATCCAGAAGCACGATCTCGCACTTGCGCTGATTCAGCTGGAGGTTAATCACAGCGAGCGCAGGCTACAAGGTTCGCAGCGTACGACCATTCCTCAAAATATTGATGGATGCAACTGCATACCTTTAAAACCGTGGATCTTGTAACATGTACCCCACTGCCTCCTAGATGATACATGCAAACTTTATCCCAAAAACCGGCCCTGAATGCATGCAATTTAACATTGCCGGAGCATCGTAAAATTTGGCGGTCGAGTATTGTGAGCTCGCAAATCTTGTCGCATGCTCATCGTTACTCGCCTTACTCTTCTGATGTTTTGCAGAACGGTCAATGACCGCCGCTACTGAGTTTGTCAGCTGACGTTGTGACTGCTGGAAGCGAGGATGTGTTGTGGAAGCCAACAACTCCGAAGCGTTTTCCTCAGCCTGTGGTCCAAGAAGTTCGATGACGTCAATGAAGTCATTTTATTCGTGCAGTAAAAATCTGACAGCGGAAATCGAATTCGTTCCTGAGTTCCAGAGGCTTTACTAGTGCAGAAGTTTTCTCTGTGCACTTTCTGAAAATAATACATTGAGCATAGATCGCTTGTCTGTGCCGTATGTCCTGATATTTATCAATGACTGCGAGCTCAGAAGTATTAATTAATAAGTTTGATCCGTGATAGTGTTTCGAAGCCAGTTACAGTTTGTGTTTGGTGCCTTGTGGGTGGGTGCAGTCGCAGTCTGGTTCGTGGTGGCACGGAACAAAGGGCGGCTGGTCAGAATATCGTGTCACATCTGAAAGAATGCCGAGCCATAGGCGCAGACGTGACAGAACAGAAGTCAGCTGCTGCCTGAAATATGTTATTTTCGGATTCAATATTATATTTTGGGTAAGTCTATTCCTGCCCACATGCCTGTTGCTTGCCTGTTGCATGGAGGTAGGTAAGCACCTAGGCACCTACCTACCTAGGCGTACCTACCTCCTAGTAGTTGCCTAGTTAGGTACCAGGATTAGGTTGTCCTCTAAAGTGAATATGGGATTTTGAGAAGAAACTATCCCACTGCTGTGCTTATTAACATGTTTATGATGACATGACCACTCATCTGTTGCAAATGCTTCATTTTCTGTTGCCAATGCGATTTTCACATGTACTGCATATGGTTAACTACTTTGATAGTCTAAGGTATGGTAATCTGGACAAAATCTTGTCTTGTACCTTTCCCTTCAAACACCAGGTACAGCCAATTTGCTCCAAGAGGTGTGGCTGATGCACCCTGATAGGCACTGTGGGTATTCTTCAAGTATTACCCCTCACACTTCTTTTATCTCAACAATGTATCCAAGCCACCATCAGCTGACTGCCAGTCAGCTGTTGGTGACGTCACTCAAATGTACCGACACCCCCGCAGCTGGGTGCACTGAATGATCCAAGGGTGTCACCAGGAATATTTATAAGGGTCAGGTCAGGTTAGGTTAGGTTTTCACCATCGTGAAATAGCATCTGCACACCCTCCCCTCTGTGTGTTTGAGTGACGTCACCAACAGCTGACTGGCAGTCAGCTGACGGTGACTCGGATGCATTGTTGATATAAAGTAAGTGTGAGGGGTAATACTTGAAGATTACCAGCACTGTGTGCATGATTACCCTGGTGTGCTGTCAAAAGGCTGGTTGCATATGGGATGGATGAAAAGTATGGAAGGAATAAAACTCATGATTCACTGTAAAACCTGTGGCTGTCCGTCAGGTGTTCCACTTTTTCCTGAAGTTATTCATGGTCATGGTTTGTAAAAAAAAATATACTATTCCTGGATTTTTGTCATCCAGAACATTATCCTCCAGGAATTATCCTTTCATTTTTCTCCTTTAGAGGTTGTATCGTGCTGTTTATCAATGAACTAGGTACTCTGTGAAAAAGAGCCAAAGATTTGCTGGAAAGTGCAAACTAAGATTTTGGTTGTACAGTTTGACAAAAATATATTCTCTGTATTTGATTGCTCCAAAATTTTCCTCTCCATGTAGGAATAAGAAGCATAAATTCAACCATGTTTGTGGTTGTTTTCATCATCACTACCAGGTATTGCTAACAAGTGATTTAATTCAGTAAATTTGCATTTTAGTAAGTTAATAAGATTTTGAGTGAAATAAATGTATGGATACCTTCTTTGCAAACATGATTAAGACAATGTGACCACTCATTTCTGGTGCAAATGCATACTTTTCAGTGGATGAGCAGAATTATATGCAGGAAAAATACTAACCTGACTTATCCCAGGGCTGAACAATAATGAGCAGCTGTTGGTATGCCAATTAGCTGCATATATGATGCACATAGAGATTGTGACCAATATCAGTTGTTATATGTGCTTGCTGCAAGTTAACTGATTGCATTGTGACATTTTTTTGTGAATAGCAAGAATAGTTTTCATTGAACAAACAGCTGTATTTAATTTACATCAAATCTCTTCCACTGTAGCCTGGCTGATGTGGCAGCATGTATGGCTATATCATTTTGAACTGGTGAAGTTCTGAAGTCATAAGCAGCCCATCCAGGTTAAGTCTGTAAAGGGAAGATACCATAATCCTGGCAAATAGACACTCATCACCCCAACCAACACCACATCCCTAATTCCAAAGAATCCATCTACCAACCTCCCACACACCCATCAATGCCTATCTACCTTATCTATCCAGCTGCATGCTCTCGATCCCTGTAACACACATGGCTTGAGTGCCCTACCAGTAATTTTTCTACTCCACCCATGCCTGCTTAAATGGGTCTGTACAGTGCACACCTGCTTAGCATAAATTTCATGCTATCAGCTGCTACTTAAAACTGAAAAACAAGATATTGCAGCCTAAAAAAGTTGTTTGCCCTATTTTTAAATATATTCATTGATGGATTCCCCACAACATCAGCAGGCAGACTATTCCACTGATCAACAATATAGTCATAAAGTCATAAAGTGTTGAGGCTTAATACGAACCACAGGGGACCATCTGGGTTAAGCCTTTCTAGAAAGGATACCAGAAAAGTACATGCTCACACTCCAATCAATCCATTATACCAAGTTCCAAGGGAGCTATATATCCCAGCCTATCTAGCACCATTCACCTGATATTGCATATAAATCCTTTGACTAAAAACCTGTTGTCACTTAACTGTCCTACACCTTGATTTGTCTACCCTGAATTAATGACCCTGATGTGATATTCTAAAAATAAAAGGGTATCATTCAGATTGACGTGATTGAACGCTTTAACAATTTTATGCATTTCAATAATATCACTCCTTAATCAACTATACTTGAGTGAGTACATATCTAATGCCATAAGCATTTCCCCATATTCTAAATTACCTAGTCCACTGATGAGCATAGTGTCTTTGTGCTGCACTTGTTATAGCATATCTATATATTTTTCTTAGTAGGGGTTCCATGTCTACATAATTTTCTGAGTGGGGTTGCACATAGCCCAAATACATTTCTTTTCATGACTTCCTTGCTCTTATACCTCACACTCCTATTAATGATTCCCAGCATTCTGATTGCCCTATTCCTAGCAGAAGCACAGTTTTTCTGCCTTAAGGTCATTTGAAACTATCTTTAAGGTCACCTCAACCTCTTTCCTCTTCAATAGTGTCTCACAAATCTCTTGGACTTTTTGAATTTTGCTACAGAACAATTTGATCAGGGAAATCAGGTTGATGTAGCATATCTTGACTTTAGTAAGGCCTTTGACAAGGTACCCCATAAACGGTTAATGATGCAGCTTCAGGTCCATGGTATTGCAGGCAGCATCCTAAAATGGATAGAGTTGTGGCTTTCAGATAGACAGCAGAAAGTGATGCTAAATGGTACAAAGTCATCATGGCAAAATGATCTTAGTGTAGTCCCCCAGGGGTCGGTACTGGGACCACTATTGTTCATTATGTATGTGAATAGCATTGAATGTGGCCTAAGCAGTAAGGTTTTGAAATTTGAGGATGATTTGAAGATCTTTAGGGCAATAACAGGGCACAATGAGCAGGTTTTGCTGCAGAAAGACTTAGACGAGCTAGTGAAGTGGTCCGAAAAATGGCAAATGGAGTTTAATTTTGATAAGTGCAAAGTCATGCATGTAGGTAGGCAGCATATGAAGGCTCCATACTTGATGGGTGGCCAAGTACTATCTGTGACTCAGCAGGAGAAGGACTTAGGTGTTACTTTTAACACAAAATTGGGGGCATCAGCACAGATCAAAGAAGCCAGGAAGAAGGCACTAAGAATGCTTGGGGCAATACAGAGGAATGTGTCATACAAAAGTGAGGAGGTCATCAGGAAGCTTTACTGTGCATATGTCAGGCCACATTTGGAATACTGTGTCCAAGCTTGGTCCCCTAGTTATGAGAAAGATTGTTGGCTTTTAGAGAGAGTACAAAAGAGGGGCAACAAAAATGGTTAATGGTATAGGCAACCTGGCATATGAGGAAAGGTTGAAGAAATTGAATATGTTTTCACTTAGATATAGAAGGCTGAGAGGAGATCTCATCGAGGTTTTTAAATTTGTTCTTGGTCAGGAACAGGGATATCTCAGGGAAATGTTTGAATTTAACAGAAATGATGCAATTAGAGGGCATCAATTCAAAATTAAAGTTAATCACAGCAGGACAAGGTTAAGACAGTCTTTCTTCACCAACAGGGTAGTCAACCACTGGAACCAGCTGCCAGGAACCATTGTCAGTAGCAACACACTGAACATCTTTAAAAACGGCATAGACAATCATCATATGAATAGAGGGGGCTTGTTTTTTTGTATTCCAGGGAGGGTTGATCGACAGGGAGAAGATGGGAGTTGGGAGGAGTTTGTAATTGTTGAGTGTGTTATGCAATAGCAAGTGAGTCTCTTGACCCATGTTGGCACGATGGGTGTGATGGGAGGAGCTTGTGATTGTTGAGGGTGTTATGCGGTAGCAAGTGAGTGGTGCTAGATTGGCTGGGGTATATAGCTTCCTAGGGATAAGGGATTGATTGGGGTGAGAGTATGTACATTTCTAGTACCTTTTCTAGATAGGCTTAACCCAGATGGGCCCCTGTGACTCTTATTAAGCCTAAATACTTTATGACTTTATGACAATAACATCCGGTTTTCTACCTCCCATTGTATTTCTGAATGTCTCATCTCTAATCCCCAGATGCATAACCTTGCATTTTTCATAGTTGCCATTGATCATTCTACTTTTTAGATCCTCCAAGTCTAGTTGAATATTAGTATATTCATCACTACTGTTAGCCACTCCTACCAACTTGATGTAATCAGCAAATTTGAACACCCTATTCCTCAGCCCTACCCCATTATTATTCACAAAGAGGATGAAGAATGAAGAGAAGTGGTCCTAGATCAGAACCCTGTGGAACTCCACTCAGAATATCCTTCCTCCTTCCATTCAGATTTACATCCGTTTAATGCTACCCTTTGTTTCTGTCCCCTTAACCATGTTCAATCCAACCTACAACTTGTCCATCAATCCCATGCTGCTCTAGTTGCTGAATTAGATGCTAACATGGAACTTTATTAAAAGCTCAAGTACACAGCACCCATCCGGCTTTGATTGTCTACTTCTTTAGTTACATACTCAATATCAATAGGTTGGGCGCTGTATGACCATCGCAGTCGATGCGCCCCTAAGCTCAAATAACCAACCAATATCAATACATTTGTTAAACAAGATCCTTGAGATCAATATCCATGTTGAGTATCCCTTAAAAAGTTGTGCATATCTAGATGAGTCTGAATATTCTGTTAGACCAGTTTGTCCAGTGCCTTGCAAACTGTTGAGGTCAAACTGACTGGCATGTAGTTTCCTACACACATGATGCTTCTCTTTTTGAAAATTGGTACTACATTTGCATTTTGTCAATCTTCAGGTACTTCAGAATACTCCATAGACCGCCTGAAAATGATAAATATGGGAACTGTCAATGCTCTAGCATGCTCTGCTAAGATCCTAGCATATATATCATGTAGTCCAGAAACTTTATTTATTAGGTTTTATATTCTGCAACTGTTTTTCTACAACTTTGGCGGTTATTGTAAGGTCCCCAACCTGTCATCTACCATGGCATAACTTTCAGTTGTTTCCAATTTACTGAGTTATCTTTTGTAAAGGCTGATGAGAAATGTTTACTTAGGGATTCCACCATATCACTATCACCATCCACTATTTCACCACCTGCATTTGGCATGTGCTGAAGTTGCCCGACATGGTCGGGGGACAAGTGGTCTAGGGGTAAGATGCTCGTCTCGCAATCGAAAGATTGTGGGTTCGAATCTCACCTGTCGCTACTCTTCGCCCGCGACCAATCGGCGTGAGAGATTGGCGACGCCATATGACTCAACGGTCGACGTGTCGTAAAACCAATAACCAACCAACCCGACATGGTCGACTTTGGACAGCTCGGTAGTGTTGGCCACCTGCAGTGTTGCAGCAACATATTTCAGTACAATGAAATGTTAACCTCAACAATTCACACAGTATTGTAATATAGATTAGCTGCAACTATCCTTTGCTATGCACAGTTATGGTAGGGTAAGATCCAATTATAGTCAGGCTTAATTAGTTCAAGGTGGTAGTCACGTATGCTTCTGCCAGGTGTCGTGTCGGCAGCTCCCTGACGTCTGACCGGTGTCGTGTCGGCAGCTCCCTGACCTCTGACCAGCGTCGTGTCGGCAGCTCCCTGACCTCTGACCGGTGTCGTGTCGGCAGCTCCCTGACCTCTGACCAGTGTCGTGTCGGCAGCTCCCTGACCTCTGACCAGTGTCGTGTCGGCAGCTCCCTGACCTCTGACCGGTGTCGTGTCGGCAGCTCCCTGACCTCTGACCAGCGTCGTGTCGGCAGCTCCCTGACCTCTGACCGGTGTCGTGTCGGCAGCTCCCTGACCTCTGACCAGTGTCGTGTCGGCAGCTCCCTGACCTCTGACCAGTGTCGTGTCGGCAGCTCCCTGACCTCTGACCAGTGTCGTGTCGGCAGCTCCTTGACCTCTGACCGGTGTCGTGTCGGCAGCTCCCTGACTTCTGACCAGCGTCGTGTCGGCAGCTCCCTGACCTCTGACCAGTGTCGTGTCGGCAGCTCCCTGACCTCTGACCAGTGTCGTGTCGGCAGCTCCCTGACCTCTGACCAGCGTCCTGTCGGCAGCTCCCTGACCTCTGACCGGTGTCGTGTCGGCAGCTCCCTGACCTCTGACCAGCGTCGTGTCGGCAGCTCCCCGACCTCTGGCCGATGTCGTGTCGGCAGCTCCCTGACCTCTGACCAGCGTCGTGTCGGCAGCTCCCTGACCTCTGACCAGCGTCGTGTCGGCAGCTCCCTGACCTCTGACCGATGTCGTGTCGGCAGTTCCTCGGATTCTCCATCCTGGCCATCGGCGTATGGGCGTGGTCGGAGAAGAACACCTTCAGCAACCTCAGCAAGCTGACGCACATCCCGATGGACCCGGCGTTCATGTTCATCGTCGTCGGCACCATCACGTTCGTCATCGGATTCACCGGCTGTGTCGGCGCTCTGCGGGAGAACACCTGCCTCTTGGCTTTCGTGAGTAGTTTTATTCAATTTTTAATGGTACTTGGCATACCCGCTGGAGACCACGAATGAATCTTCTTGCAGGGGGCATTAATCGTTAGCCTGAGATGTTGAGATGTTCGAGCGTTTGGGGGGGGGGGGAGAGTAACACAACAGACCCCAGCCTAAATATAGGGTCAGTGCCGACTGGTCGTGTGTGTCGGTACCGACTGGCCGTGTGTGTCGGTGCCGTGTGTGTCGGTACCGACTGGTCGTGTGTGTCGGTGCCGACTGGCCGTGTGTGTCGGTACCGACTGGCCGTGTGTGTCGGTACCGACTGGCCGTGTGTGCCGGTGCCGACTGGTCGTGTGTGTCGGTGCTGACTGGCCGTGTGTGTCGGTACCGACTGGCCGTGTGTGTCGGTGCCGACTGGCCGTGTGTGTCGGTACCGACTGGCCGTGTGTGTCGGTACCGACTGGCCGTGTGTGTCGGTACCGACTGGCCGTGTGTGTCGGTGCCGACTGGCCGTGTGTGTCGGTACCGACTGGTCGTATGTGTCGGTACCGACTGGCCGTGTGTGTCGTGTGCCAGTGCTGTAGTGATAAATTATTCGTGAAATTGGGTGGAATATACCACTTTCCGAATACTCAATCGACATCCTTCTCCAAGAAGTATCGACATCCTGCCTTTTGATGCGTGCTTATGAAGTCATTGTGTCTGCTTTCTAACAGCATCTCTTTCCTAAGTATCATGCTTATACTCTCGATAAGGGATGGTGATACACGAACATTTTGCAATGCAATTTCAGGCAAAGGGATTGCCTATAATATGATATGGCATACAATACCAGTCTATAGCATAGGTATTTTTTCTCGCTATCACGAAAATAGCCCTTCATAAATTATGAATTCCAAAACAAATGATAATAGTACAGTCATACAATAATGGTACTTATTGTACAGTCCTAAGGACGCCATTCGCTCAAATTTTGGTCTGCACGACGTTAAAATCATTTTGAATGACACTAATTTCATGACAAATTTCGACATCCTACTGTGCTCGTTTCGACATCTCACACCTAACGAAAAACCATTATTTTAAGACTGCAGTGCCGACTGACCGTGTGCGTCGTGTCGTCCACAGTACGCCATCTGTCTGGCGATCCTGCTGCTGATCGAGATGACCAGCGGCATCCTCTGCTTCATCTTCAAGAACTGGTTCAAGGAGCAGGCCACCGACGGCTTCCGCGCCTTCATAGTGCACTACCGCGACGACCCGGACCAGCAGAACCTCATCGACTGGATCCAGGAGGGATGGGTCAGTGGACAGGCCGCCGCTCGGCGGTCACTCGGCGCACTCTCCCTGCGATCCACACAGGAGTGGCTCTCAATAGCAGAGTCATTGTGACTGCTAATCTGCCTAGGGCTGGAGTCTCCCCTGAGTGGAGCTCTAGGGCACTGGCAGCCAATGCCAGGGTAGGTAGGCTCTGCAATGAGTTAGGTTTGACCTTTGTTGACAAGTGGTGCAGGTTTTATGGCTCGTGGGACCTCTATGAGAGGGATGGCCTGCACTTCTCCGAGAAGGGGTGCAAGTGTTAAGCAAAGTATATGAGCACGTCCTTCAGGGAAACTAGACAATGGGGTGGGGAGGGAAGAAGTGGCATTGCCATCTCAGGGATATGCCAATAGTGACAGCCTAGGCAATATAACCTGACAGTCAGCAAATGGGGATAGCAGTAGTTCAATATATCTATATATATATATATATATATATATATATATATATATATATATATATATATTCAATAATATTTAATTATCGATTTATTAATTAATAATTAGTTAATTTAGATTTAATTCAATAATATTAAAAACACTAATATTCAATAAAGGGGTCCGTCAGTGAAAGGGGGTGGTGTAGTGCTCTATGTGAATAGCTTATTCAGTTCTCAAAAAGTAGCAGATGGGGTTAAAAAAAAATGTGTGTGAGGTCTATTTGGCTTGATGTTGCTGTGGGAAAAGGCAACAGCAATAAACTGAGGATAGACGCTTTGTACCGATCAGAAACCTTGCCACATTCTCAGTAACTGGAGTTCGATAAGGTGATGTGCGAGGAAATCAGTACAAACTTTCGGAGGAAATGCCTTATTCTTGGTGACTAATCTAAAAGGATATGAAAATGTTGGTGTTGGCTCCCCATCATGTAAACTGTTTAGGAAATGCCTTGAAGAGGACCTGTTCTTACACCAGTTTGTAACGGAACCAACTAGGCAGGGCTCATTCTTGGACCTTGTCTTCTCAGATTTAAGTGATTTAGTTCAAGACTTGACTGTAGGAGAAACTCTGGGAAGAAGTGACCATAACATAGTGAGATTCAAGGCAAAAGTGGAGGGCACAAACAAGGATAATTTGGCAAAGGTTCGACATTTTAACAGGGCAGACTTTGACTGCATGAGAGCGACTTTAAGTGCCATAGAATGGGAAGAAGAATTATCCAATTTAAATGCCTGTGAAATGTGGCCAAAGATAAAATCTTACTTGAGGGAAATCCAGATTAGACATGTCCCCAAAGGCAAAGGCGCAAAAGAAGGGTAGGAAAGCCCACATGGCTTACCCCAGATTTGATAACAGCAATTAAGGTTAAGAAAGGTGCATTTAGAGTATTTAAGGAAGCTTCAAATATCGTAAATATAAGGTCGTATCAAAAAGCTAGAGACGCTGTGAAGCAGAAAACCAGAGCAGCAAAGCGAGCGAAATGATTGGATTCAAGTCAAGTAAAGTTTCAAGCACAATTGGTCCACTGGAAGTAAATGGGACTATATTGAGTGAGGATGATGAGATGGTTGAGGAGCTGAGCAAGCAGTTTGGTTGGTTATTTGGGTTTAAGGGCGCTTCGACCAAAGCGTGATCATTTAGCGCCCATGGGCAAGCAGTTTAAATCAGTGGTTACATTGGAAGATGTGACTAATCTGCCAACCGTACAACACAGTTCAGTGACAGGTGATCAGATAAGCGATGTTGATTTCATTGATAGTAATGTTGTTTTCAATTATATCAGGAAAATAAAGCCAAACAAGGCAGCAGGACCTGATGGAATTTATGCTAGGGTATTGCGGGAAGCTGAAAAGGAACTGGAAATTCCACTTAGTATAATATTTTGTAGATCAGTTTCACAAAATGAAATTCCAACAGATTGGAAAAGGGCAAATGTAGTTCCTATTTTCAAGAAAGGAGAAAGAGGGAAAGTTGAAAACTATAGGCCAGTAAGCCTCGCATCCCTAGTCTGCAAGGTACTCGAATCAATTATCAAGGATAGAATAGTTAGTTTTCTGGAAGGAAACATTGATTCAAGATGCTCAACATGGGTTTAGAAAAGGGCGATCGTGTCTCACAAATCCCTTGTACTTTTTGAATTTTGTTACAGAACAATTTGATCAGGGAAATCAGGTTGATGTAGCATATCTTGACTTTAGTAAGGCCTTTGACAAGGTACCCCATAAACGGTTAATGATGCAGCTTCAGGACCACGGTATTGCAGGTAGCATCCTAATATGGATAGAGTTGTGGCTTTCAGATAGACAGCAGAGAATGATGCTAAATGGTACAAAGTCATCAAGGCGAAATGTTCTTAGTGGAGTCCTCCAGGGGTCAGTACTGGGGCCACTATTGTTCATTATATTTGTAAATGACATTGAAAGTGGCCTAAGCAGTAAGGTTTTGAAATTTGCGGATGATTTGAAGGTCTTTAGGGCAACAACAGGACACAATGAGCAGGTCTTGCTGCAGAAAGACTTAGACAAGCTTGTGAAGTGGTCCGGAAAATGACAAATGAAATTTAATTTTCAGTGCAAAATCACAACAACAACAAAATTGAGTGCAAAATTAAGTGCAAAATCATGCATGTAGGTAGGCAGCATATGAAGGCTCCATACTTGATGGGGGGCCAAGTACTATCTGTGACTCAGCAGGAGAAGGACTTAGGTGTTATTTTGAACACAAAATTGTGGGCAGTAGAACAGACCAAAGAAGCCAGGAAGAAGGCACTAAGAATGCTTGGGGCAATAAATAGGAACGTAACATACAAAAGTGAGGAAGTCATCAGGAAGCTTTACTGTGCATATGTCGGGCCACATTTGGAACACTGTGTCCAAGCTTGGTCCCCTAGTTATGAAAAAGATTATTGGCTTTTAGAAAGAGTACAAAAGAGGGCGGGGACGAGTGGTCTAGGGGTAAGATGCTCGTCTCACAATCGAAAGGTTGTGGGTTCGAGTCTCACCTGTCGCTACTCTTCGCCCGCGACCAATCGGCGTTAGAGATTGGCGACGCTGCATGACTCAACGGTCGACGTGGCGTAAAAACCAATAACCAACCAACAAAAGAGGGCAACACAAATGGTTAATGGTATAAGCAACCTGGCATATGAGGAAAGATTGAAGAAATTGAATATGTTTTCACTTAGATATAGAAGGCTGAGAGGAGATCTCATCGAGGTCTTCAAAATTGTTCATAGTCTGGAACAGGGATATATCAGGGAAATGTTTGAATTTAACAGAAATGATGCAATTAGAGACCATCAATTCAAGATTAAAGTCAATCACAGCAGGACAAGGTTAAGACAGTCTTTCTTCACCAACAGGGTAGTAGAACATTGGAGCCAGCTGCCAGAAACCATTGTCAGCAGCAGCACACTGAACATCTTTAAAAACAGCATAGACACTCATTATAAGAAAAAATATATATATTCCAGGGAGGGCTGATCGACAGATTTGGTGGGCAACTGGTTCAGTGTCCAGAGTGCAACCAAGAAGGGCCCTTGTGGCTCATAGTTGCACGGATCTTGTATGTCTTTATGTCGTGGCGAGGCACTCCGCATAGCGTGGAAACGGTCAGCAATGTGGCCGAGGCTGTTTTCAATGTGCTATCAGATGTAACCAGTGTGGTGCAACACACCTTTGTCATTAGAGGTGTTGGGAAACCCCTTTGTAGTGGTCAGAACTATGTCAATATACATATATATATATATATATATATATATATATATATATATATATATATATATATATATATATAAAATTTCAACATTTCCTTATGAAATTTGCTGTCAAGTATCATGCAAACAACCACCAAATTAATCTGGTTCTCGCTGATGATATGATGATGATGATGATGAAGAATGTAATGGCGTGTGCTTTGCATAAGTGTGAGTGCAAAGTAAGATGGATGCAGTTTGAAAGTTGTTCTCCGAATTGGCGTAATAATTGTTTCATAGAATGAGTGAGATTAATTTTGAAACGAATAGTCGATTAAGGTGACGTAGTGGGTTTTGTCTTTGCTGGGCAGGATGGCTTTCCAATTTCCGTATCACCGCTCAGTGTCCAACTGCGGATTTGAGTGTGACGTCGCTCAGAACGAAACGGTTTTTAATTCTCGCTCCCACGTTCCTTTAATAACTTTCCACATCTCCCTTCTCTTTTATGGTAGACTTCGAAAGTATAAAGATCACCGTTTCATATTGGTCCATAACATCACAAGCTGGGTCATTTAATTTTTAAGTGTTTTGCTTCAGTGTTGTACTTTCCCAATTAATGGTATTTTATTTATTATTATCAATTATTATTAATGGTAAATTTAGTAGCCCACGAGGATGAGATTAAGATCTCGTCTCTCTCCCTCTCTCTCCCCACCTACACTGGGGCCGCGGTAGCTCAGTTGGTAGAGCGTCCGACTCTTGATCGCAAGATTGTGGGTTCGAATCTCACAGCCGACGGAATTTACCGAGTTCACCCGCGACCAATCGGCGTGAGAGGTTGGCGATGCTATATAACCTAGCGGTAGAATGCGTCGTAAAAGAACCCAAGGTTCTTCTTCTTCCCCAGCTACACTGCTGCGGTGTGGAGGGCCCCCAGGACTGGGACGGTAACTGACTGACCTTCTCTCTCCCCAGCTACACTGCTGCGGTGTGGAGGGCCCCCAGGACTGGGACGGTAACTGACTGACCTTCTCTCTCCCCAGCTACACTGCTGCGGTGTGGAGGGCCCCCAGGACTGGGACGGTAACTGACTATCCCTCTCACTCTCCCCAGCTACATTGCTGCGGTGTGGAGGGCCCCCAGGACTGGGACGGTAACTGACTATCCCTCTCGCTCTCCCCAGCTACACTGCTGCGGTGTGGAGGGCCCCCAGGACTGGGACGGTAACTGACTGACCCTCTCTCTCCCCAGCTACACTGCTGTGGTGTGGAGGGCCCCAGGACTTGGACGGTAACTGACTGACCCTCTCTCTCCCCAGCTACACTGCTGCGGTGTGGAGGGCCCCAGGACTGGGACGGTAACTGACTGACCCTCTCTCCCCCAGCTACGCTGCTGTGGGTGGAGGGCCCCAGGACTGGGACGGTAACTGACTGACCCTCTCTCTCCCCAGCTACACTGCTGCGGTGTGGAGGGCCCCCAGGACTGGGACGGTAACTGACTGACCATCTCTCTCCCCAGCTACACTGCTGCGGTGTGGAGGGCCCCCAGGACTGGGACGGTAACTGACTGACCCTCTCTCTCCCCAGCTACACTGCTGTGGTGTGGAGGGCCCCCAGGACTGGGACGGTAACTGACTGACCCTCTCTCTCCCCAGCTACACTGCTGCGGTGTGGAGGGCCCCCAGGACTGGGACGGTAACTGACTGACCCTCTCTCTCCCCAGCTACACTGCTGCGGTGTGGAGGGCCCCCAGGACTGGGACGGTAACCGGTACTTCAACTGCTCGGCCGTGGCCGTCGGCAGCAGCGAGGCCTGTGGCGTTCCATTCTCCTGCTGCATCCGCGAGCCGAACGTCAGTGCAGCCCCCCCCCCACCCACCATCGTGTGCCAAGTGCCAACGTTCTGCATACCATGAACGTTGGCACGTGCAGCGTTTCGGTAGAGCAATCATCGTACCCGTGTGAACGTTGGTTCTTGATCGAAGGACGGGTCGTTTTTCCTTTAGTTCAACTAATGTATTGCTGATGCCATTGTATTTCCTTAGTCATGAACAATATTGGTTTTATTTCATGAATGCATTTAGGCTTATGTGACAACCGCTCCGTTGTCAGTGCAATATTGTGTGTTTTTTATATATTATAATTGCATTACCTACTATCTCATCCAGGTATGTTGTCAATTTCAATTAACAGGTTTACAGACTTTTAATTCATATATAGATTTCGTCCCTTCTGTAAATATAACCCACATGGGTTGACGCACCCTAAAACCCCAATAATCATCATCGTCCCTTCTGTGGGTGCCGCTGCACCATATCCCGTCTCACTAACCCTGTCCGCGGGCGCGGCCGTAAATCATGTCCTGGGTGCGGTTGCACTACATACCATTGCACTCTGTCAGTACAACTGTACCATATACCACCACAACATCTGCCAGTACAGCTGCACCATATACCACCACAACCCTGTCAGTACAACTATACCATATACCACCACAACCCTGCCAGTACAGCTGCACCATATACCACCACAACCCTGCCAAGACATCTGCACCATATACCGTCACAACCCTGCCAGTACAGCTGCACCATATACCGTCACAACCCTGCCAGTACAGCTGCACCATATACCACCACAACCCTGCCAGTGCAGCTGCACCATGTACCACCACAACCCTGCCAAGACATCTGCACCATATACCGTCACAACCCTGCCAGTACAGCTGCACCATATACCGTCACAACCCTGCCAGTACATCTGCACCATATACCACCACAACCCTGCCAGTACAGCTGCATCATATACCACCACAACTCTGTCAGTCCAGCTGGCACCATATACCACCACAACCCTGTCAGTACAACTGTACCATATACCACCACAACCCTGCCAGTACAGCTGCACCATATACCACCACAACCCTGCCAAGACATCTGCACCATATACCGTCACAACCCTGCCAGTAAAGCTGCACCATATACCGTCACAACCCTGCAGTACAGCCTTACCATATACCACCACAACCCTGCCAGTACAACTGCACCATATACCACCACAACCCTGCCAGTACAACTGCACCATATACCACCACAACCCTGCCAGTGCAGCTGTACCATATACCACCACAACCCTGCCAGTACAACTGCACCATATACCACCACAACCCTGCCAGTGCAGCTGTACCATATACCACCACAACCCTGCCAGTGCAGCTGTATCATATACCACCACAACCCTGCCAGTACAGCTGCACCATATACCGTCACAACCCTTTCAGTACAGCTGTACCATATACCACCACAACCCTGACAGTACAGCTGCACCATATACTACCACAACCCTGCCAGTGCAGCTGCACCATATACCACCACAACCCTGCCAGTGCAGCTGTACCATATACCACCTCGACCCTGCCAGTACAGCTGCACCATATACCACCACAACCCTGTCGGTACAACTGTACCTTATACCACCACAACCCTGCCAGTGCAGCTGCACCATATACCACCACAACCCTGCCAGTACAACTGCACCATATACCACTACAACCCTGCCAGTACAGCTGCATCATATACCACCACAACTCTGTCAGTCCAGCTGGCACCATATACCGTCACAACCCTGCCAGTACAGCTGCACCATATACCACCACAACCCTGCCAGTACAGCTGCACCATATACCACCACAACCCTGCCAGTACAGCTGCACCATATACCACCACAACCCTGCCAGTACAGCTGCACCATATACCGTTCCACTAAATGTGTCTGTTTTGCTGCAGGAACTCATCCGCAACAAGCAGTGTGGCCACGACGTCAGGAGTGCGGACTACGTGAGTGAGGCGGGGGTCGCCACTGTCATCCACAGAACTTGCCAGGCGCCTGGTCCGCATAACTCACGGCTCGTTATAGTCGAACCACATATCTCATCATGGACTCACACATCAGTGTCATTTTCGTGGAAGATCAATGGTGGAGCGGTCGGCGCCATTTTGCGCCATGTAGCTAAAGGTTTTGAGCACGAAAAGTGGAGCCTTTCCCACACATTTCTCGGTTCCGTTTGTCACGCCCCGTGTACCATATGCATCTAGGAAATGTTAGCAGAGAACGGGCATTTGTAGCTGCTGATGAATGGACAAAATGCTGGGCTTCGTTTGTGGTTGAAGCTGTTTTGCATTGTGTCGGTGCCGGAGGGGTCTGGAGGGATGGCATCACATTGTGTCAGTGCGGGAGGGGTCTGGAGGGATGACATTACATTGTGTCAGTGCGGGAGGGGTCTGGAGGGATGGCATCACATTGTGTCAGTACGGGAGGTGTCTGGCGGGATGACCTTACATTGTGTCAGTGCGGGAGGGGTCTGGGGGGATGACATCACATTGTGTCAGTGCGGGAGGGGTCTGGAGGGATGGCATTACATTGTGTCAGTGCGGGAGGGGTCTGGAGGGATGGCATCACATTGTGTCAGTGCGGGAGGGGTCTGGAGGGATGACATCACATTGTGTCAGTACGGGAGGGGTCTGGAGGGATGACATCACATTGTGTCAGTACGGGAGGGGTCTGGAGGGATGACATCACATTGTGTCAGTGCGGGAGGGGTCTGGAGGGATGACATCACATTGTGTCAGTACGGGAGGGGTCTGGAGGGATGGCATCACATTGTGTCAGTACGGGAGGGGTCTGGAGGGATGGCATCACATTGTGTCAGTACGGGAGGGGTCTGGAGGGATGACATTACATTGTGTCAGTGCGGGAGGGGTCTGGAGGGATGGCATCACATTGTGTCAGTGCGGGAGGGGTCTGGAGGGATGACATCACATTGTGTCAGTAGGGGAGGGGTCTGGAGGGATGACATCACATTGTGTCAGTACGGGAGGGGTCTGGAGGGATGACATCACATTGTGTCAGTACGGGAGGGGTCTGGAGGGATGACATCACATTGTGTCAGTGCGGGAGGGGTCTGGAGGGATGACATCACATTGTGTCAGTACGGGGGGGTGGGGTCTGGAGGGATGACATTACATTGTGTCAGTACGGGAGGGGTCTGGAGGGATGGCATCACATTGTGTCAGTACGGGAGGGGTCTGGAGGGATGGCATCACATTGTGTCAGTGCGGGAGGGGTCTGGAGGGATGACATCACATTGTGTCAGTACGGGAGGGGTCTGGAGGGGTGGCATCACATTGTGTCAGTGCCGGAGGGGTCTGGAGGGATGGCATCACATTGTGTCAGTGCGGGAGGGGTCTGGAGGGATGACATTACATTGTGTCAGTACGGGAGGTGTCTGGAGGGATGACATCACATTGTGTCAGTACGGGAGGGGTCTGGAGGGATGACATTACATTGTGTCAGTGCCGGAGGGGTCTGGAGGGATGACATTACATTGTGTCAGTACGGGAGGGGTCTGGAGGGATGGCATCACATTGTGTCAGTGCGGGAGGGGTGGCATCACATTGTGTCAGTGCCGGAGGGGTCTGGAGGGATGACATCACATTGTGTCGGTGCGGGAGGTGTCTGGCGGGATGACATTACATTGTGTCGGTGCGGGAGGTGTCTGGCGGGATCACAGCCGCAACTGTTCCCTGTGGTCTGACGTGGGCCTCCCAGCGTGCCAATTCCTCTGCCGTTCCGCGGTCCCTGCTGACTGGCGGGAGGCGCACTGGTCCCTGGTCCCTGGTCTGCCAAGACGCATGTGTCACGTGGTGTGCGGTGCCGCTACTAACACGCACTCGCCTCTGTAGCCTAATGGTCGGCACGTCTCAGTGTTGAGGCGTCGTCGTGCGTCTGGAGGTGTTTCGTCGGACTCGCCGATGCATGTCGATACGTGCGTCGGCGAGGAAGACGGGACCGTGCTCACCAAGACGATCAATCATGTCCGATCAGCCCCGCCAGTGCTGCCGATTCATGGGAGACGATCAATCGTGCTCCATACCTGACGGCGATGTCGGCTTCCGAGAGGCTACACCGTTGAATGCAAAGTCACACGTCGCTTTTTGCAGCGGTCCGTGCGGGAAGTACTAGAGCATGAGCGCGTGAGACTACTGTTCCGTTGTGGTCGTCCATCGGTCTGTGTGGAGCAGCTAACCCAGTTGATCTGTGTGCGGCGTGTGGTGCTTAGCTTGGCGGTGCCGGATCCCACGCAGAGTTTCACACCGTGCACTGCCTGCTACTAACCCGCAACAGTGGAGGCACGGTGGCGGACATGTTGTTCTGCTGAAGGAGGCATTTCGCGGCGCAGAATCACTCCGTGGCTCGGAGTTCGTGCACGCTTTGTGTCGTCCTAAGCGTAATGCAAAGTTCGCAAAATATTATTTTGGTGTTGCACTGGTGTTGGCAAAAGCCCACAAGTCACTACTCTTGCTCAGTGTTCTGGAATTCTCGTTTCCCGTAGACTGGAGGCATGAGGCCAGTTACGACTCGGAAAGAAATCAACGGAATATTCCGCATACAAAATGACGAAATGGAAAGAATAACGGTCGTTAGCTAAGTGCTTTCATGATAATGTAAAAATGGAGCGTTGTAGGAATGGGAGTAGCTATTGTGGTCGAATACGGCCGCATTGCACTGAAGCCCATTCAGAAAGTCAAAACGCTGTTCGAACGAGTTAACACAAACTTCCATTAGATGTTGATCTCCATGTAGATTTAGCAATTCCAGGACTCTGCCCTTGCTAACCTGTCGGAAGACGACCAGTCGCCGGCGCACGCACGGCCCGTTCCGGTTCACGCCTGCTGCCATCTAACGTGCGCGTGTCGAACGTCTGGTTGCACAGCCGGCCGACAGGACGGGCGTGATCTATGAGCGCGGTTGCCTGCGCGCCGGCGAGGAGTGGGTGGAGCGCAACCTGGTGCCGATAGCGGGCGCCACCGTCGCGCTGGCCGTGCTCCAGGTACCGTTGTGGCGCGGCGCGCCCGCCGCGCCTGTAGTGCGCATGCGCGGTCGCCGGACGCTGCGCGTCGTGTGTAGCTAGCTGGTGCTGGCCTTTTGTTTGGCTTGCAGAGTGCGCTGGCTGTTGACTGCGGCCTCCGAGGCCGGGGATTGACAATCGTGTCGATGTCGATGTCGACGTGGACGTCGACATGTCGATCTGAGTGCGCGGCTGCTCACTTTACTTGAAGATCCCCCACCCTAGGCCCACCCCTCCACTTCCAGACTGTTGAACTCTTAATTTTTATGAGTGACGATCAGAATACATTGACATCACAATTTCTATTTGAACACCTGCATGCTTGTGCTCAGTGTCTGGAACCAATCGGCATAGCTTTTCTCGTCATTCAGCTGTCCGAGCCGTATTTCCGAGACGCCCGCCATTTTGAAAAGCCTTTGGTACACTGGACATCCATCACATGTATCCAACTGCAATTAAGTATCTCAGCGTTGTGCCTCACGTCCCAACACCAAGCTGGGAATTGTGGTCCAGTTTCTGCCCTCCCTTCCCCAGCTGTTTTTCTGTTTACCAACGGCACAGTTGCCTGAGGGTGCGGCGCACATCTCCGCCGGCGAGCGCAGGCCTCGTCTCAGAGTACCTCGTGGCAACATCTGCGGCTGTGATGGTCGGCATGTCCTGAATAAACAGAAATCGGTGGCAGGCTGCATTTTGTGTCGACGCAAAAACAGCTTGAGGTTTGATTCACAGGTCGTGGTTTTGCTGTCAGGTCTGTTTCGTGATTCCTTTCGTTAGAATAGAAGCTGGCCACGCATCTAGTTAGGTGCTGCTGGTTTAATTCCTGCACTCATTCCGAATATTAGGAGTACTTTTTGGTGGCATTTTGCTGGATTGAATGTTTGTTGTTTTCATTTTGCTATCTTCCCGTTGTCCGTGATGGTGATCAGTTAGTACGGCATCGCTAGCCTCGTACCGCCGGATCGCGAAGGCCCTCAGCTGTGCCGACCCCGAATATTTCCGCCTCCTCTCCGAGCATGCTGACAGTTTTGATACACGGTAAGTCTTCTGGTGTAGGCACCGCGTTCGCACCAAGTCTTCTTCGCCGGCTCTTATTTCGATTTACGTGTTGTGCATATGTACCACACACGTTTGTAATACGCTTTCGTGGTAAGTCCATAGGCATTTGTATTTAAATGATGGTATATATTTGCCTGCATCCTACTTTTTCGTCGTGGACGAGTGGTCTAGGGGTAAGATGCTCGTCTCACAATCGAAAGGTTGTGGGTTCGAGTCTCACCTGTCGCTACTCTTCGCCCGCGACCAATCGGCGTGAGAGATTGGCGAAGCTACATGACTCAACGGTCGACGTGTCGTAAAACCGATAACCAACCTACTTTTTGGTCCCACTCGTACGCCTTGCGTCTGCAATTATCATGCATATGTATATATATATATTAGGGTGGCACTTATTTTCGAAGTTTCGATTTTCGGCCGGGACGCCCCCGCAAAATGTGAGGTTGGGTTAGAAAACCCCCATGCCAAAATTTTATGGAAAAATATTTATATTTGGAGGTGGCGCCAATCGCTTGAAATTCTCTCATAGCCTATACATACACTACAAATGGCTCGGGGTGGGTGGCGCACCCACGTATTTTCACTCATAGTCGAGCTAGAGTCCTGAATAAAAACGGGCGTGTTTTCAGTGGCTAGACAAATCCAATGATAATCTTTTGTTAAGGTCAAAGGTCAACTGGTGACCTCTGAGGTCAGGTCAAAATTCTGAAATCGGCTAAAAATTACAAAACGGGTTAAATCTCTCGAAGTACATGACCTAGGGCCCCATAATTAAGAATACAGGTAAGACTCTGCGTCCTCAGGATTCCAATGATACCTGGTATGTTGAACTGTCAAATGACAAGGTCAGGTCAGGTCAAACGTCTGAAAAAATGTCCAAAATCTTTCACAATCTGGAGATAGTTTGACCTGACATCATGCGTCTTCCCGCGACGATCGCGATATACGAGTGCTTTTCTAGACGGCGTTTCCGCAAGAAGGAGGTGCCAACGAATAAACTGGGCATGAAAACACACGAGGATCCGATTTCCTGGGAAAAGGCGGGAACCGGCGGAAACCTGGGCGAACAAACATACAGTGATACGGTCGACAAGTGCGAGTGCCCGGAGTGCAAAAGCATCTCAGCTCGCGGTTGGAGACCATCCGCAATGATAAATCGGGATAAGTGATACACTACTGGTGGCTGTCATGGCTGCTTCAACAAGGTCTAAGACTCAAGTATATCTGCTAAATTCCTTGGAGGACAAAATAATTGGATCAAAACTGCCGTCCAACCGCCAAATCCTAGGATTTTTCCTCCAACAACACAAAACGCAAAAGAAAACCGAAAGCCAAGCAGCAGATGAGACGATCAGGGCAGTAGCTGAATGTTGGGATCGCGCGAAGATACCGATGCAGAAGAAGCAGAGAGCCAAGGAAAAGGTGATCAAGCTGTATAGGAAATGGCAGCATTTGAGGAAAAGTTGCAAGAAGTTGAAGAAGTGGCAGGCTGCAGCCGAGCAGAGCTTCGTCGACCGCTTGGAAGAATTATTCGATATCGCCCATGGTGACGCTCTCAACATGATGAACATCCAGGCAGATAAGGAGTTCCTCATAGCTCAGCGGCAGAAGGGCCGCCGCGGAAGCATGGCGGGAACTGACGTCAGCCTCCCATTGAAGGAGCAGAGGCCGCGCGGCGTGACGCCGAGGAGGAACGACGCCGGCGTCATCATCAGGACTGCCGCGAAGCAACAGAGACAGCTGAGGTGACAGACAACTCAAGTGAAGAAGATGTTGAAGAAGACGACGCCCAGGGTAGTCGGCCTGGTGACAGTGGCACTACAGGCTGCCCGTCCAAGAAACGACGCGGAACTAGGATGGTCATCAGTTCAGAGTTAGCAGTCGCTATGGACAGGACGAAGACGTCCAACAGGGCCGCGGTACACGTCCTGGCGGCTGCGGCGGAGACACTGGGTCACGATCCTGATAATTTGGTCATCAACCGCGAGTCCTTCCGAAGAGACAGGATGAAGTTGAGGAAGGCAGCTGCCAGCGAAATCAAGGAAGCGTTCTCCACTGACCTCCGTCGAAGGCCGCGAAGACGTTGAAGGCCGCGTTGACCGTCTTCCAGTGCTGGTCTCCGGCGAAGGAGTGGCGAAACTCTTAGCTGTGCCGAAGCTGCCAAATGGCACTGGAGTCGCCGTGGCAACAGCAGTGATGTACGCGCTGGAGGACTGGCAGATCGCCGACAGGGTGAAGGCTCTAAGCTTCGATACAACCAACAGCAATACCGGCACCTCCCTCGGCGCCTGCACCATCCTGGAGCAGAAGTTTGAACGGGAGGTCCTCCATCTGGCGTGCAGGCATCACATGTTGGAGTTGGTGGCAGCGAAGGCGTATGTTGTGTGCATGGGGTCTTCGTGGGCTCCAGAGGTCCAACTCTTCAAGCGTTTCGCCGACAGGTGGAACAGCATCGACAAGCAGAAGCCAGAACCTCTGAAAGATGTAGATGGCGTGAATGAGGAGCTGCGAATTGACTTGGTCGCCAACTTCAAGACCCTGCTGGAGCAGCAGCATCCTCGGGATGACTACCGGGAGCTGCTTGAACTGGCTGTGATTCTTCTTGCTGGCGTTCCTCAGCGAGGGATCAGGTTCATGCGTCCTGGTGCCGTCAGCCACGCGCGGTGGATGGCCAAGCTCCTCTACGCCATCAAGATCGTCTTGTTCAGAAGCCAGTTCCACCTCACGCCGAAGGAGTTGGCCGGCCTCAAGCGCTTCGTCGTCTTCGCGGTGGCCACCTACATCCCAGCCTGGTACACATCACCGTGCCCAGTATCAGCACCGGCGCAGGACCTGGCCTTCGCGAAGGCGCTGGCTGAGTACCGCGATGAGCAGCTGTCCAAGGCAACAGGAGCGGTGTTTGGCCGTCATCTCTTGTATTTAAATGAACGCCTTGTCGGCCTGGCATTCTTCGACGAGACCATCAGTTTGGAGAAGAAGAGGGAGATGGTCAGGGCGCTGGGGAAAGATGGAGAAGAAGAGCCGCCACGGCGCGTCAGCATGAAGAACGAGGACGTCAAGAGGATGGATATAGCTGACTTCGTCACGGAAACCACCGCCTCCTTCTTCACGATGATGGAGATGGACACCTCCTTCCTGGAGGTGGACCCGGTCATGTGGTCAGGGCATCCGGCGTTCGACGCTGCCTCTCGGCGAGCCAAGTCTCTCAAAGTCGTGAACGACTTCGCAGAGAGAGCTGTCGCGTTGATGCAAGATTTCAACAAGTCAGTCCGGAGCGAAGACCAGCGCCAGGACCTTCTGCAGGTAGTGGAGCAGCACCGCCGGCGCTACCCTGACAGGAAGAAGGCCACAGTCTGTAAGAAGTGAGGTCAGTGCCTTATCAGCATCAACGTTCAGGGGATCATTCGTTAGATTTCCGACATAAAAAATATTGAGAAGTACGCATGCGGATCTTGGGTCGCTATTGCTGTATCGCATACTGGGCTCTGTGAGGAATGGACGTCCATCATTGTTCTTTGCTTTGGGTAATACAATATAAAGTTGTATGTGTTTAATTGTGTCATTAATAGAATAAGTTTATGTCTAGAGCTGTGTGCCGAATTTATTAATGTCATTCGTACTAAATAATTTGCTGAATTTACTTGCTTCAAGTCATTGAGCTTCATTTTTGGTTACCAAGTAGCCAAGGGAAATAGCCTTGGGCCAAATTTGTAGCTTGACATGAACTGACCTCAAATGACTTAAGGTTGTCATATTAGGCATCATTTGAATCCCGAGAATGAGAGGAGTCTTTGGCGTTCGCCCGATGTCTCTTGCGCATTTACTCTATGAGCTACGACCAATTATCTCTAATTTTAGCCAATTTAAAAAGTTTGACCTGACCTCAGAGGTCACTGGTTGACCTTTGCTATTAAAAATGGGTGTCACTGAATTCGTCTTGCCACGGTCAACACGCTGTTTTTATTCGGGGCTCTAGCTCAATTAGCAGCGAAAGTGCATGGATGCGCCACCTACCCCGAGGCATTTGCAGTGTATAGGGAGGCTATAGGAGAATTTTCAAAGGATTGGCGCCACCTCTAAATATAAATATTTTTCCATAAAATTTTGGCATGGGGGTTTTCTAACCCAACCTCACATTTTGCGGGGGCGTCCCGTTAGAAATTCTCAAATGTAAATTTTCCCATGTATCTAAGTGCCACCCTAATATATATATATATATATATATACACGTCATGCTTTCCAAGTCGTCTCTATCTCGGACTTTCGTTCCAGCTTCACATCGCACTCTAGTACCATCCCACACCGTAGTTTCGTACCATCTCCAAGTTGGGGATGAGCAGTCCAAGGGTGAGATGCTGGTCTCGCAACCGGAAGGTTTGGGGTTGGAGTCCCACCTTCATACCAATCTTCGCCTGTGACCAGTCGGTGTAGGAGGTGGCCGGCGCTGTGTGACCACCGCAGTCGACACGTCAAACGTCGAATGACCAGCCAGCCAACCAGCTCCACGTGGCTCGTCCTTGCCGTCAGACACCATAGCTTCCCACACCACGTGGCTCGTCCTTGCCGTCCGACATCATAGCTTCCCACACCACGTGGCTCGTCCTTGCCGTCCGACACCATAGCTTCCCACACCACGTGGCTCGTCCTTGCCGTCTCCACACCACGGCTTCCAATACCACGTGGCTCGTCCTTGCCGTCTCCACACCACGGCTTCCCACACCACGTGGCTTGTCCTTGCCGTCTCCATACCATGGCTTCCCACACCACGTGGCTCGTCCTTGCCGTCTCCACACCATAGCTTCCCACACCACGGGGCTCGTCCTTGCCGTCTCCACACCACGGCTTCCCACACCACGGGGCTCGTCCTTGCCGTCTCCATACCATGGCTTCCCACACCACGTGGCTCGTCCTTGCCGTCTCCACACCATGGCTTCCCACACCACGTGGCTCGTTGGGCGCGAATGATCAATTCTGGTCGAAGCGCCCTAATGCCCAAATAACTAACTAACTAACTAACCACGTGGCTCGTCCTTGCCGTCTCCACACCACGGCTTCCCACACCACGTGGCTCGTCCTTGCCGTCCGACACCATAGCTTCCCACACCACGTGGCTCGTCCTTGCCGTCTCCACACCACGGCTTCCCACACCACGTGGCTCGTCCTTGCCGTCTCCACACCATGGCTTCCCACACAACATGGCTCAACCTTACCGTCTCCACACCACGGCTTCTGGGTGCTACACTTCGCCACCCGCCCCGGTGTGCTGTGGACTGGTGTATTCTTCACGTATTTCCTCCTCAAATGTAATCGGTCGCCGTCGTGTCCACTTCACATTGGCGGCTTCACATCGGTCGTGCGGTGGACGCGCGTCGCTGCGGCTCGAAGAGCGGCCGACACGATGAGACACCGTGGTCGCCATCTGGCTCTGCCCCGGCCGATGGAGCGCGCCTCTGATCTGAAGCGGACGATCTGCCAACGGTCTACAATGGCGCCTGTGGACGCTCGGCAGAATCCGCGGCAGACCGTTCGCTTGTGGGTCTTTCTGAAGATTGGGAGGAGCTGTCGGAAATCTGTTCGCATTGACGTCGTCACTTGAGCGGCAGCGGCCGTCGATGCCGTCGACGACGATGAGCGGCGGTGCCGATGATGACGAACGGTTGCATGCTGCCCGTGTGAGCCGCATGTGATGGGCATGTTGTGCACGCTTTGACGTCCGTCCTGCGTTGGCATGCCGGGCCGGGTAATGGCCACCTCCCTGGCGGGCTGCACGCTTCGAGGTCCGTCCTGGTCCGGGTAATGGCCACCTCCCTATCCGGCTGCACGCAATGGGCTGCGTGGAAGGGGCCCACCCCGTGCTCTCCTCACAGAACGACCACCGCGCTGTCCTTGGCCCCCACCGCCCCCACCTCGGAGCCTCCTGATCTTCACCCACCGTGTCGACGACGGCAGCTCCGCCCACCGACCCGTCTCCACCAATCACGGACAAGCCAAGCTCGCCGCTGCACACGATCCCGTCCAATCAGCCGGCCGCATGTTCCTCTCCGCCAATCCGCGGCCGCGGCGCGGCGCGCCGACCAATCAGCGCGCGGCACTGAACGCCGGCGACGTTGCAGCCGCACGACTACACCAAGAGGATCTACGACCAGGGGTGTCTGGTGGCCGGCGAGGCGTGGGTGGAGCGCAACCTGCTGGTGGTGGCCGGCGTGGCCGTGTCAGTGGCCTTCCTGCAGGTGAGGCGACTGTGGCGGCCGGCACACGTCAGGACAGGGTCTGAGGTGACCTCTGCAGGTGAGGCGACTGTGGCGGCCGGCACACGTCAGGACAGGGTCTGAGGTGACCTCTGCAGGTGAGGCGACTGTGACGGCCGGCACACGTCAGGACAGGGTCTGAGGTGACCTCTGCAGGTGAGGCGACTGTGGCGGCCGGCACACGTCAAGACAGGGTCTGAGGTGACCTCTGCAGGTGAGGTGGGCGCGACACAACAGTACGGTGGTCTTGACAAGTCGGCAGTAGTGTATATGACAGCGTTCTCAAATTTATAATTTTAGGTTGGATTCTACACGTGACGGAGCCTTGTCCTTCGTTGCTGTTCGTATGGGCGATACATAGTCACCAGCTGTTGCCCCGCGTTGCTGTTCGTATGGGCGATACATAGTCACCGGCTGTTGTCCCACGTCGCTGTTCGTATGGGCGATACATAACCACCAGCTGTTGATGTGCCGCCATTCCCACATAAATCAATCAGCCAAGCATCGATGCTAGTAGGTTCTTTTGTATCCTTCACTGAAAACACGTGCCGTTCGCTCGCGCACAATACACCTTACGACGATGGGTATTCAATTCTGGGTATAGCTTGGCAATGGATAATGACACAAAAATAAGTATCCGATCATATAAACATTAATGCTGTTGGTGAGCAGGCTGTCCTCACATCTGATCTCACCCTCAGTTGCAATAACGCCGTAAATTCGGCGTCAGCGGCTCGTCTGCAAGCTTCATCTGCATTGATTGGCACCAATGGTCAGCTGACAACAACTTTTGCAACCCTAGTTATTTCAGTCATTGGCTGACATCTATCGAGAAGAAATCAGTTGGGTATGTAAATTTCGATGTATGAAAAAAAGCGAAGACAAATAGAAAAGTTATACATTGAAGTTTTTACGCATGAAAATAGTTACTTCCTTCAACCAAATTCAATAAGTAAATTCCATACTTAATATTTCACATGTCCCAAAACGTACATTCAAGTACTTACTGTTTATATTTTTATCCATCCCTGACATTTTTATCTTACATTGGGCACCTAACTAAAACTGAGTGTGAGAACACTGGTGTATGATGACCCGACATGCACACAACGGGCGATAGGTCAGGAGATCGTGATGTCAGCTGTGGCTGATGAGGCGGGACATGGTCTATCAGGGTCGCAGGATCTGCAGGTGAAGGGGCCTGAGCGTAGGAGCAGAGGGGGAGACGGGTGGACATGCCTCCGCACACCTTCGGCTTTTAGCCACTAACCCTATGCCGTTAACTGAAGATGATCTGCCAACAAAAAAAATCGGTTGCTGCCCTCCCCGAGCAGCCTAAGGTGTGTGCTTTAGGCCGCTCCTACACCTGTGTGAGGGGCCAGTTGGTCGGGTGGTGCGGTATCAGATGACGACCGAATGGTGATGCAGGGTTTATAGCTGGGCATTGCCACCCTCTTCCGCACCGACTCGGTGCGACCTGGGCTCAGACACTGCCATCCCCTCTCCCATTCCGACTGCATGTGCCGACTTACTATAATATATATATGCATGCATGCATGGATACATACATATATATATATATATATATATATATATATATATATATATATATATATATATATATATACATACATATATACATACATACATACATACATATATATATATATATATATACTTATTATATGACTAAGCTTACCCCCGCACCCAGTTGACGTGAGAATCTACCGGCTAACTTGCATTTCCCGGTGCTCACGGGTCGATGATACGACGCTTCGACAATACAGGTGGGGCACCTGGCCACTCTCCCCAGCTGCGTGTGTTGTCGGCATGCCGCTGGCCCAACAGTGCCGCCACATATTCGTTGTTCGTGGAGTCGTTGGATGGTGTTGGGCTCAGACGTCAAACCGTACCACGACGTCGAAAAAATGTCGTCCCTGTTGCAAGTGTAAGGTGATGTTGAAATATGAAAGCGCTATCTTTTGCTTTTTGTGGCGTTAGCTTAAAAGTAGAGTGATGAAATCGATGTGAACTGCTCTGTCAATTTGACGAACGCCGATTCGTGAGGTCAGCGCTCTGTTTCAGGCGGTCGAAACAAGTTGCTGACAGGTGTTGCCCTCCACCGAAGCTTTAGAACTCCGCTGCAATGTTCGCCAGACCGCATATTCGCGCCGTCCGTTCATGCACATGAAGCCTAGCTCACCGTCCTGTTTCAGTGCATCACCAAGATGCTACGGATTGTGCTGTATTGAGGCCAGCCGTGCACGCGTGTCTGTTGTTGTGTAGTGGCGCCTCGTAGCTCAATGCGGTAGCCCGCATCTGTACACGTATTTTGTGTCGTGCACGGTGACGTAGTAGTTGTAAAAGTAGCTGTCGCTTCAGCCCACGTTTGCTGGGTGTATTGCAAAGGTCGAATGCTGGTGTTGTATGCAACTCTTTCTTTCGCTTGAAGTCAGGCGTGGAATATTTGCCGGTGTACAACATGCGGATATGTCTAATTTCTCCATTTGGAAAGTGTAAATCAGATTGGTGTAACAGGAATATTTAAAGCAAACACACAGTTCTAAAGACAGTTAAGCCCCTTTTAATGTGGCTTGCACGCGTTTAATATTAACCCTCTTTCCGGTCAGATCCTCACACCGTCCCGGGGGGGGGGGGGGGGTCATACAAACCCCCCTCTAATCTCCAAACTAAGCGTCGCACGAAAACGAAAGAGGTGTCATCGGAAAGCGCTCGACGAGTAGGGCCAAACCCATCACCAAAATTGTTTCCCCCCCAAATGACGTCATTAGGGGGGTCTCTTTTTTCACGACTGACGTGTTGTTGGCTCTGGAGAGTTCATTTTGGGGGGAGATTTGACAAACAAAAATTATTTGAAATCAGAAAAAGAACGCGAAATCGACCATGGCACTAACATTTTTGTCCATACCAAAATCAAAATGTTAATTTCTTGAAATTTCAAAATTTTGAGGTTTCAATTATCTTTAATTTATATTTTTATAATGGGTAGAGCGGACAGCAAAACGTTGTTTGAAGTTAACTTGCTCTCATAAAAAATGCTTACTTTACCCAGAATCTTCGATTGCATTCCTTATGGGCGAATATGCAAAACTAATAAGTCATCAAAAACGAGAAAAGAATCACAAATTCCTCTGGTGCGTTTTATTCCATCCCCAAAGATAAGCAAACGCTGAAAGTTCCATTCAAATATCTTCATCCGTTAAAGCGTGACGACTGGTTGAACTGTTATGGAGGTGACCTCACTTGACCTTCACTAACTCGTTGACCCTAGATGACCTGTCCTCAACATTTTTACACAGCATGCCAAATTGATGTGGGAAAAGGTATGCCAAATTTCGCGCCGCTCTTTCAATATCGGCGGAAAACATTCGAGGGGCGGGTTAAGCCAACACCACTGGCAACTTTCCCTTGCATCTTCTTCCTGACAATCCAGCACTGCAAAAACGAAGTGCTGCAGTATTGGTACGATAAAACAAATTAAAAGTGCGATTTACAGCCCGACGTTTAAAATGAATTTGTCTGCCTACTCACATCAAGCCTCGAACAAAAATCATACCCCCGTACCAAGTTAATCAGTTAGGTCTTGATTGTGGTCGTCTACCAAAATGACCCAGTTAAGCTTCTCTCTTGGTTTGTGCGTCTGCTTACCTGCCTGTGTTCGTTCTTTGTTGGTTTTTGTTTCTCATGTGTTCTCGTCTGTGTTCCAGATACTGGGCATCTGCTTCGCCCAGAATCTCCGCGCCGACATTTTCGCGCAAAAATCAAAATGGCGCTGACGCCAGCTGGCCTCGTCACGCGTCACTGGTGACACGTGACTGCCGACCAATCACCGGTGATCCCGCCGCCACTGTCACGTGACCGGTGACTGGCGCCCGCCGTCAGGTCACGTGACTGGCGTGACTGTATTTGTGTGCACACGGATGGACCTGCAGTTGTTGCGCGTATCTCTCTGGAATGAACACTGCGAGTCATGGTAAGATCCCTTCCTGTGGACACCTGCGTGTGTTTTGCACGTGTCGTATAACAATATGTGTACTCGTGCTGAGCCGAATGAGCCGGCTCAGCACTGTCCCCAACTTTCTTCCGATCGCTGACGCTTCGGTCGGCACCACGAGCGCTAGGTGTCGCGATCATCTCTCGTGGGCCAAACGTCGGCTGCCGCGCACGGTTACTCATCCTGTGGTGTGGCGTGCGCTCTGCCACCGACCCGAGTGCTCCGACCATAGACGCGCCCGTACATTTTACAAGGGGCGGCTAGATAATGTATGTTAGGTTTTTATGTTTTTTTCCCCACAAAAGGCTCTTATCGGTATTAATTCAGTGGATTTTACCAACATTTTCACCCTTCTACCCGGCTGGCGAGAGCTGTAGCTCCCTGAGCGCCTGTGCTGGGTGCGCCATTGGATCTGACCTGACCTGATCCGACCGTCAACCGTTACCATTGCGTCCGGTGACGGCCGCTTTCCCGGTCACCGGTGGGGCGTGGCCGCGGCCGTCGAGGTGTCGGCACCAGCCGGCTTCAGCCACTGCGCGCAGTGAAGCGTGCGCAGAGTCAGGCGCGCGCACGGTGACCGGCACGCGCCGGTGGACAGCGCGCACGGTGACCGGCACGCGCCGGTGGACAGCGCGCACGGTGACCGGCACGCGCCGGTGGACAGCGCGCACGGTGACCGGCACGCGCCGGTGGACAGCGCGCACGGTGACCGGCACGCGCCGGTGGACAGCGCGCACGGTGACCGGCACGCGCCGGTGGACAGCGCGCACGGTGACCGGCACGCGCCGGTGGACATCGCGCACGGTGACCGGCACGCGCCGGTGGACAGCCGCACGGTGATCGGCACGCGCCGGTGGACAGCGCGCACGGTGACCGGCACGCGCCGGTGGACAGCGCGCACGGTGACCGGCACGCGCCGGTGGACAGCGCGCACGGTGACCGGCACGCGCCGGTGGACAGCGCGCACGCGCTAGATTGTTGTGTGGCGGCCTTGTAGGCGATCCTGGCTGCATTCGGTAGTTACATTCCGGCATGCTTTTAACACAGTCTAGTAGCCCAATGGTGGTACAGGACTGGGATTCTTGTCGTCTATGGACTACAAGAATTGACTTGCCTTAGCCCATAGGTCCGTGTCTCCGCAGCGGAGGTCCCGTCGCCCTGGAGCCAAAAAAAGCGCATGCTGTTAGTTATTTGGATTTAAGGCTGCCGTCCAAAGGAAGAAAGGCGCAAGTTCCCTGTGTATTTATTCGAACCTGTGCCTCTGTGTTCACGGTGCTTGAAGGTGCAATTCAACTAAGCAATGCTATGATTATCGCCTATGTTGGTTCAAATCGGTCAAAAGAATAGAGACGAATATTGCACTGACCCAAACGGGGACATGCGTTTTTCTTCCTTTGGACGGCAGAAGGGCGCTTCGACCAAAAATGTGATGCTGTGATATCTCCATAAGAATACCAGGGGGATTGTGGAAGCATTTTTATCAGCCAGATTTTTTCTGTACACATCATTGTTGGAAAAAGCAATGCCTCGGCTCCATACAATCTTGATTGCTGTTCCTAGTCACGTCTGAGACAGGTGGTCGTTATTCTTAGTCGTTCTTCTTAGTCGTTCTTTTCGAAATTTAGCCTGGAATTTTGTAAGAGAATGTTACCTTGCGCTGCCTGATCGATAGCAGTTATAAGCGTGATGGTGGCGAAGGGAGTGCGACGCGTTAATGGTGGGTTTTTGTCGTCATTTTGGCATTTTGTCAAGGTCATTTTGAGTTTCGATATGGGATTATGGTCTGATAATTGTGTCAAGAGATAAAGATAACCCGAATACAAATACTGCTACCAAATTAACATTAAAGTTGAATAGGATTCGGCAATGATCGGTCTTGAAACTGGCCTGTGCTTGTAGGTAGGTAGTTAGGTAGTAGGCTACATCCCTCAGCATACCAAATGTTGGTTTTGCCTGAGTTTTTAAAATATGTATATGGAAAATAATCAATTCACATAAAATAGCTACATGTAGCATATCAGTACATCTACCCAGTTGGTATAACCAGAGACCCGAGTTGGTATAACCAGAGACCCGAGTTTACCAGACACCTTTTTAAAATGTGTGCGTCCCTGGGTATGGAGACCACTAAAATCGGCTTGGGGCCCTCTGTCCGCTGGGACCCTCCGTTGACTGTGAGCCCTTTCGTCGACGCAGAGGCCCTTTTCGATTGATTCAGGGGTCATCCTTGCTGGTTGAGCCTTCGCCGTCAGCCCAGAACCCTTCCAACGAGCCGAGCCCCTCCATCAGCTGAACGACCCTTCACGTTGGCCCGAACCGGGGCCCTCGGCGTTAACCCGTGGGGACTCTTAATCGGTCCCGGGCCCCTCCATTAGTCCGGGGCCCCTTTCATCGGTACAGAGTCCCATCACGTCGGTCCAGGCGACCAGCGGTCGCTCGGAGGCTCCATGGAGCGCCGATTTTATTGCGTGCTTCGTCACGGTCTGTGTTGAAACACGTATCCAGCGGCCCCCGGTCAGGGTCATGACCCCGTGCCCCTAAATCCGTCGCTGCTGAACTGAAATTTATCGCTCAATACGTACTGGTGCCAACCTTACCCCAATTTAAGATTCCTGGATCTGAGCCCGCCTGCCTTACAAGGGGTGCCTTACAAGGGACCGTCTGCCTTCCATCCAGTGAATCCCTGTCCAACGCAAAATATAGTCTGGAAGCGTGCAGATATCTCAGCTATCCTGAACCGCTTCGTTTAGTGCCACTTGCGTACATTCTTCGCAAGCTTCGTAATTAGTGAAGGTCAGGCTTGTTTACGTATTTTGCATGTGTTTGCATGAAGACGTCTTCCAAGTTAGGCGATGTTTATGCATGTCTGCATGATTAGTCTTTCCACAAATTGTATTTTTTCGTCACGAATGTGAGCGCAATAGGAATCTCTAAGATACTGCTTGCTAAATCAATGGAATTATTTTCCGTTGAACGTGTTTTTTTGGCTCCAGCGCTACTTTGACTGGGGCACCTCCATTTCGGAAACAGATGGTCCAACATGATCTGTAGCCACCTTGCCTCAGCCGGCTTGCATGACATTTGAGTGAAGTGTCCTGAACGGAATGTCGATGCTGCAGTGCGAGCTGAAGCTCGAGGGTGTGTTTGCGCCTGGTGATAGCGCCGTCGTGGCGCGGTTATACTCGCGCCACCTAACATTGTCTCCGCACGAATATCGCCACCCCATAATCAACGGTCCACGCCTCGGCCGCCCGCGAACACAACCGCGCGAATGGGACGAAAACCGCGCGAACTTGGCGCCGCGCGCCGCCCAACTGACTGGCTGGGTGGGAAGCCAATATGGCGCGCTTGCAGCACGTGTGTGTCGTATTGGCCGTGTGGGCTGCGGCGGTGTGGCCGTGTGGGCTCAGCCTGAGTGGCCGTGTTGGTCTCCGCCGGAGTGGCCGTGTGGGCTCCGTCGGAGTGGCCGTGTGGGCTCCGGCGGAGTGGCCGTGTGGGCTCAGCCGGAGTAGCCGTGTGGGCTCCGCCGGAGTGGCCGGGTGGGCTTCGCCGAAGCCAGTGCCCTGCGGGAATTTGCTGGCCGAATGGAGACGCACCTGGCGACAGCCCCCGGACATGCATCTACGTCAGGCGCGGCAGCGGCAGCGTGCTGTGTACGACAATCGATGCCGCACATGCTGGATTAATGCAGGCGCCGCGCGCTCCACGTCTTCTCAGCCGCGCCAGGTGTGGCGCCTCATAGACGTGCAGGTTTTAACCATACCATATGTGCAGTCGGTGGATAGAATATAGTCTGGTAGAGTGTAGTCTGCGCTCGGTTGCGTTAATGTGAAGACCGCCCAGCGTCTGGGTGTCCGTCTGATTTGGTGCTGGGTTGTGCTCTGTGACAAGAGTTTAACATGAGTGCCGGCCGAGTCCCCGGCGGGCTCACCTTCAAATGTGTTCGGTCTGGGGTCCGGGTGAGAGCAGCCGCGGTCGTGTGTTGCGCGCGTGTGCTGCAGCCGCAGCCTGGAGAGTATCCGCCGGTCTGTGGTGCCGGTGGGCGCATCTGCGAGGTCTCGACGCGTCCCGAGCACACCACGGGGGACGGCGCCGGCACAAACAAAAACATCGTGTAGACACTGCTGTCGCGCGACGGATTTCCGACGGACGATATTATTTTAGGATGTTAGTCCGATTCCTTGCATGCAACGTCATAGGCGCAATGTCAAGTTTTGCCAGAAGTGTGAGGGGTGCGTTTCCTCCCCCCGTCCCCCGCGGTGACGACGTCCAAACGTGTGGACGGCTCGGACTCCGTGTCGGCTCTCACGTGGTGCAATGGACGTCGACCCGCTCACGGATATCGTGTGGTGACGCCGCGCCGCGTGCGGTACTGCGCCGATTCGTGTCCGTCCCGCTTATTTGCTGCCGAGTGTCACATTGCAACAGTCGTTTATTAATCGTTTGCTATAATACAGCACCATGGATTCTGGCGGTTTTTCTACGAGAGTGGATCTTCTGTGAGATAGGCTGCACTGTCCTTTTTGCGCTTAACTCGACGTGGTCGCACGTTATTTCAAAATAGCATATGAGGTGTGGAAACTACAACCAAGTGTAGTGTAAGTGCAACCAAGCTCCGCCTGGTTTGGAGCAATTTAAGCGTGGTTTCAAGTATAACATCGCGATCAGCGTGTATTTATGCGCACAAGTTCTATTCATAGACCCTTTCTGCATATACACACACACACACACATCTATATATATGTAATGCATACATGCTCGCATATAATATATTGCCCTGATGTGGCTTATGCACTCAAACCATCACTGGAACGCTCCGCTAGGACATTTATCTTGCACGTTCACGTGCGTACATTACAAAAACAATATAAGCGGAAGAATAAAAGCAATGTTCTAACAATGTCCCAACCCAAAATAAGTTGGGTAAAATATTGGTGCTGCCCACACGGTGCAAACATGCTCCAACCCACGTACGCCCACACACCCATCATACATGCAAGGCTATCTCGGAGCACGGCTGTCTCTCATTGTAGACTATTTACTACGTTTCCAGCCATGGTGAAGTTGCAGAAGAATTCAAATCACGAGCTGAAACTGGTGGTGTCCAATGTCTCCGATGTTGTGGCAAGCTTCTTTCTTTACAACTATTTTGAGCTGTATACGCACATTTAGTTAGTTTGTCCAGCGACAGAGGGCTGAGCTGATAGACAGTGACCATGAACTGAATATTAGGACCCAAGAGATGACAGAAATCCCCTGACCTGAAGAATAGGACACCAGAGCTGACAGAAAGCTAAGTACCTGAAAAATGGGGCGCCGGAGCTGACAAATGGAACCTCAAAGCTGACTAAAAATCCCTCTGCTGAAGAGTAGAACTCCAAAGCTGACAGAAACCCCTGACTTGAACAATAAGACCCCCAGGGCTGACAGAAAGCCCCTGACCTGAAGAATAAGACCCCCAGGGCTGACAGAAAACCCTTGATCTGAAGAATAAGGTCCCGGATCTGACGAAGGGCCAATCGGCCCCAAGCCTATTGGCAGGTTCCGCGTCCAGCAGGGGTCCGCTGGTGGGTCCCTTCTAAAGGGCTCTCGACTAAATATAGGGACGCCCACAGTATTGGTGTGGAAGCTTCCATTCCAATATTGTGGGATCCCTATGCTGTAGGAACCTATGCTGTAAGTCCATATATTGTAGGAACCTGTGATGTAGGTCCCTATACTGTAGGAACCTTTTGGAGGAAGATCTCCGCCGCCTCCGTCAAGTACTGTGACGGTCGGAGAAGCGCAGCGCCGTTCAAAACTTCCCCGAGTGCATCTTCGGCGTCGAGTGGCTCGCTTTCATCGGCCATGACGTGTCGGCTGGCAACATCGTCCCGCTGGGTATAAGGCTGCTGCCAGCCAGGACCTCCCGCGGCCCGTGGCGCAGCAACGGCTCCGCCAAACGACCAACTCTGGTCGAAGCGCCCTAAAGCCCAAATAACTAACGGCTCCGTCGCCTCGTCGGCACGCTGGTCTACCGCCACCGCTCCCTGGCCGACGCAGCTGCACTGCTGCCGCCGCCGCACGGCCTCCTACCGCCACCGCTCCCTGGCCGACGCAGCTGCATTGCTGCCGCGGCCGCCGCCGCACGGCCTCCTCGACCGCGCCGGCAACACACTGGCCACTCCTGTCGTCTGGAGCAAGACGACCTCAACAGTCAAGGCGCCCTAAAACCCGGTCGTCTGGACGGAAGCGGTTGCCGCTTCGTTCCTGGGCGTGAAGCGCGAGCTGGCACAGGCCGTCCGCCGGACCTGGCTCAGCATCCAAACCGACGCTTCCGATACGGGGATCGGGTCGGTACCCCAACAGCACATAGGTGGTGGCTGGTAGTCCATCGGGTCGGTACCCCAACAGCACGTGGGTGGAGACTAGCATACCATCGGGACGGTACCCCAACAGCACGTGGGTGGCGACTGGCAGACCATCGGGGCGGTACCCCAACAGCACGTAGGTGGAAACTAACATACCATCGGGGCGGTACCCAAACAGCACGTGGGTGGAGACTAGCAGACCATCGGGGCGGTACCCCAACAACGGGGCGGTACTCCAACAGCAAGTGGGTGGTGACTGGTAGTCCATCGGGGCGGTACCCCAACAGCACGTAGGTGGAGACTAGCAGACCATCGGGGCGGTACCCCAACAGCACGTGGGTGGTGGCTGGTAGTCCATCGGGGCGGTACCCTAACAGCACGTAGGTGGAGACTAGCAGACCATCGGGGCGGTACCCCAACAGCACGTGGGTGATGACTGGTAGTCCATCGGGGCGGTACCCCAACAGCACGTGGGTGGCGACTAGCAAACCATCTGCCCCAAAACGTCTAAACTGTTTGCGTTATTGTGGAAAATCAGCCGCGTTGATCTACTGCCGTACGTTGGCAAACTGAAACCTGAAATTGCTTGAAATATTGCGCAGATTACTAGACTTGGCGTCGAAATTTCCTGAAGTATTACCGAAATTCTTGCGAACCATGACGAAATTGTACCGCGTCGACCCCAGCTTGGTTGCACTTCTACCTAGGTCCATTGCGCCATTTACCCATCGTGTGTGCCATTCTAAAATGTGCGACCACGCCAAGTTTAGGTGTGGCCAAAACCCATACGAACGATTGCGCGCGCGTCGAGAGGGCAGCCATTGCAAAAGCCAACTTCCATGACGCAGCGCAACGGGTCTAACGCCGAATGTCTCCAGAATGGTTGCTTTTGTCGGACTGCACGTGTTCCCCGACCTTTGGCCAATTTGGTATCAATAACAGGGGCCCCGAAATATCAGTGGGGACGTGATAAACTCCGGCATCTGTCTGGAGGGGTTTCTCGAGCACCAGCCACGTTTCCACGCACTGGGTCTTAATCGTGAGAAATTGAGGACGTGATCAGGAAGGCAATTTCCATTGTGGACTTGCCGACATACGACTCCACCGACACACACACGTACCTCGCGTTCCCCTGTAAAGCCGTCAACGGTTCACGTGTGCATGTATTGATCAGCTGTCCGACATCTCATGTATTGATCAGCTGTCAGACATCTCATGTATTGATCAGCTGTCAGACATCTCATGTATTGATCAGCTGTCCGACATCTCATGTATTGATCAGCTGTCAGACATCTCATGTATTGATCAGCTGTCGACATCTCATGTATTGACAGCTGTCAGACATCTCATGTATTGATCAGCTGTCAGACATCTCATGTATTGATCAGCTGTCCGACATCTCATGTATTGATCAGCTGTCAGACATCTCATGTATTGATCAGCTGTCCGACATCTCATGTATTGATCAGCTGTCCGACATCTCATGTATTGATCAGCTGTCCGACATCTCATGTATTGATCAGCTGTCCGACATCTCATGTATTGATCGGCTGTCCGACATCTCATGTATTGATCAGCTGTCCGACATCTCATGTATTGATCAGCTGTCCGACATCTCATGTATTGATCAGCTGTCCGACATCTCATGTATTGATCAGCTGTCCGACATCTCATTATTGATCGCTGTCCGACATCCATGTATTAAGTGTCCGACATCTCATGTATTGATCAGCTGTCCGACATCTCATGATTGATCAGCTATCCGACATCCATGTATTGATCAGCTGTCCGACATCTCATGTATTGATCAGCTGTCCGACATCTCATGCATTGATCAGCTGTCCGACATCTCAGAGTCGTGCTCGGATGGCTCCGGTGACCCGTCTGCGTCTGCCGTCATGTCTGCCGTCACATGCGTATCACCTTCCGAAGCCAAGCTTTCAGCGGCAGCCGCCGCCAGCCTCCCTCTGATGAACTTGCGCGTCTTGATCTGAGGCACCAGCCTGATCTGACCGTCCCAGGCGCGCAGGTACAAGACGGCCTCCTCGTCGGTCAGGTCTGCGCACTCTGCAACCCACAGCAGCCGCGTCAACAGCACAGCAGCACAGCACAGCACAGCACAGCACAGCACAGCAGCACAGCACGGCACAGCAGCACAGCGAAACAGCCAGGTGCCGAGATGGCGCCTCGAGACGCCAGGGGCTGGATCGTGTTTGTGTCGCTGTTTGTGTCGCTGTTTGGCGCATTACGTTTGATTCACAGCAATGCAATCGTGGCTAGCTGGCTAAAGGTTTGCATTTTCCACTCGGTACAGGCCCTCACAGCCGGGGGGGTAGGGGGGAGGGGGGCAGATAACTGCGAGTCACCCGGCAGGTATCGCCCGTCCAGCGTCCACATCGACACTACGTGTCACCCGACAGGTAACACCCGCCCAGCGTCCACATTGACACGACGTGTCACCCGACAGGTAACACCCGCCCAGCGTCCACATCGACACTACGTGTCACCCGACAGGTAACACCCGCCCAGCGTCCACATTGACACGACGTGTCACCCGACAAACACCCGTCTAGCGTTCACATCGACACTACGTGTCACCCGACAGGTAACACCCGCCCAGCGTCCACATCGACACTACGTGTCACCCGGCAGGTAACACCCGCCCAGCGTCCACATCGACACTACGTGTCACCCGACAGGTAACACCCGTCTAGCGTCCACATCGACACGACGTGTCACCCGACAGGTAACACCCGCCCAGCGTCCACATCGACACTACGTGTCACCCGACAGGTAACACCCGCCCAGCGTCCACATTGACACGTGTCACCCGACAGGTAACACCCGCCCAGCGTCCACATCGACACGTGTCACCCGACAGGTAACACCCGCCCAGCGTCCACATCGACACGACGTGTCACCCGACAGGTAACACCCGCCCAGCGTCCACATCGACACTACGTGTCACCCGACAGGTAACACCCGCCCAGCGTCCACATTGACACGACGTGTCACCCGACAGGTAACACCCGCCCAGCGTCCACATCGACACTACGTGTCACCCGACAGGTAACACCCGCCCAGCGTCCACATCGACACTACGTGTCACCCGACAGGTAACACCCGCCCAGCATCCACATTGACACGACGTGTCACCCGACAGGTAACACCCGCCCAGCGTCCACATCGACACTACGTGTCACCCGACAGGTAACACCCGCCCAGAGTCCACATCGACACGACGTGTCACCCGACAGGTAACACCCGCCCAGCGTCCACATCGACACTACGTGTCACCCGACAGGTAACACCCGTCTAGCGTCCACATCGACACGACGTGTCACCCGACAGGTAACACCCGCCCAGCGTCCACATCGACACGTGTCACCCGACAGGTAACACCCGCCCAGCGTCCACATCGACACGACGTGTCACCCGACAGGTAACACCCGCCCAGCGTCCACATCGACACGTGTCACCCGACAGGTAACACCCGCCCAGCGTCCACATCGACGCTACGTGTCACCCGACAGGTAACACCCGCCCAGCGTCCACATCGACACGACGTGTCACCCGACAGGTAACACCCGCCCAGCGTCCACATCGACACTACGTGTCACCCGACAGGTAACACCCGCCCAGCGTCAACATCGACACGACGTGTCACCCGACAGGTAACACCCGCCCAGCGTCCACATCGACACTACGTGTCACCCGACAGGTAACACCCGCCCAGCGTCCACATCGACACGACGTGTCACCCGACAGGTATCACCCGCCCAGCGTCCACATCGACACTACGTGTCACCCGACAGGTAACACCCGCCCAGCGTCCACATCGACACTACGTGTCACCCGACAGGTAACACCCGCCCAGCGTCCACATTGACACGACGTGTCACCCGACAGGTAACACCCGCCCAGCGTCCACATCGACACTACGTGTCACCCGACAGGTAACACCCGCCCAGCGTCCACATCGACACGACGTGTCACCCGACAGGTAACACCCGCCCAGCGTCCACATCGACACTACGTGTCACCCGACAGGTAACACCCGCCCAGCGTCCACATCGACACTACGTGTCACCCGACAGGTAACACCCGCCCAGCGTCCACATCGACACGTGTCACCCGACAGGTAACACCCGCCCAGCGTCCACATCGACACGACGTGTCACCCGACAGGTAACACCCGCCCAGCGTCCACATCGACACGACGTGTCACCCGACAGGTAACACCCGCCCAGCGTCCACATCGACACGACGTGTCACCCGACAGGTAACACCCGCCCAGCGTCCACATCGACACGTGTCACCCGACAGGTAACACCCGCCCAGCGTCCACATCGACACGACGTGTCACCCGACAGGTAACACCCGCCCAGCGTCCACATCGACACTACGTGTCACCCGACAGGTAACACCCGCCCAGCGTCCACATTGACACGACGTGTCACCCGACAGGTAACACCCGCCCAGCGTCCACATCGACACTACGTGTCACCCGACAGGTAACACCCGTCTAGCGTCCACATCGACACTACGTGTCACCCGACAGGTAACACCCGCCCAGCGTCCACATTGACACGACGTGTCACCCGACAGGTAACACCCGCCCAGCGTCCACATCGACACTACGTGTCACCCGACAGGTAACACCCGCCCAGCGTCCACATCGACACTACGTGTCACCCGACAGGTAACACCCGCCCAGCGTCCACATCGACACTACATGGTTATGGTAACTGATGCGCCCGAAGTCCGTAGCTTAGTGACCAACACGTGACCACAGGTCAGTGGCCACCACGTATGGGGACGAAGCCGGGCTGTTGGCTTCGAAACCGAAGCCAAGGCCACAATAAGGTCACGAAACGAAAGCCGAAACCAAAGGTGACAGTTGAAAATACCACCAAGTCCAAGCACATTGATGTATGCACATTGTATTCGTTTAGCTTCACTGCACATTGAATGACACCACATCGATCTTCCTAGAGATGCTGAAGCGAAGGGAAGTGGGTGTTGACCAAGGGGAAGTGGGTGTTGACCAAGGGGAAGTGGATGTTGACAGAGGGGGGGGGTCTGGCCGCGGGGGAGTGGGAGCTGATACATTTCAGGGGAGGATAATGCTATGAATGACACAAATCCAGGAACAGCTCATTTTCCCAAGCCTGGAGGGGGGTGCGGCTGACGGTGCAGCGGTCAGACCATCGGTCCAGTCACCACAAGGTCGTCCCACTTACCGAAGCCGCCCTGACTGAACTCCAACGTCTCGGCTCTCTGCGTGGCCAACAGGGCGTCCAGCCGCGACTGTGGCCGTCGGTGGCCGGCCGGCACGCGAAGGTTCTTGGCTTGCAGCACCTCCACTTCGGCAGAGTCGCGCACGATATAGCTGCGCCGACCGACGCATGCAACAGATGTCAGCGGGCGATAGAGTCGGAGAGGTCAAAGGCGGACCACCGAGGAAACGCAGGGTGAAGAGGTCAACGTCACCGGAGGGAGCACGGGCAGCAAAATGTCATTGCCAGAGGGTCACTAGAGGGTCAACAATGTAGCTGGGGTCAACACAGGGTCAACACAGAGGGTGAACAATGCAGCTGTGGCGGCCAACGGATGCGAGAGATGTCAAAAGGGCAATGGGGGTCGGAGGGGTAAAAGGCTGACCATGAAGGCAAAACAGTGAGAAGAGATCAACGCCGCCAGAGGGAATACAGGGCACAAAATGTCACTGCCACAGGCAATATGGGCTATATATGGTTGGTTATTGGTTTTACGACACGTCGACCGTTGAGTCATATAGCGTCGCCAATCTCTCACGCCGATTGGTCGCGGGCGAAGAGTAGCGACAGGTGAGATTCGAACCCACAATCTTTCGATTGTGAGACGAGCATCTTACCCCTAGACCACTCGTCCCCGGGGCTATATATGCAATGCCTGCAACATAGGGTATATATGCAATATGGGCTATATATGCAATGCCCGTGACACGAATAAAAACAGATGCCCAAATATGAGCCTTGCAAAAGACCTTGTTATAAATATTTGGTCCCATCATCACTGTAACCTTTAAGGCAAATGTATGCTGATATTTTAATTGGTTTATTGATTATTTGGACTAAAGAGCGCCTCGACTACGTGGTCGTTTGGCGCTCATCTGGCAGTTTAATTGATGCAAAAACGTTCCTGAATATACTGACTTTTACATTGTAAACTTAAACTAAGCTGAGAGCAACCCTGGAAATGTTCTTAAAACTCATAAAATGAGGTGGATAGACACCTGTCTGATAAATAACTTATACTGGAACAACCTAGGCTAAGCAGCAGCATAATACAATAGCAATAGTAAAAACGAACCCCACATAGCCCACAAGTCAAGTTCAAGCCCAAACAAATGGAGTTATTAGGGTTTAGGGGCGCTTTGACTATCCAGGCAGATGGAGCCCACTTTGTATGGCAGCACCACCAGCCCACCTCTCGATCAGCTGGTGGGTCTCCTCCATGGTGTAGTGTTTGTGCTGCTGTTCGAGGTTGTCCCTGAACCAAACTAGCCGCTCGGCAAGCCGCCTCAGCCGCTGGTGACCCTGCTGCTTCTTGGTGTCGCGCCGCGCAGTCCTGCCGGGGTCGGACGGGTCACAATGGGTCACGGAGGGTCACAACAGCCAGCTGCCTCAGGAGCTGGTGTAGCTGCTGCTTCTGAGTGTCGAATCTCCTGTAATTCCTGGGGCCAGATGGATCACAACGGGTCACAAGCCATCATGAGTGGATGTCACCGTTACAATGGATCATATATCACAATGGGTCACATAACGTCACAATGAGTTGCCATGAGAGAAGGTATCTTGGCATACTTAATGCCAAGAGAGAAGATGTGGCAACATGTTAAGCTATGCTTATGGTGTCAAGGTGTCAGTCTGTCCTCCCCCCCCCCCCCACAACCATAGTGCTATGCTAGATAAAAGGATCCAGTGATTGTAATCTGCCATTGTGAGTACAACTTAAATGAAATGATAAAAGTGAGAAGTTGGCTGAAATATCTGAGATGTGGGATTGGTTGGTTATTGGTTTTTTACGACACGTCGACCGTTGAGTCATGTAGCGTCGCCAATCTCTCACGCCGATTGGTCGCGGGCGAAGAGTAGCGACAGGTGAGACTCGAACCCACAATCCTTCGATTGTGAGACGAGCATCTCACCCTAGACCACTAGTCCCCTACAGATCGGCTTTGTTCCCTTCGTCAGCAAGTAGCTATGAGTGGCGTATGTGTGACCAATCCTTAGCCAAGCAAGTACTACTTCTTCCATCGAGATTTTCTCACTCAGGACTCCCATAACGCCATGATGTGGGATTGAAATAGATTAGATTTCAGTCCATTTTTACTGAACTGGAATGAAACAAACAGAAAAAACGCTCACAAACAATCGCATTTATCCATGTGAGGAGTGTTGTTGAGCAGATTTTACCCTCCTCTACATGAAAAGTCACACAAATACTGACCAAATGGGCTTATAATACCTGATTTTCTTCTTCACCAGAGCAGCTGCCTTCCTGCTGTTTGGGTGAACTAGCTTAATCCTCTTCTTCTCCTCCAACTTGCCCTGTGAACAATGTATGCATCAGATACCACAGGATGTGTGGGTACCATAAAGGTAACCAAAGCACTTTCCAAAATAACTGATCAATACACAATCATTTGGTTACAGATGCAGTGACCATTTCCATGCAACAGCTTTGGCACTTATTTGCTACAACTACTCCAAATAGCAGCACTTCGATGATTTTGGAATACCACTCAGCTTGATTCCTCCAAGGTCAGTGACATTGATGATATGAGCCTGACTTTTTGTCAAAATGTGCAGAACAGAAGCAAAAGAAGCAATACAAAATGTTGTGTCTGGATCTGCTCATTCAGACACTATCACACAAAAAACCTGAGGGGTCTTTCAAAACCCCTCTGGCTTGGCATGTGTTGAGATATGTATATATAATTGCATACCATTCCAATATTTCTGCAATATTTTTATGAAATGGCCTTCATATGACATTCTCATGCAAATTTTGTATCCACAAACAAACCCAGGTATTCAACAACTTTACCTTGTTATATGAAAGCTATTTTGTGATATCAAGGTCTTCACATGGCTTCCTGGAAAACATTTGATGATGCACCCTTTCAGCATTCATACATCACCTATAAGTATGAAACCATGCTGTGACTTTTTGGGCCAACTCAACTATTTCATTTTGTAATCCAAAAAGATTGTTAGCTGTAATAGCTATCAGGCAGTATCATCTGAATATAAGTAAAGACTTGCCAAAGTGGGAACATCTTGCTTCTTGATGAAAGGGTTACTTGTTGAGATATAAGTAATCATAATTGAGATACATATATCTCAAAACTAGTCACTTGCACAAAAAAGTATAAAATGTATTCCAACCACATTGAGAAAACACCAACAAAATATTTTTGACTACTCTGTATGAGGACAGAAAAAAATCCATGCATATTAACAAAATCAATAAATGAAAATATAGAGCATTAAGTTGCCATATATCATTTAAAAAAAAACAATTTCTGACCACCATTACACCTCTTGCTGAACAGAAACATTCAGTATTATTGTGCATTAAGGTGTTCATGTGGAGTGTGAACGCACACTCCACACTGTCTCGATGGCATGTTGCCAGAAACTTGTGCGTGTCGAATATTGTTTGTATTTGCAGAGAAGATCCAAGTGAGAGGATCGCAGAAAGGCGGTAGACTATATAGTGTCACATACAAACGCATTAGTATTGCGGCCGCATCGGCGTTACACTTCCCAACAGCTGTGTTAGTTTTCTCCTGCGCATGCGTCAACTCGCCGCTAGCTACGGCGAGGTGGCGGTGAGTAATGACACGTTGCGTGCCGCCCCGACAGGGCGAATGTGGAGCGGTGTTTGGGCCATGACGGCAAATGTAGCACAGCGTTTGGGCCATGACTGTAAACGTGGCACACTGCTTTGGCCATCATCGCTGAACCCGCTGTTGCGGCCTGCTACATTCACAAGACAAGTTTTACACACATTTCATTCCATAGTAGACAAAGTTGTTAGGTTTGGTTATGTTAGGTTTTTAGGTGGAAAATTTCAACATTTTTCGGGAAAATTTTATCCCAGGTCAGGTTGGGCTGTTTTTTATTTGGAATACTTTGAAGGAAGCAAATTATTTTACATTTTTCCAACCTATTGTTGGAATTTTGCATTAAAAGGGATGTCAGGCTATGTTAGAATATGTTATGTTACATTCTCTTCCTTTTTTAAACATGACTTTTTTGCTATAGGTATTACCTAATTCTAAGCTCATTTTTCATGTAATTTTTATTGCCAACTGAAAAGCAAGCACCTGTTTGCAGAGGAAATGAGTGGAAAGATCATCTTGTTCAAGTTCATGAACATTGCATTGGAAAATAATTGTCAAAGAATTCATCAAACACATTAAAGCACAACTTAACCACATTCTTGAAGGCACAGGCCTGGCACCACTGATGCAAATTCCCTATTAAAACCCCCCAACTATAATACTGGACTTTCTGGAACCTGTGTAACATTACTCGGCTATTCATGATACATTGTCCCAAGTATTTCCCATGAATGAAGTCAGTGAGCAAAACAAAAGGACAGAAAGTAAAATATCTGGTATTCTCACCATGCTTGTTTCCTTTGTAGGTTGGACACCTCAATTCTCCTTTGTACTGGACTTGCTACCTGCAAATCGAACATATGAAAACCATAATAATTACAAAACTGGCAACATCCCAATCCATTGTTCAAATTTGTGATCAAAATGGCTTAAAGCATAATGAAAAGCTTACAATGGCTGCCAAAACCGCAATGAACATATGCCTAAATTAGGAAACAAAAACAGATGTGATATAAAATAATAGAAAGTACAGCAAAAAAAAATACATTCTTCCCTACACCTTCCCTACATGAACAAACACTTGTAAAATGGGCTAATAGAATTGTCAAAGGATCAAAAGCACTGCTGAAAGTCCTGGGCGAACGGTCCCACTGATCATCCGATAGTTCGTCTCGTCTGCGCCAGGCGATGCACCGGGAACGTGCTGCTGAATGCTGCTGAATGTGCTGCCAACTTCGGAATTCATTGGTGTCACTTGGAATTTTAGATGATTTCGCAGAAGTTGATGTGGTTGCAGCCCAGGTGTCTGCTGCCCATGACTGAAGATCCCGGGTTGGTCGGAGTTCCCTATGGGTGGTCTGGCCCTCAGGTTTAGCATCCTGCCAATGTTAAGTTGCCATTCTCCATATTCAATCCGAAAATGTCCTGAAAATAATGACAGCCCCCCCCGCCCCCGGCTTGGTGTGACACTTCCAGCCTAGCCGTTACTTCTCTTCAGCCAGCTATGCGTCAGGGAAGGGCAGAACGGATACCCCAAGCCTGGTGGAGAACCAATGGGAGTGAAAGGGGCAGCCGCCGCCCCTCCGCCTCCTAAAGGGTTCGGGGAGGCCTCCAGACGACCACCTTCAGGCGCCTGGAAGGGCCCCTGGAGGCGTAAGCGCAGGGGGCCTGTAAGGGCCTCTGGGGACCAATGTGCAAAAAGGCCTCTGGACCATCGAAAGCGGTCCCGGGCTGATGAAGAGGGCTCCGAGCCAACGGAGAGTGCCCACGGGCAGATGTTGAGGGTCGTGGGCCGGGACAACATCAAGAGTTTCTAGGTTGATGGGAGCCCGAATCGTTGGAAGGTCCCGGGCTAACGGAAGGGGCCCCGGGCTAATATGAAGGGCACCTGGGCTGGCGGCGGGGTCCAAGCCGAAGGACCCCGACCTGACGGAGTGAGACCGAACTGTTTAGAATGGGACTCCGGTCGGACAGGACAGGCTCTGGATCATTAAAGACATACCCTGAGACAACGGAAAGGGCTCCTAGCTACCGGAGAGAATCCCGGGCCGTCAGAAAGTGTCACGAGCCGATGTGAAGGGTCCCTGTGATGAATTGATCCGGTGGAGGAGGCCCAAGTTTTTGGAAAGGTGGTTTCGGGCCGGATAGGGGGCTCTGGGTCGTGAAAGAGGGCCCCTGAGCCGACGGACATACCGGGCCTCTCGATCGGCGCCGACTCACGCTGATGGAGAGACCCATAGCTGACATCGGGCGTCGGGACGATGAAGAGGCTCCCGGGTTTCGGAAACGGCCCGATCCGAGGAGCGTTCCCGGTGCGACGCAAAGGGTCTCTAAGTCCATGAAGGGGTCCATGCTAAAAGGCAGCGGCCTAGTCAGGAGGGGCGGAGGAGCAACCGGCCCATCATAGCCTCCGAAGGGTCTTCCAAACGATGGCCTGAAAGGGCCTCTTGGGCCCCTTGGGCCGCTAAGGGCCATGAGGACAAGAAAGGGCCTGTCCGATAGATTGAAGCCGGAAAAGTCACCTTACAGCTGAGGCATAAACAGGGGGCATGAGATCTAGAGGGGGTTGGGATGCTCTTGGGATTTGAAAGGGCCCCTAGGGGCCTTTGCTCATCACTCAGCTAAGGGATGAACATAGCCCCCAGAGGTGAAGAGGGACAGTGAGGGCCAGAGGTGAAGATTTGGGGAGGGGATAGGAACTCCTAATATCTGGATCGCCCGTTTCAGGGGAGGTCAGGGGTCCAGCAAACTGTTGAAGTGCGCAATGATTTTTGGAAACAATTTCAACAGCAATGCAACATCGATGGCAGCCAGGTACTTAGCTTTGAATGACGTTCGTGCACAATAAAACAAAACTATAGGAATAAATTACACATTTTGGCTTGCAACATAATGAAATATTGGGTTCACCATTTTAACAGATCTTGCACCGTACTCTGTAGCACTCCGAGCGACTCAAGTGTCATTTTTATCGCAAGATCCCAAGATTGATCTGAAGTTTACCAATTCAATCTTTATACGCAGTCTGTTCCTCCCAGGAGGAAGGCATTTTATTTCAAGGAAGCGCCTATTCTTCTCTAGTTGGCGCCTCCATCTGTAAAATCCGTTGAACGTGGAGAGGGAGGGGGGGGGCCGAAAGACTTAGAGGGGCGCCACCTTTCACGGGTCGGGTGCATGCCCCCCCTATATCCGCCCACGACCAAACACTAATCTAGCCCATCCTATCCCCAACTACTTGTCGGCCTTGTTTCATTCAACGCTATCCCATCCATCCTATCTTCGGCGTCATTCTCTTCGACTACATTCCACTCTTGACCCTGTTCCATTCGACCCCATTCTGTTTTCGACACTAATCCATTTCATATTAATCCAGCCCATCCTTCCCTAGCTACCTTTCGACATAGTCCCACTCGACTTAGGCTTTTCTCTCCTTGTGTACCACATCAGTGCCAATGCGATTACAGACTCCACCATTCTTTTAACTGTATATTCTGTGCATTCTCGTACATAGCATTTCTAACCAACAAAAAAAAGGCACTTTACTCTAAAGCATTCGCACCGTGCCAACGGCGGCGCAGCCAGACGCCCCCCCCTCACAAAACAAACAACAACAAAACAACAACAAAAAAACGTCCGAGTCACCAACACTCCGCAACGCCCTGTCAGCCAGTGACCGAGACTCCAGAGCGTCGGGACCTCAAATTGTGTCACGATTCGGCTACAACCACCGGCGACGGGTATAGACAGCCGCTTATACTCTACACAGCCACCGCCGGCCAAGTCCTTCCTGGCCGCGCCACTGGCGTGTGGTGGGGTGGCCAGGACCGCACTCGCCGCGTTCACGCCGAAGGGTGTGGCCAAGCACATCGAATGTTGTTGACGTAAACTATCGTAAACTAGTTTACGTAACGTAAACTATCACAGTAACGTAACGTAACGTAAACTATCACAACTAGTTTACGTAACGTAAACTATCACAGCGGGGATAAGTAAAGCAGCCGCTCAGTGGCGGCCATGTACAATTACCATGGTACAGGTACGCAACTAAAACTCTCAACAGCATAAATAACCGGGACAAAAATGCCATCGTACCAGTATCTAAATGAAGTTCTCAAAACCATAAAAACACGATAAAAAAACACGGTGCATTGGTAAACATGGTTCAAAATATCGCAGTCAATCATATCACACACACACATGGAGCAAGACATGATAATTTCAGATGAGTGAGTCCTAGCCGGTCTTTGTCACATCACACACATCCGGTAGTGCACTAGCTTGACACACGGAACCCATCCCGATCACAGATCGAGTCCGCCTCAATAGAATAGCTCGAGGACTCCTCCAACTGGCGGGGGGAGGGGGGTCAGCCGCGCCGATCAAATCAGAGGGCAGCCGACCTGAGCGGCAAGGGACGGCGAGTTATACCGTGCGACCGTGTGCGGCGAGGGGCGGCGAGTTATACCAGCCGACCTGAGTGGCAACGGGCGGGGATCTATACCGGGCGACCGTGAGCGGACCGGAACCAACCTTCCGTCCGTCCGGAGACTGAGCACAGGAGACCGACCAGGCCGCCCCGATCTCCGCCTGGAGACTGAGCACAAGAGACTGAGCACAGGAGACCGACCAGGCCGCCTCGCCTTCCTGGATCGACTGGAGCTTAACTATGGCACAAACTCCCCGTCCAACTGACCACTTAACTATGGCACAAACTCCCCGCCCAACTGACCACTCAACGGCCGACTACACAACACTACACGGTGGGACCCGCCGCGTGGCAACACACTACCGATGCGCTCCGGAAGCTGAGCGTGCGACCCGCCGCGCCGGCAGACCTACCGCGGCAGACAGCCCACACCAGCCTACACGTGTGAACACCAACACAATCAGCCGGGGAAGACGAACTGAAGCGCTAGTGTCTGGACCGGCTGCAGGGTCCCTGAGGGGGCTAGCACCGCACTACGGCGGGTGCAACACTAACGTGTCCAGACCGGCTGCAGGGTCCCTGAGGGGGCTAGCACCGCACTACGGCGGGTGCAACACTAACGTGTCCAGACCGGCTGCAGGGTCCCTGAGGGGGCTAGCACCACACTACGGCGGGTGCAACACTAACGTGTCCAGACCGGCTGAGGGATCCCTGAGAGGGCTAGCACCGCACTACGGCGGGTGCAACACTAACGTGTCCAGACCGGCTGAGGGATCCCTGAGGGGGCTAGCACCGCACTACGGCGGGCGCAACACTAACGTGTCCAGACCGGCTGAGGGATCCCTGAGGGCGCTAGCACCGCACTACGGCGGGTGCAACACTAACCGACAGCTACCCGGCGAGTCGCGCCGCACAATAGTCAGGCTATTTGCACTGTATGGCAACACTAGCAGTGGGTGGCACTTCCGCGGCCCGTCGACGGTGGCACTTCCGCGGCCAACACAAACCACAAACAAGCAAACCGCAAACACACACTCAACTTGGTTCAGGTAAGATGCCAGCTCAAAATATCGCAATCCAGTCCAACTCTAAGTGAGATATGGACGGACAATGTAGCACATCAACCGAATCAATGCTGACTGAACAATGGCACAACAAAAAGTGAAAGACAAATCAATGCCAGACCCTACCATAACATTGACAACTCAATACAAGACCCTACCATAACATTGCAAACTCAATATGAGACCCTACCATAACATTGCAAACTCAATACAAGACCCTACCATGGCATTGCAAACTCAATGCAAGACCCTACCATAACATTGCAAACTCAATACCAGAATCAATACCAATGAAGTGAGCTCTGGGCCTCAGAAAAGGTCAACACATCTCTACAGCAAAATAGAACAGATATCGCTAAGCAGTAGCCAATTGCTTCAGCCATGTTTGTAACCCTGCACTGAGACAGTCTGATGCAGGAAATCAATGTCCTGAGATCGTGATGACGTTGTCGTGGATTTACCAGACACCCTGAATAAACAGACATGGAAGGTGCTACACACCTTGCTGGTAGCTCAAGACACTATTTTCCGGGGAGTGGAAAACCAACTTTTGGAGCTTAGCGGTGGTATGCATATGGTTCTTTTGCTGAACAGCACAGTGCCTTTGACAATATTTGAAGCTGGAATGTATACTTTGCTTACGTTCAGTTACTTTGGAATTCTGGAAAATCAACTGCAGTAGTCACCCTACACCACCAGGAAAAATCATGGTCTTCGTGTGCAGGAAGGTTTTCACGTGACGTCACGCTCGTGATTCCGAAGCAAAGCCAAGCTTGATAAACAGCAATGGTCCTAAGTGTTCTGCATTCCTTGCAAGTGGAGGTACCCAAGAGTTGTGCATGGTAAAACCCCGCATCTCTGAAAGCGAATACTGAAGCCAAAGTTCTCACAGACGCTCAGCACATCAGATCATCATGTGGGAAAATCACCATCCCAGTCTGAATCGCGAGGTAACTCATGTGGTATGCGGTGTCAAGCATTGAGCAGAATATCACGTAACGCGAGGTCGTAGAATGCACCACCTGCATCCTGTTCACAACCTTAACTCGGCACATTCTGCAACATATAACCAAGATGTGCTACAACGGTCACGAGTGGTGGACGTCAACATAAACCACGACCACGTCACCAGCCAGCTTCTCAATTTCGCCCGACTGCGCACACGGAAACTAAACATTCAAAACCGCGCGGAATGCCACCATACCGCTGCTTCGCTCAATAGATGGCGCGCAGAGCGGCGGTCAGCATGAGTGCGGCCGGCGCCAGCGTCGCCAGCGTCGCCCCGTTGCAGCCGTCGCTGGAGCAGCGGCACGACGTCACCACCACCTCGGCGTTGCGCGTGCCGTAGCATTCTTCAGTGTGGTTGCGGAAGCCACAGCTCCTGATGACGCGCACATTCCCCAGCACTGCAACGTGTGACGTTGGTCAATCTCAGCCAGGCAAAATCCGTGATGTTGCGCTTCACACTCTTACCAGACATATTCGTCACCCCAGGCTTCCTAACTCACCCACTCCATGATCACTCTTACTAGTAGTCATTAGCCCACCAAGCAAAGTACATTCATACATCCCCGCATTCCTACATGCCTGGTACCCTGTTCTCCACCCTCTCACCTGCCTCACATCGTGTTGTTTTCCCGAAAGCCGAAACCCTGCTACATGCTGATTCACAGCTTTACATCCTGGTGCACATCCCGGTTTCGATATCCTGCTTCCTTGTATAGCAGGAGACGGGCAACCTATTCCCATAAGACGGGCAACCGTCTATTGCCATAGACAGGCAGCCTTCTCCCCACCGTCTCAACAGTCTGTCACCATCCCTCCGGAATGCTTTTGAAGTTAATTCTGTTCGTGCAACACCCACAGGTGCGCTACTAAATGTAAACAACCAAAAAAAGATCTAGCTGATCTAATCCATTTAAATCCAAAGACAAAGTGCACTGTAAACTATTCCCAGTTGTGTTGCTAACACTACTGTCACCTGCCTGATGAGCCCCTGCAACACTATATCTTAAACTACTGTACCTCTCCTGTAACACTACTGTCACCTGCCTGGTGAGTTCCCTGCAACACTACTGTCACCTGCCTGGTGAGTTCCCTGTAGCCACTAATGTTACCTGCCTGGTGAGTTCCCTGCAACATTACTGTCACCTGCCTGGTGAGTTCCCTGCAACACTACTGTCACGTTCCTGGTGCAACTTGCTGCAACTACTTTTTCTGTTCCTCCATCACTACCATCAGTCTGGTGCAGCCTTCCTGCACTGATGTCCTTACTGATCCACTGATCCTCCACCACTACAGCCACCCGTGTGGTGCATCTTCCTGTAACTGCAGTCCTCTCCCCTGCTCCTCCACCACTAGTCACCTGTATGCTGCATAACACCTGTAACTGCAGTCCCCTCCCCTGCTCCTCCACCATTACGGTCACCTGTCTGGTGCATCTTCCTGCAACTACTGCCCTTCCACTGTATCTCCACCACTACTGCTAGCATGGTGCGTCTTCCTGTAACTGCAGTCCCCTCCCCTGCTCCTCCACCATTACGGTCACCTGTCTGGTGCATCTTCCTGCAACTACTGCCCATCCACTGTATCTCCACCGCTACTGTTAGCATGGTGCGTCTTCCTGTAACTGCAGTCCCCTCCCCTGCTCCTCCACCACTACGGTCACCTGTCTGGTGCATCCTCCTGCAACTACTGCCCTTCCACTGTATCTCCACCACTACTGCTAGTATGGTGCGTCTTCCTGTAACTGCAGTCCCCTCCCCTGCTCCTCCACCACTAGTCACCTGTATGCTGCATAACACCTGTAACTGCAGTCCCTTCCCCTGCTCCTCCACCACTACGGTCACCTGTCTGATGCGTCTTCCTGCAGAACGGCTTGTGTTTGTCGCCGGCCGGCTCCGGACACGTGCGCAGAAAGCCGGCCATGGTGGCGCGCCGCGAGTCGAACGGGTCCTGGCAGGCCGTGTGGCTGGCGGAGGTGCACATGTAGCACCGTCGAGTGTTGCCGCCGCCTGCCGGCACGCGCCGCACCGTCCAGTGTCGCCGACTGGGAACCGATCCGCACTGGGAACCGATCCGCCGGCGGCGGCGCGTCCGCCAGCACGGTCTGGCCGGTGGTGGCGGTACGTCCGCCAGCACGGTCTGGCCGGTGGTGGCGGTACGTCCGCCAGCACGGTCTGGCCGGTGGTGGCGGTACGTCCGCCAGCACGGTCTGGCCGGCGGTGGCGGTACGTCCGCCAGCACGGTCTGGCCGGCGGCGGTACGTCCGTCAGCACGGTCTGGCCGGTGGTGGCGGCGCAGTGATAAATTATTCGTGCAATAGGGTGGAATATGCCACTTTCTGAACACTCAATCGACATCCTTCTCCAAGAAATATCCACATCCTGCTTCTTGATGCGTCCTAATGAAGTCTTCGTGTCTCCTTTCTAACATAATCTCGTTCATAAGTACCATACTCACGCTCTCGATAAGGGATAGTGATACACAAACATTTTGCAAGCACTATTTCAGGTAAAAGGATTACTTATAATGTAATATGGCATGCAACACCAGTTTATTGCATGTATATTTTATATTCCTATCCACAATACAGCTCTTCATAAATTATGAATGGCAAAACCAATGATAAAAGTACAGTCATCAGTACGCCATTGGCTCAAATTTGAGTCTGAAAGACATCAAAAGCATTTAAAGGACACTAATTCCATGGCAAATTTCGACATCCTACTGTGCTCGTTTCGACATTTCACACCTAACGAAAAAACATTATGTTAACACTGTGGCGGCGGTACGTCCGCCAGCACGGTCTGGACGGCGGCGGTGCCAAGCGTCGGTGCCTCACACAGTGGCGCAGCCAGTCGGCCAGTTTCATACAACCAAAAGCTGCTTTGAGAGTAGTAACAGTTCAAACACCAAGAAATGTGGTTACTCAATACATCTGCATGGAAATACAGGGAGGGAGCAGGAAGTGCATATGTCCCTGCTCCCATACATACTGTTTGTAATGTAAAAATGATCTCCATGGGATAAAATGGTGCTGGCCAATCCACTTTTCCCTGAGTACATGTTCCCCTGCCTCAATACACATCCACAAACCCAGAATTTAAGCTGAAGGGCTCCTAATTTAAAGAAGCACATTGATACTCTTTTGAATATCTCAAATATACTCTTTTGATATCTCAAATATACTCTTTTGATATCTCAAAAGAATATACCTTTTTGAGATATCAAAATTAAATTCAACTTTACCTTTACTTCAAATTCCATCAAATAAAATTGCAATCCTCTACTTTGACTCAAAAGTATGAGATTGAGGAGGGCAGATGTTCTTTGTTCCTCTCTGGATTGTCAGTGATGAATAAACTATATGCAAGAAGAATGACATACAGAGAATGTTCCAGTAATTAAAAAAGGTCCTAAAGGGTTCATAAATGGATCTAGCTTTATTCAGCTTCGTACTTGATAAGCATGGTGACTTAGTTGACATTACTTGTTATGCTATACTACCTAACTCAAAGCCCCTTTTTGTGTTATTTTGCCTGCCAACTGAAAAGTAAGTATTTGGAGAGGAAATGAGTGGTCAGTCACATCATGTTAACCACATTTATAAACATGGCATTGGAAAATGAAATTCCAAGAATTAAAAAATCATCTTGAAGCACAAAGTTACCCAAATTACCTTATTTTGCTCTCAAACTGAAAAGTAACCATTTTCAATGTAAATTAGTGTTCACATGTTTTAATCACATTTATAGACTTGGCATTCAATCATTTTTCTCAAAGTGCAACTTTACTACAATTGTGATTTCCAAGGAGCGGTTTTATCCTACTTTTGCATCAATACAAAGTGCATAGCTAAGGTTCCATGCAGGATCAAAAGGATAGCTTTGACCTCATATTTTTTAGAGGTTATCTGACCCCATCCCAGACTGGGAAACTTACTTTTGAGGTTCAGAGCCAGAGTGCACTTTTCCTCAGAGCCAGAGTGCATTTTTGCAAGGATGCCACAACTCAGTTGTTTGTGTGTTCAACATGTGAACTCACTGATATTTATGACATCATAGGAACAATACTCTACAGTAATTCATCAATGACTAGATTTATGAACAGAAAAACACTATAGCAGCCCATCCTGCACATGTCCAGACCTGTGGCAAGATTGCAAACCTGCACACTGTTAAAATGTTATCTGGCTCCAAAGGATGTTGTTGAAAACCATCAGGTATCCCACTATGTGGGTAACCTGAAAGCAAGTTTTTTTAATGTAAAATTTTTCAGAACAATTTCTTTGCAGTTGACATTTCTTCTTTGCACATTTTTCAAATTGTATTTGATGCTGGCAATGGCTGAGCTGGTGGGGTTGGAGCTGGTGGAGAACATCTTATCCAGTGTGAGGCATGCGCTTGCCAATGCCTGGCAATGGCTGAGCTGGTGGGGTTGGAGCTGGTGGAGAACATCCTATCCAGTGTGCAGGCATGCTGTCTTGGCTTGTTGACATCACCATTTCTGGTGGTTGAGCTTGAGTGTGGTGTGTGGCTGTGATCTGGGTGCTTGATGGAGTAAATTTGTGCTTTAAGGTGTTTTATGAAATCTTGGAATTTATCATTCCAATGAAATATTTATCAATGTGACTAAGATGATGGGACCACTCATTTTCTGTGCAAATGCTTACTTTTCAGTTTGTGAGCAAAATAATACCAAAAGGGGCTTTGAGTTATGTAACATAGTTTGAGGTTTGAGGGTGTGTTTTGAGGGCTCCTGGTGATTTTATTTAGGGTCCTGATGCATATTTCAAAGCCTGTCATTTTTGAACCTGGTGCACTGTGGAGGACTCCAGTGCATTTTTGGGCCTGCTGTGTGCATCAACAGGTCCTCATTGCATTTATGTGTGCCCTCTAGCATGAATTTGTGGGCCCAGATGAAAAAAATTGGCCCAACTGCTATTTGTTCAGCCTGACTCAATGCACAAATAAATGTTAAACAAATGTAACATAACCTAGCGGCTAGCCTAGCCTAGCTTAACCCCTTTGAAGAAAAATAACACAAAAATAAAATTTGAAAAATGTGCAAAGAAAAAATGTCTGCAAAGAAGTTGTTCTGAAAAATGTCAAATTACAAATAAAACCTAACCCAACCTAACATAACCTAGCATAAGCTGCTTTTGAGATTTTTTTTTTTTTAAACCTGACTAACAAAAAATTCCAGCTTAAAAAAACCTAAACCAACATAACCTAACAAAACCTAACCCATTTGTTTGCTTTATGGAGGCAAATGTGTATGAAAACTTTTCTGTTACCATCTTAAAGCACAATAATACCCTTGTGGTACTGTAAAAGTGGCTAGTTTAAGTGGTAACCATAAGTAGGATGACCCATCCTTTGGTGGATGTCTTGTGTTTGTTTTTAGTGATATTTGTGTTCCTTCTGCATATTTCAATTTGTTGCATCAGAGTGCATGTGAAGCACATTATGTCCAATATAACCCAGGAGTGCAAAAAAAGTATCAAGAGATGAAATATATGAAGAAGTGCTTTAATTCCCATCCTTGTCAACTTATATTGATAGATATTCTTCAAGTATTACCCCTCAGACTCACTTTAACTCAACAATGTATCCAAGCCATCATCAGCTGACTGTCAATCAGCTGTTAGTGACGTTACTCAAATGTATCGAGACACCCCAGTTGGGTGTACTGAATGAACCAAGGGCATCACCAGGAATATTTATAAGGGTTAGGTTACATTTGGTTATTGGGTATTATTCCAGAACTAGGTAAAATGCGATTCTTTTGACTTTTTTTTTTAATACAGGGTATTTTAATGTAAAAATCATGATACGACCACTTATTTTCTCCGCAAATAATTATTTTTCAGTTGGCAAACAAATACACGACCATAATCTTCACTCTGCAAACATAGCACATCACGTATAATTATCAGTACCTGGTGTGTCAAGACGTGATAAAGAAGACATTCAACACTTCAGGCACTCAATTTGATACTCTTTGACATCGAAAACCTTATGTTTCTGCCTTAATTCGACATTATCTCCAAGAATGCATATACTCGCAACACACTGCGCCAGCCACCGTCAATAAGGGTGGGGTCGACATTCCTTGCGATGCTGTATTATTTTATTGAAATATATTTGATGACATCATGGCCAAAAAATTTGTTTCGGATAATTCTGGTTTTCCGGTTAGGTTAGGTTAGGTTTGGTTAGATTATATTATGATATAATATATTTTATATATTATGCTACATTATCTTAGTCTAGGTTAGGTTATTTTATTTTGTTGTATTATTTATATATTCATATTTAATTTTTGAACTCTTGACCGTAAGCAGAACACGGCAGTGTAATAATGGCTTCATTGTGCACCGGTTGCAGTCTAGTTCCTCACAAAATTATTAAACTTTCTTTTGAAGATAATCAGGCAAGCTTATAATTTTTCAGAAAACATGGTGTACTTCCAAACGAGGTAATTTGTCCAAATTGTTTGAGGCCCTGCCATTCTTGCGCGAACAGGTGCAGGTGGGAGTGTCTTGTAACATGGCGTGTCCCCAAGACAGTCGTCATCAACCGTCGCTGACTTAAAAGTAATCATTTGCAGAGAAAATGAGTGGTCGCATCATGATTTTTACGCTAAGATACCCTGTATTAAAAAAAAAATCCAAAAAATCACATTTTACATAGTTCTGGAAATTAACCGGTTATTGTTAGGTTAGGTTAGGTTAGGTTTGGTTATTGTTAGGTTAGGTTGGGTTAGGTTAGGTTTTACCCCTTATAAATATTCCTGGTGACGCTCTGGGGTCATTCAGTGCAGTCGTATGAAAGTGTTGTTTCTGTACGTTTGAGTGACGTCACCAACAGCTGACTGGAAGTCAGCTGATGGTGACTCTGATGCATTGTTGATATAAAGAAAGCATGAGGGGTAATACTTGAAGATTACCTTGATATAGGCCACGTTCCTGCTTGACCTGTGCTGTGCATCAGGTGCGCAAAAGACCCAACCTGGTTGTTCATGTTGTCATACTTTGCAGAATGCCCCACCAGATGTCCTTGCCAGCCTCACCATCAAATATAAGCGGTGTGAAACCACTACACTACAGTAAGAACTTTAAAAAATAAACCTTATACCAAAATTAGCCGTTTCAAATGCGGCGCAGCTGGGATCAGGCTTCCCATTGGCAATTCATTTGCACGACAACAGCTTCAAATACTTACATAAAACCAGCAATGGTGCAATAATTGAAAGCATAAAGGTAATAACCAGGCATTTCATTTTGGGAAATGTCGAGCTGTGTGAATCGCAACACACAATCCACACAATACAACCACAAAAAAAAACTCAGAAATCAAGGTTGGTGAAAAGTCGATGAGTGAAATGCTTCGCTGAGATCAGCTGTCTGTGCTGATGGATTGGAGGGCTGAGGCCAGGGGTGCGCTCCAGCATTTTAGTCCAATAAAAAAAGGGAGACGCTTGAGCCGACCAATCAGCGTTTGACGACCTCCGTCGATCGTGATAATGGTAAACAAACAAATTTTGTCTTTAGTGCGGCGAAACCGGTGACATCCACACAAATATCAAATTTTTTCCCCTGTTAGCGGTGACATTGTGATAAAGTAGTATTAAAGATCAAGATTAAAGTAGCAAGAATGCCTTTGTAGAAAATTAGCACGAGCAATGGAACAATATATGAATAATAGCTTCCACAAGTTTTGCCCTACGGCCTTTACTATTGCCACGATCGGCGGAGGTCGTCAAACGCTGATTGGTCGGCTCAAGTTTATATAATTGATGGTCGGCTGAAGCGTCTCCCTTTTGGGAAGCGGAGCCTTCTACCTGTGTACCTCGTGTACCTGGTGTTCGGGTGTTCACCCGAAACCAAATTTATAAAAAGAAGAAATATATCCTAAGATGACGTCAGAAAACCAATTCAATTCACCTTGTTGTCGCATCGCAAATTGTCGTCCGAGGACGAGAAATGATCGTTTAAGCGATTATGAGATCAAGCTAGTGGGAATTACTAACAGTAGTGATGAACCTAGCTATATTCAGTTAAACTTGGTGGACATAGAAGTGGGTTGATCAATGGGAGATATCTTTCAGATATGCTCGGCACGAGCCCCACCAGCTCGCTACAATCAGAGGCCAGTGGGAAGATTATTCTCGTCGATAAAGCATAAAGATATTGGTTTGTTTTGGCACTGACGATATATACCGCTGAGGCCAGGTAGCTCATGCTTTCCGATAAATATCTAGTGTGACTTATTAATAGTGTGACTCATTAATAGAGTGTGAGATATAAGAGCAAGGAAGTCATGAAAAATCTGTACTTAGCATATGTGCGACCCCACTTGGAATATTATGTACAAGCATGGAGCCCCTACCTAGAAAAAGATATAGATATGTTAGAAAGAGACAAGAGTGCAACGCAAAGCCACTAGACTTATCCGTGGAATAGGTAACTTAGAATATGGAGAAAGGCTTATGGCATTAGATATGTGCTCACTCAAATATAGGAGATTAAGGGGGACATGATTGAAGTGCACAAAATTGTTAAATTGCTAGATCAGGTCAATTTGAATGATACTCTTCGGTTTAGAGTATCACATCGGGGTCATCAATTCAGATTAAACAAGGTGAGGTGTAGGACAGTTAAACGACAAGTCTTCAGTCAAAGGCAGTGGCGTCGCCACGAAATTCTTCCAGGGGGGGCAATGTTCATAGGGGGCCTCCTGTTCCCAAAAGGGGGCCTCCACTGTTTTTTTAAATAAATATTATTAAACAGAATATGCATGGGTGAATACGAACCTAACAAAATAATCCATCACAAAAAAAGAAGAAAAAAAAACACATTCATTCAGGCACATCATACCTTTCTGTGTTACCATATATCATTAACAATGACATCCTCTATGGCAAGGTAGACTTTAAAAAAAAAGAAGTTATCTTGATGAATTATATGAACTAGATTCTGTCTTCGGTTTTCGTTTGATTTGTATAATTCCATAAAGTAACGTCCAAGACATTTCTTTAGCACTGCTTTTTTCCTTGGCACCTGTTCTATTCTGGGAAATATTTGGCAAATTACACTGTTCCAGGAGGTCCTGTGTTAGGGCCTCCTATTGCTTTTTAATCTCTTAGCATGGTTCCCGAATGGGAACATGATTTCATATTGATGTCTTGTTTGTTCTTGGCATGGTGCATCATTTACGCAAAACGCAATATCAAGAATCTTGTTTTTTTCGCTAAGAACTAAGCCATACCAGGGTATAAATAAGCAAATGTGGATAAATACGTCAGTGCCAAAACAAACCAATATCTTTATGCTTTATCGACGAGAATAATCTTCCCACTGGCCTCTAGATTGTAGCGAGCTGGTGGGGCTCGTGCCGAGCATATCTGAAAGATATCTCCCATTGATCAACCCACTTCTATGTCCACCAAGTTTAACTGAATATAGCTAGGTTCATCACTACTGTTAGTAATTCCCACTAGCTTGATCTCATAATCAAGCTTAAACGATCATTTCTCAGTCCTCGGACGACAATTTCGCGAATGCGACAACGAGAGGTGAATTTAATTGGTTTTCTGATCGTCATCTTAGGGATATATTTCTTCTTCTTTTTTATAACATTTGGTGCTGGCTGCAAGGCACTTGGCACAGAAGCTAAGATAATAAATCCTCCGCGAATAAATTCACGGCAAGAACAAGCATTGAACAACAATGCATCAATGGCAATGCAACAATGTAACAATGATAATGCATAAATAATGCAAAACCTTCGAATTCCACGCCTTCACGCCCATGGTTATCGCTGTGCTGTACCGTTTTGTAAATTATGTCGTTGAGAAGGTACTGAAGCTGGGAAGCTCTAATCATGCAGGCTGCAATCACAGAAGACAACTTTGTAGGAAGAAAATACGTTTTAAAACATCGTTCCTCCCATTTAATATGGGGCATCGGTGTTGTTTTGTATGTTTGTTAGGGGGAATTTTCCCCCGAAATGTTGACCTTGCTCCATGGGCGTAAGTTTTCCGATTTAGACCACTATTTTGTCAAAGGGTACCATTTTAAATACAATAATTAGTGATCGACTGGATTATCCCGTGGAGGGGCCTAATCTATCACTATCGTTTCTGATTCGTCTGATTTCCACCCTAGCTCCCCCACCCTGTTCGTATGTATTATTTTGGTATCCCTTGACAAGTCACCTCGCACTGCTGAAATTACACCTACGCAAATCACTTTAAAATATAAAATTTCTCAATTTCAGACATTCCGGTTCATAGTGCCCGGTCGCCACGACTCCAACGTTATTGCACGTGCACACCCATCTTGCGCATTCGGCGCATTCGCCACACTTCGTGCGATGCTACGGATTCTGCTGGGCCTCCTACGCTTTGCTAATTATTGCCACATGATAGACTTGTGCCATATCTGACGTGACAAATGCTTCGTATGGTCGTTCGCTGCGAAAATTCGATGAATTAAATTCCATCCTTAGTTCCCTACTTCCCATATTTTATGGTAAAGAAATGCGGATACCCGCTGAGCTTTGATTCACCTCATATCTTTGATTAAACATGCTTCCAGGTTGGCTACCGAACCGAGGCCCAGCCTGAGTGTACTTCTTTGAACCCGTTTCGTATTTCTTCGTCTACGGATGTGTCTTAGGGCTCCAATCCATTTTTGTTAGAGATCCAACGCCTTTTCGAAACTACTGCTCGTATTAGGGTTTGTTGCTTTTATGTGCACCGAATACTTTTTTAGTTGTCGGGACGCTTTCAAAGATCTCGATGTGTTTACTTAGTGCCCGGCATTTTTGTTCGTTTCGGACCATGTTGCTTTTTGCGGCCCCAGCCTCTTTTCAGGCCCTTGTGCAGTCATATGGTCCCTGTGTGCCTTGAGAGCTTCCGGTGTTTTTTTAATGATGTTTTCTAGAGTTTCCGTATATATAGTTATGGCTACAACACATGTTTTCGGGTCCTGTCGCTTTTTGCGAGACTGCGCTTTGGAGGGCCAGTCGCATTCTCAGTCCTCGTTGTGCTCTTAGGGTCCCGCGGTGTTCATTTGGGGCTTCTGACGCACATTTGTGGTGTCCCGGTACGATTTCGGGGCTTTTTCTGGGTCCTATCGCGACTTATCGCGTCCAGGCGCGTGGTTCCGGGACCCAACGCCAGTTATCTGGGCTCAACGCGATTTTGTGGATCTCTTCTGAATTTTCTTTAAATTCCGAATCCCGGCCTCATTTTTTCGAGTCCCTGGCGCCATGTATGTTTTTCGATGCCGTACGCGATTTGTCAAGGCATCTGATGACATGTTCGGTGCTCCAGAACCATTGTCCTGACCTGGGCTTTTTTGGAATCCCTCATTATTTTGAAGGGCTCCGGCTTTATTTTTCGGATACCGATGCGACTTTGGGGGTCACACGGTGCCTATGTGGGGCCCTAGACGCCAATTGTTGGCAGCCCCGACGTTAATTTTTTATGCCCAGGCCAAATTTTTGGTACTACCGATGGGAATTGTGGGTCCGAGCGCGAAATTTGGTGGGACCGGTTCCAGTTTGCGGGGCGCGTTGTACCTAGCTGTGACCCCAACGCGATCTCGGCGGTTCCTGTTGCAGATTTTTATGCCTCGGAGCGAGTTTTCTGGGGCCCGGCGTATTTACTAGGAGTCTCTATGCGAATTCTGGTGGACCGACGCGAATTTGTGTGGCCCCAGCGCGACTTTTGGGGGCCTCGGCTCGATTCTTGGGAGCATATCCCTCTTAGGAGGGAGGGGGCATGTGCCCTTTTGATATGTCACTGCGGCCACCAAAGGACTTTTTTCAGCCGATGGCACCTTTCGGAGTATAAATGCCCTCCGGGCAATTTTTTCCGGACCTGTTCTTAATTTTCCGGTGCTGGGGTCGATTCTATCGAGACTCGGTGTGAACTTTTGGACATCGAGTTCTATTTTCTTAAAGGTCCTTATGCGATATTTTTCGGTCCTGGTACGATTCGTCGGTTTCCAGGTGCGATTTTTTTCGGTGCCCTGACACGTTTTTTTCCAGTGCCCAACGGGTTTTGGGGGGGACTTTGACCGATTTTTTGTTGTGGAGCGGAGTGACATTCCGGTTGATAATTGATTTTTTGGGGCAGCTGTAACCTTTTGGGTCCAGGCGCGACCTTTTTGGTGTCCAGTGAGATTTTCAAGGGCTGCGACGCGACTTTTTTTCTAGTCCAATGTAATCTTTTATGTCCCGACGTCATTTGCTTGGATCCCTAGCTCGAGTTTTAGCGACCTAGACACTTTGTGGGTGTCCAATACGTTTTTGATGCTTTTGGTGTCGTTGTTGGGGCCCCAGAGTGATTATCCATGTCCGGATTGTTTTTCGTTGCCCCGGCTTCATTTGTGTCCCAATGATACTGTTGGGGAACGGTACTACCTATCGTGCCCCTAGCGTGATTTTCATGGTCCGAGCGTGAATTTTTGGTACCCCTAGGCTCAGCGTGATATTCAGGGGCCCCGGCCGGATCTTTTTGGGCCCATATCGTGATTTTCAAGTACCCCGGCACGATTCCTGGCATTTCAGGGGCTTCTTGCAAATTATAGACCTCCTCTCGCGTCTTAGGGGTCTCGCCTCATTTCCTGGAGCCTTTTTACCGGCTTTTGGACGTCTTCTCGTGCATCCTACCCTCCTCCATATTCAATGGTCCTCCTCTCCCGTTTTGGAGGGCCTCCTCCCACATCATAAGGCCCCTTTAACGTGGCATGGGGCTTCCTCTCATGTTCCAGGGGCATCCTCTGCCAAATTAGGGGCCTCCTGCCACGCCTCGTGGGCCTCCTTTGTCCTCGCAAAGCTTACCCGTCTTGAGGGATCTTCAATTTGGAAACCTCGCCTCCTTCCATACCTGCTACCTGCCACTCCCATCTTAAGTGTCTTCTCTCATTTCCTGGGAATTCCTTCCGGTCGTCGGGGCTTCATTCGGCCCTGGAAACCTCCTACTCGATCTCGAGGGACTCCTCTCGAGTCCGGCAGGGACCTCCTTTTCTCTTCTAGAGGCTTTCTTTTTCAAATTAGGGGCCTCCTCTCACGTCTTCGGAGCCTCCCGTTCTGCGTTTTGATTATATATTTGCCCATTTTAAGGGTGGCCTCTTATCTCCTGGTGGATTCCTGTTCTCTCTCAGGTACCTCCTCTCCCAAATTACAAGCAACCTTTCCTATTTCAGTTACCTTGTCATTTCCTGGGGACCCTCTTACCAGTCTTAAAGCCTTCTTTCTCGCCTGGGAGCCATCCCTCTTATCTAAGTGCCCTTCTCTCATATTTTAGAGGCTTCCTCGTTTATCATAGGGTCTCATTTCCAATCTTATATCGCCCTCTTCCGAATTAGGTGCTTCCTGCCACTTTTCAGGATCATCCTTTTCTATCTTGGTGGAATCTTACCCGTTTTAGGGACTGCTTTTGCGTCTCCGAAACCTCATCTCATATCCACTGGCTTTATATTCCGTCTTTGGGCCTCCTCTCATTTTCTGAGGTCTCCCTTCCCGTATTGGGCCACCTTTGAAATCCTGGGGCCTCCTTTGCAATCCTGGGGCCTTCTTTGCAATCCTGGAGGCCTCCTTTGCAATCCTAGGGACTTCCTGTTCATTCCTGGGGGCCTCCTGTGCAATCTTGAAGTCCTCCTTTGCAATCCTGGGGGCCTCCTTTGCAATCCTAGGCCTCTAATATTGGGACCTCCTTTTGAATCCTGAGTGCCTCCTTTGTAAGCCTGGAGGCCTCCTTTGCAATCTTGGGGCCTCCTTTGCAATCCTGGGGACTTCCTGTTCATTCCTGGGGGCCTCCTGTGCAATCTTGAAGTCCTCCTTTGCAATCCTGGGGGCCTCCTTTGCAATATTGGGGACCTCCTTTTCAATCCTGAGTGCCTCCTTTGTAATCCTGGAGGCCTCCTTTGCAATCTTGGGGGCCTCCTTTGCAATCCTGGGGGGCCTCCTTTGTAATACTGGAGGCCTCCTTTGCGTTCCTGGGGGCTTCCTTTGCAATCCTGGGGCCTTCTTTGTAATCCTGGAGGCCTCCTTTGCATTCCTGGGGCCTCCTTTGCATTCCTGGAGGCCTCCTTTGCATTCCTGGGGGCCTCCTTTGCAATCCTGGGGGTCTTCTTTACAATCCTTGGGGCCTCCTTTGCATTCCTGGGGGCCTCCTTTGCAATCCTGGAGTCCTCCTTTGCATTCCTGGGGGCCTCCTTTGCAATTCTTGGGGCCTCCTTTGCATTCCTGAGGGTTTCCTTTGCAATCCTGAAGTCCTCCTTTGCGATCCTGGGGGGCCTCCTTTGCATTCCTGGGGGCCTCCTTTGCATTTCTGGAGGCCTCTTTCTATCTTGGGGCCTCCTACCTCCTTTGTAATACTGGAGTCCTCCTTTGTAATCCTGGGGCCTCTTTTGCAATCCTGGGGCCTTCTTCGTAATCCTGGAGGCCTTTTTGCAATCCTGGGGCCTCCTTTGCATTCCTGGGGGCCTCCTTTGCAATCCTGGGGGCCTCCTTTGTAATCCTGGGGGCTCCTTTGCATTCCTGAGGGCCTCCTTTGCAATCCTGAAGTCCTCCTTTGCGATCCTGGGGGCCTCCTTTGCATTCCTGGGGGCCTCCTTTGCATTTCTGGAGGCCTCCTTTGCTATCTTGGGGGCCTCCTTTGCAATCCTGGGGCTTCCTTTGTAATCCTGGAGTCCTCCTTTGCAATCCTGGGGGCCTCTTTTGCAATCCTGGGGCCTTCTTTGTAATCCTGGAGGCCTTTTTGCAATCCTGGGGCCTCCTTTGCATTCCTGGGGGCCTCCTTTGCAATCCTGCGGGCCTCCTTTGTAATCCTGGAGGCCTCCTTTGCAATCCTGGAGTCCTCCTTTGCGATCCTGGAGGCCTCTTTTGCAATCCTGGGGCATCCTTTTCAATACTGGGGCCTCCTTTGTAATCCTGGGGGCCTCCTTTGTAATCCTGGGGGCCTCCTATGCTCTCCTAGGTGACTCCTTCTTCAAATTAGGGGCCTCCTCTCACGTCTTGGAGGCCTCCTCTCATGTCTCGTCGGCCTCCTTGCTCACTTTTTTGCTGTGCATTCCCGGATAGGGGCCTCCTGAAATTTCAGGGGGGCGGCGCCCCCAGTCTCACGGCAGGGGGGCGACTGCCCCCTGCCCCCCCGGTGGCGACGCCCTTGGTCAAAGGGTTGTTGATCAGTGGAATAGGCTGCCTGCTGATGTTGTGGGGAGTTCCTCATTGAATGTATTTAAATGTAGGGTGGACATATTTTTTAGACAGAAAAATCTTGTTTTTGAGTTCTAATTAGTGAGGGATGGGGTGAGTTTTATGCTAAGTAAGTGTGCACGGCACAGACCCCTTCAAGCAGGCAAGGATGCAGTTTGAAAATTTTTGGTAAGGCACATGTGTTAAGAGGGATCAAGGGAATATGGCTGGATAGCTAGGGTAGATAGGCATTGATAGGTGTGTGGGATGTTGGTGGATGGTTTCTTTAGGATGTGGTGATGATTGGGGTGGTCATTTTACCGGGCTTATGGTATCTTCCATTTACAGATTTAACTGGATGGGCCCTTGTGGCTCTTATTAAGTCTAAACACTGTATGATTTTATGACTTTAATATCAAATGGATTCTGAATGTCACTTATGTAGCATTGGGCGCAGCCTGAAAAGGTGGGCTCCTGCTGGGCTTTGAACCCACAACTTTCCCTTGGAGGGAAAATGAACTGATATGACCTGCCACCGGGCGATAATTACTTGCATGATTCGTGCTTAGCTCACTGGCACACTTCCTGAGCCATGCTCGAAGGCCCAATGTATCTATATAATGTTTCGACTTTTCGGACCATGTCGTTTAATTGCAGGCCACGATCTACTTTTTAGTCGCTCATGCCGTATTCGCGGTTCCGGCATGCCTTTCAGGGCTTCGGCGCGGTTTGAGGGTGTGCTTTGAAGGCTGCTGGTGTATTTATTTAGGGCCCCGACGTATATTTCAAAGCACTGTCGGGTTTTTGTCCGGACCCGGTGCGCTGTGGAGGGCCCGGTACGTTTTCGAGCTCGCGGTGTGCATCTATAGGTCCTCATTGTATTTATTTGCGGCCTCTAGCGTGAATTTGTGGGCCCAGATGTAAAAATTTGGTGGCCCAACCGCTATTTTTTGGGCCTATGACGCAATGTTTTGGGTTCCAGAGCGACTTTCCGTGCCCGGATTGATTCGTGGGAGCCCTTGCTTAATTATTTTGAGCTCCGTGTTGATTTTCTCGGGTTCCAGTACGATTTTTGGAGACCCGTCGCGATCTCTCCGAGCCCCATCGCGATTTTTTTGTGGTCCACCATCTCTTGAGGGAAGGGGGAAATTGACCCTTGTCCCTCTCCCTTCGACACGTCACTGTGTGTGTTGTGGAGTCAGACGTGCCCCTGGGTTCCTGATCGAAAACAAGGAATGCTCTCCATCTTTCAAAGCGACTTCCGGCCCAGACTCAGCACCACTGATAACCTCATCGAAATTATTGACTCTATAGAGCGCGGTTTCATGAAACAAAATATGAAACCGTCCCACATTTTTTTCGGTCTACATTCCGCATTTAATAAAGTGCACAGTTCTGCGTTCCGAATCAAATTGCGCATAATTGACATCAAGGGCAGAATGGCCATCTTTCTCTCACCAACTTTCTCGTTAACAGAACATTCACTGTCCGCTGCGGCAACATCGATTCACGGCCCCGCAATCTTGACCAAGGCGTCACGCAAGGCAGCGTTTCATCCCCCATCCTCTTCATCATCATGATCAATGTCGCTCTCGCTGACCTTTATCAAATCGCCCCTTGTCTAAAATACTCTATTTATGCCGACGATCTGACCATTTGATACACACACCCATCGGCAGAAAGAGCAAATCGCCTCATGCAGCGCGCCATGGATCAAATTGATTTCTGGTGCTCCCTTTGGGGACTGCAGGTCTCCCCACAAAATCCGTCACAATGCTTTTCTTCCGCCTTCCCACGTATATCCTACGTCTCATCCCCTACGCTATCGTGACCAAATTATCCCTCACCAAATCACCTTCACCTATCTTGGCATCGTCCTAGACAAAGGACTATATTCGGCCCCCATATTACTTATCTTAAGCATCGCTGCGCTAGATGCCTACATCTCCTGCGCTGTATCTCAGGTCGTGACTAGGGTGCAGACAAGGCTACCCTCACCAATATGCATATTGTCCTGATTCGCTCAATCCTGGAATACAATACGTTCATCTTCGGTCCTATATCTCCCCCACACATCACATCACTTGAACGCATACAAAATCACGCCCTACGCCTCATCGCCGGAGCACACTGCACCACACCCATCACCAGTCTCCGGGCTGAGGCCAACCTCTCTAATCTCCGACATCGCAGAACACTCCAACTCGTCGGGTACCACTTTCGCTCCACAACACAGCACAATCAATCCGCCACTATCGCACTCTCTACACCCCCCCTCCGTTCGGCTATCGGTTATCGTACCTATAACCGAAGTAAACGCAATATTGCCATTCATCTTAATCATGTCCTTAGACTCCTACTGAAATTTCCCGAGGCAACCCTCGACAAAATGCCCCCACCCCCTACTCCAATTTTGGCACATGAAACATCCCAAGCTCGAGTATCTCTTTCTGCAAAATAAAACACCATCTTCCCCCATCGAAACTCAATTGACCTTTTTCGAACATTAAGCGGCCCACCCCCAACACACATGCACTGACGGCTCCCGTACCACCGACGGTACGGGCGCCGCCTGGTGCGGTGGACCCAATACCGGTCAAACAAAATTAGCACCACACCATTCGGCTTACACGGCAGAGTTAGTGGCAATCCTAACCTGCCTACAACACGTTATCCAACACAACCTCACCACACCCATTACCAGCTGCAATGACTCACGCTCATCCATTGACGTCCACGCTCATCCAGCTGCCCTATACTCTGCACCGGCTCTCCTGACGTCAGCTCCTCCATACCCTGCACCAGCCCTCCTGACGTCAGCTCCTCCATACCCTGCACTGGCGTTCCCGACGTCAGCTCCTCCATACCCTGCACCGGCGCTCCTCACGTCAGCTCCTCCATACCCTGTATTGGCGCTCCCGACGTCAGCTCCTCCATGCCTTGCATCGGCGCTGCCGATATCACCTTGGGCGCCTCCAGCTCCTAGGAAGATCATAGAGTACTTTTCACTGCTAGGCGACAGGAGTTGAAGACAAATTCTTTGTGCGCACGTTCCACGCGAAATTCCTGAAGACAGTCAGATGCTGCGTTCTTTCAGAGACATCAGGCGACAATGGGAGACCTGTTCGAAATCGTCCGAAAAACGGCCGGAGACTCCTCGAATTCCATCGGTAAATCCACGGGGAATCCGCGCGAAATGCACCGAGCACGGCGTGACCGCGGGAAACCCCAACAGGCACGTGCAGAATAGGCTGTCCCATAGGCTGTCCCCCCAAAAAAGAACCAAAAGAAATAGTTTCGGGTACATCTAGCTTCGATTACCATTAGCGACACAATTTTGCGTGCAAAATTACAGATCGACCTGGCAAAAGTTAGAGGTCGCGACAAAAGTAACCTTTTTGTTACCCTAACTTACGTAACAGTTCGTGGCGCCCTCGTAGCTTTCTAAATGAGAGAGCTAGACAAATGACCTTAAGCCTTAGCACATTGCATAGATTCAAGTTCCCTCTCTTTGTGGTATGCCCATAAATGTTGTACCACTTACGGTCAAGTTGTCCGCTTGGACTTCCACCCCTGCACGATATGTTGTGAGCACATTCACAAAGCACGCCCAAAGTGAGCACATGAGGATTAAGGTTTTCCGGGACTAAATTGGCTGTCCATATCCAATGTGCCCAACAATAAGCGTGCCGCCATTGGAAAGGCTGGCGACGCTATTCATCACCGTCATGCACAATGCACGCGGTCACCACCCCGTGTAGGGGTCTTCGTTGAAGCGGATGCTATGTTAGTCACATCCTGTTAGCGATGAAGTGCAGTGTAAAGTTGCACTACATTTCGTGAAAATCCCAATGACACAGAAGAAACCCCAAATGCAGTCACTGGCATCCAGGCCGGCGAATGAAACTTTAGAATAAAGGTGCAATTTCATGAAAGGTATATTTCATTTCATGAAAGGAAAGAAAGGAAAGGTGCATAAGGGTGCAATTTCATCAACCTACAGGTAGAAATACTGTGGGCTGCTCAGATTTTTCGTTTAGAAAGTATCCGAACAGAATTGGAGGTCAAAATATTAACTCGCCAGGAGGTCACGGTTTATCTCGCGCAGCACGGCAAGATTTTACACCAACGCAGTGCAAGTGTCGCCAATCTGATCCCACTCACCTGTGTTCTAGACGAGTTAGAGAAAAGCCGTCTACACCATCGCATAGCCCTTGCTGAAACGCAACCAGTGACCACCGTGCATATTTGCCTACTCTCCCTCACCGTCCACCTTCCAGGTCGAGTTGAACGGCACACGGTTCGAGCGCCGCGTGTAGCCCGGGCGTCTAGCGCCCGAGGTACGCAAATCTGAGGTACAGGCACCTCAAATGTACTGACCATCATGTAGGTATGCACTTTGACCGCGTACAAGTCACCCGATTACATATTAGCTTAAAATGCGTATATATAGCTACATCTTAAGATAGCTACGTCACCTTGACACTTGACAACTTGGCGGCACAAGATGAGAATTGGAAACCCGAGGTTGGAGTTTTATAGTTTTTTTTTGTTCTCATGTAGCCCCCAAATTAAAGTGTGAAACACTGGAGCGCATGCTACTAAGCACTCTGTATATATATATATATATATATATATATATATATATATATATATATATATATATATATATACACACACACACACACACACACAAAGTGCTTTGTAGCATGCGCTCCAGTGTGTTTCACACTTTAATTTGGGGGCTACATGAGGCAAAAAAAACTATAAAACTCCAACCTCGGGTTTCCAATTCTCATCTTGTCCCGCCAGTTGTCAAGTGTCAAGGTGACGTAGCCTTTTGTCATTTTTATGATCATTTAACTATAAACACAGCTTCCACATGTGTCCCTACCTTCAAGGTGTTTTCTTTTGTTTATGAATAATATATAATTAATCAGAATAATATATTGATGTAATAATGTGCTTAAATAATCATTCAACATAAAAATAATTCATAATATATTAATATAATATACCAATTAAGTGCTTGCTGACAAATGTGTGCGACTAAGTATGACCTGCGGCTGGGAGTATGCCTTGTCAACATTACCGACACCAGAATCGATACGATTGCGGATCAATGGGACGCAAAGCGACGTACTCTTCAACAATGTGCAAGTATGCCAAGGTTGAGGTTGATATCTCGAACTGTTTCGAAACTAGCCCGGAAACCCACAACGGGGCTAAATTAACCCACCCCGCGCGCTGGATGTGTTGCGAGGATCATCTCCGGCTGTTCGAGTTTAGACGCTTAACGTCCGACACTCAGCGATCGGCTCGTGACATCATGTGGCCTTCTATGGCAAAGTAGAGTCCACTTTAAGCGACCCATTCCTAATTCCACCGGCAATTTTGCGACCAACGTTTATCATGCCGGAAATCGTTCGAAGAGCCGACGCGGTCGCCCGGCTAAACGTGACCCTTCTTGGCCGCTCACTAGCAGACCTTTCCAAACGGGTCACGTATCGGCCAGCGAAGCCGATACAGGAACAGCGGACCCACCCTATTGCAGTGGGTTCAACCCCATTCCCAAAATCGGCACTCTACCAACTGAGCTAAGCCGGCGGCGAGCCATGCTTTGCCATGCATGCCATGCATTTCATGGTTGGCCAGTGATCATAAATATCACCTTTTCGTTGACTCTGCGCAGCCAGAAGACGAACAGATTGTTGGCGCGTGACGGACGAGGATTGTTAGCTCCACGTCTCTCAAGTAGATACATGGTATGTACAGCGACGTGTTACATACCGTAAAACGTCCTTACTTTAGCCATTTTTCAGCTTCAAACTTGAATAACTTTTTTGATATCCAACATAGAACAATGTCAATGGTGTAAAAAACATTGCTGGTCCGTGAGCTTTGAAAGTTGCCAAGAACCCCCTCCCCCCGAAATGGGAGGGGTCAATTTTTTATTAAATTGTGGCTGGCTAAAGTTTGGACTGGGTTTCCGATCTTTAGCCACCTTCCACTTTTTCACGTTCGCCAGTGAATAAGACGTCCGGTTCTAACTTTAGCCACCGCGGTAGTTAAAAAAAAACAATTAGAAGGTTCCTAACCATTTTTTAAACCTTCAGAACACGTTCATCACAGCCAAACAGCCACAATGAGCATAGATCAACAGTTGGGCACATGCAAGTTGAAACTTATCTGCACACAAATCAACTCAATCACGCCATCACAAGTATGCCCAGTGACGACTGAACCGCACAGTCACAAGAATGCCAGTGCCATTCAGACAGTCGCTGGAAGCGTCTCCGCATCGATGTCGAAGTCGACGGTCCATATCAGTCCCCGGCGGTCGTGTGTGATCTTCTTGACTTGGCGGAGCACCTGATCGCGTTCGATGAGACTGACGTCTTCCGTTGCGGGAAACACAAACGTGAACCTCGTCTGCTTCTTGAGGAATGACACGCTTGGGGGTCTGTGGCGACAACTTGTGCAAGGAACAGCTTTGTCCCCTTCTTCCCCACCAACTTGACGATGACGAAATCTCCCTGGGCGACACGGCTCCAGTTGATCCCCAAGGGCGAACTGTCACATCCCTGCTCCTGGTCGCTTTCGGTCGACCCGTCATCCCTTTGATCCTCCTCTTTCCCTTCCGTCCTCGCTTTCTTCTGTTCGCAACTGCCTTCGTCCTCCTCGGACGGCGACGATTCGGGAAGATCCTCAGCCTCGCTGTCACCAGAATCGGATGAGCTGATGCGCACCGACCTGCCGGGCAGGACGTTCAGTTTCGTCCTGCGGCGACGGGACGGTCCAGCTGTGTCCTTCGAGCCACGGAGAGCTTGGAGATGGTCGACGATAACGGCATCGATTGCGGCGTTGCCGTCACCAGAGCACTTCTTCGGGAGCTTTTCCAGGACCGGTGTTTTGTCGAGAGGATGAATCCCGCAGGTCTTGAATCCCGACTTGAGATTGTCAGTGTTCAGGACGGAGATCAACTCCTTCAGGCGCGCCGGGAACATATTCTTCGGCAGGGTGTCGTACTTTTTCCCAGACGGCGTCGCCTTCCAGTCTCCGATGACCTTCCTCCATTTCTTCTTGAGCGACGAGAAGAAGGCGACGTCAATGGTTGTGTTAGGTGTGTCGAGTTCGGTGGGAGACATATGAACCTTATGTTGTTATCGTTGCACTTTTGGACCACCTTCTCACTGATATGGCTCGACAAGTTGTCTCCGATGATAGCTTTTGGTACTTGCTTTCGATGTAGATACGGCAGGCAGATGTTCATGAACCAATCTTCAAATGACGTTTCATCAAACCACCCACTCTTTGAAAACGCGTAGCGGGCGCCTCGAGGCCCTCCTGTCGTCCACTCCAGGTACATGTTCTTGGCCTTGTACACGACAAACGGTGGGAGCAGATGGCCGCTGGCAGTTCCTGCAAACATCACACTGGTCGTCACCTTGCTGTGGTTTGCCACGGTTTCAGGGTAGCGGCTTCCACGACGAACGATACATTTTCGCCTGCCAGGATCATCTGTGAGTCCCGTTTCGTCATAGTTGATCAGATTCTCAGCGGGAACCCCAGCGAGACTGTCAGCGAGCTCGGTAAAGTATGCCTCAATTGTTTTGTGATCGACAGCTGCCCGCTTTCGGCTGATGTTTGTCACCATCCGCTTTGTCAGTCCATTCCGTTGGCAGAATGCCTTGACCCATTTGTCTCCTGGCAGATTGTCATTCCACCGTTTGCTTGTCACACCAAGCCTGTCGAGGTACTGCTTGGCAAATCGCTTGACATCTGAAGCAACGACGGGGAATCCCCACTCTCCCAGCAGCTTGATGCGTTCGGCCAGCTTGGCTTCATTTGCCTGGGATAACTCAATGGGATGGCCTGGGGCTTGTCCATACTTAGCATTTATCTTGTTGGAGAGTGTCTGTCGGTTGATGCCATGCTTTCTCGCTGCCTCTCGAAGGCTCATTCCCGAATCAACATCACTCTTCGCTGCCTCAATCACTGAATCAGTGAAGTTTCCGTAACTCCGCTTCATCATCTAACTCCGCTTCATCAGGGAAAATAACGGAAACCGTGTCAGAACTGTGGAACAAAGAAAGGTGCAATGGGAGGGTTAGGACAGGTGCAGACAGGTGCGGATACAAGGAGGTGGCGCGGGCGCGCGCGCACACCCCGCAGCGCGGAACATTATGCCAAAACAGCCTAAACAGAGTGGCTAAAGTTAGGGGATTTTGTTCATATTCCTGTCCTAACTTTAGCCACTCAAAATTTTTTGGGACATTTTTCGAAAATACTGACAAAAAGTACTTCATTTAAAATTAGAGGATATAACCAACCTAGGTAACTAATATATTTCGATATCGAAGTGTTAGATTCATCTGCATGGGTACCACTTTTCCACCTCTGATTTTTTATCACTTTTCACTCCTGCAAAATATAATTCCACAATCAATGCCATGATGAAAAAAAACAATAACTGAGCCACCTCAGCATGTTGCCAAGACCCCAGAGAAACTTAGGGGAAACAATTGCTTGGCTAGCATGTGTCATGTCACTGCAATGCTTCTTCAAATCACATTTCCAGTTTTGGCTAAAGTTAGGACGGTGGCTAAAGTAAGGGCGTTTTACGGTATTTACCAGTTGCAATGGATAACATGAACTAAGCAATGTGAAACACTCCATTTATTTATTTTGTATGATGGCTATCGATACAGTTACATGTCAATACGCCAGTTGGGCAACATTTATACATGGGCTAAAATGTGGTGTGCTTTCCATTCACAAATACAGGTTAGCTTGACCACCGCGGGCGAACAGGGTTTTCTGACTCGGAAAACAAAACAATGGTAGCATTGTTTGCAAAACAATGCACTCGGACGCATGGCCGCCCACGTTATGATGCAGTCACTAATTGTGTGCACAAATTGATGGTATGCTCATATATGTTAACCGCTGATGTTTTGATACAGCTCAACAACTATTAGTCGGATTGGGTGTAGCCATTGAAATTGTTGTGGTAATCTTAGCGGAGATATCACCCCAGTAATTGTAGCAAAAGAGATAATTGAAAGATTTAATAATTAAGAGGATTCGGATACATTTACAGGTGACCTAAGCAATACAATGACTTAATAATTGTTGGGCATGCTTGCAATGCACACTAGCGTTCAAATGCTTCTTATTTTCTTCTTCAAATCCATTTGGATGGTTCAAATCCTCATTGGAATGGCTCAAAAGGCGTTCGGGTGGCTTGAGCCATCTTACAAGTATATGAAGCAATCACCTCAATACATGTGGCATTGTGCCACATTTCGCCTCCTGTGAGGAAATCAAAGTCTGTTTCAAAAAGTAACTAGCGTGGTCGATTTTTAATGGAATAAGCATTATTTCGCTATCGTCATTTTCCGTCTCGTCAAACTAGTGGGATAACGAGCGAGACTAGCGAGATTTGCAGATTTGCCGAAGATTTGCATGAAGTAACCCCTGCCTTCCCTATTGGCAGGCGACCTCTACAGGTGACCACCACTTTACTGTGGGGACGAACATGATTGGTCTGAAGCTTTCTTTGGGGGCACATCAACGATCCCAGCCACCGAGAACCGATGGCCCTAGGCCAACGGTGGAGCTTCCTATACTTTTGGCGGGGTACAAACCGCAACATCTTGGCCTTAGCCTCACCAACTTCTTGCTTTCTTAAAATGGAACCCTATGGGGTGGGACCCACCAATCAAATTGGCAGCACACATTGCATCATGCATTGGGCCCCACCAATAACCTTCAAACTCCTCCATCCAAGTCCTAGGTTGTCCTAGGATCTTCTTTAGCATGCTAAGTGTGCGAGAGGGTAGCTTACCGCACTGACCAAAATTTATCTCCAGTCACCAGATACAACCCCCACCCCAGTTGCGAATGTTCCAAAAGGCAGGAATTTTCTCGATGGGCTTTCCGTATCATCGGTTTTGACTCCTCACATTGGCTTCGTCCTTCGTAAAATAAGAAACAAATCCAAATTTGCTCTTACCTGTCGCCACGATATACAAGTATCATCATCCATACCTTCCATACCCATCATCAAACATACCTTTTTCGTTCAAAGCAATCAACTTCAAAGTTCAAAGCAACTTGGTGATATTCGAGTAGATATTCCTATGGGATGGGGTATGTTAGGATATCCCTATGGGGATAGGGTAGGTTACATCCCTATGGGGATGGAGTAGGTTACATCCCTATGGGGATGGAGTAGGCTATGACATCCCTATGGATATGGGGTAGGCTAGGACATCCTTATGGGGATGTGGTAGATTACGACATCCCTATGTGGATGGGTAGGTTATGACATCCCTATGGGGATTTGGTAGGCTAGGACATCCATATGGGGATGTGGTAGGTTAGGACATCCCCATGGGTATGGGGTAGGTTACGACATTGGAACGCCCCCACTCAAAATCCCTTTCAAAAAGGCGATCGACCCACAAGTGGTGGCCCCTATTTACTTGGAGAGATCCGAGTCCCTACATCGTTCGGCCGAACCTCCCCCCCCCCCGTGCAATGTTTTCGGATTCGAACATGCTATCCAATAGGGCAAACCGTTCATTGCTTTTTGGGGATCGAAAAAATTAACATTCATAGCCCTCCACAGAAATGTCTTCCAAAACACCGCTTATGAGTTCGTCTAATTTGACGTGGCGCATTATGTCACCAATCCACCCACAAGCGGATCTAGGAATTGTCATGGGGACATTATGTTGTCTCTGAAGGGGACCCTCGGACTGAAAATTCGAGAGCGGGCGGGGGAGGTGTGCACCACTCGAGCCTTCACGGAGGGGCGCGAACCTCCGCGGGAGGGTGGCACATGCCCCCAGTGCCCACTTGTATCCGCCCCGTGCAGTGTATTGTGCGAAGACTGCGTCGCGGACTGCTCCAGAGGCGTTCCTGTGACGTCACCATATCGCCAACCCGCCCTGTGCAGTATATTGTGTCGCCGACTGCTCAAACGCGCTCCTGTACCGTCACCATGTCGCCACGGCGCGTACCAACGACAACACAACAGCCACAAAGCCACACAGCGGACAGCATATACTTGGCCGACCGACGGCACCGCCAATCCAAAACAAGTGTGTCCGAGAGCAAAGCACCGCCACATGTGCCAACACAGCGTGTGTCCGCACCGAGCACACACACCGACATTGCCAACACAGCGTGTGTCCGCACCGAGCACACCGACAACCGCTCGTCGCCGCGGCGCATAGTGTCCGTCGACGAGAAGCACTACTCCAACTCACCGCGGCAATCAGAGGCGTAGAAACGTACCAAGATGTGGGGGGAGGGGAACCTTCTTGAAGTTGGTTCTTGCCATACATCGCCATAGCCTTAATGTTAAACTTTCATGAACAGTATGGGGTGGCCGTCCTAGCCACACCCCTGTTTCTACAGCTGTGGTGGCCATGATCAGAGCGCCAGGCCGACGAGTCACTTGTCACTGCTAACGACTATGGTATGGTAGCACTCCGTGGAAGTTGAACAGTGATATTTTTCTGGACAGGTCGAGTGGCGCTCCGTGGTCTCAGTGGTCGTGGCGTGTGATCGCGGTGTCTGTGGTCGGCCTCAGTGGTCGTGTGGTCGCGTGGTCTCGGTGTACACGGTCTGTGTGGTTGTCTGCACGGTTGTAGAGTGACCAATGTACAGGCAGGCACCAGTCTGGGAGGACCTGTAGGCACGGATGAGAGGGATTCTGCCGCTCCGGTACACTCGTCGACTGGGGGTGGAACGTTATCGTGACGCAGCACGCAAGCTGACGCCGAATACAAGCCGTCGCTTCAGCTGAGCAATTATCGGTGGGGAACTGGAGACGATATCACAAGGGGGGCAATGGGAACAGCCAAATGGCGGCTTGGTCGCAGCTGAGCACATGTCGGTGTTCCGGCTGGACAAACTACCACTGGAACATGGACGAGTGGTCGCGCTCCGGCCGGTGGGAAAGCCGTTTTCGCCCCGGTGGGCGCCGCCTGAACACGGAAATGCGCTAAATCCGGGTCCGTTCAGGTCGGCAGTGTCGTGATGGACGAGGACTGGCACGCCGACCAACAGCAGCGTTGTACTTCACACGCGGTGGGCAGGGCGACACAATGGTCGGCCATCACGTCAGGACATGGTCACCTTGTGACGGACATCGCCGTCATTGTCAAGGTCAAGGTCAGGGTTAATGCCGAGGTCAAACTGCCGGGTGCAAGCAGGGCTCCCGAAACTGTAACTACCCTGAACTTTCCGTATGTCTAATAGGATTAATAACATAATTATCCGGTTAATTACTTCGCTCAATAACAGGTTCTAAACAGCTCATTGTCCAACAGGGCCAGGGCCCATCAGAGGGTGAGCGTGGATGAAGTCGGTAGGGCGTAGTTTTAAAACTGTGGAATTGCCAAGAGAAAGCACCAGTGGCTAATACAAGCACCATACTAATCGGACGGGAGAGTAGGGCGAGTATACTGCCAATTAAAAGAGGTAAAAGTCGAAAATCGCTCCTAAGGGTTCGAAGTACATCCTGGCAGACCAAGCCGAAAATGGAAGACTCGATACGTCCGAGTATAATCCTACCCTCGCGACGAGAATAGACGTAATAATCGGTCTCTTTGAGGAGAAAGGCACCTGAATGTTTGGGGCACAACGCCACAAATCCTACTTATATCCGGTTTCGCCGCGGTGTTTTTAGATCCTGTAGCTTGACGAGACACCACACCAGCGGACACCAGTTCACACTTCCAGTGTTAAACATGCAGCGCCCGAGGTAATGGCACGACGGCAATTTTGCTGTTTTCAGCAACTCAAACTATGCTCGGGTACCGGCTACTTCCAATAGAAAAAAAGTTCGTCCACAATGAATAGTTCATCTTCTGAATTTACATGAAACGAATCGTGCAGACAGAAGTCATGATCGGAAATAGTGCGGAACTGCTATGACAGAGGGAGTTATCTGAAATAGTAGTGCGGAACTGCTATGGCAGTGGGAATTGTTATCGGAAATAGTAGCGCGGAGCTGTCATGATAGGGAGTTGTTATTGGAAATAGTGGTGCGGAACTGCTATGACAGACGGAGTTATCGGAAATAGTGGTGCGGAGCTGCTATGACAGAGGGAGTTGTTATCGAAATAGTAGTGCGGAACTGCTATGGTAGTGGGAGTCGCTGTTGAAAATGGTGGTGCGGAACTGCTATGACAGAGGGCAAATGGTGACCGAGTGCTGTCCAAAAATATGCATGTCTCCAATTCGCACATGAATCGCGACCAGTATTAAAACGGCTTGAAGCCTAGTTTTCAATCTGGCGACCGAATTTACGACGGACTTATGACAGCTAACCACTAAATACCGCCCGGTGACCCGTTCAACGTGCAGCGATAAATGACCTCCGACGGATCACCTGACCGGTGACCGTGAGGTCAGTCTCAGGTCAACGTCGAGCCGGCCGGTTTCCCCGTCGAACTACCCCGCCAGAACGTGCAAACTACGGACGTCACGACAGGTCAAACAGGATCAACACGCGACGTTCAATTCACCCCCACAAACAGCGCGCCACAAATCGATGAACGAACGATTTCTCAAAATTCGAACACTCCCAAAAACAGAGGAACACTTCTTCAACCACTGCTCTTAATCAGGCGCGCTTCAACGACCTCAACGGTGCGACACGTCTCCCAATCACTTCCGACAGCTTGCTCTCACGCGGGACTAACAGTGGTCGTCATCTCGTCGCTGCTCCGGAGACCGCTGGTGACGTCACGCCGCGATGACGTCACTCGGGCTGCAGGATCGACACTGTGCTACCTCCTGGGCTGCGTTCGGCTGTCGACGGAAATGAGTCACAAAGTCAACACGACAGTCACACCAACAGCACACCTCGACATATGTAGAGAGGAAAGGGAATTACACGTAATCTGCGTGAATGTGCTGCAGTTTCTGACATCAGTCATCACTTGTTCCCAAATGGCTTCCCACTGTTGCACATTAGAAGCAAGCCTATTGTCTCCAGCGCAGGAACGGCGAAGTTCTATAAAACAAGATATATATATATATATATCTTTGTATTTTGGGGTGAACGCATGAACTGGCCACAAGGCTCGCCATCGGTCAACGTGGCAGAGCATGTCCATTGGACTGCACTGAACATCCGAACGACATCGGCGTCTGTTGGACAGTCAGGTCGACGATTCGGGCGAAATTTTACACCTGCAACCAAGGGTTTTACACCTGCGACCAAGGGTTTTACACCTGCAACCAAGGGTTTTACACCTGCAACCAAGGGTTTCAGATGAGTTGGAAAGGCGAGAGACGGAGAAGTTTGAAAGCAACAGTTGGATAGCATACACGGGGTGTGCGTATCGTGGGTCCGCTCCGGACAACATACACGGGGTGTGCGTATTGTGGGTCCGCTCCGGACAACATACACGGGGTGTGCGTATTGTGGGTCCGCTCCCGACAGCGTGCACGGGGTGTGCGTATTGTGGGTCCGCTCCGGACAACATACACGGGGTGTGCGTATTGTGGGTCCGCTGCTCACTTTTCACCTTCGTGAAAACATATGAAACCCACGATGCCGCACTGAAGTTCGATAACCAATTTGATGAGTTGCGGGTCTTGACAGACAGCCGCGTAGCTTGCATAGCTGTGATCCCAATAAACACCCGACAAAGGGGTCCCGAATGGAATTGGAATCGGAGTTCAGTGGCGCGCCGACTGCCAGGGTCACGGCATCAATACCAATACGCTCCGACGTCAGCGCCAGCGCCAGCTCGGTTGGCTGCAGCGGCGACATGCGTTGCCACCGCGGCGCTGGCGCTGGTGCTGGCGCTGGTGCTGGCGCTGCCGCTGGCGCTGGCCCTGCAACACATGGCGCGTGCCGCCCACCCGCTGCCGCTGGCGCTGGCGCTGCAACACATGGCGCGTGCCGCCCACCCGCTGCCGCTGCCGCTGGTGCTGGCGCTGCAACACATGGCGCGTGCCGCCCACCCGCTGCCGCTGCGCTGGCTGGTGCTGGCGCTGAACGCTGGCGCGTGCCGCCCACCCGCTGCAACACATGGCGCGTGCCGCCCACCCGCTGCCGCTGGCGCTGGTGCTGGCGCTGCAACACATGGCGCGTGCCGCCCACCCGCTGCCGCTGGCGCTGGCGCTGGCGCTGGGCTGGCCCTGCAACACATGGCGCGTGCCGCCCACCCGCTGCCGCTGGCGCTGGTGCTGGCCCTGCAACACATGGCGCGTGCCGCCCACCCGCTGCCGCTGGCGCTGGCGCTGGCCCTGCAACACATGGCGCGTGCCGCCCACCCGCTGCCGCTGCCGCTGGCGCTGGCTGGCGCTGCAACACATGGCGCGTGCCGCCCACCCGCTGCCGCTGGCGCTGGTCTGGCGCTGCAACACATGGCGCGTGCCCCCACATGGCGCGTGCCGCCCACCCGGCTACGTCCCCAGCTGGGGCAGTCAGCTGGCGGTTGGTCCGATAACGCCGGGCACGCGGCAGCGCGGCGGCCGGGTCCGCGCTGACCGTACGCTCAGCTGCCGGTTAAGATAGTGCCGTTGAAATGTACTCTGCTTCCCAGACCGAGTGGTGGAGTCAGGGCCCACGCAGCAAAAGCCGCTGGGTATAGCTAGCCTATTATATATATATACATATATATATATATATATATATATATATATATATATATATATATATATATATATATATATATATATATACAGAAAAAGTAAACAAGTTTTGCCCTTGAAGAAGGTATGCCACCGAAACGTCGGGCATTGTAATACATATTATCACCATAACGTTAAAAACTAACAGTTACAGGCCATCCTACATTATATATAGGTTATACTATATAACCCATATTTAAATAGTTATATAGCCTATGTTAGCCTATATAACCCAATTGAACCAAAGGTGCAATTGCTTAGCTAGGCCCGCGAATAGGATCCTGCTGCGTAAAGCCACCCCAGCAGACACTCGACCGAGATCTCCATAAACAACAAAATCTGGTCCGACGTCTGGTCAGAGATCAGTGGGTCGTGTGCACTGTGAAACTGGAGCACGTGATGTGCGCTTAACATTGCGATATCTGAGAAGGCATCGCCGAGCTTCGCCAAGACCGCCAGGATTCAGCCCGTCAGACAAGACAAAGAGCACTGTACATAGTTTCACATGTTCGGTCGTCCTTATAGTACGATGGAAGGGTCGTTAATTAGCTCGGAACAGTTAATATACACCTAGCTTCCACGTATCAAGTAGACAGTCCGTATTGCACTTACGCTCAGTCAATGTCTGCCCTCCATCACCCAGTCTACAGAGGCCCGGTCTACCCGACCTCTCGGGTCGCCGGGGCCGCCCTCCCGGCCAGTCTGTTCTCCAGCACCCAGTCTACAGAGGCCCGGTCTACCCGTCCTCTCCGCCGGGGCCGCCCTCCCGGCCAGTCTGTTCTCCAGCACACAGTCCACAGAGGCCCGGTCTACCCGACCTCTCGGGTCGCCGGGGCCGCCCTCCCGGCCAGTCTGTTCTCCAGCACACAGTCCACAGAGGCCCGGTCTACCCGTCCTCTCGGCCCGGGGCCCCCCTTCCCGGCCAGTCTGTTCTCCAGCACCCAGTCCACAGAGGCCCGGTCTACCCGTCCTCTCGGGTCGCCGGGGCCGCCCTCCCGGCCAGTCTGTTCTCCAGCACCCAGTCCACAGAGGCCCGGTCCTCTCGGGTCGCCGGGGCCGCCCTCCAGCAAGTGCACGGAATCCGTCGATTCAAGGCACGCCCGCCTGTCCGCACCAACAACGCCGGAGCGGCAGGCTGGCCAGCCCACTTCCAACCCGCCTTCCCACCGGAGCCACATCGGCTGACCAGCCACCCCACCGCCGACCAGCCCGGGTTCGAGGCTCGGCCGCGCCCGGGGGCATTTCCACACCGGCCACCACCCAGCGTACCGTACCGGCGGCACCGGTCACACCCGGGCCGGTGACCGTGGCACAGAAAACTCACACCTGCCATTGTGCGGCCGAGCTGTGTGTAGCGACAGACGGAGGCCGGCAGGCGGGTCGCCATGGCGACCGAGGTCGAGCCGGCGACCTCGGCTGCCCGGGCTCAAGTGGAGGCCGGGCGGACGGACCGGTTTCAACTGGTCCGGACCGTAGTCAGCCAGGTGTGGCTCGGCTAATTAGATCGTACTGATAAGCGCCGCACTGAGCGCGAGCTACTGCACCTGCCCGACATGTAGCCCGAGCAGGGCGCATACGGCCGCGTTCTACATGTTAGTTCTGTCGAGGTTGTTAAAAAAAACGGAAGCAGCGACGCCCGCCCTAGGTCGCATAGAGAAAGTCGCAAATGGCCGGGAGCAGTGATGCCCGCCATAATGTGTGAGCAGTGATGACCGCCATAATGTGTGAGCAGTGATGCCCGCCATAATGTGTGAGCAGTGATGACCGCCATAATGTGTGAGCAGTGATGACCGCCATAATGTGTGAGCAGTGATGACCGCCATAATGTGTGAGCAGTGATGACCGCCATAATGTGTGAGCAGTGATGACCGCCATAATGTGTGAGCAGTGATGACCGCCATAATGTGTGAGCAGTGATGACCGCCATAATGTGTGAGCAGTGATGACCGCCATAATGTGTGAGCAGTGATGACCGCCATAATGTGTGAGCAGTGATGACCGCCATAATGTGTGAGCAGTGATGACCGCCATAATGTGTGAGCAGTGATGACCGCCATAATGTGTGAGCAGTGATGACCGCCATAATGTGTGAGCAGTGATGACCGCCATAATGTGTGAGCAGTGATGACCGCCATAATGTGTGAGCAGTGATGACCGCCATAATGTGTGAGCAGTGATGACCGCCATAATGTGTGAGCAGTGATGACCGCCATAATGTGTGAGCAGTGATGACCGCCATAATGTGTGAGCAGTGATGACCGCCATAATGTGGAGCAGGATGACCGCCATAATGTGTGAGCAGTGATGACCGCCATAATGTGAGCATGACCCCCTAATATGTGAGCAGTGATGACCGCCATAATGTGTGAGCAGTGATGACCGCCATAATGTGTGAGCAGTGATGACCGCCATAATGTGTGAGCAGTGATGACCGCCATAATGTGTGAGCAGTGATGACCGCCATAATGTGTGAGCAGTGATGACCGCCATAATGTGTGAGCAGTGATGACCGCCATAATGTGTGAGCAGTGATGACCGCCATAATGTGTGAGCAGTGATGACCGCCATAATGTGTGAGCAGTGATGACCGCCATAATGTGGAGCAGTGATGACCGCCATAATGTGTGAGCAGTGATGACCGCCATAATGGAGCAGTACGCCATAATGTGATGATGAGCAAGAGATGACCGCCATAATGTGTAGCAGGATGACCGCCATAATGTGAGCAGGATGACCGCCATAATGTGTGAGCAGTGATGACCGCCATAATGTGTGAGCAGTGATGACCGCCATAATGTGTGAGCAGTGATGTGAGCAGTGATGACCGCCATAATGTGAGCAGTGATGACCGCCATAATGTGTGAGCAGTGATGACCGCCATAATGTGTGAGCAGTGATGACCGCCATAATGTGGAGCAGTGATGACCGCCATAATGTGTGATGACCGCCATAATGTGTGAGCAGTGATGACCGCCATAATGTGTGAGCAGTGATGACCGCCATAATGTGTGAGCAGTGATGACCGCCATAATGTGTGAGCGATGACCGCCATAATGTGTGAGCAGTGATGACCGCCATAATGTGTGAGCAGTGATGACCGCCATAATGTGTGAGCAGTGATGACCGCCATAATGTGTGAGCAGTGATGACCGCCATAATGTGTGAGCAGTGATGACCGCCATAATGTGTGAGCAGTGATGACCGCCAAATGTGTGAGCAGTGATGACCGCCATAATGTGTGAGCAGTGATGACCGCCATAATGTGTGAGCAGTGATGACCGCCATAATGTGTGAGCATCCGCAGTGATGACCGCCATAATGTGATGACCGCCATAATGTGTGAGCAGTGATGACCGCCATAATGTGTGAGCAGTGATGACCGCCATAATGTGTGAGCAGTGATGACCGCCATAATGTGTGAGCAGTGATGACCGCCATAATGTGTGAGCAGTGATGACCGCCATAATGTGAGCAGCGATGACCGCCATAATGTGTGAGCAGTGATGACGCCATAATGTGTGAGCAGTGATGACCGCCATAATGTGAGCAGTGATGACCGCCATAATGTGAGCAGTGATGACCGCCATAATGTGTGAGCAGTGATGACCGCCATAATGTGTGAGCAGTGATGACCGCCATAATGTGTAGCAGTGATGACCGCCATAATGTGAGCAGTGATGACCGCCATAATGTGTGAGCAGTGATGACCGCCATAATGTGTGAGCAGTGATGACCGCCATAATGTGTGAGCAGTGATGACCGCCATAATGTGTGAGCAGTGATGACCGCCATAATGTGTGAGCAGTGATGACCGCCATAATGTGAGCAGTGATGACCGCCATAATGTGTGAGCAGTGATGACCGCCATAATGTGTGAGCAGTGATGACCGCCATAATGTGTGAGCAGTGATGACCGCCATAATGTGTGAGCAGTGATGACCGCCATTGTGAGCAGTGATGACCGCCATAATGTGTGAGCAGTGATGACCGCCATAATGTGTGAGCAGTGATGACCGCCATAATTGTGAGCAGTGATGACCGCCATAATGTGTGAGCAGTGATGACCGCCATAATGTGTGAGCAGTGATGACCGCCATAATGTGTGAGCAGTGATGCCGCCATAATGTGTGAGCAGTGATGACCGCCATAATGTGAGCAGTGATGACCGCCATAATGTGAGCAGTGATGACCGCCATAATGTGTGAGCAGTGATGACCGCCATAAGTGTGACAGGATGACCGCCATAATGTGTAGAGTGATGACCGCCATAATGTGTGAGCAGCGATGACCGCCATAATGTGTGAGCAGTGATGACCGCCATAATGTGTGAGCAGTGATGCCGCCATAATGTGAGCAGTGATGACCGCCATAATGTGGAGCATGATGACCATAATGTGTGAGCAGTGATGACCGCCATAATGTGTGAGCAGTGATGACCGCCATAATGTGTGAGCAGTGATGACCGCCATAATGTGTGAGCAGTGATGACCGCCATAATGTGTGAGCAGTGATGACCGCCATAATGTGTGAGCAGTGATGACCGCCATAATGTGTGAGCAGCGATGACCGCCATAATGTGTGAGCAGTGATGACCACCATAATGTGTGAGCAGCGATGATCGCCACCATGTGTGAGCAGTGATGACCGCCATAATGTGTGAGCAGTGATGACCGCCATAATGTGTGAGCAGTGATGACCGCCATAATGTGTGAGCAGTGATGACCGCCATAATGTGTGAGCAGTGATAACCGCCCTACACTGAACTGCTGCTCTGGCAACGATACAGAACACACCCTCAAACTGTGCCAACGATACAAAACACACCCTCAAACTGTGCCAACAATACAGAACACACCCTCAAACTGTGGCAACGATACCGAACACACCCTCAAACTGTGCCAACAATACCGAACACACCCTCAAACTGTGCCAACGATACAGAACACACCCTCAAACTGTGGCAACGATACAAAACACACCCTCAAACTGTGCCAACAATACAAAACACACCCTCAAACTGTGGCAACGATACCGAACACACCCTCAAACTGTGCCAACGATACCGAACACACCCTCAAACTGTGGCAACGATACCGAACACACCCTCAAACTGTGCCAACGATACCGAACACACCCTCAAACTGTGGCAACGATACCGAACACACCCTCAAACTGTGCCAACAATACAGAACACACCCTCAAACTGTGCCAACGATGCCGACCACACCCTCAAACTGTTCAATGCTTGAGCCACGAACTGATGAATGCCGTGTTGAATTGCACTTCAAACAATTAGGTGAGTAAATACGTCTAGACTGACCAAAAATGGAACACAGGCTCAGACAGACCACAAATGGAACACAGGCTCAGAATGACCACAACTGGAACACAGGCTAAGACTGGCCACAACTGGAACACAGGCTCAGACTGACCACAACTGGAACACAGGCTTCAGACTCACCACAAGCTTAGACTGACCACGACTGGAACACAAGCTCAGACCGGCCTGACCTACGGTACATCAGGTAGTGAGCACAAGCCCAGACCAGACCCGCCGAGCTCAGGCCAGGCTGAGACCAGACCGGGCCAGACCAAACCAGACCGGACCCGCCGGGTTCAGACCAGGCTAGACCAGACCAGACCCGGCGGGCCCACAACCAAACCAGACTAGTGATTGAGGAGGGAGAGAGAGACACTCCAATGGTTGGTTGGTTATTGGTTTTACGACACATCGACGTTGTCATGTGGCGTCGCCAATCTCTCACGCCGATTAGCCGCCGGTGAAGAGTAACGACAGGTGAGACTCGAACGCACAACCTTTCGATTGTGAGACGGGCAACTCACCCCAGACTACTCGTCCCCGCGACACTCCAACGGGTTGGCTTGATGTGAGCCCAGGAGATCGCGGCCGCCGGACGGACGAGCGGACCACAAGCCATCCGAGCTCGCAGAAAACCGGCCGCGTGCGAGACATTCACCGTACGGCAAAAGCTGGCTTGGCGTTTGTTTGAGAAAGTGTAATCTCCGCCACTCCCTGACAAAACAGCGGCCCGGACCACCGGCCGCGACGCAGTTCACCGTTAGCCGACTGTTCGGTCCAGACTTTGCGGCCAGTCGGGACGCACTCAGGGCTCTTGTAGACGGAGGCGAGTTGATTGATTATTTGTGTTTAAGGGCGCGCCGACTACGGGGTCATTTGACGCCCATTAGAGGGAGGCGAGAATAGATTCCCAAGGATACGATGCAACGCAGTTTGTCTTGCAAGGAAGGCAGGGGAAAGTAGTAAGAATTATTTCACCAACGGGGGTGCGGGGCGGGTGGTAGTGATGTTATCCACAGGGCGATTCTTGGAAAAATATTGCGCGTAACAAAAACACTGCGATTAATCTCTACCGCAAGACAAATTTTCAACGAGCTATTAAGTTGTGAGACTATATTCAGCTATGGGAACGATGCGTACCTCCCTAGTGCCCCCCCCCCACACCGCTTCGGCACGCCTGTGATAATGAGCCAGATTTGCATAAATCACAGCCAACAGCTGTCACACCATATGCTACTCTGCCTCGATATGGCGATGGCGGCTGTATGGTGTATGGTGATACCCTACTCTGTCTCGATACGGCGATGGCGGCTCACCATACACTACTTTGTCTCGATACGGCGATGGCGACTCACCATACACTACTTTGTCTCGATACGGCGATGGCGGCTCACCATACACTACTCCGTCGGCACCTGTACTGTGAAATCCACTATCCACTACATGCTTGAACTGTTAACAAATCATAACATAATTATTATATTTCCATGGTGTTTTCCAATCTTCTTTCTGCTATTTCATGGCATTCGAGCTCGGTACATCAATGGCTTCACATGTCATGTCAATACATGACATCGGTACATGTCAATAGCTTCGACGTTATAGATGCTCAAGTCAAAAATATCCCATGGGGCTCTGGTGGACCAGTGGCGCAAGGAAGCTATCTCAGAAAATGTACCATGGGGCTCTGGGAGACCAGTGGCGCAAGGAGGCTATCTCCGAAAATGTACCATGGGGCTCTGGGAGACCAGTGGCGCAAGGAGGCTATCTCAGAAAATGTACCATGGGGCTCTGGGAGACCAGTGGCGCAAGGAAGCTACTCAGAAAATGTACCATGGGGCTCTGGGAGACCAGTGGCGCAAGGAGGCTATCTCCGAAAATGTACCATGGGGCTCTGGGAGACCAGTGGCGCAAGGAGGCTATCTCAGAAAATGTACCATGGGGCTCTGGGAGACCAGTGGCGCAAGGAGGCTATCTCCGAAAATGTACCATGGGGCTCTGGGAGACCAGTGGCGCAAGGAGGCTATCTCCGAAAATGTACCATGAAGTTGCGCTCAGCTACACCCGGCTCATCTCGAAAGCCTGCCAACTCGGGAACGCCAACCCCAGGATGGCTGCAGAGCTGTCATGGGGCGACACGGACACAGCCTCCTCCCTTCCCCCGGGCACGCCCTTAGCCATGACTGTAATAGGACGGACAGAGGTCAGAGTGTGCCCCACTCCACCCTGGCCGCGACTCCGATATCGGCTGGCTTGTTGACACGGCGGCCAGGTGGCCCCCTGACGGACGGACGGACCGACTGACCGGGTGGCCGGTGGGTGCGGCTGACCGCCTGAGCCGCACTCACCGCCTCCGATATCGGCTGGCTTGTTGACACGGCGGCCAGGTGGCCCCCTGACGGACGGACGGACCGCGGTGGCCGGTGGGTGCGGCTGACCGCCTGAGACGCACTCACCGCCGCCACGTCGGCTCACCATTGGCACGGTGCGGTAATGCCGCGTCCGTACACCCCCTCCCCCCGCTCAGGGGGGTGAACTATAGACTCTCAAAACCTGTAAAGTGGTCTCTGACGGAAAATTGGGGTTGGTGAGTGGCCGACTGTGTTGGTGAGTGGTGTTGGGGAGTAGCTAGGAGATTATAGGGGGCTTATAATGCCCTCCCCCTCCCGCCACGAGACGAGGTGTAAGGATCTGACCGGAAAGACGGGTGGGTTAGGTCACATTGTTTTGAGGTAGGGGGGCTTCCCCTAGTGTGCCCCCTCCCACGTGGCGAGGGGCGAGTGGTCGGGGATAGAGTGGCCGTCTCCCGATCGATAGATTGTAGTTAGCGTCACACCTGTCGCCACTCTTGGCCCTCGACCAATCGGGACGGCAGACTGACGACGCCAGCTGATCCAAAAGCAGTCGTCACGTCGCAAAAACAATCACCACCACCACCATCCCCCGCCCCCGCGGCGACGCCTATGTGAGCCCCTCTTCTCCGCTCAAAAGAGCTAGAGTTGGAGTCAGTTCACGCATGTCCCATCGCAGTTGGGATGTCTACTTTGTTGCAGAAGAATTGGATTTAACTCCATGTTTAACTTCTAAATACATACTGTAACTTGCATTAAAGCGGCCAGTGCATAATAATTCAATTCAAAACAGGTATGGCCTTTCAGTAATGAACTACCGCTCGGCATACCCCGAGCAGATGCACGAATACGATGCACGTCTGATAGTCTGATGCTTGAAGCTCGCGTCAGTCACGCGCGCTCGTCAAGAGCCGGAAACGCGCGAAGTTGCCAGTGTGTGGTGTACTCTGAGTCTGATGAGTCGCAGGTGTGTTGTAGGCGGGAAATCGGTCCTCGGAATGAGTCGCAGGTGTGTTGTAGGCGGGAAATCGGTCCTCGTAATGAGTTGCTTTTTAAGCTGCGCCAGAGCACGTGGAGGGCCTCGTCACCAGAAATCCCACGACCAGCGGTAGTGGTTCCGCCAGCGAGGGTTTGGCGCAACGAAACCTTCATTCTTGGACAGGGTCTTGTTTTATAATGTACTTTTGAGGGGGCAAGTGTTCCCTCAATGTTCTTTGCCCACCCCCACCAATTTCTACTTTTAACATGGGACCTTATGAAGTGTGCCCCCAATCCATTTGGGCCTGCCCATTGCCTTCATGCATTTTGCTCCCCCCCCCCCCCCAATAATTTTCAGAAATCAACAACCGAGTCTTTTTTTACTTTTCTCACGAACAGGAAAGAGGAGACCGGCATCGCGTGCTACGTATCACGTGCACGGCCACGTACGGCTGTTGTCCGAGGAGTGTCAGTGGCGTCAAACTACGTAGGTCGTGTGCGAATGTCGTGCAGCCGAATCCCTCACCCAGGGCTGGAAACATGGCTTTGTCCTGGATGTTGGTCATCCAGAACATTACCCTCTCCGTGAATGCATCCACACCTGCCAAAAGATGAATGAAGTTCGAAAATGTCTGCAAACCCATTGTCGTCCGAGAAACACATCCAACAGGGGGGGGGGGGCGTCGAAAGTTTTCCCCAACAGGTGGACCCAACAGGGGGCGGGAGGTAGCGGCCCCCCCACCCGTGACACCGAAACACGCCGTCGCCGTCGCCGTCGCCGCCGCCGCCGCCGCCACTGTTGCCGATCGTGGTGTCAGGCTCGCACGGTGACAGACGTCCAGCCCGCCGGCACTGTTCCCGATCGTGGTGTCAGGCTCGCACGGCACGGTGACAGACGTCAAGCCCGCCAGCACTGTTCCCGATCGTGGTGTCAGGCTCGCACGGTGACAGACGTCAAGCCCGCCGGCACTGTTCCCGATCGTGGTGTCAGGCTCGCACGGAGACAGACGTCCAGCCCGCCGGCACTGTTCCCGATCGTGGTGTCAGGCTCGCACGGCACGGTGACAGACGTCCAGCCCGCCGGCACTGTTCCCGATCGTGGTGTCAGGCTCGCACGGCACGGTGACAGACGTCAAGCCCGCCAGCACTGTTCCCGATCGTGGTGTCAGGCTCGCACGGCACGGTGACAGACGTCAAGCCCGCCAGCACTGTTCCCGATCGTGGTGTCAGGCTCGCACGGCACGGTGACAGACGTCCAGCCCGCCGGCACTGTTCCCGATCGTGGTGTCAGGCTCGCACGGAGACAGACGTCCAGCCCGCCGGCACTGTTCCCGATCGTGGTGTCAGGCTCGCACGGCACGGTGACAGACGTCAAGCCCGCCAGCACTGTTCCCGATCGTGGTGTCAGGCTCGCACGGTGACAGACGTCCAGCCCGCCGGCGTCTGTTGAGTCTGCGTCGACCGTGGCACCGCGCCAGGAGCGCCACAGCCGGCTGGTCACGTGACCGCGGCGCCAGACGGCCGGCACGGTCACGTGACTGCCGCATCAGGCGACGGCCGTGGCGCCGGGGGCACTGCCGAGTCAGCTCTGTCTCTCGCCTTGAGAAGCTGGTGACGTGGCGCCACCTGACGAGACTGACAGCGCAACACGCACACCGGAACCTTGGACTACATTGCCACGCATTGGAATGCTGCGTCACGTAGTGTCGCCGGATCCTCGGCCGGGCTGATTGCGAATCCAGTCACGCATCCACAGATGTGGGGGATGGGGCGTGCAAGGGGATTGTCTTCATGAGGTAGTTTTTTCTCTTTCTTCTACTGGAGGCTCCCGGAGCGAACACATTCCTGCTTTAACGTTGGTTTTCCTCTGGGACCATCTCGGCTGCGCTTCTGGGCCACTGGGTCGCACGCCCAATACCCCGACACATTCCAACAATAAAACGTACGATTCAAGGTCAAACGCGTCCATCACAAGACCACCACAGAACACTGCGTAATGGGATACTCGGCGCAACGCTGACAGAAATGGTGGCGCAACATATTGGATATCCACGGGAGACCTGCAACTGATAGCTGCTGCAACACCTGCCCCAGACCGCCGGCGGGTCCAGGGACAAACTGGCGGCACCTGTATGCAGGTGTGGATCGCCCCTCCCCCCTCAGGACGCTCGAGTGACGCCGCCGCCACCTCAACGAGTGTTCTTGCAGCTGATGCCCCCCCACCCCCAGCACGAGGAATGGCGCCACTCCAGACACGTTTCCCTGACCAAAATTACTGGATCCGCCCCTGCTCAAAAAGAAGTTGCTACCAGTGACGTAGCCAGTATTTGGCCCAGGGGGCGAACATCTGAAGAGGGCCACATACCTACCGTTGGCTTCCCCCCACTTTTCTTTTTTATTTCTCGTCACTTTTTTCCACAGGCCAGGGGCCGTTGTACAGCTTGGGCCAGATCCGCCGACACAAGGGCCCTTTCTGACGGCCCGAGGTCCTCTCCGGCAACTAGGATCCCCTCCGCCGTCTCAGGGTCCTCTTTGACGACCCAAGGCCTTTTCCGGCAAACCGGAGGCCCATTTCAAACGATTGGGCCCATCCATCATGGCAAGGACCCTTTCTTCGGCTTGGGCTCCGCCGACAGTCCATGGGCCCTTAATATTGGCTCGGGGCCCTCTCGGTCAGCCCGGGGGCCATTTCAACCATCCAGGGCACCCTACGTTGATCTAGAAGCCATTCACGTTAGCCCAGCCAATGGTCTTGAGCATCTTCCTGAGGGCACTCCCTGTTGACTCTGGGCCCTCTTCATTGGCCCAGGACCCTTTCCGTCAGCCCGGGGCCCCTTCCGCTGGTCCAGGGGCCCTGTGCATCGGCCCAGGGGGCCCGTAGGGGCTCACTGTACCGACGCCTTGAGGGGCCTTGCGGGCCACTCAAGGCGGCCGCCTGGAGGGCCCCTCTGACCCTCCAGTGTGGGCGTCTGCCCCCCCCCCCCCGACTATGCCACTGGCTACTACGGACTTCTACGAGGCGTTACTTCTACTGCAGAAGCTTCCACACGCTTCGCCTCCATGCGATACGATTTCTACTGCAAAGCGGCATTACCATCTACTACATTATACTACATGACATTACCTTTCACGACGCAACTTCTACTCCAAAAACTTCCAGCCGACTTAACTTCTACTGCAGACTTCCACAGACTCCACTTCTATGAGACACTTATTGCAAGAATTCATACGACACACTATTCCACTATACCTACACTATACCACGTGACTTTGTTGACGGTAAACTACCCACCGAAAAAAATACACATGTATATTGTTTATTCTACACTACTAAAGCTTCTACCGGAAAAAAGTTCCATGCGATTTCCGTTTTTGGAAGTATTTGGCCTCGTGTCACCTTAAAAAAATGCTTGCATGCGTCCGTGAATATGTTGAGCGTTTTTCTTAGTAGCAGTAATATCCAAAGCTTCGTAGCAGGGGTTTCTTGTGTTGAAAAAAGAAATTCAACTCTTTGAAGAAGTCATATCGCACCACCTGTGTCGGTACCAATACTTGTAGTATAACTCGTGCCGTGCGACCATCGAGCACGGACCGGCATGTTCGTTAGTTAGTTATTTGGGCTTTAGGGCGCTTCGACCAGAGTTGATCATTCGCGGCCAACAGAGCGGCATGAAGTATGCACATAGCCAGGAGTGAAGAATCCCATCCGTGTGAAAGGTCAGCTTCCTCCACCTGCACCGTGAAAAAGCCTTCCCTATGTAATGAGAAATTTAATGTGTAATGTGTGATGAGATATGATAGAATAAATGAGTGAGTGATACTGAGATAGAATAAATCTGTAATGAGAAAATGAGAAAGTATTTCCGATGTCTTATGAACATAGAACCAGGTGTGTCCGATAATGATATTCTGCTGCAAAAGTACTGGACATGAAATATGACTTTTCCGTGCTTAATTTGTATTCAGTGGCGGATCCAGAAGTCTGGCTTTCGGCCGGTTTGATGTGCGAGGAGTAATTTCGGGAGAATAAATGTATCCGATTTCGAAACAGTCTGAACAGCTAACATTCGTCGGGCTTCCTATGACAAAACTTTTCGAATAAAATGTTTTTTATCTATACTTCGAGAAAACGGTGTTTTAGTGCAAAGGTTCGGAAAGATCGGCTTTTGGAGGTCTTATGTAGGTCCATGATCCCGTGCTCCCACTCCCCTAGATCCGTCAGTGTTAGCATGAGGCCAGTGAGGGAAGGGAGGAAATACGATCAGCTTGACATTCTGGGCCTTCGGACACAAAAACATTGGAAGCTATTCAAAGGGTTTTGCCTTCAAACTGAACTCCGGAACGTCCAGTCCCATCGCATACCACGTTTAGCCACCTACATAATTATGATTAAGGTCAGCACTGATGCAAAGCAGACCTTTTTTCCAATTTTTATCTACCCACGGGATAAAATGGGGCAGAGGACGGAGCAATATCGGGTAACTAGCACATGTGCTGGAGCATACAATGTGACTGTTCGTTAGCCAAGTACTAAAAGACTACGTAGATCAGTACACTGGAATTCATTTTTCGTACAGTGGAAGGTTGCAGGATGCAATACAAAATTAACGGTGGTATCGAAACTTTGGTCGAAGCGCCCTTAAACCCAAATAACAACAACAACGGTGGTATCGAAACGGGATGGCAACAAGATGGCAACACGATAGGCAATATGATAGGCCAAACGTAGGCTAAATGCAGGCAAAAGTGCGGGCAAAAGATGATGCTGACAAATTAACCGCCTATAATCTGCATCCACTGGCAAGGTATTCATGCCGCAGGTGCCAGGAATCGAGTGTGGTGGAAAGCAACAGTTACTACAGCTGTGCGGTGTGAAGCACGGACGAAACTGGGTACATTGCCTTGCCCCATCCTTCGCACCCCGTTATGCCCCAACAGACAAATTTGGCTAGATGAGCATACCGTCATGCTGGAGCAGAACACCAGAGAAAATCTTGCTGCGATATGGAAGACTAATAGAGCAGCTTCCAGAGCAATATCAGTCTCAAAGCAATGGGCAACTTATAAGCCTCCGATCGCAAAAGGCATCGATGCCGAAATAACATCAGACCCTGGTTGGTTATTGGTTTTACGACACGTCGACCGTTGAGTCATGTAGCGTCGCCAATCTCTCACGCCGATTGGTCGCGGGCGAAGAGTAGCGACAGATGAGACTCGAACCCACAACCTTTCGATTGTGAGACGAGCATCTTACCCCTAGACCACTCGTCCCCAGACATCAGACCCTGAAAATACTAAAAGTACGTGCTATAAACCACTCCACGTCCTCTCGGTGGGCCTACTGCAACAGAAAAGGACGGCAAATTGGACAGCTATCAATTGACACGAGTGACACCAGATCTCAATACTAATAAATGCGTAATTGTGAAATCCAATATTGCTCCGCTACCCCGTTGTGCCCCCATTCGCATACTCCAGCTTGTTTTAACAGCTGTCAAGGGATCGCACAAAACAATTGAACGGAAACAAGTGCATAGTGCATGGTGACGATGTTGTGCAAGAAATTGTCTCCGTTTTCAGAGCACTCATGTTTGCTGACAGAGGGAGCATGGACGCCGGCTGTCCGTCGGACTCTGGCCGGCACCGTGTGACCATCGGACACGGGCCAGCACGAAGCACGAAGCATGAAGCAATAAACAATACAGCAACAGCAATCAGCAATCCAGCAAACCGATAAACTGCAATCCCATTTATAAAAACCTTTCAGGCCTGAATAGCTACCATTCGTCGGGCTCGCTATGACAATACTTTTCAAATAAAATGTTCTGCTATACTTTGAGAATACGGCATTTTGGTGCAAAGGTTCGTGTGGACAGCTGCGCGTTCGTGCGAGTGTGCGAACGGCTGTGCGTTCGTGCGACAGTGTGCGAACGGCTGTGCGTTCGTGCGACAGTGTGCGAACGGCTGTGCGTTCGTGCGACAGTGTGCGAACGGCTGTGCGTTCGTGCGACAGTGTGCGAACAGCTGCGCGTTCTTGCGACAGTGTGCGAACAGCTGCGCGTTCGTGCGACAGTGTGCGAACGGCTGTGCGTTCGTGCGTGCCTGGCCGACGCACGCGACGTCACCTAACTCACCGCGGAGGCCGGCGGCAGTTGGGTTCCGGCGGTGCGCCGGCGGCGACACTACAGTCTGGCCGGCTGGTTGCTGCAGGCGGAGTCAGAGTCACATTCAGAGTCACATACACACAGAGTCGCAGGTAGTCGGCACACACCGGCTGGCCCCACGGCACGTGCCACGAGCACGGCTAGAACGACCGCCCGCGCCTGGACTGCTGCCGTCCAGAGCGCTATCCGCTCTGGAAAATTAACCTATACTTATTCTCGCTTGAAGCTTGAATGGTGCCGTTCGACGATGACTACAAGCTTATCCCACTTTGACAGGGTTCAACATTCACTGGAAAGTACACAATGGGGAGGTTCCGACGTCACAAATAGAAACACTTTCCCCTCCGAATTGGATAGTCCGAAGAACCTCTTTTCAAAATACAGGATTCCGAGACGCAAATCCCCAACCCCAAGTGGCTGCCCTTACCGGCACACAGTGGCGCAGCCAGGGTCTGTGGAGAGGGGCGGGGGGGGGTCACGGCTGTATCTTTGCACGTTTTTCGTAGTGACCGTGCACGAATAACGATCGTTGAGGCAACACGAATAATGTACTATTGGCGTCACAAGTAGCATGGCAGTCAGGCTGGGCGTCCTGGCACCTGAACACCCTGCATATATATATACTGTTTCCCACCACACCTGTAACTATGCAGGGTATTCAGGTGCCAGGACGCCCAGTCTGACCGCCAAGCTATTTGTGACGCCAATTATACCATCACAACTATGAAATATATGAAACTATATATGAAAACTGTAGACCTATTAACTATCCAAGTGGTGGTGCCCCGAAATGAATGAATGGGTTTCCTCGTTGGTTGGCTTAACGCCGGAAGTCCTTACTTGTGACGGCTTGGTCAAAAAAGATAAGTTGAGTTATTATGTTCAGACACAAGACGACACAACTTCCATTTGTATATTCCTGTGCCACTAGTATTGGTCAGTAGCTCCAGCCGTTCATCCAACACATCCCATAAATTTGAGAAAGGCGCCTCTGAAATGGGTCCAATACACGAACTTAATCAGTTTTTGGCTGATTCATCCAAAACCCCGCAGTCGGAAAACCAAAACCCAATTTACTGCTAATGGGGTGGGAAGGGGCAATTGACAAACCCTCATCAGCCCCTGGCTACGCCACTGTTACAGTTACACAACACAGTTACATGCACAACTAGCCGCTTCGTACTGAACGAATCCAGACTTGTTTCCAGCAGAACCCACAGCTGTCGTGCTCGCATTCGCACGCCGGTCGGCTCAGACGAGCGTCCGCAAGCTGAACACTGTTCAGCCACCGAGTCCCGGGCGACGGACATTGCGTGAGGAATGAACCAGTCTCCATGGTAGCTCAGCTACCCGAAGAGAGAATAACTACATCGCACATGCGTTTGTTCCTCCGGGGCGGGAATGGCCGAGTGGCTAAGGTGTTGAGCTCTGGATACCAAGGTCCCGGGCTTAACACTCGCACCACCGGTGACATTTCCCAATCCCACGGCCCACCGGCGAAACAGTGTGGGCGGAGCCACTAGTCGTGATCGTGCATAAAGTGCGTCGTAAACCACCCAATGAAGAAGCGTTCGCTCCTCGGGCGCGGGCTGACTGAATTTACGGTCGGGGGGATATTACGGTTTTTAAGTCCATTCCTTCCATGCAATGCCGATCGTGGTTCAGAGGATCTACGCCCCGTGACCCCCCCCCCTGGTGGCGGAGCGCCAGCACACACTGGACACTGGGCACACACTGCAAACTGCCAGGGACCAGCCGTGTCTACATCACTCGACGACAGAGACGAAAACGAGAAAATATGTCGTTCCGCTCTTTAGGATTCGTCGAGAGCTTTTAATGGAGGCACTATACATTTTACGCAAACCCTTACAACCCCCGGCGCGTCCAGATTTCTTGTGGGGGAGTGGGCATGCTAAGAAGAAAAAGCATCTACACCTTAACTTAAAAATTGTCGTTCATTTACATCTGCCACTATATCCTACTGAGCATCCTAGAGTTCCGTGCTGTATACGATACAACACATATTCAGTCTCCTCGGACTATGCAGTGTTTCTGGCCGCGACTGAAATACCATATACACTACACCGCTGCACACAATTCACATCTTTAAATTTGGCTTCCTGTTTGCATCCTTGAGAGCTTTGGATACAAAGCCGAACAGACACCGAATTTGGACTCGCTTACAACCACCCACTACCTCTAGTGTTCAGCAACCCATCAGTAGAGAGGCGTCGCAAAGGAAATTCCTCCCAACCTTCACCATCACTTGTCGCCTGTCGTAAAAGACCGCACACTCTTCCAGACGGATTTTTGCACCTGCAGTTCGGATGCAAAGATAAAAGATTAAACAAAGCACCGGCAAGGACCTGGCAGTCCGCTTATTCAGCATAGCTACGCAAATTTTCTGCGCACCTGAAGTTGGTTTTAAACAGAGACACATTTGCATCCATGCCACACGGTAGAGATGCAAGGCAAACGCATGCACCGTGCAGCGTGCGTGCGCGACCGTTCTGCCATGCATGGCCGTCACGTGTCCACCGTTGACACTGATCGAACTGCCATGTGTCTGCTTGTAGCGCGAGCGCCAACAATTGTCCCCGAGGTCAACAGAGGCGAGGCAGTGTACTGCGTGGTCAGAGACGGACACCCCAGCATCGGAGGCGAGGCAGTATACTGCGTGGTCAGAGACGGACACCCCAGCACCGGAGGCGAGGCAGTATACTGCGCGGTCAGAGACGGACACCCCAGCATCGGAGGCAGGGAAGTATACTGTGTGGTCAGAGACGGACACCCCAGCATCGGAGGCGAGGCAGTATATTGCGTGGTTAGAGACGGACACCCCAGCATCGGAGGCGGGGAAGTATACTGCGTGGTTAGAGACGGACACCTCAGCATCGGAGGCGAGGCAGTATACTGCGTGGTTAGAGACGGACACCCCAGCATCGGAGGCGGGGAAGTATATTGCGTGGTCAGAGACGGACACCCCAGCATCGGAGGCCAGGCAGTATACTGCGTGGTAAGAGACGGACACCCCAGCATCGGAGGCGAGGCAGTATACTGCGTGGTCAGCATCTGAGGCGGGGAAATATACTGCGTGGTCAGCGTCGGAGGCGAGGCAGTATGCTGCATGGTCAGAGACGAACGCGCCCACCCAGCCAGCATCGTACTGAGCGTGAACCCGAGAACACAAGGGGCGGATACAGAAGCCTATCTGCGTGACTAAAATATCAGATTTTGAGGAAAAAACTCACCAGATTTCAACATTCGTCGGGTTCGCGTAAGACAAACCGGTTATCCCAACCAACAAACCCGTAAACCCATTTTCCCACAAAATGTTCTTAGATTTCAAGAAAATGCGATGTTAGTGCAACATTTCGGCGAAAATCTACCTCTAGGGGGGGGGCGGGGGTGGGACATGGCCCCTTCGGCTCATCTGGATCCGTCCCTGCAGAAGACGCCATGCCAGGAAAAAATCACACGGACCGGCACTAAAACAGTCTGTATTTCAGCACCATATCTCCCCCACCCTCCCCCCAAAAAACGGCTGAAACCTGAACAGGTGGCGCCACCAGCGACCGACGGACCGTATATTGCCATGAGAACGGTGCAATGTATTAGTAGTATTATACTGGCCACAACCCACGGACGGACCCCCATCAACGGACAAGTCAGCGCGGACACGAGCACCGCGGACACACAGGACACGGCCCTGGCTATGGCAGCCGCCAGCCTGCACGACAGATCAATTGGATCAAGATTCCCAGCACAGCTGACGTAAACAGCTCCACTAAATATCGCGTGCATGCTTCGCCAATCCATACTGTGGGCAGACAATGATGGACGTCACCTCAGACTTATACATCTTGTCAATCCGTACCGAGCCCAAACATCTAGTATGTGATTGGTTTGGATGCAAATATCCTCTCCATATTACCCAACTACCCAACCCAAAATAAAAATCCTCTGAAAACCCAGGATTACAAAGAACAAATCAAGCCCTGATCATGGCCAGGCACCAAGTAAATTCTCATCCTTCTCCTTTTAGAAAATGGCACCATAACAGTTCTCTTAGTCCAGTTGTATTCAAATTCAAATGCTGTGTTCTGAAAATAGACAAGTGTTGAACTTGTTTGGCTCATGGAACCAATTTTTGGCTCTTCCAAATGAGCTCTGCCTTTGCCATCAGCACCCCTCAACAGTGTTAAAATAATGTTATTTTACTTTAGGTGAGGTGTAAAAACAAATAGAGTAGGATGCCAAAATTTGCCATGGAAATGATGTCTCTAAAAATATTGTACAAGTTCTTCAAAGTCAATTTTGAGCCCATTGCATTCTTATAAGTTTACCTTTCCATTCATTTTGGAGACATCTAATACAGGAATATCAATGTTAATGATAATGCAATCATACTATCAACAAATGGTACTGTATCACAGACCACAACATGGCTACCTGGAATTGCACAAGATATTTATGTATCACAATCAGGGTTGGAAAAGCACTGTTCCTGGATGTTTCTGGATTTTATTTTGAACACAAAATTGGGGGCATCAGAACAGACCAAAGAAGCCAGGAAGAAGGCACTAAGAATGCTTGGGGCAATAAATAAATAGGAATGTATCATACAAAAGTGAGGAAGTCATCAGGAAGCTTTACTGTGCATATGTCAGGCCACATTTGGAATACTGTGTCCAAGCTTGGTCCCCTAGTTATGAAAAAGATTGTTGGCTTTTAGAGAGAGTACAAAAGAGGGCAACGAAAATGGTGAATGGCATAGGCAACCTGGCATATGAGGAAAGATTGAAGAAACTGAATATGTTTTCACTTAGATATAGAAGGCTGAGAGGAGATCTCATCGAGGTCTTTAAATTTGTTCATGGTCAGGAACAGGGTTATCTCAGGGAACTGTTTTAATTTAACAGAAATGATGCAATTAAAGGTCATCAATTCAAAATTAAAGTTAATCACAGCAGGACAAGGCTAAGACAGTCTTTCTTCACCAACAAGGTAGTAGAACACTGGAACCAGCTGCCAGAAACTATTGTCAGTAGCAACACATTGAACATCTTTAAAACAGCATAGACAATCATTATAAGAATAGGGGGCTTGTTTTTTCTGTATTCCAGGGAGAGTTGATTGGCACATTTGGTGGAAAACTGGTTCAGTGTACAGAGTGCAACCAAGAAGGGCCCTTGTGGCTCATAGTTGCATTGATCTTTTATGTCTTTATGTCTTTATGTTTGGCATCCAGAAACAGTCCTCCAGAATCATTATCCTCTCCACAAGATTATAATCTCATTTATTCTCATTTGGCAGTTGAATGGTGCTGTTTGACAAGGAGCTGTTCTGTGAGAAAGTGCTCAAGATTCATTAGAAAGTGCAAACTGAGCTTCTGGTGTCACAGTTTTGAGGAAAAATATAATTAATGTATTCAATTACCCAATGATTTTCCTCTCCACATCCATGATTACAAAGCATAAATCCAACCCTGATTGCAATAGTGAACATAATCATGATATGTATCCATGAAATGCTGCTAGAAATGAGGAATGAAGACCTCAAAATACACATGAAGTGGCATGATATCAATATTTTGGGGAGAGATGTCTATTCAGTGTTTAGGAAGTGGCATATTCCATCATATTTAATGAATAATTTGTCCCTGGATTTCCTAACATGCATATATATCAGCATGTTGTTGAAATTTGGTGGGGAAGGATGCTAATTAAGTATTTATATTTATTGTATATTTAACTAATTTTCATGATAAATGTATCACTCCTCCTTACAGTTGCAACCTTCCACTATGAAATGACATGAAAATCAAAATATATGCCTGAGAATGAAATAATTCAGTGATACCTGTGCATGCAACATGGATATATTGAAGCTGCTTTCCTGTAACTTACGGCAAGATAAAATGGTTACTTAATATGGAATTGAAAATATAACCAAAATCACCCAAAAGGCAATCATACAATCCATTGTTTGAAACCTGTCTGGTGCTTGCCTTGGACCATGACAAATCATGGCATAGGTTTTGAGGTACTAGGAGGCCTCAAGCCACCATGATTATAATACCACACCACATCAGCTAACAAAGAAAATGTAAAATCCTGGCCCAGCTCTACTCTAGCTCAAAACAGCATGCAGACACCACAACTAGCAGCAGCTCAGACTATGTGCAGGCAAGCAGACAGCACGATAGCAAGCACCTGATCCACAATCCTGGGATGGTCCAGCCTGAGGTGGATCAGCTGTCCAAGCTGACCTTTTTACATCAGGCAGTCTGGCTATCAGGCAGTCTGGCTACCAGGCAGCACTACACACTGGACATGGTCTGGTTGGCTCACAGGTGCTCTGGGTGTTCCCTGATGCAGTCGATCATGGCCATTGGCGGGATCTTGCCGACGCATATCCGGTGTATGGCCACAAACAGAGGGAACTGGTCCAGGCTGCCATTGCGCTCCAGCATGATGTACACCTCACGGGCCGTCTCTGGGCCCTGGGCACACTGGCCATTGAGCATCTCACGCTCCAGCTCCTCTATGGTCTTGCCTGTTGTCACAAATGCCTCGGAGATGCGACGATTGCGACCACCATAGCAGGTGGTGATGAGATCGGCCACACCACAGCTCTCAAAGAAGGTGGAGAGCAGAGAACCAGGGTAGAACACCTCTCCGAACTTGATCATTTCCATCAGGCCAAGTCGGATGATTGCAGCCTTGGTGTTGTCACCATGGCCAAGGCCATCAATAAACCCTGCACCACAAGCTACAATGTTTTTCAGTGCACCACACAGTTCAACAGCATTGGCATCTTCCACAACCATAACCCGGAAGTATGAGGTCTGGATGAGAGCTTTCAGCATATCCTTGTGGGTGGGGTTTTTACAGCCAATGGTTGTTTCACAGAACTTCTCATCAGCAACTTCAGGAGCAAGATTTGCACCCATCAGGACACTAACTTCAATCTGCAGGACATCACGTATGGTGTGGGAAAGCAGCTCAATGCCACCTCCTTCCTTCAGGTCAAACCCTTTAATCAAAGACAGACCAATGGCAGATGGCTTGATCTTACCCTTCAAAGTCTTCAATGTTCTGACCAGAAACTGGTGTGGGATTACAAATACCAAAATGTCTGCATCCTTTGCAGCCTCAACCAAATCCGGTACAGCAACTACATTCTCTGGAAGCTTGTGCTTTGGGAGATATTTTACATTCACGTGGGTTGTATTGATGATTTCGGTTAGCTTCTTACCGTCAACCATCTCCTCAAACACCCACATTTTCACCTCATTCTCAAACTGACTAAACTTGGAAACATTAGTGCCGATGATCTTGCAGATCGCAGAACCCCAATTCCCCGATCCCACAACGGTAACACGCTTCGCGTCCCCCATCTTAGAGAGCTGTCGACCGTTTGAGACCAGGGCTGCAAGCCTCGGTGTAAAGAGTCCTCGTGCACAGCTTATTTTCAAGGCCAATACAGAGCAGCTGCTTGACATTCACCACCGCCGCCCAGCACCCCGGGTGAGCTCAATGAACTAAATAGCTTTGAATAGTGGATGGAAACGAAAGGATGCAAGCGACGGTAATAACATGTAGGTTTTTTGTATTTGACATATGTGGTGTGATTGCGGCGATTTAATGGGGTATGACTTAAAAAAAGGAAGAAGACTGGATTCATGAGTTTGCATCACTAGAGCATCAGCTGACTTATTCTTACTCTGGTGGCGTGATGGTGAAGTCAGATCGGCCCAAGGCTCATTCAGAAGAAAAACAAAATAATCTTAATATAATGTTAATATTAGCATTCTCTTTTACTGTGATGCAGTCAAACAACTTAGTTTTCCAATATAAAAAACTGACCTTACAAAGTGAAACGAAAACTTGATTCATCAGCCAACAATGGCGGAATCAGCCACCCTCATTGAGGGTGGCTGGGTGGCTGGAGGGCGGAACCAGCCTCCAAACTATTCAAATAAAAGGCATGGCTCCAGCCCATCAGTAGATTCAAAGGGACAGGAACCACGAGTATATTGATAGAGGCAGAGGCGAAGCCAACGTGGGACGGGGCCGGGCATAGCAACTAAATATGCACTAGATCAAACAAGAAATTTGGAGATTTTCACCGTCCAAAACCAGAAAGTAGTGTCGCGCGAAGCGCACGAAATGCGATCTTTGTTTCATGACATTATTCTCGTCGGCCCTCCCACTTAAGAAAATCCTGGTTGCACCACTTTGTGGGGGACGGTTACTTGTCCCCCCCCCCACAAATACTTTTCGCCAATGAAGCTCTCCTACGTGGGGAAGGTCATGGGGCCCGAAGGAACCTATGGCATCCGTATAAATTTTGGAAATGTTTGTGAAACGGGAGATCGTTTTAGCAAACGAAGAAATAACCACATAAATGCGTAATCAAAAGCGCCAGAGAAGCGTTCCTATAAGCATGACATGAGGCAGTGGCGCAACCAGGATTTCAGTTCGGGGGCACGGTTGGAGAGCGGCCCCTCGCAAGCGGGCCCCCCTCATGTTTTTAAAAGTCTGCGGAAAACATGCACTTACTTTTGAGCGGGCCCCTATGTTTGTAAAAACTAAAACGAGGCGGGCCCCAGGTAAAAGCGGGCCCCTGGTTCTAAGCGGGCTATTGGTTCAATGCGGGCCCCTGGATCAAAGTGGGCCCGGTTCGAAGCGGGCCCCTGGTTCCAGAGAGCCCCTGGTTCAAGACAGGGCCCCAGGTTGAAGCGGGCCCCTGGTTCTAAGCGGGCTATTGGTTCAATGCGGGCCCCTGAATCAAAATGGGCCCCGGTTCGAGGCGGGCCCTGGTTAAAACGGGCCCCCAGATTTTCAGTTGGTTCAAAGGGCCTCTGATTCGAGCCACAGATCCGCTTCGCGGGCCCTAGCCAGGGCTCTGAGTAGGGTGGCCCACTCCGAGCCAGGGGCCCGCTTCGCGGGCCCCTGGCTCGGACCGGGCCCCAAAAATTTCGGGGGGCCATGGCCCCTTGGCCCCCCTGGTTGCGCTAGTGACATGAGGCCCTTCCAACACAGGGTGAGGACCACCAGGCCAAAGGCCTTCCAAACTGCAGGAGGCCCTTCTCTTGTCAACCGGGAGGCCAAAGCTGGTCCTTCAAACAAAAGTGAAGGTTTGAAAAAGAAGTAATGGGCCCCGAAGAAAGGAAGGGAAGCCCCGAAACGGAAGAGGAAGCCCCAGCATGGGATAAGAGGTCCCAAGACAAGGCTCCAAGACAAGGGAGGCAAGGCTCCTAAACAGAAGAAGCGGCCCCTGTAACGGCGCGAGAGGCTTCAAGGCGAGATAGGAGGCCCCCAAGACGGAAGAGGAGGCCCCTAAGGCGAAAATAATCCGGAATAGAATACGGAATAGGCGGCTTCCTATTCGGACGGAATAGGAAGCCGCCAAGACAAAAGATGAAACCCCAGACGACGTCGGAGGCCCACAAGAAGGGAAACATTTCATCAAGACGGGAGAGGAGTACCCCTTGGAAATTCAGGAGGGCTTTCCTAAAGCGCAAGGAGACTCCCTGTGACATCCGCCCCCCCCCCCAGATGCACCCACACACACTACTGGACTCTGGTGCGGTCCTTGAGAAGGGGGCACGGACGTGCCCCCGTGGAGATATAGCGTCCCTCTGACTGGAAAACGTCCCCCTCCAGGACGCTCGAGTGCGTCCCTCCCCCACCCAGTCGCCGCCCGCCTCGTCTGAATATCCCATCCGAAGACGCCACTCTGAGCAGAAAAGGCGGTCCTCCAGGAATACTGGAGTCTACCCATCCCCTTGGGATTGTATCATTGGGTGACGTCTCTCCGGGTAAATGGCACCATTCCAGGCGAGTGCACCCCTCCCAGCCAAACTGTCTGCAGCCGCCACTGCAGCCCGTGGACGTGTTCTCTGAGGCAGGAGTGTGGGGATGCCTGTGGGAGACGTCGCCCAATGTTCTTGGCTGTACATAAAGTTCCCCACTCGTGAAGTGTTTCAGTGTTTGGAAAATTTCGGATAATGCTTTTGCATAGCCTCGTGGATTCGAATTGATGCTTTTCCACCTATTCCTATAGGCCTAATGTTAAATTTATAAGAGCCGCGTGGTGCTCAGCTGTTCGTACGAGGTGCTCAAGAACTACCGGATAAAACAATGAATATCTACTTATGCATTTCCCTCAATATTTCAATACACGACGTGCTTTTTCAATATTTGTACTCCCATATTTATGGAACACCGAATTTGTTCGCCTCGCGTTAAGCTTACCACTCTCATTCCTGCAAACTATAATACACCCAGCCGAAGCACTAACGTCTTTAATAAGCTGTGCCTCTAACACACCTTGCTGAGGCACTGCCGTCCTCAATGTACCGCGCCTATAATACATCCTTCTGAAGCACTACCGTCTTATATGCACGTGTCTATAATACACCCTGCTGAAACACTACAGTCTTGAATACACCGTGCCTCTCGGAAAAAGGTGTCCATGGAAAAGGTCAAAAGTGCGATGGGCGCTGACAGCAGCTAATCAATGTCAGAAGCGTCAAAGGAAGCAGGGAAACTATGGATTATAACTATTATGGATTGAAACTATCCAGTGAAACAGCGGATGTGGCCGATCCAGATAGGGCCAAAACTGTGTTGCGTTAATCCCGATTAAATCCGAGGGGCCGTGACCTTCGCCGGTGCATCAACATCGCCCAGGCACAAATACAACCAACATCTGGAGCATATATTCATGATATATATATATATATATATATATGGAAATTATACATATGCCGGGTGTCGGTGTAGTTCCGGTGCCGGCGTCCTGGCTGGCCACCGCACGCTGAGGTTCGCATAATTTGGCGCCAGCAGCTCAAGCGCCATTCGATAAACCACCACTCGTTCTGTTCTCACCTAGCCTACGGTCTTCAAATCGGACTTGACTGAACTTAATCGACTTAATCGACAGATACGTGCCTGGGACTGAGGTTGCATGTGTAAGCCACGCCCGGACCCTTGACCTGACGTGACATGACCTGGGCCACCAGGCCGGCACGCCGCCACCAGTACCAGTGGCCAGTCCACCAGTCCACCAGTCCACCAGTCCACCAGTCCACCAGTCCACCAGTCCACCAGTCCACCAGTCCACCAGTCCACCAGTCCACCAGTCCACCAGTCCACCAGTCCACCAGTCCACCAGTCCACCCAGTCCACCAGTCCACCAGTCCACCCAGTCCACCAGTCCACCAGTCCACCAGTCCACCAGTCCACCAGTCCACCAGTCCACCAGTCCACCAGTCCCCAGTCCACCAGTCCACAGTCCACCAGTCCACCAGTCCACCAGTCCACCAGTCCACCAGTCCACCAGTCCAAGTCCACCAGTCCACCAGTCCACCAGTCCACCAGTCCACCAGTCCACCAGTCCACCAGTCCACCAGTCCACCAGTCCACCAGTCCACCCAGTCCACCAGTCCACCAGTCCACCAGTCCACCAGTCCACCAGTCCACCAGTCCACCAGTCCACCAGTCCACCAGTCCACCAGTCCACCAGTCCACCAGTCCACCAGTCCACCAGTCCACCAGTCCACCAGTCCACCAGTCCACCAGTCCACCAGTCCACCAGTCCACCAGTCCACCAGTCCACCAGTCCACCAGTCCACCAGTCCACCAGTCCACCAGTCCACCAGTCCACCAGTCCACCAGTCCACCAGTCCACCAGTCCACCAGTCCACCAGTCCACCAGTCCACCAGTCCACCAGTCCACCAGTCCACCAGTCCACCAGTCCACCAGTCCACCAGTCCACCAGTCCACCAGTCCACCAGTCCACCAGTCCACCAGTCCACCAGTCCACCAGTCCACCAGTCCACCAGTCCACCAGTCCACCAGTCCACCAGTCCACCAGTCCACCAGTCCACCAGTCCACCAGTCCACCAGTCCACCCAGTCCACCAGTCCACCAGTCCACCAGTCCACCAGTCCACCAGTCCACCAGTCCACCAGTCCACCAGTCCACCAGTCCACCAGTCCACCAGTCCACCAGTCCACCAGTCCACCAGTCCACCAGTCCACCCAGTCCACCAGTCCACCAGTCCACCAGTCCACCAGTCCACCAGTCCACCAGTCCACCAGTCCACCAGTCCACCAGTCCACCCAGTCCACCAGTCCACCAGTCCACCAGTCCACCAGTCCACCAGTCCACCAGTCCACCCAGTCCACCAGTCCACCAGTCCACCAGTCCACCAGTCCACCAGTCCACCAGTCCACCAGTCCACCAGTCCACCAGTCCACCAGTCCACCAGTCCACCCAGTCCACCAGTGCACCAGTCCACCAGTCCACCAGTCCACCAGTCCACCAGTCCACCAGTCCACCAGTCCACCAGTCCACCAGTCCAGTCCACCAGTCCACCAGTCCACCAGTCCACCAGTCCACCAGTCCACCCAGTCCACCCAGTCCACCAGTCCACCAGTCCACCCAGTCCACCAGTCCACCAGTCCACCCAGTCCACCCAGTCCACCAGTCCACCAGTCCACCAGTCCACCAGTCCACCAGTCCACCCAGTCCACCAGTCCACCAGTCCACCAGTCCACCAGTCCACCAGTCCACCCAGTCCACCCAGTCCACCACCCGTCCACCAGTCCACCCAGTCCCAGTCCAGTCCACCAGTCCACCAGTCCACCAGTCCACCAGTCCACCAGTCCACCCAGTCCACCAGTCCACCAGTCCACCAGTCCACCAGTCCACCAGTCCACCAGTCCACCAGTCCACCAGTCCACCCAGTCCACCAGTCCCACCACGTCCACCCAGTCCACCAGTCCACCAGTCCACCAGTCCACCAGTCCACCCAGTCCACCAGTCCACCAGTCCACCAGTCCACCAGTCCACCAGTCCACCAGTCCACCAGTCCACCCAGTCCACCAGTCCACCCAGTCCACCAGTCCACCCAGTCCACCCAGTCCACCAGTCCACCAGTCCACCAGTCCACCCAGTCCCAGTCCACCAGTCCCAGTCCACCAGTCCACCAGTCCACCCAGTCCACCAGTCCACCAGTCCACCAGTCCACCAGTCCACCAGTCCACCAGTCCACCAGTCCACCAGTCCACAGTCCACCAGTCCACCAGTCCACCAGTCCACCAGTCCACCAGTCCACCAGTCCACCAGTCCACCAGTCCACCAGTCCACCAGTCCACCAGTCCACCAGTCCACCAGTCCACCAGTCCACCAGTCCACCAGTCCACCAGTCCACCAGTCCACCAGTCCACCAGTCCACCAGTTCACCAGTTCACCAGTGAAGCACCGCCAGTAAAGGGAATCATTGCGGTCGCCGGGATAAAAGGGCTGCAAAACGGATTGCACGGGAAGTGCAATTCATCCAATCGGCAATCATATCCCTCTTTAGCGAAAGGCGGTGCACTCCTCCAATTATCGAAAAAGATCGCACTCAGGATTGCCAATTTCTTGACGCAAGTCCCGATCATCCTTGCAGGGACGATCAGCTTATCAGAGTGCATGCACTGCGCTATAAGCTGAACGCTCGGTTTTACGCCGAAGGGCAAACACCGCATCGGCTTGTCATTGCGAAACTACTTCCTCTTCAGGACTGAATTACAACTTGCAATATATTTCACTAGATAATCATAACTTGGGCCAGAATCACGACACAAAATATTTTGAATATCCTCTTAAATCAATTGATTAACATCTAATCCGCCAACATTTCGAATACCTTTCATCCTGGATAATTTACACTACGCAGGTATAGGTGCATGTCGATAAACTTAGAAGTCGATTAAGTTACCTTGGACTGATTGATACTCCATTCAAAGGCCATCTGCATCACGTGACCGTTGCACCTCATATTGGTGTTGGAGATTCTCCTCAACATACATACCAAGCAAATCACGTGAGATTGGTGTTGGAGATTCTCCCCAACATACGTAAATAGATCACGTGATATTGGTGCTGGAAATTCTTCCCAATATACCTAAGCGGATCACCCGACATTGGTGCTTGAAATTCTCCCCAACATATCTAAACACATCACGTGGAATTGGTGCTCGAGACTCTCCCCACCATACCTAATCAGATTCGACCAGTTATCACTCAGCTAGTGGTGTCAACTTTCATCAGTCGACGACAAGACACGACCGTCTGCTGGCTGGTCATGCTCTTGCATCAGACCTCTTCACATGTCAGATGAAAAGCTTATCGCTGAAGAGCATCAGCGGCGCTGCGGGCTTTGGATAGGGGAAGGCACCCGATCGTTGTTGGGTTCATTCTTTCCGCGCAACGTCCACAGGCGTAATGTTGAACTGCACGATCTTTGGAGGGGAAGGGGAGACAGGTGCACCCCATCCCCACCCGCACCCTGTAGCGCCGCCCATGATCAAGAGCAGCCCATCTGCTCCTTGCAGGACAGCCTAACAGTACCAGGGAAGCCTGTCTCCACCCGTGCCTTGGTCAGCCTGTCAGTAACAGGAGAACACCTGTCTCCACCCGTGCCTTGGTACAGAATAGCCTGTCAATAACAGGATAGCCTGTCAGTAACAGGACACCTGTCTCCACCCGTGCCTTGGTCAGCCTGTCAGTAACAGGAGAACATCTGTTTCCACCCGTGCCTTGGTCAGCCTGTCAGTAACAGGAGAACACCTGTCTCCACCCGTGCCCTGGCCAGCCTGTCAGTAACAGGAGAACACCTGTCTCCACCCGTGCCTTGGTCAGCCTGTCAGTAACAGGAGAACACCTGTCTCCACCCGTGCCTTGGTCAGCCTGTCAGTAACAAGAGGGCACCTGTCCCCACCCGTGCCTTGGTCAGCCTGTCAGTAACAGGAGGGCACCTGTCTCCACCCGTGCCCTGGTCAGCCTGTCAGTAACAGGAGAACACCTGTCTCCACCCGTGCCTTGGTCAGCCTATCAGTAACAGGAGAACACCTGTCTCCACCCGTGCCTTGGTGCAGGACAGCCTGTCAGTAACAGGAGAACACCTGTCTCCACCCGTGCCTTGGTACAGGACAGCCTGTCAGTAGCAGGAGGGCACCTGTCTCCACCCGTGCCTTGGTGCGGCAGCCTGTCAGTAACAGGAGACACCTGTCTCCACCCGTGCCTTGGTACAGGACAGCCTGTCAGTAACAGGAGAACACCTGTCTCCACCCGTGCCTTGGTACGGACAGCCTGTCAGTAACAGGAGAACATCTGTTTCCACCCGTGCCTTGGTCAGCCTGTCAGTAACAGGAGAACACCTGTCTCCACCCGTGCCTTGGTCAGCCTGTCAGTAACAGGAGAACACCTGTCTCCATCCGTGCCTTGATCAGCCTGTCAGTAACAGGAGGGCACCTGTCTCCACCCGTGCCTTGGTCAGCCTGTCAGTAACAGGAGGGCACCTGTCTCCACCCGTGCCTTGGTCAGTCTGTCAGTAACAGGAGGGCACCTGTCTCCACCCGTGCCTTGGTCAGCATGTCAGTAACAGGAGAACACCTGTCTCCACCCGTGCCTTTGTGCGGGACAGCCTGTCAGTAACAGGAGGGCACCTGTCTCCATCCGTGCCTTGGTCAGCCTGTCAGTAACAGGAGAACACCTGTCTCCATCCGTGCCTTGATCAGCCTGTCAGTAACAGGAGGGCCCTGTCTCCACCCGTGCCTTGGTCAGCCTGTCAGTAACAGGAGGGCACCTGTCTCCACCCGTGCCTTGGTCAGCCTGTCAGTAACAGGAGAACACCTATCTCCACTCGTGCCTTGGTCAGCCTGTCAGTAACAGGAGAACACCTGTCTCCACCCGTGCCTTGGTCAGCCTGTCAGTAGCAGGAGGGCACCTGTCTCCACCCGTGCCTTGGTCAGCCTGTCAGTAACAGGAGAACACCTGTCTCCATCCGTGCCTTGGTCAGCCTGTTAGTAACAGGAGGGCACCTGTCTCCACCCGTGCCTTGGTGCAGGACAGCCTGTCAGTAACAGGAGAACACCTGTCTCCACCCGTGCCTTGGTCAGCCTGTCAGTAACAGGAGGGCACCTGTCTCCACCTGTGCCTTGGTCAGCCTGTCAGTAACAGGAGAACACCTGTCTCCACCCGTGCCTTGGTCAGCCTGTCAGTAACAGGAGAACACCTGTCTCCACCCGTGCCTTGGTGCAGGGCAGCCTGTCAGTAACAGGAGAACACCTGTCTCCATCCGTGTCTTGGTCAGCCTGTTAGTAACAGGAGGGCACCTGTCTCCACCCGTGCCTTGGTGCAGGACAGCCTGTCAGTAACAGGAGGGCACCTGTCTCCACCCGTGCCTTGGTCAGCCTGTCAGTAACAGGAGGGCACCTGTCTCCACCCGTGCCTTGGTCAGCCTGTCAGTAGCAGGGCACCTGTCTCCACCCGTGCCTTGGTGCAGCCTGTCAGTAACAGGAGGGCACCTGTCTCCACCCGTGCCTTGGTCAGCCTGTCAGTAACAGGGCACCTGTCTCCACCCGTGCCTTGGTCAGCCTGTCAGTAACAGGAGAACACCTGTCTCCACCCGTGCCTTGGTCAGCCTGTCAGTAACAAGGGCACCTGTCCCCACCCGTGCCTTGGTCAGCCTGTCAGTAACAGGAGGGCCCTGTCTCCACCCGTGCCCGGTCAGCCTGTCAGTAACAGGAAACACCGTCTCCACCCGTGCCTTGGTCAGCCTATCAGTAACAGGAGAACACCTGTCTCCACCCGTGCCTTGGTGCAGGACAGCCTGTCAGTAACAGGAGACACCGTCTCCACCCGTGCCTTGGTACAGGACAGCCTGTCAGTAGCAGGAGGGCACCTGTCTCCACCCGTCCTTGGCGGACAGCCTGTCAGTAACAGGAAACACTGTCCCACCCGTGCCTTGGTACAGGACAGCCTGTCAGTAACAGGAGACACCTGTCTCCACCCGTGCCTTGGTACAGACAGCCTGTCAGTAACAGGAGAACATCTGTTTCCACCCGTGCCTTGGTCAGCCTGTCAGTAACAGGAAACATGTCTCCACCCGTGCCTTGGTCAGCCTGTCGGTAACAGAAACACGTCTCATCCGTGCCTGATCAGCCGTCAGTAACAGGAGGCACCTGTCTCCACCCGTGCCTGGTCAGCCTGTCAGTAACAGGAGGCACCTGTCTCCACCCGTGCCTTGGTCAGTCTGTCAGTAACAGGAGGCACCTGTCTCCACCCGTGCCTTGGTCAGCATGTCAGTAACAGGAGAACACCGTCTCCACCGTGCCTTGTGCGGACAGCCTGTCAGTATCAGGGGGCACCGTCTCCATCCGTCCTTGGTCAGCCTGTCAGTAACAGGAGAACACCGTCTCCATCCGTGCCTGATCAGCCTGTCAGTAACAGGGGCCCTGTCTCCACCGTGCCTGGTAGCCTGTCAGTAACAGGAGCACCTGTCTCCACCCGTGCCTTGTCAGCCTGTCAGTAACAGGAGAACACCTATCTCCACTCGTGCCTTGGTCAGCCTGTCAGTAACAGGAGAACACCTGTCTCCACCCGTGCCTTGGTCAGCCTGTCAGTAGCAGGAGGGCACCTGTCTCCACCCGTGCCTTGGTCAGCCTGTCAGTAACAGGAGAACACCTGTCTCCATCCGTGCCTTGGTCAGCCTGTTAGTAACAGGAGGGCACCTGTCTCCACCCGTGCCTTGGTGCAGGACAGCCTGTCAGTAACAGGAGAACACCTGTCTCCACCCGTGCCTGGGTCAGCCTGTCAGTAACAGGAGGGCACCTGTCTCCACCGTGCCTTGGTCAGCCTGTCAGTAACAGGAGACACCTGTCTCCACCCGTGCCTTGGTCAGCCTGTCAGTAACAGGAGAACACCTGTCTCCACCCGTGCCTTGGTGCAGGGCAGCCTGTCAGTAACAGGAGAACACCTGTCTCCATCCGTGTCTTGGTCAGCCTGTTAGTAACAGGAGGGCACCTGTCTCCACCGTGCCTTGGTGCAGGACAGCCTGTCAGTAACAGGAGGGCACCTGTCTCCACCGTGCCTGGTCAGCCTGTCGTAACAGGAGGGCACCTGTCTCCACCCGTGCCTTGGTCAGCCTGTCAGTAGCAGGGCACCTGTCTCCACCCGTGCCTTGGTGCGGGACAGCCTGTCAAAAACATGACAGGCTGTCCTAGCTAAATCAGAAACACTCCGCCGCTGGCTAAATCCCAATTCAACTGGAAATTGTATGACCAACGTTCGACGTGCTGGCAATGCTTGGACGGGCCGACACGGCCGCCCGGCTAAAGGTGGCTCTTTCCGGCCACCCGCCTCGCCAGGGCGGGGTCGGCTCTATCCCTGAGATCAGCGCCTGAGCAACTGAACTAGCCCGGCGACGAACCGCAATTCCGCATGCCACGCGTTGTCTGATTGGCTGGTGATCATAAGTATCACAATTTTCGTTCACTATGCGTAACCAGAAGACGAACTGTTCGCGCATGACCAGAATGATTATTAGTTTTTCGTCTTTAAAGATAGATACATCCCTGCGACGCGTTTCGTGTTTACCAATTGCGATGTGCATGCATAACATAAACTAAGCCCTTTGCAATACTCCGCTGATTTTATTCTTTATTGATAACGATATTACGAAATGTAAGTACTCCAGCTCGGAAAAGTATCAATAGGTCACATGGAGGTGTGTTTTCAATTCACAAATACAGCTTAACTTGATCACTGCGGGTGAGCATGTTTTTCGGACTATGAATACCCAACAATGGTAACTTTAAATTTTTTGTTGGAACTATAATGTTTGCAAACGAAGCGCACTTACTTATTTTTACGCTGAATCGCTAATTGTGTCCACAAGCTAATGGTAGGCATTGACCAGATATGCTAACTGTGCATGTTTGGCTGTCACAGAGAGCTCACTAAAATAAAATCGGTGGATTGGGGGTAACTGTCTTTGACAAGGGTGGTAACGTTTGGGAAGACACCAGCCCAGGGATAATTTACGCCCACCAATACAGGGATAATTTAAATGGTTAATAATTAAGAGGATTCAGACACATGCATATGGGACACCTGATCAACAAAACAAGAACCGTCAATCATCATTTTGTGTAATGCTGCAATGAGCACTGGTAGCCTGGTGTTCATTTGCGCAGCGCCGGTGGACCGTTATCGCCGTGTTGTCTTCACCACCATGTCAAACTTGAATCGGCCGCCCCTGCCCAAGTTGTCCCCTGGATCTGCCGGCGCACACATTTCCACAGGAACAGCCGGCTCCTCCATACACACTGTTAAGATGCGGGAGCCAAGCCCGGACATGCGGGCCTGTGCCTTATTGACGACATGTCCTTGTCCGTCCTTGTGCTGCCTCACTTACGTGTGACCTTGTGACACTGTGACCTTGTGTGACACTGGATGAGTCCACGCAGCAACTGCGGAATGCGGCCTTGTGACACTGTAACCTTTATGTGACCTTGTGACACTGTGACATTGCTGTGACGACTGGATGCGACCTTGTACACTGTGACCTTAATATGACGACTGGATGCGACCTTGTGACACTGTGACCTTGATATGACGACTGGATGCGACCTTGTGACAATGTGACCTTGATATGACGACTGGATGCGACATTGTGACACTGTGACCTTGATGTGACGACTGGATGTGACCTTGTGACACTGTGACCTTGATATGAACGACTGGATGCGACCTTGTGACACTGTGACCTTGATGTGACGACTGGATGCGACCTTGTGACACTGTGGACCTTGATGATGACGACTGGACCTGTACCTTGATTGACACTGATGATATTGTGACACTGTGACCTTGATGTGACGACTGGATGCGACCTTGTGACACTGTGACCTTGATGTGACGACTGGATGTGACCTTGTGACACTGTGACCTTGATGTGACGACTGGATGCGACCTTGTGACACTGTGACCTTGATGTGACGACTGGATGTGACCTTGTGACACTGTGACCTTGATGTGACGACTGGATGCGACCTTGTGACACTGTGACCTTGATGTGACGACTCATTGTTAAAGTGTTATTTTTTGTTAGGTGTGGGATGTCGAAACGAGTACAGCTGGATGCCGTAATTCGCTATGGAAACAATGTCATTGATAATACTTTTAAGTCTTTCACGCTCAGTTTTGAGCCAACAGCTTTTGACTGTACCCTTTTGAGCCACTTACTTTTGACTGTACCCCTTCAATTTCTTGTGAAATATACTTATCTAATTTAGGTATACGTGTATCAACGATAGCAATAAATACCTATGCTATAAGCCGGAATTGCATAACAGAACCCATCATGGGTAATCCCTTCACCTGGACTTGCATTAAAGGATGTTCATGTATATCAATCAGTTATGGTGAGCATAAGCATAATACTTATACACGGGATAAGAAGCGGTGAAAGAATGCACGGTGTAAGAAGCGCGAGGTCGATACTTCTTTGATAAGGATGTCGATTCGATGTTCAGAAGGTGGTATATCCCAGCCTACTTCACGAATAGTTTATCACTGTGCCGACTGGATGCGACCTTGCGACGCCGCTGGTCACACCAGGGACACCGGAAGTCATTGTGTCAGGCAGCAAGTCCACGAAGGGCTCACAAAGCTTACCTGCAAACCAGCAATTGAAACAATTAGCACGCTATACGTCGCTTTTGCACTGTTCCTCGTCTTTCTCGAGCGGCCCTCCGCTTGAGTTGGTATTTGTTGTGATGATTTGAGAGGTTTTTGCAAACGACCAGGAACGCTGTGGGTTGTCCTGCTTGAAATCACGGACCACACCCGCCGGGCCCTCTCGGTATTTTCAACCCGTGTGAAGTTTGAAGTCTTGCCGGACAGCGGCGTGAGCCGGGCTATGTTTTCATCAGTGGGTTCCCTTCTATTCGTGTGAGCTGTCTGCTTCTCGCGCAGCAAACGTCTGAAAAGACTATCAAACTACGGCAGCCATCTCTCACGGAGCTCAACAATCGGCATGTAGTAATCTGCGACGGCAGCAAACACCAGATCGTACACAGACCAGCCACGTTGTCAGTGTCCAGAGGATGTGGAACATTCCATGAGATTAACCTCACGGCATTGTGAAGCTCTTCAAACCACACCCTCTTCTAGTGATAAACCCGAGACCTAGCTGCGCGTGGGGCTACTCCACATTTAAACGAGACACATGTCGCTGCAGCAAGATGGTCCAAATTGACCAACTTGTTCCTGACGTGTGAAACACAAGCACTAACCAATAGAGATAGGTCAACCCCAGACGGTTGCCACCGCCGGTCAGAGATGACACAGATTGCACCGCTCCACATTCGGCCCGTGTCCAAGAAAGGAGCGGCTCTGGCTTTGCGGTGGCGAAGGACAAATCGATTGTTCTCTTTCCAGACGTTCTCGGGCAGGTTGAAGTGCACCAACGACGAAAAACGGCAGATTGGTGCTACGGAGAGAGGGTGTGGATGAAGCAGTAACATTCGCGACGTCTCAGGTCTCTGTCAGGCGGTCGATAAGGCATAGCCAGCAGTGCGAACGGAATCCGCCCGATCTGGACGCCCACTACCACCTGGCAGTCGGTCTCCAGGCGTGATCGGTGAGCCGAAGACCTAGTCCATTTGACGGCGCAAGCTACGCCACCTCTGTTGTCTCTGTCTTCCCTGAACCGGACGTGGCTCGGGAAGTCCAGCTGCAGCCCAGAGTCCAGCACGTGAGACCCCGGCCAAGCTTCAGTGATTCCTATGGTTCGATAGGTCCAGCACATCAGACCCCGGTCAAGCTTCAGTGATCCCCATGGTTCGGTAAGCCCAGCACATGAGACCCCAGCCAAGCTTCAGTGATCCCCATGGTTCGATAAGCCCAGCACATGGGACCCCGGCCGAGCTTCAGTGATCCCCAGGGGTGTAGCTTTGCATGCTTTTGAGATGGCACTTGCCCATCCCAAATGTTGGCTTTGTCACCCAATAATTTCGATTCTAGGACAAATGTACGTAAGGACAAATGTACGTATGGCAGATGCACGTAAGCAAATGTACGTAAGCAAATGTACGTAAGCGCAGATGTATGTATGGCAATTGTACGTAAGCGCAGATGTACGTATGGCTAATGTACGTAAGCGTAAATGTACGTATGGAAAATGTACGTATGCGCAAATGTACGTATGCGCAAAAGTACGTAAGCGCAAATGTACGCATGTACAAAAGTACGCATGCGCAAATGTACGTAAGCGCAAATGTACGTATGCGCAAAAGTACGTAAGCGCAAATGTACGTAAACGCAAATGTACGTAAGCGCAAATGTACATCAGCGCAAAAGTACGTATGCGCAAATGTACGTATGTGCAATTGTACGTATGCGCAAATGTACGTCGATTTACGCATGCGTACCTTTGGGTTTACGTACATTTGGTTAGGTACATACGCCATATGTACCTTTGCGGTAACCGGACAAATGCACGTAAGCAAATGTACGCAAGCGCAGATGTACGTATGGCAATTGTACGTAAGCGCAGGTGTACGCATGGCTAATGTACGTATGGGAAATGTACGTATGCGCAAATTTACGTATGCGCAAATGTACGTAAGCGCAAATGTAGGTATGCGCAAAAGTACGTATGCGCAAATGTACGAAAGCGCAAATGTACGTAAGCGTAAAAGTACGTATGCGCAAAAGTGCGTATGCGCAAATGTACGCAAGCGCAAAAGTACGTATGCGCAAATGTACGCAAGCGCAAAAATACGTATGATTAAATGTACGTAAGCGCAAATGTACGTATGCGCAAATGTACGTATGCGCAAATGTAAGTATGCACAAATATACGTAAGCACAAATGTACGTAAGTGTAAATGTAGGTATACGCAAAAGTACGTAAGCGCAAATGTACGTAAGCGCAATTGTACGTAAGCGCAAAAGTACGTAAGCGCAAATGTACCCAAGCGCAACAGTACGCAAACGTAAAAGAATGCAAGAACAAATGTACGTATCAGCCAATGTACGTACATTTAGGCGTACCTTTGCGTTTAAGCACATTTGGTTAGGTGCATATGCCATGCGTACATTTGCTCTTACGTACATTTGCCATACGTAAATTTGCGCTGAAGTAAATTTGGCATACGTACATCTGCACTTACGTATAATTGCCATACGTACATTTGCGCATACGTACATTTGCGCTTACGTACGCGCAAAAGCGCATACGCACTTTTGCGCATACGTGCATTTGCGTTTACGTATTCTTGCGCATACGTACATTTGCGCTTACGTGCATTTGCGCATACGTACTTTTGCGCATACGTACATTTGCGCTCACGTACATTTGCGCTTACGTACATTTGCGCATACGTACTTTTGCGCATACGTACATTTGCCATTCGTACATTTGCGCTTACGTACATTAGCCATACGTACATCGGCGCTTACGTACAATTGCCATACGTACATGTGCGCTTACGTACATTTGCTTACGTACATTTGCGTACGTACATCTGCCATATGTACATTTATTTTACGTACATTTGTCCGGTTACCAATAATTTCAATATTTAACATGGGACCCTGTGTGGTATGTCCCCCCAATCCACTTAGGCCCACCCATCACCTTCATGCATTGTGCCCTCACAATAATCTCCAGAAACCTACACGTATGGTGATCCCATCCACGTCAAAGGTGGACAGCTCACCAGTACGAGAACCCAAGGTGGCAAGCTTGTTTTCCACGCTGCAGACATTCTGACAAAACAGACATTCTGACAGACATTCTGATATTGTGACACGCTACAGTTTGAGTCTTGTTGGGTTGGGCACTTCGGCCTCCTCAGGCCATTTCGTGCCATAATTGAGAAAATGTATCTTGTGTTATGCTAAATAATTAAGTTTATAAATCTTGGAACAGGTTTGTATTGCGGAGAAAATTGAAAAGTAGTTTGATGAAATGGGATGATCATCCCTTAATAGTGTAGGCAGAGTAAAAGGAATTTTGTGTGTATGGCAAAAATCCGTCAGTGTTTTTCGTGGGCCTTGGTACTTCTGACAATGAAGGAGAACATGTGGAACTGTAAGATTTGTGTTGTATGATGGGCATGAAGGTCGAGGTGAAGCCGTGTATATATATCGATGGGTAAGAAAGGTATGGCCGATGGGTGAACGTGATAGGACTTTGTTTCCGTGTCGGTTTTTTATATGGTGTGATCCAGGTATCGACGGCAGTTTTGATGAAACGTAATTGTGTATGGTTTGTGTTTTGTGTCCAGTTTTGGTTCCAAAAATGTCGAATGCTCTGTTGTATTGATGATTTAATGCCTTCAAAATGTGGTGGAATTTCTGTGATGTTTTGGAGGTGTAATGATGCTTTGGCTAATTTGTCGGCTTCTTCGTTTCCTGGGATGCCGCAGTGGCTGGGCACCCACAGGAAACGGACCTTTACGCCCATCAGATAAAGTATTTCAAGGGTATCGTAAATGGAGATATGGCAATGGTGCGAAAAAGAAAGTGAAGAAAGTGATTGAAGAACAGATTTGGAGTCGGAACAAACAACAACACTGCGCATGGGGTGACAGATTGAACGGTTGCGGACATAGCGAAGAGCAATGAGAATGGCGTGCAATTCTGCGATGAAAATGGAGGTTCCGTTTGGCAAGCGATGCTGTTTTGTGTGTGTATCCGAAACAATGGCATTTCCAGTGAGGTTGGCGTCTTTTGATCCGTCGGTAAAAACAAAAAGAACATGACGATAACGAGAATGAAATTGGTGGAATTTTTGTTTTGCATATTCTGGACAAAGTTGTGATTTTGGGGTGGTGGTCAGATAAAAAATGTGCCGTTCGGCCATCTGCCACGGTGGTGTAGTTGGTGGAGAAAAAGAAGTAATGCGTGGAATAGTGAAATGAAGTTGTTCAGAAAATGTTTTGACTCAAGAAGCTATAGTGAGACCAGTTCGTTTTTCGGCTGGACCTAAATAATCATGATGTAAATTTGGGAGAATTTGTAATGAAGCGTGTGTGGGGCGGTTTGCGTGAAATTTAATTTTGGAGGCGTACCTAGGTGTTTGCTGCATTCTACGGAGAGCTAGTGGAGAAATTCCCGATTCGGCTTCTAAAGAAATGATGGGTGAAGTAGTCATTGCACCGAGTGCGATCGGAGAAATGTATTTTGAATGGTGTCTAAAATGTGTAAGGAAGATGTGCTAGGACCGGTATATACTACGGATCCATATTCAATTATGGGTAGAACTAAAGATTTGTAAAGTAGTAGAAGTGTATGACGGTCGGCTCCAAGTGATGAAGAAGTAATGCATCGAAATAAATTCAGTCGGTGAACACATTTGTTCTGGATGTGTTTGATGTGTTTATGCATTGAAAGCCTACGGTGAAAAATAATACCAAGAAATTTCAACGAATTTACAACACGTATATCATTGTTTCCGAGGTGAAGCGGTGTATCTGGGTTTGGGCAGGGTGTTGATTTACTAAATATCAATGTTGCAGATTTTGCGGCCGAAAAAATGAAACCATACTTCAGGGACCATTCTTGTATTCTGTCCAGTGTGTTTTGTAAGCGAATTAAACAATGTTCATAATTTTTCCCGGAGCACCAAATTGTGCTGTCGTCTGCAAATAGTGAAAATGATATATTGGTAGGCATGTCATCGAAAAGATCATTAATGATAATGTTAAATAATACTGGTGAAAGACAACTTCCCTGTGATAGGCCGTTCTGAAGACAATGTGCATCGGAAATGGCTGACCGGCACCTGATGTGGAATCGACGAGAACCAGATAAAAAAAACCTACTAAATAATGTGCTAAATGTCCTTTTATACCGAGTTGTTGAAGTTTAAAAAGTAATGCGGGATTGAAAACCATATCGTACGCTTTGCTTATGTCTAAAAATACTGCGATAGTGTGTTCATGTTTTTTTTATAGCCTTGACGGATGTCAGTCTCTAACCGAATAAGATGATCTATGGTGCTGCGTCCTCGTCGAAAACCACATTGAAAGGGAGATAGAAGGGAATTTGTATCCAGGTGCCAGGTCAGTCTTTTTTATAACTATACGTTCAAAAAGTTTTCCTAAACAACTGGTGAGTGCAATGGGTCGAAAATTAGTGGGGTTACTATGGTCCTTGCCAGGTTTTGGGATGGGTATAATGAAAGATTCTTTCCAAGTTTCGGGGAAGGTATGAGTTGTCCATAGTGTATTAAATGTGTGCAAAATGCAATGTTTGGTGTGATCCGGTAAATGTCTGACAAAAGAATAATGTAAGTTGTCAGGCCCTACTGAAGTATTGCCGGCGGAGGAAATGCCTGTCTCAAGTTCTGAAATTTGAAAAGGAGTATTATATATTTCTGAGTTGTCAGAATCAAATTGTGCGAGATCAAGGTAAAAAGTGTGTTGTGCATTTTCTATGAAGCCCGGTCTGTAGTTTTCGTCCGAGCTATGGTGGGCAATGGTATCTGCTATGGTGTTTACTATTGCTTGCGGTTTGGTAATGGTGATGTTGTGAAGTTTGAGAGCCGGTAGTGATCTAAATGGGGATCTTCCTCTCAAACGGCGGATTAATCCCCATATTTGGCTTAAAGGTGTTTGAAATGTAAGTTGCTGTAAATATAAAGACCATGAACGGCGCCTAGCTTCACGAATGATGCGGCGGGTCCTCGCACGTTCATGGTTCCGGTTGATTAAATTTTGTTGGTCGGGGTGACGTAAATATTTTATAAATGCTCTTTTTCTTACCGCGATGGCACGTGAAATTTCGGGACACCACCAAGGCACTGGCGTTCGTTTTGTAAAGGGTTTTGTGAGTGGAATTGTTGCAGACGCTGCTTGTAAAAGTGTGTTGTTAATTCAATGAATGTTTTGTACTGGAGAAATGTCCGGGTTGTACTGCAACGACGAAAGTTCCAGTCGGCCTTCAAAAGTTTCCAGCGAGGGATAAAACTTGGTGTGGTATCGACAGGTGTTGAAATGGTCGGTAGTAATTTAATGGGGTAGTGATCGCTATCATGAATGTCTGTGTCTATTGTCCAATCAAAATCGTTGGTCAGGGCTGGAGAACAAATTGTTAAATCAATGGCAGTTTCTGTATTGTGACCGAGGTGGAAAAATGTTGGCTCACCGGTGTTGAGTAATACTAAATTGTGTCTGTCTAGGATGTGTTCAACTATGCGTCCGCGAGTGTCTGGAAATGTGCGTGTTCTATCCCACGCTGGGCTATGGGCGTTAAAATCGCCAAGTAAAATGAAATGGTTTTTGAATTGCGCTATGAGGTTTTCTAATTCTGTCAAAATGTTTGTGTTGTCTGTAGATGGTGGAATATATCATGAACATACATCTATGTTCCTACCACGAAAACGCAAAGTACAAGCTACGGCTTGTAATGGTGAATTGAGTGTAATTTGTGCATGTGTCTAATCATTGTTTATGTAAAGTGTGGTACCGCCACTGCGGTGTGGTCCAGGGACCTCGTCGTGGCGGTACAGCGAATAATTGAAAAGATTGAAATTATATGTATCGGTAGGCAAAAACCAGGTTTCTTGAAGTGCGATGAGAATCGGAGTTAAGATGCTAAAAATGGCTTTCATTTCTGCCCATTTGGAAATCAAGCTGCGGCAGTTCCATTGTAGAAATATCGACATTTGTGAAAATTAATATTTGTCGGCACCTTTCGGTGCGTGTCGGAGCCAGCATTGTAATTCCGGCGGACATGTGGGTTGGGTGCCGACGGCAGCGGTGGACCCGCCAGAGCCGTCCGGCCGGCCGGTGACCTTGGCAAGGTCACGGCGACCGGTCACTGCCGCGGGGGATGTCCGCCGGCTGGAAGTTGGTCGGGTCACGTGGGTGCCGGCCGGCGCTGGACATGCAGGGCTCGATCGGCGGCCCGCTGATGGGGAACGAGAATTTGCTCCCGCAGCGGAGTGACTGCGGGGCCTGTCACTCCTCCCTGGAGTGGTTCGTTTGTTGGGAGCCGGAGTGGTCTGTGTGTTGGGAGCCAGGGTGGTTTGTGTCGGTGTGGTCAGTGGAGTAAGTTTTTTTAGTGGAGCTAAACCGGGAATCATGTCTGTTTGAATCGAGGCAGAAGTAGTGTTGACGCGACGTGTGGGGGGAGCAACGGTGGCCGCCTGGGCATAAGTTTTTGTTGACGGGGAGGTGGCTTCGACAGACCGTCGGGCCTGGGGGTATGACACCCCGGTCGTGGCCTTGACAGCGCAGACCTCCTTCTCCTTGCGCCAAACTGGGCAGAGGGGTGATGTGGTCAGGTGATCGGATGTGTTGCAGTTGAGGCAGTGGGCAGGTTTGGAGCAGGTGGATTCTGGATGAGGTGGTTCGCCGCACTTTGGGCAGCGGGCTGGTTGGCGGCATGTTTTACTGCCATGGCCGAAGCGCTGACAGTTAAAACAGCGGAGAAGATTGGGGATAAAGACACGGACTGGGTATCGAAGATAGCCGGCGAGGAGCGTCTTGGGAAGAGTTGTAGAGTTGAAGGTAAGGACTAGGAGACTCGTGTCACGTTTCTGGCCATCTGTGAAGGATGTGATGCGGCGGACGTGGGTCACCCCTCCGGCCTGAGCTCCACTTGGATGTCTGCTTCAGTCATGAAGCGGAGCTCCGGCGCGAAGATGGTGCCCTTGGTAGTGTTACGGTTGGAATGTAGAGTGACTGTGACTGATTTCCCACAAAATGTAGTGGTGCGGAGGAGGGTTCTGGTCTGGGCTCGGGATTGGGTTTTGATGACGAGGGTTCCGTTGGCTGGGGCTTCAATGTCAAGATTGGCTAAGGAGCAAATGACGAGGAGTTGTTTGGTTGGCCAGAAAACGTTGACACGACGAACGGAGACGGACTCCTCGACAGGCTTTACCACGATGTATGATCCAGGACATTCTGACAACACAGACATTCTGACTGACCTTCTTACATTGTGACATGTTGCATACATTCTGACAAAAGCAGACATTCTGACATTGTGACACACTGCAGACATATATATATATATAGTACATATATATATATATATATATATATATATATATATATATATATATATATATATATATATATATATATATATATATATATATATATATATATATATATATCTTTCTTTCTATCGCTAGAGGGGCTTACAGTTGGTGCAGAACAACAGCAGGGACGCAGAGTTGAGAGGCATTGGAATTCAGTCAGACTGTCGCTGCAGCTTCGATTCTCTGCCAGAGATGGCAGCACCAATGTCGTAGCTCGCGGGCTCAGTCCACACGTTTCCGCAAACAAAGGCAGCTAAAGGAAGGACAATGCTTAGGCATCCCACGGGCCGGGATGGAACCCACAATTCTTACACATCGTAGCAGTCATCCGTCGCGTTCCTCCTTCTCTTTGCCGGCATTCTGCTGCTAGGGCTGGGGAATAGGTATTTAAATGTGCTGAATGGCATTAAACTGATAGGAGTGGCTTGCAGCTGCTAGGGCTGTGACAGAAGCGCTCGAAACCCGGCACCCACAAATGTTTACATAGGGAGCCACCCACTGCATGTGGCACCTTTGACAATACCGCCGATGTTAAGAAGTTATCAACTTCAAATAGCAAGCCGAATCCACTAGTAAGGCACAGGCGCAAAGAGCAGCCCAGCACACATCTTACCGTGGCATACTCTGCCATTTCCAGAATATTCATCTGGCAACCAGTGGCGTCGCCACGAAATTCTTCCAGGGGGGCAAGGTCGAAAGGGGGCCTCCTGTTACCCGAAAGGGGGCCTCCATTGTGTTAGGGTCTCATATTGTTTTTTAGGCTCTTATACTATGGTTCGAGGATGGGGAACATGATTTCATATTGGTTTTTTGTTTGTTCTTGGCATGGTGCATCATTTACTCAAAACGCAATAGCACTAATCATTTTGACTGAAAACTGGGCCATACCAGGGTATAAATAAGTAATATTTGGATAAATGCATAAGTGACAAAACAAACCATCGTCTCAATGCTTTCTCGAATCTTCCCGCTGGCCTCTAGATTGCAGCGAGCTGGCGGGGCTGGTGCTAAGCATATCTTACAGATATCTGCCATTGATCAACCCACTTTTAAGTCCTCCAAGTCTAACTGAATATAGCTAGATTCATCACTACTGTTATTTATTCCCATCAGCTTGATGTCATAAGCAAAGCTTGAACGACCATTTCTCAGTCCAAGGACGACAATTTCGTAAAGGTGACAACGAGAAGTGGATTGCATTAGTTTTTTTTAGCGTCATCTTAGGAAGTTGTTTCTTTTTATAACATTTGGTGCTGGCTGCAAGGCAACTGTCACACGAGCTAAAATATATCCTCAGCGAATAAATTCACGGCAAGAACAAGCATTGAACACCAATGCATAACTGACAATGCAACAATGCAACAATGTCAGTACATACATAATCCAAGCCTTCACATTCCACGCCGTCACGCCCATCGTTTTCGCTGTGCTGTGCCGTTTTGTAAATGACGTTGAGAAGGTATGGAAGCTGGGAAGCTCTAATCATGCAGGCTGTAAGTTAGTTAGTTAGTTATTGTGGTTTAGGGGCGCATCGCATGCAGGCTGTAATAACAGAAAAGAAGTTTGTTGGAAGAAAATGCATTTAAAAACATCATTCATCCCATTTCATATGGGGCATGGATGTTGTATTGCATGCTTATGAGGGGTAATTTGTCCCCTCAATGTTGGCTTTTCTCCATGGGCGTATGTTTCGGAAAATTATTGAGGGACCAGTGGAGTACCTATATTTGCGTCAAGCAGGAGGGGGCAAACGGATTTGCAGGGGGGGGAGGGCACCTACGCCCATTAAAAAGTCCTTGGATTTCGACCGCTATTTTGTCAAAGGGTACATTTCGAAATAATATAATTAGTCATCAACGAAATTGTCCTGTGGAGGGGCCTAATCTACCACTATGATTTCTGATTGGTCGGATTTCAACCCTAACCCCACCACTCAGTTCTAAGGTTTTCTTTTGGTATCCCTTGATAAGTTACCTCACACTGCTGAAATTACACCTATACCACAAACCCGGATCGGTATCCCAAAAAAATCAAGCCGGAGCCCTCCAAAAAAAGGAGAGATTCCAGCAAATAAATGTCAGGGTCAGGAAAATGGCTCTGTTGCACCGAACATTTTTGTTCAAGATGCCTTCAAAAATTGCGTATGACTTCGAAAAGCATACCGGATCTCGAAAAATCGAGGTGGGATACATGGCGTCAGAGGTTCGAAAAATCAGGCCGGGATTCGGACTTTTAATAAAAAAAACAGAAAAGATCCACAAAAATCGCGTTGAGCCCAGAAAGCTGGAGTTGGGTCTCCGGAACCACGTGCCTGGGCGCGATAAGTCGCGCTGGGACCCAGAAAAAATCGCACCGAAGCCCCAAAATCATACTGGGGCCCCACAAATGTGTGTCAGAAGCCCCAAATATACACAGCGGGACCCTAAGAGTACAACGTTGCCAGAAAGTACAACTAACCCTCCAAAGCGCACAAAAGTCTCCCAAAAAGCGATAGGGCCTTAAAACATGCGTTGCAGCCCTAAATAAACATACCGGGAGCTCTAAGAAAAATACACTACAAGCTCGCAAGGCGCACAGGGGCCATGAGAACGCACAAGGGCCTGGAAAAGAGGCTGGGGCCACGAAAGGCAACATGGTTCCAAAACGTACAAAACGACCGGGAGCTAAATAAACACATCGGGATCTTCGAAAACGCCCCGACACGTAAAAAATACTCGGTGCACAAAAAAAAACGCAACAAAGCCCTACAACGAGCAGGGTTTAGAAGATGTATTAGGCCCATAACTTCAAAGTAAAATGTATTACCCACCACTTTAAAATACAAAATTTTACAATTTCAGGCATTGCAGTTCATAGCACCCGGTCGCCACGACGGCAACGTCAGTGCACGTGCACACCCATTTTTCGTATTCGGTGCATTCGCCACACTTCGTGCGATGCTATAGTTTCTGCTACGCCTTCTGCGTTTTGCTAATTGCTGCCACATGATAGACTTGCACCATATTTGGCGTGATGGAATGATTCGCATGGGCGTTCGCTTCGAAAAGTCGATTGATTAAATTCGATCATTAGTTTCCTACTTCCCACATTTTCTGGTAGCTATGAAATGCTGTTTCCGCTGAGCTTTGATGCACTTCATATCTTTGCTGCTATCCTCCCAGATTGGATACCGAACCGAGGCCAATCCTCGGCGTTTTTTTTACCCGTTGCGTCTTTCTTGGTCTATGATTGTGTATTATGGCTCCAATCCATTTTTGTTAGGGGCCTAAAGCATTTTCGAACCCCCTGCTCGTTTTAGGGTTTGTTGAATTTTTGCACACCGAGGATTTTGACGTGTCAGGGCGTTTTCGAAGATCCCAATGTGTTTATTTAGCGCCGGTCTTTTTGTTTGTTTTGGAACCATGTTGCCTTTTGCGGCCCCAGCCACCTTTTCAGGCTATTGTGCGTTATCATGACCCCTGTGTGCCTTGAGAGCTTCCGTTGTATTTTTAGACCTCCCGGTATGTATATTTATGGCTGGAACGCTTGTGTTAAGGCCCTGTCGCTTTTTGTGAGACTGCGCTTTGGAGGGTCAGTTGTATTTTCGGCCCCCGTTGTGCTCTTGGGGTCCCGATGTGTTTATTTTGGGCTTCTGACGCACACTTGTGGGGCCCAAGTACAATTTTGGGGCTTCGGTACGATGTTTCTAGGTCCCAGAGTGGCTTATCGCACCCAGGCGCGTGGTTCCGTAGACCCAACCCCAGTTTTCTGGGCTCAATACGATTTTGTGAAACTTTTCTGATTTTTTTTAAAGTCCGAATCCCGGCCTGATTTCTCGAGCACTTGGCGCCATGTTTTTGTATCCCACCTCGATTGTTCGAGATCCGGTTTGTTTTTCGGTGCCGTACGCAGTTTGTGAAGGCATCTGATAATATGTTCGGTGCTCCAGAGCCATTTTTTTACCTGGGTATTTAATTGTTGGAATCCATCCTTATTTTGGAGGGCTCCAGCTTGATTTGTGTTTGTGTTTGTGGTCACACTGTGCTTACGTGTGGCCCTAGACGGCAATTTTGTACAGCCTCGACGGGACTACCGATGGGAATTGTGGGTCCCAAGCGCGATATTTGGGGGCCCGGTTCGAGTTTGTGCGATGCGTTGTATTTAGCTGTGGCCCCAACGCGATTTTGGCGGTTCCTGTCGCAATTTTTCGGGCCTCGGAGCGAGTTTTCCGGGGCTCGCCGTATTTATTTGGAGACACACGCGAATTCTGGTGGACCGACGCGAATTTTGGTGGCCCCAGCGCGATTTTTGAGGCCCCCGACACGATTCTTGGGAGCTTATCCCTCTCAGGATGGAGGGGGCATTTGCCCCTTTGATATAGCACTGCGGCCACTGAAGGAGTTTTTTCCGTCCCAGAGTGACATTCCGGTTAAAATTGATTTTGGGGGCAGCTGCAACTTTTGGGGCCCCGGCGCGACCTTCTGGGCCTCCAGTGTGATTTTCAAGGGCTGCGACGCGACTTCTTTGGGTCCAATGTGATCTTTTGGGCCCCGACGTCATTGTCTTGGATCCCTAGCGCGAGCTATAGTGGCCTCGACACTTTTTGGGGTCCAATGCGTTTTGGAGGCTTTTGGCATCATTGTTGGGCCCACAGAGTGATTATTCATGTCCGGATTGTTCTTCGTTGCTCCGGCGTCATTTGTTTTGGTCCCAATGAGACTTTTGGGGCACGGCACGACCTGTCGTGCCCCTGGCATGATTTTCGTGGTCCGGGCGTCAATTTTCGGTACCCCAGGCTCAGCGTAATTTGCGGGGCCCCGGCCGGATCTTTTGGGGCCCATATCGTGATTTTAAAATACCCAGACTCGACTCTTACTATTTCTTAGGTGGTTCTTCTTGCAAATTACAGGCCTCCTGTCGCGTCGTCTCATTTCCTAGAGCCTTTTTGCCGGTTTTCGATGTCTCCTTGTGTGTCCTACCCTCCTCCATATTCAATGGTCCTCCTCTCCCATCTTGGAGGGCCTCTTGCATTCTGGGGCCCCTTTAACATGGCATGGGGCTTCCTCTCATCTTCGAGGGGCATTTTCTGCCAAATTAGGGGCCTCCTCTCACGTCTTGCGGGCCTCCTGCTCTGCGTTCTCCTGCTTTCCCGCTCTGGATTCGATCTTTACCCATCTTAGGGGTGGTCTCTTATCTCCTGGTGGACTCCTCTTCTCTCCCAGGCGCCGCCTCTGATAAATCACTGGCAACCTTTCCTATCTTAGTGGCCTTGTTATTTCCCGGGGACCTTCTTAGCCGTCTTCGAGCCTTCTTTTTCCGCTTGGGAGCCATCTCTCTTATCCAATGGCCTTTCTCTCCTATTTTAGGGGCCTCCTCGTTCATCATGGGGTCTCGTTTCCAATCTTGTGTCGTTCTCTTCCGAATTAGGTGCCTCCTGCCACGTCTCTGGATCATCCTTTTCTATCTCGGTGGAACCTCACCCGTTTGGGGCCTGCTTTTGCGTCTCCGAAACCTCATCTCATATCTTCCTTCCTTTTCCGTCTTAGGGCCTCCTCTCATATTCTGGGGCCTCCTTTCCGGTGTTGGAGCCTCTTTTGCAATCCTGGTTGCCTCCGTGCCATTTTTGACACTCTCTTGATTTCTGGGGACTCCTACCCTCTCCTAGGTGACTCCTTTTTCAAATTAGGGGGCCTCCTCTCACGTCATGGGGGCCTCCTCATCTGTGTCTGGAGCCTCATTATCCTCTTAGCAGGGTGCTTTTGCGTCCTAGTCCTAGATCTTCTCTTCCAGGTTCTTCCTCTTCCAAAATATGGGCCTCATCTGGCTGGTCTCGGTGGCCTTCTCTCATTCCTGCGGAAACCTTCCTACCCGTCTTGGGGCCCCTATTGCGTCCGGAGAAGTCTCCCCTATCAGGTCTTAATTTTATATTGCAGGGGCATCTTCCGTCTTGGGGGCCTCGTTTTCCAACTTAAGAATATCCTGCCACCCATCGGAAGCCTTTTCGTCTAACCTGGGTGGCTTCTTGCCCGTCTCGGTGGCATCCTTTCCGTCCTGAGGGCCTCCTTTTCGTTCTAGGGGCCTCCTTTTCGTCCTGGGGCCTCCTTTTAGTCCTGGGGCCTCCTCCCAATCTCTGTTCTACGTCTTGGGGCATCCTTGCGTTATGGGGCATCCTTTTCGTCCTGGGGGCCTCCTTTTCGTCCTGGGGGCCACCTCACAATCTCTGTTCTACGTCTTAGGGGCCTCCTTTTCGTCCTGGTGACCTCCTTTTTGTCCTGGGGGCCTCCTTTTCGTCCTGGGGGCCACCTCACAATCTCTGTTCTACGTCTTAGGGGCCTCCTTTTCGTCCTGGGGGCCACCTTTTCGTCCTGGGGGCCTCGTTGTCGTCCTGGGGGCCTCCTTTTCGTCCTGGGGGCCTCCTTTTCGTCCTGGGGACCTCATCCCAATCTCTTTTCTACGTCTTTGGGGCATCCTTTTCGTCCTTTGGTGCACCCTTTTCGTCCTGGGGTTGGTTAGTTGATTGTTGGAGTGTAGGGGCGCATGGACTGCGTCTTTCGTCCTGGGGGGCCTCCTTTTCGTCCTGGGAGCCTCCTTTTCGTCCTGGGGGCCTCCCCTTTTCGTCCTGGGGGCCTCCTTTTCGTCCTGGGGGGCCTCCTTTCGTCCTGGGGGCCTCCTCCCAATCTCTGTTCTACGTCTTTGTGCCTTCCTTTTCGTCCTGGGGCCTCTTTTTTCGTCCTGGGGCTTCCTTTTCGTCCCGGGGGCCTCCTTCTCGTCCTGGGGGCCTTCTCCCAATCTCTGTTCTACGTCTTGGGGGCTTCCTTTGCGTTATGGGGCATCCTTTTCGTCCTGGAGGCCTCCTTTTCGTCCTGGGGCCTCCCTTTTTAGTCCTGGGGGCCTCCTCCCAATCTCTGTTCTACGTCTTGGGGCATCCTTGCGTTATGTGGCATCCTTTTCGTCCTGGGGGCCTCCTTTTCGTCCTGGGGGCCTCCTCCCAATCTCTGTTCTACGTCTTGGGGGCTTCCTTTGCGTTATGGGGCATCCTTTTCGTCCTGGGGGCCACCTCACATTCTCTGTTCTACGTCTTAGGGGCATCCTTTTCGTCCTGGTGGCCTCCCTTTCGTCCTGGGGCCTCCTTTTCGTCCTGGGGGCCTCCTTTTCGTCCTGGGGACCTCATCCCAATCTCTGTTCTACGTCTTTGGGGCATCCTTTTCGTCCTTTGGTGCATCCTTTTCGTCCTGGGGTTGGTTGGTTGATTGTTGGAGTGTAGGGGCGCATGGACTGTGTCTTTCGTCCTGGGGGCCTCCTTTTCGTCCTGGGAGCTTTCTTTTCGTCCTGGGGGCCTCCTTTTCGTCCTGGGGGCCTCCTTTTCGTCCTGGGGGCTACCTTCCTATCTATGTTCTCTGTTCTACGTCTAGTCCTACGTCCTTTTCGTCCTTGGGTGCATCCTTTTCGTTCTAGGGGCCTCCTTTTTGTCCTGGGGCCTCCTTTTAGTCCTGGGGGCCTCCTCCCAATCTCTGTTCTACGTCTTGGGGCATCCTTGCGTTATGGGGCATCCTTTTCGTCCTGGGGGCCTCCTTTTCGTCCTGGGGGCCACCTCACAATCTCTGTTCTACGTCTTAGGGGCCTCCTTTTCGTCCTGGAGGCTTCCTTTTCGTCCTGGGGGCCTCCTTTTCGTCCTGGGGCCTCCTTTTAGTCCTGGGGGCCTCCTCCCAATCTCTGTTCTACGTCTTGGGGCATCCTTGCGTTATGTGGCATCCTTTTCGTCCTGGGGGCCTCCTTTTCGTCCTGGGGGCCACCTCACAATATCTGTTCTACGTCTTAGGGGCCTCCTTTTTTCGTTCTGGGGGCCTCCTTTTCGTCCTGGGGCCTCCCTTTTCGTCCTGGGGACCTCATCCCAATCTCTGTTCTACGTCTTTGGGGCATCCTTTTCGTCCTTTGGTGCATCCTTTTCGTCATGGGGTTGGTTGGTTGATTGTAGGGGCGCATGGACTGCGTCTTTCGTCCTGGGGGCCTCGTTTTCGTCCTGGGAGCTTCCTTTTCGTCCTGGGGGCCTCCTTTTTCGTCCTGGGGGCCTCCTCCCAATCTCTGTTCTACGTCTTGGTGCCTTCCTTTTCGTCCTGGGGCCTCCTTTTCGTCCCGGGGGCCTCATTTTCGTCCTGGGGGCCTCCTCCCAATCTCTGTTCTACGTCTTGGGGCCTCCTTTTCGTCCTTGGGTGCATCATTTTCGTCCTGGGGTCTCCTTTTCGTCCTGGGGGCCTCCTCCCAATCTCTGTTCTACGTCTTGGTGCCTCCTTTTCGTCCTGGGGCCTCCTTTTCATCCTGGGGGGCCTCCTTTTCGTCCTGGGGGGCCTTCTTCCAATCTCTGTTCTACGTCTTGGGGCCTCCTTTTCGTCCTTGGGTGCATCCTTTTCGTCATGGGGTCTCCTTTTCGTCCTGGGGTCTCCTTTTCGTCCTGGGGGGCCTCCTTTTCGTCCTGGGGGCCTCCTCCCAATCTCTGTTCTACGTCTTGAGGCCTCCTTTTCGTCATGAGGGCCTCCTTCCAATCTCTGTTCTACGTCTTTGGGCCTCTTTTTTCATCCTGGGGGCCTCTTTTTCGTCCCGGGGGCCTCCTTTTCGTCCTGGGGGCCTCCTCCCAATCTCTGTTCTACGTCTTGAGGCCTCCTTTTCGTCATGGGGGCCTCCTCCCAATCTCTGTTCTACGTCTTGGGGCCTCTTTTTTCGTCCTGGGGGCCTCCTTTTCGTCCCGGGGGGCCTCCTTTTCGTCCTGGGGGCCTCCTTTTCGTCCTGGGGGCCTCCTCCCAATCTCTGTTCTACGTCTTGAGGCCTCCTTTTCGTCATGGGGCCTCCTTTTCGTCCTGGGGGCCTCCTCCCAATCTCTGTTCTACGTCTCTTATAGAGACCTGATTATATTTCCTTGTGGCCTCGTCAGTTTTGAGGCCACATTGACAGCATGATATTCTGTCCAGTCGGCCTCCTTGCTCACCTTTTTTGCTGTGCATTTGCGGATAGGGGCCTCCTCAAATTTCAGGGGCGGCGCCCCCTGTTTCACGGCAGGGGGGCGACTGCCCCCCTGCCCCCGGTGGCGACGCCCTTGCTGGCAACCACAACTTTTGCACTGAGAGCCACCCACCATTTGTGGCTAGTACCACCTTTGACAATACTGCCAATATTAAGACGTTTTAAACCTCAAATACCGATCCGAATCCCATCCTACACCACTGGCTGAGGGACAGTCCAGCATACACCTTACTCCTGCGTGCCCTGCCACGTATAGAATATTCACCAGGCAGCCATAACTTTTAGACAGGGAGCCGCCCACTGTATGCTAATATCGTCTTAATCCCGATGATATTGTGAAATTGAATGTCGCACAAATGGCAGGGTACTCAAGGGTAAGGTGTATGTTGGGCTGCTCTCTGGGACTGCGGCGTAAGATGGGATTCGGGTCGCTATTTAAAGTTAATAACGTCTGAATGTCGGCGGTATTGTCAAAGGTGGCACTAGCCACATATGGTGGTTGCCTCCCTGTACCACAGCTGTGGTTACCAGGTTAATATTCTAAAAACGGCAGGGTGCTTCAAGTCAAGGTGTATGTTGGGCTGCTCTCCGGGTCTGCGGCGTAAGATGGGATTCGGGGCGCTATTTAAAGCCATATGTCTTATATATATTTAGCTATATTAATAAGGTCTTAACATCGGCGGTATTGTCAAAGGTGGCGCTAGCCCCATGAAGTGCGTAAATTGTGGTAAAATGTGTGGGTGTCAGGTGAATATTCTGTAAATGACAGAGTATGCCATGATAAGATGTATGTTGGTCTGTTGAATGCATCGGTTACGGTGTGATGTGCTTTTTCTGATCCATTTTCGCCTCTGGGGTGCAAGTGGTTTAGTGTGGCAAGCAAATGAGTTCACAGATGCTTGTTCCCTCCTCGGAAATGCTACTGTCCAGGTTTGGACGAATTCGGAGGGTACACGAATGCGACTTTAAGTGCTGCCAGCTTGCTACCATTTTTATTCTTGAAAACAATGCACCGTTTCAAGGAAAAAATCACTTTCGCTAACAGAGCTATAACAAAGTCTATTTTTGATTGTTTTCTCCATTGAAACTCCCCCTGACTAGGTGGGATCTGGATTTGATAGGACGGATCCATACATTTTGATGGGAAGACACATTACCTCGGAGGGGTGCTTTCGGCGGAAAAATTCGTTGAGCGGGAGCGAGGGGGTGCACTGGAACTTACATTGAACGAAAACGTCGAAAACATACACAAAACGTATTTTCCTCTGCATGTCTGGTTGAAAAATCCGTTGATCGAGGACGAGGGAGGGGATGCACTCGAGCCTTCATGAAAGGGTGCCTTTTCCGGGCCGGCGGAGCGCCATCTTTCCATAGGTGGGGAGAGGGCGGGGGACGACACATGCCCGGATCCCTCCGTATCAGACTCTACTGGACGGTTGCTCAGATCATTGAAAAATTGTGTAGCACTTTTAGGTAGATCATTAGCTCATGTTAATACTGTGCTCAAATGAGGATTGATTTGGGTAAAAACAAACACATTTTCTGTGTATGTCCTATGCCTCCTTGACATCCTGGAATAGATCATGGAATAGATCCCATCATGGAATAGATCGGGTCTTCTACGAGCGCAGTGGCGTAGCCAGGATTTTCTTAAGGGGACCCGATACAAAATAAATATTTAGAAATATAAAACGCCTTTAGCGCGCGTAGCGCGCCGAAAGATTTGGTTTCACGTGGTGAACAAATTCTTGTTTGAACTAGTCAATTTGTATTCGCTGCGCCTCTTCACGATCGTATTTAAGTGGAGAAGGAAGGGTTATGAATGGCTGCAATCAGAGGCGCAGCCAGAGGGGGGGGGGGGCGGAGGACCGCACCTTGACAAAAACCTACACTAGATCAAACACAACATTTTGAGAATTGCCCGCGCCAAACCAGAAATTGTCGGCGCCCTTTGCGCGCTGAAAGCATTCCCCTACGGTGACTTTTTCGGACAGACTCCCTTACGAAAATCCTGACTGGCGGTTAAGGGGACTTAAGGGGACCTGATTGGTGAAGTAAGGAGTGATATAAATGCAAATCTGCAATGTCTTAAAATTTTGATTGGGAGGATAATGTTATAACCATTTTCTCATCTTTTCTGACCAAATTCATGCGATCTTAACATATTGCAACACTTGTGTGCCCCCTTCTAGAGACGCAGCCAAAGATCCAGGGGCCCGGATCCCCTCAGCAACCAAAAATGCACCAGGTGAAACGAGACATTTTTAGATTCTCACCACGCAAAACACTAGCTTTCGGCGCGAGAAGCGCACCAATTGCATACCGATATATTCCTTTGAGTAATTCCAGTGTCGTATGGCTCGTCCGGCATTTTGCCACATGAGGAAGGTTAAATGGGGAGGTTATTCCACACGAGGAACGTCAAATGAGGAGGCTTGCCACATGCCAACAGGCCAGACTAAACTCAATTTTAAAACTTTTCGATAATTTGCTCGGTTTTTAGTTTTTACTTCTCTTGGGTAAAAATGGACGCAGAGTTCGAATTTAACACTACAAATTACAACAGACTGGTTCCAAGCCCTATAATTGCCATCCGATGTCTTCTTAGGTCAATGTCCTCGGATAATCTTAGAAAGGCCAACACACAACAATGGTCAATGTCATATTGTTAGGATAATCGCCCAGCGGTCCAAAAGACCAAACATTGTTCCCTCAGTGCTACAAAGCGTCAGAAACCGTGAAAAGTAGAGGTTTTGTACAGAATTTTCCGGAGATTACTTCATTCATTGCGTGATGGACATAGAATCGGTGAGTAGACATATCCTCAGGAAAAAAAATATCCAAAAGGCGCGGAAAGGATGCCCCACGAGCTATCCGCAAACCCTCCGCCATCCGTGGCAGAAGCAAAAAAAGAAGTTATTCTCGAAAAACGTTAGGGGCGTTTGCATCTCCGCACCTTCTGGTGAATATCCGCCCTCTTTGCTACTCAGTGTTCAGCTGTACAACAATATCCGCCCTCTTTGCCACTCAGTGTTCAGCTGTACAACAATACCCGCCCTCTTTGCCACTCAGTGTTCAGCTGTACAACAATACCCGCCCTCTTTGTCACTCAGTGTTCAGCTGTACAACAATACCCGCCCTCTTTGCCACTCAGTGTTCAGCTGTACAACAATATCCGCCCTCTTTGCCACTCAGTGTTCAGCTGTACAACAATATCCGCCCTCTTTGCACTCATGTTCCTGTACAACAATACCCCCCTCTCTGCCCTCTTTTCACTCAGTGTTAGCTGTACGACAATACCCGCCCTCTTTGCCACTCTTTTTTTTTACCAAAAATCCCCCCCCCTTTTCACTCAGTGTTCAGCTGTACAACAATATCCGCCCTCTTTGCCACTCAGTGTTCAGCTGTACAACAATACCCGCCCTCTTTGCCACTCAGTGTTCAGCTGTACAACAATACCCGCCCTCTTTGCCACTCAGTGTTCAGCTGTACGACAATATCCGCCCTCTTTGTCACTCAGTGTTCAGCTGTACAACAATACCCGCCCTCTTTGCCACTCAGTGTTCAGCTGTACAACAATATCCGCCCTCTTTGCCACTCAGTGTTCAGCTGTACAACAATATCCCGCCCTCTTTGCCACTCAGTGTTCAGCTGTACAACAATACCCGCCCTCTTTGCCACTCAGTGTTCAGCTGTACAACAATACCCGCCCTCTTTGCTACTCAGTGTTCAGCTGTACGACAATATCCGCCCTCTTTGTCACTCAGTGTTCAGCTGTACGACAATACCTGCCTTCTTTGCCACTCAGTGTTCAGCTGTACAACAATACCCGCCCTCTTTGCCACTCAGTGTTCAGCTGTACAACAATACCCGCCCTCTTTGCCACTCAGTGTTCAGTGTACACAATATCCGCCCTCTTTGTCACTCAGTGTTCAGCTGTACGACAATATCCGCCCTCTTTGCTACTCAGTGTTCAGCTGTACGACAATATCCGCCCTCTTTGCCTCTCAGTGTTCAGCTGTACAACAATACCCGCCCTCTTTGCCACTCAGTGTTCAGCTGTACAACAATACCCGCCCTCTTTGCTGTACGACAATATCCGCCCTCTTTGCCACTCAGTGTTCAGCTGTACAACAATACCCGCCCTCTTTCCACTCAGTGTTCACTCAAAAACCCGCCCTCTTTGCTACTCCGTGTTCAGCTGTACGACAATATCCGCCCTCTTTGTCACTCAGTGTTCAGCTGTACGACAATACCCGCCTTCTTTGTCACTCAGTGTTCAGCTGTACAACAATACCCGCCCTCTTTGCCACTCAGTGTTCAGCTGTACAATAATACCCGCCCTCTTTGCCACTCAGTGTTCAGCTGTACAACAATACATGCCCTCTTTGCCACTCAGTGTTCAGCTGTACAACAACCTTCTGGTGAATACCCGCCCTCTTTGCCACTCAGTGTTCAGCTGTACAAAAATACCCGCCCTCTTTGCCACTCAGTGTTCAGCTGTACAACAATACCCGCCCTCTTTGCCAAGCAGTGTTCAGCTGTACAACAACCTTCTGGTGAATATCCGCCCTCTTTGCCACTCAGTGTTCAGCTGAACAACCATACCCGCCCTCTTTGCCACTCAGTGTTCAGCTGTACGACAATACTCGCTCTCTTTGCCGCTCAGTGTTCAGCTGTACAACAATACCCGCCCTCTTTGCCACTCAGTGTTCAGCTGTACAACAATACCCGCCCTCTTTGCCACTCAGTGTTCAGCTGTGCAACAATACCCGCCCTCTTTGCCACTCAGTGTTCAGCTGTACAACAATACCCACCCTCTTTGCCACCCAGTGTTCAGCTGTACGACAATACCCGCCCTCTTTGCCACTCAGTGTTCAGCTGTACGACAATACGCGCCCTCTTTGCCACTCAGTGTTCATCTGTACGACAATAAAAACGTTTGCCTATCCGATGTATGCAAGATAACCACGGAATGGCATTGCACATTATATCCACATCGAACAGTCTTTAGAATAGCATTAAATAGCTCAAGCCATTTAAACATTTTGGGGATCACTAAGTGAACATCTTTGCTTTCCATCACTGTATACCTACCCTGGCCGAGAAATGAATCACTTTAATGCGGTATCTTGGCCAAGAGAAGTCGCTGCTGCTGCCGTACATGACAGGCAATACCTTATTTGGAACGAGGCGTACGCGTTTACAATCACTACCATGAATCATTGCGGTAGCCATTGTCTTGCTGCTGAGAACCCCAAAAGTATACCAGTGCAGTGAAGCATACAAGTGACACACACTGGCGGATCTAGCCCACCGGTTTGGGGTGGGGGGAAACTTTCGGTTTTCGGCGTCAGCCCCCTCCCCCCTCCCCCTCCCCCAGTGCCGTACCTAGGAATTGCATCAGGGGAGGGGTGGAACGGATATGAAGGGTGCCCATTCTCCCACTATGTTTGGTTAAAAGCACCGGATTTCGACAACTATTTGGCAAAGGGGCCCATTTTTTAAAATAATAATTAATGGAAACATAATTTACTGTGTAGGGGCCATAGCTTGCCTGCACCGTTTCTGAGTTACCGGACTTTTGTTCTTGTTTACCAAAACGTTCACGTTCACGTTCAACGTCTTGTACCACGTCAACGTTCGTGCACGTGTACATACTGGTGGATCCGATTTTGCCAACTCTTGCTGTAAGCAGAACTTGAGCAGCATGGAACCATCGATGTGTGTCAGAATCTACTATGATACTATATTGCCCTCCAAACAATTATAAAAAATACTTTACTAAAACTAAATTAAACAAGTAAACTAAATTAAAATGCAGTAACCTTTGCCAAGGTTAAAAAATAGCGTCCGAATGAAAGAATCTCCAATTTTAGTTTACTTCTGTTGGTTTCGGGGGGAAAGACACTATGGCCCCCCTTTTAAGCGCTTCGGAGGGGGGGGGGCATTGCCGGAATGGCCCCTCCCTGGATCCGCTAGTGGTGACACACGTGCATGGTACGTAACGGAGGAGGATATAGACTAAAACGTGACTACCTTTGATCACTCTCTGCATGATAAAAAGATATTACGCGACTGCTGACAATATAGATCTTTGGCTGTCCGTCGGATTTATGACAGAAGGTCACGTGGGTAGTTCGCGACCAGGCTGCGCTCCGGCACAGCCCATATTTCATTGGTGCTCATGGTAAATGTGCAATGCGATTGTGTTTTTTTTTTGGAGGTGGTGGGGGTTATTGGTATCGGTGAGCAAAACTCAAATCCATGCCGCATCAACCCAAGGTTCCGTTCTTGTTAGTAGAAATCGTCATGGACGGCTCCGCTGTTTGGAACGTGGGAGAAGCTTACCCTGCACATCTAATCATACTTAATATCACACCTATGGCGATGCATGAAAAGATCGAGCGAAAATGCATGTCATCAATGAGTGCAGGAACCAATAGGGTAGGTATGGATGCTTCCACTTATTTGCTCCATCGCTAACATACCACATAATCCATAACAACCATTTCTCTTTAAACGTGAGATCAATGAGCATGAATTTGAACAATGGGCCCTTTATCTATTTCTCCCATACCAATAAATTCCTAGTTCCTACACCCATGTTCTCGTTCCCCACAGGTATCGGCTAGTGGAGCCACCAATGGGAACCTATAATCAGGGGCCGATAACAGGAGAGAGAAGTCCCACAGGAAAAATCTTGAAAAGGGGGCCAGCGAAAAAATAACAATCGAAAATCGAGGACTTTTAAATATTTGATGTGGCCCTGGCCATGAAAATATATTTGACTCTCCGTCGCATTACTCCAGTTGCGCCCCTGGCAACCCCCTTAGGAAAATCCTGGCTGCGCCATGCTCCCTTCGTTGTCTTCTGGGTCAGCCAGTCAGGTTCCTACACAATGCACATGGTTTCATTTTATAAGAGGGCTCATATGGAAGCTACCCAAATGTATACCTGCAATTATCCGTTCGTAAGCCAGGTCGCTTGGAATAAGCTCCGTGGATGCTTCTAGAATGTCCACGCGCAATATTGCTGTAAGCTACCGGCACTGCATTGAAAAACAAATCCGCGGTTGACACTGCCAATGCTAATGAGTTAAAAAGCATTGGGGGACTGTCGACACGCGTAACCCCATTAGTGCCCCACGTGCCCCATTAGTTCCCCACGTGCCCCATTAGTGCCCCACGTGCCAGTGGGTCTTGGGCTGCCAATTTCGCGATTTTAGACATATGGATTAAGATAGTTGCTTTTCAGTCTTTTTCATCGACGATCGTGCTTTTCAGTTCTTGTCATCAATGGTGGAGTTTTTTTTTCAGCCACGTTCCTACGACTCTGGGGCCATCCCATGGGGAACCTTACTAAAATCAGAAGTTATTGTGGAGGTGGGGGTCAAGCGAAGATTGGAGGGGCTTCAGCCCTACAGGGTATCGAGAACTCCACCTATACTCTAACCGCTTTCTCCGGATCCGCCCCTGGTCCCATGAGGCACACTTCTCATGCCCGTCACAAATTGCAAAACCCGAGGAACAGCTTGGCTTTTATGGATGGTCAATAGATCTCAAAGCATTCCGCACATGGTTCGGGCAATCTTCCCTTTCCTCATTAGTTGGTTGCACAGCTATCGAAAACCATAAAACACTGCATTGCAAGCCCATAAATTTAACTTCATGGGTCTCCCTCTGTCACACCCTGGGCTCGCCGCTGCGCCTCGCATTCCTCATCGCTACTCACTTGCAGACCGTTGCATCCAAATAGCATCCTTGACACGCCAAGCGCTGTGGATGGTCGGGGGATCCCGTCGGGTTCCTGGGCAGCGATTGGGCGTTGAGTTTCTCCATTGCTCAATATCTCCCAACCGCTGTTTAGGTAGTTAGTTCCCCATGTTTTCCGCCAACAACCAACAGTCTAAACGCCTGAAATCAATACACGTTTGGCTTCAAGCAGTTGACAGGAAATAAACCAATGACACCTTTGTAACCAAATACCGTTCACCAATCACAAGGCTTGTTAGATCACAACACTCAACATGAAGGTTGAAAGAACTTTCGCGATGGCAAAAACTACCCACGTTTATGCTTAGTATTCCTCCTTAGAGAGCGGATTTATTAGCTGCAGTTGATTGAAAAATTTATTTTTATCCTTTCCTTCGGCTGTTAATGAATTTCTTGTCTAATTTAGCTGTCAAGTGCCACATACTGTACTGATTCACTAGTTTTCCTTTCATAGAGGTCGCTGCTGGCTATCCCGCCTGGCGGAGAGAGCGGCCCCTACCGACTGGCGGCCGAGCCGAGAGGTGCGCGGCGGCCGCCATGTTTGCTGACGGGTGAGATCGCGTTTGTGGTGTGCGCGTGCGGTAGGACGATTTGTCCGTGATCTAGGTGCAATGTAATGGTGTGTTCTTGTCACAAGTAATTCTTTGAAGCACTGAATCTTCGAATTCCTCCATAAAGGTGAGTCAAAGCCAGCTGCTGCCTGTGAAATGCATCGTCGTTCAGCGCTCGGCGTGGGCCCCCGTGTTCCGCGTAGTGCCTGACGCCGTGTTTTTCGTGAGCTGTTTTCTAACCTCAAGCGTCATGTAAGTAATCAAATCTTGATTTATCAATAGCAATAAGCTACCAGGTACTTATAAAGTGGCATATACCGTCTTTTAAGCTATCGATGGGCCTCGTACTTCGCGCGGAAATTCGCCTAACACCGGGCGGGAGCGGCGACAAGATGGCCGCGGAGCGGCCTGTGCCGCGTTCGCCGACGGCACCTGGCAGACGGAGCAGATGGCCGGATCTTTTGAACGGGGCCTTCCGCTGGGGAGACCTGGACTTGAATGGTTGTGTCTCTGCGTATTGCACCTTGTCCGAAGTCCTTGAAAGGGCGGCGCGAAGTGACGAGGAAGGAAATTGTCGGACTCGGCGGTGGAGCGACTCCGGTGAAGCCGTTCGGCGGGCCGGTGCATGCCTATTGATCGCACGAAAACCGCGCCAAAGCAACGACGGAGAATGCACGTGCCGCCGATTGACGGCCGTGCAACGGGAACGTCCGGCAGATCAACGGAACGACAACCGATCGCCGGTGCCACGGCGGCAGATCGATGCCGACACACCGCAGCCGACGACCGGCCCGTCGAAGCTTTTTGTGCCGCTTTTTCACGGCGAGCTTTTTTATTCGCGCGCCCGTCCGCGGCGGCGGCTCGGCGTGCGAGCGCGCGCGCCGAGGCCGCTGCCGCACGCCAGGTGCGACGGAAACGGCTGGGCGGTGGCCACGTCCTGTTTGGCCTGTCTGTCCCCTGGTCGGCGGCGGCGGCGGCCCCCGCGATCGTCGGGCCGGCTCCGTCGCGCCGGCCGGCCGGTCGGCCGCCGGCAGCCTGGCTCCGGCGGCGGGCCCAGCTGGCCCGGTTCTGTGACCGGCTGTCGCGGCCAGGTGACCTCAGCGTCACCGATGGTGATCGGGCGGTCTCCGGTGTGGAGCCGCCGCCCGAGCACCGGCCCGCTCGGACCCATCCCATCCCAGTTAGTCACGGGTAGTTTGCGTGGGTGTCGGATCAGTTTTTCCCCAGGTGTACGCATTGTCGAAGTTTAGCGTTTGGTTGTATTTGGTTGTGTGGCCACTAGATAACCACTTCAGGCGCCCTTAAGCCAAAATTTACAAACAAACAAATATTTGGTTGTGCTGTTGGTCGGCGGGATTTGAAAGCCGTCACCGGAAACTGCTTCGACGTTTGTTCTTCGTGTGATGGGAAATGGGAAATGTACGTCAAAGGACGCATCCCAAAAATGGTTTTGGTTTACCCCCACTATTAATCAGAATGTCGCCGTTTTAACACCATATTGGTTATTTCGTATTCGTTATGGGCACTGTATAACCAATGCAGTTGATGCGCCCAAAGCCCAACTAACCAACTAGTTATTTCGTATTTTTCCCTTGGTTTACCGCGACACGTACTCAATAGCTTTGCACTCGTTTGCAATGTGTATTCGCTGTATCTCCAGACGTAGCAGGACTTAATTAAACTTACAGCCTAGATGACTGAAGATGTTTCCTATACCCTTCCTATACTCAATGCACATCTCGTCCTGAAAACTGACCGAAGACGTGAAAGCTTGTCGGAAACAAATCTACATGAACTGGCGAAGCCGATCAACTAGCGCATGCAGTACCAAAACAATACTCAAGGAGTTACTGTCTCGCAAATGTGAATCGATGTTCACTAGTTCACACGATGTTCACATGGATGCAGTTCACGTACTGCACTGTCAGTTTGCTCGACACGTGGTGTGTGGACGGTCCAAACTGCGAGCTAGCTTTGCACCTTCGCGGTGGATCTGTCAGCGTTGCTCGTGCCCCAGCGAGTCGCACTCGTCTCGAACGAGTCGCAAGTAATTTGGCCGCGCCGCCAACTATTCGCCAAACAACCAGCTGACTAACGCAAGCGACGCGCCGATGCGGCGTGCGGACCGGCGACGGCACGTCCGCCACGCCCGTGCGGGGTCGTGACGCACCGCCCCACAGTGTTAAGATCATAACATTTTAGCCGCCCAGGTAGCTCAGGTGGTTAGAGCGCTGGCCTGCATTGGTCTCCCCGGTCCTGGCAACACAGGGTTCGAGTCGCTTCACGCGCTCGCATTTAGCCCCCCCGGCTGGGAGGGTCAGTTGGCAGCTGGCCCGATAAGGCTGAGGGCGAGCTGCCGGGCGGCGGTGTCGGTGCATTCACAGCACCTCTAAACTTTCGGTCAAAATTATGCCGCTGAACTGGAATTCATGGATCGAGTGGCGTGGTCAGGGTTCACACAACAAACTGCTTAGCAATATAACCCTGGTTCATAAAGTCACCCCAGCAAGAACTCGGATTCAATTTATTTAAACAAAAACAATAATTTTTCGTTCTGTGTGAGAGATGTCGAAACGAGTACAGTAGGATGTCGAAATTGGCCATGGAAGCATGCCAATTGAAATATTGCTTCTGTCCTTCAAACTCAATTTTGAGCCAACAGTGTACTGTGATAGATGCATGTTTTCATTTAATCTTGGGGGACGCCTAATATGGGGTTGCTGACAATAACGATTGCAATACCATGGTATCGACAGATGAAATTGTTTAATAGACCACATCATATATAATCTCTCTACCTGTAATTGTGCTACGAGACGCTTATGTAGCATAATCCGTAATGATGAGCATGTGCATACTACTTATGAAATACTCTTAGATACAAGTCATAGACACTTCATAGGCACACGTCAATAATCAAGGTGTCTATCCGTCTTTGATATGTCTATTCAGTGCTCAGAAAGTGGAATATCCCACCCTATTTCACGAATTATGTGTCACCGCCGACCCCACTCGTCGTGTCGGTGCTGGCGCCTGGCGACGGCGCCGTGCGGGTTCGCCGGCCAGAAAAACCGCCGCCCTGGCGGCCGCCGCCACACATTGCGACTGGCTGAGCCGCGCGGGGCAGTGGCGGCGCCAGACCAGCGCGTGGCGACCACGGCGCCGGCACACTGCTGCACACCCCGCAGTGTGGTGTCGACGGCCAGGTCAGGTCAGCCGGCACACTGCTGCACACCCCGCAGTGTGGTGTCGACGGCCAGGTCAGGTCAGCCGGCACACTGCTGCACACCCCGCAGTGTGGTGTCGACGGCCAGGTCAGGTCAGCCGGCACACTGCTGCACACCCCGCAGTGTGGTGTCGACGGCCAGGTCAGGTCAGCCGGCACACTGCTGCACACCCCGCAGTGTGGTGTCGACGGCCAGGTCAGCGGACAGGTTTGCTCCACTGGCCGGCGCTGACTGGAGATCATCCTCTGGGCGTCGGGTGGTGGTGTTCTGCGGGCGGCGATCACGCGTGCGGAGATGTGATGGCTTGTTCCTGGCGAGCGGGCAAGCGCGTCGGCAGGTGCGAGCGAGCCCTTGTCCGTGCGACTTGGTGCTGGTGGATGTGCTGCGACAGACACCCTGTGTGAGAGCACGTGGTGCGTGACGGCGAGCCGGCCGCGCGCGGTGCGTGCCAGTGGACGGCGTGGCCGGCTCGGTGCCGGCCGGTCGGACGCGCCGTGTGTCGTGCGGATGAGTCACGGTCACGCTCCGCTGCTCGCCTGCACGCGCCGGCCCGAGTCGCACCAACAGAAGGGCAGGTGACGTCGGAGACACCCGCCGGCCTGAGCGGCAGGTGACGTCGGAGACACCCGCCGGCCCGAGCGGCAGGTGACGTCGGAGACACCCGTCGGCCCGAGCGGCAGGTGACGTCGGAGACGCCCGCCGGCCGAGCTGCGGACGTCGGAGACACCCGCCGGCCCGACGGCGGTGACGTCGGAACGCCCGCCGGCCCGACGGCAGGTGACGTCGGAGACGCCCGCCGGCCAGCGGCAGGGACGTCGGACGCCCGCCGGCCCGAGCGGCAGGTGACGTCGGAGACGCCCGCCGGCCCGAGCGGCAGGTGACGTCGGAACGCCCGCCGGCCCGAGCGGCAGGTGACGTCGGAGACGCCCGCCGGCCGAGCGGCGGTGACGTCGGAGACGCCCGCCGGCCCGAGCGGCAGGTGACGTCGGAGACACCCGCCGGCCTGAGCGGCAGGTGACGTCGGAGACACCCGCCGGCCCGAGCGGCAGGTGACGTCGGAGACACCCGCCGGCCTGAGCGGCAGGTGACGTCGGAGACACCCGCCGGCCCGAGCGGCAGGTGACGTCGGAGCGCCCGCCGGCCTGAGCGGCAGGTGACGTCGGAGACACCCGCCGGCCTGAGCGGCAGGTGACGTCGGAGACACCCGCCGGCCTGAGCGGCAGGTGACGTCGGAGACACCCGCCGGCCCGAGCGGCAGGTGACGTCGGAGACACCCGCCGGCCCGAGCGGCAGGTGACGTCGGAGACACCCGCCGGCCTGAGCGGCAGGTGACGTCGGAGACACCCGCCGGCCTGAGCGGCAGGTGACGTCGGAGACACCCGCCGGCCTGAGCGGCAGGTGACGTCGGAGACACCCGCCGGCCCGAGCGGCAGGTGATGTCGGAGACACCCGCCGGCCCGAGCGGCCAGGTGACGTCGGAGACACCCGCCGGCCCGAGCGGCAGGTGACGTTGGAGACGCTCTCCGGCCTGAGCGGCAGGTGACGTCGGAGACACCCGCCGGCCCGAGCGGCAGGTGACGTCGGAGACACCCGCCGGCCCGAGCGACAGGTGACGTCGGAGACGCTCTCCGGCCCCAGTCGCATCAGCCGCCACGCGTCCGGTGATCTCTGGTCCGGAGTGTCGCAGTGGTCAGACGTCGGCCGGCGTTTGGCGCAGTTGAGTGCGCTGACGACAGACGACCGTGCCGTGTCGACGGAGCCGCTGCTGCTGCTGCGGCGGCAATCGGGCGTGTTCGCCGCGCCATGTCGCTTTGTTCGACGTGCGAGCGTGGGTGGGTGATGTGGTGATGTGGTGATATGGTGATATGGTGATGTGGTGATGTGGTGATGCAGATGTTGCGGTTACAGCAGCATGTGTAGCTGCAACGCCAACGTGTTCCAGATCGTTGTTGATTGGATCACGTTGCAGCACGTTCCTGGATATGGGTACAATATAGCCCACTTGGGTTGACGCATCCTAAAAACCACAATAATCACCATCGTCGTTGCAGCACCAGCTTTCTCTTTTGGCAGCATCGCCATCAACAGAGCACCTTTGGGGCAGCATCACCATCAACACCACTTTCAGCGACATCGCCATCAACACAGCAATATAACCCACGTTTGTTGACTCACCATAAAACCCCAATAATAATAATCATCATCAACACTGCACCTTTAGCGACATCGCCATCAACACAGCAATATAACCCACATTGATTGACGCACCCTAAAACCCCAATAATCATCATCATCAACACACCACCTTTAGCGACATCGCCATCAACACAGCAATATAACCCACATTGGTTGACGCACCCTAAAACCCCAATAATAATCATCATCAACACAGCTTTAGCGACATCGCCATCAACACAGCAATATAACCCACATTGGTTGACGCACCCTAAAACCCCAATAATAATCATCATCAACACAGCTTTAGCGACATCGCCATCAACACAGCAATATAACCCACATTGGTTGACGCACCCTAAAATCCCAATAATGATCATCATCAACACAGCACCTTCAGCGACATCACCATCAACACCACCTCTAGCGACATCGCCATCAACACAGCACATTTAGCGACATCGCCATCAACACATCACATTTAGCGACATCGCCATCAACGCCAACTTTAGCGACATCACCATCAACATCACCTTTAGCGACATCGTCCCCAACACGGCACCTTTGCCGATGGTCCTCCATCTGTGCTTCCTCCACCGATGCCCCTCCACCAGACTTGGAACTGAGTTGACATGGGTCGCGACGATGTCCTGTGAAGCTTGCCATCGACTCCGAAGAGTTTGCCCGAGCAAAGCCTTGGCGATTATGAGGAGAAAGGGTAGGCATGCCGGCAAGGCTTCTGCGAAAGTCGCACTGTTTAATAGCAATGCGATGGTGTTGCATATAAAAGCATGTCCTCAGCATGACTCTGGCACTAACAACCCGAAAATTGGTTCCGTTTTTACATTCTGGACTTCAAGGCCCTACGGTCGAAGCTTTCATGCAGTAACTGCAAGTGTAGGACAGAAAAGTTGGATATTTTTGTTTCTCTGGCAAAAGGTATACATAGTTTGGTATCCCTCAACAATGGCAGCCCTGTCGTTCCTGACTGGAGTCTGCCACTGCTGATTGACACTGATATACACTGAAATGAAATATGACAGATAATGTAACATTGACAGTTATGGTGACGGCATGACGTCATTCTAGCCTGCTGATTTCATACCTTCCTGGTGATCAGGGGTGCAGCCAGGATTTTCTTAGTGTGTGTGGGGGCGACCAAGAAAATAAATATGACGAAACATACCGTTACAAGCGCGCTGAAAATTTCTAGCTTTGCGTTGTGAAAATCTCAAAAATTGTTGTTCGATCTAGTGTATTTTTGGTTCCTACGGGGGGGGGGGCTACGGGATCCCCTTGGCTGCGCCTCTGCTGGTGATTTACATTTAGCACGTGCGTTCCCACTGAAGGTGCCTCGAAATCAAACACCAACTTATGCAGCGTCCCACATTCCACCCGAGGTACAACGTCCCACGTACCGAGTACGTAACAACGTACCATGGTCACAGCCATACCACCAGAGCTGGATGTTCAGATTTTTTTCACGTTAAGTTAAATCGTCCATTCACGCTGGGGTGGTCAGTTGTCCTTAATCACGTTGGACATGGGTAGTGATCCGAGTGACATGAAATGCACGCTCGCGAGGCGTTGATTTGCTCACGCCAGCTGTGTCGGCGCTGTATGGCCGGTGCCGGTGCCGGTGTCGGCGCCATATGACCGGTGCCGGTGTCGGTGTCGGCGCCATATGGCCGGTGCCGGTGCCGGTGTCTGCGCTATATGGCCGGTGTAGGTGTCGGCGCTATATGGCCGGTGTCGGTGTCGGTGTCGGCGCTGTATGGCCGGTGTTGGTGTCGGTGTCGGCGCTGTATGGTCCGTGCCGATGCCGGCGTCGGCGTCGGCGTCGGCGTCGGCGTCGGCGTCGGCGTCGGCGTCGGCGTCGGCGTCGGCGTCGGCGTCGGCGTCGGCGTCGGCGTCGGCGTCGGCGTCGGCGTCGGCGTCGGCGTCGGCGTCGGCGTCGGCGTCGGCGTCGGCGTCGGCGTCGGCGTCGGCGTCGGCGTCGGCGTCGGCGTCGGCGTCGGCGTCGGCGTCGGCGTCGGCGTCGGCGTCGGCGTCGGCGTCGGCGTCGGCGTCGGCGTCGGCGTCGGCGTCGGCGTCGGCGTCGGCGTCGGCGCTGTATGGCCTGTGCCGGTGTCGGTTCGTCAGCTGTGTTTCACTGCGGGCCACAGCGAGCGGTACCACATGTGTTGCTCGACTGCGTACTGACGTACTGACGTACTGACGTACCGACGTACCGACGTACCGACGTATCGACGTACTGACGTACTGACGTACTGACGTACTGACGTACTGACGTACTGACGAACTGACGAACTGACGTACTGACGAACTGACGAACTGACGAACTGACGTACCGACGCATCGACCACTGCCGCCTGTGCAGGGCGTGTCCAAATATGGCCGTGCGGAGTGCCTGCCCGGGAGCGCAGGACGTGACGCAGGCCGACGTACGGCCCGACGCAGGGTGACGGGTAGATCCCGCCTCGCCTCGCCTCTGGCGATCGCTGCCAATCTCGGGCCCAATACCTGGCAATCCAGCGGTTTGGTGTGTCTGTCCGTTGCCGAGGTATGAAGTAATTCTCGAAGGCGTTTGTCTGTTTATTGGGTGGTTCTATGCACGATCACGGCAAATGGCGCCGCCCACACTGTTGCGCCGGTGCTCGAAGGCGTTTGTAAGCAAGCGCAAGCATTATTATGATTGGTTTGGTGAGTTGAGAATTGATGGTCAGCGCTGCAGGCTTTATGATGGTCGTTGGCGGACGTTTCACCTCGGTCCCAGTCGGACGTCTGCAGCACCGCTACGACAGATGTTGTTCTTGTTTGCTGGCGCGGACGCAGTTGCCTGCCGAGCCCACGTGACTGGGCAGGAGTGGCCGAGTGGTCAAGGTGCTGAGCTCTGGATGCCAAGGTCCTGGGTTCAACACTCGCACCACTCGGGACATTTCCCAATCCCGCGGCCCACCGGCGAAGCAGTGTGGGCGGCGCCATTAGCCGTGAGCGATTAGGGTTTTAGGGCGCATCGACCATGGTAGATCATTTAGTGCCGTGATCGTGCATCATAAAGTGCGTCGTGAACCACCCAATAAACAAACAACCCACGTGACTACCACTGGTGTCCATCCGATAACCTGTCTAATCAGTCAGATGAAGTGCGGCGGCAGCCATCCGGTATATTCGTCTGAATGGCCAACCGGCGCGGGAGGGGGCTGACAGCAGTGCGGGAAGCTGCGTATAAAAACACAAACAGTGTGGTGTGTACGATTTCATTCGTGTCGGTCTTTGAGTTGTGAAGCATGTGAAAGAGATGGGTGCGATGCATCCAGCTACACATACGGTCAGTGTTGGATTATTCGTTAAAATTGGTGGAGCTTGTCATCTAACTACTAGATGTCAAACCGATACCCTTTTCCCAAAACAGTTGGGCGGTGTAAAATCGATGCGGTCGACCCGCCCTTTTTTACGATTGGCCTCAATAGCACGGAACACATCAGACAAAAAGCGTTCACCTGGCGCTTCGAGATGTATGTTTAGGCGGTCTTCGTACCTTGCTTCAACAGTGTCGTAATGCTAAGTATCAGTCCAATGCTCGTGATCGCGAATAGTGATGCACTTGCATCTCATAATACAATTCAAGATGTGAATAGCTAGCATGCGGTATGCCCGCCGGCAGATGCTGCCTTAGATGAGATCCATGGTAGGTATGTGGAAGATATTGAACATACGAAATTTGGGGAGAAACAAAAATCATTTACCAGCCCGGGAAGTTTGCAAAACGGAACCAATTGCATCGTGGTAACACGTGCTGTTGGTATCAATAGTGTATTTCGTGTGCGGGTCAATCGAGTTGGAACATAAAGAGGAAAGTGTGCCAAAAGGTCACACGAGTCTATGTTGTTTTTGGGGTGTTTCTAATGAACAGCAAGTCAAATTGTTTACGCCTGAAAGCTAGGGAATGGGTTTTGAAATGTTGTAAGTCATTGTAGGATAGGGAGGCCGTGGGGTCAGATGGCGTGTGAAATAGGAGCCACATCAGGAACGTGTGTTGCACTAGATCGATCCGCACAGTGTGGGGGGCAGCGGAACCCGCTCAAATCACGCCAGCATATTATAAAATAGAGCGCACATTGGCGAAGTGCGCAGCCATTACAGCACTGCACTTGAATTTGGAATGTTTCGTTCCAGCCTGGAAAGATCGCATAAGCATACACTTTGCTCTGTTTGCTTTTCATGTGACGTCATTGACATGAGCTGCAAATGTTAGTTTTGAGTCCAGTATTGTACCCAAATCGCGAATTTCGTTAACGTTTTCTAATTCGATATTGTTAATTATATACGTCATTTGGACAGACATACGCTTGAGAGTCATCACGTGCGGTTTGCATTTGTTCGGATTTGGATTTAATCCCCACCTGACGAACCATGCTGCCAGACGATGGACGTCCTGTCCTGCTGCAGCAATATGCCGTCAGCCGGAGAAGTAATTTTTCGGAATAATTTTACATCATCTGCGTAAAGAAGACGCCCAGAGTGAAGATTTTGAATATAATCGTTAACAAACATGGACAAGAGAAGAGAAGCCAGCAAGGATCCTTCCGGGACACCGAAAACTATTGGTTTCCAGCTGGAGGCCTTGACGAACCATTTGAGAGCAAGGTATTGCAGATGGCATGATTGCTTTAGCTTTCTGATGAGCAAAGTGTGATTTACAGTTTGAAAAGCGGCCGAATAATCTGTGTAAATTGAGTCAGTCTAGTATCTGTCCGACAGCGTCCCCAGTGCCAGATGAAAGATAGGTGGCTAAGTTTGTGCAGCATGGCCGTCTTGGTATGAAGCCGTGCTGCTGGGCACATAATACAGGAGCCACATGTTGAAAAAAGCACATTATCTACTACTCTGTAGCGCTTTTCCGAGTAAGGATAAAAAGTGACCGGTCGATAGTTAAAAAAAAATTTATTGTCACCTATTGTATATGGGAATGCTATTTGTTTCTTTATATCGGCTTCGAAATACCCATGAACTCACTGAAAGGTTGAATATTTTGGTGAGAGTGAGAATGTATCGGTGAGTTCCACCGCACACTCACACATTACGTGCGCCCTGTCTGGTCTGATCTACGCACTGTCCGCGCACCGTCTGGTCCACAGGCCTTGCGAGGGCTGATGGACTGCAAGGCGGCGGTCACTGTTGCTCCTGTTATGTGCAGCCGTGGAAGAGGATCCAAATGGTATAACTGGTGCAATCGGGTGCTGTTTGACTGCCGGATCTGTACATTTTGCAGCAAAAACCTCATTCAAAGCAGCTGCGCGGTTGCTGTCATTAGAAATGTTGTCTCCATTCCCATCATACAACATAGGTAATACTCAAGATGTTTTAGAGACGCATTTTAAGATGGACCAATATCTTTTCGGATTAGTTTTAGTCTTCTGTCATGGTGCGAAAATATTCGGAGCGTTTTGTGGTACAAATATATTTTTTTTATTTAGCTCTTTTTGCACGTAAATCAACTCGGGCCTCATCAGGCGGGTTGCGTCACCGGTGGCGGAGTGCTGCCTTCTTTGGCCGGACCGCCGCACGCACGGCTGCGTCCCACCACGGGGGAGTTGCACGTCTCAGTGTCACTATAGGTACACGGTCTGCGATGGCGTCCCACCACGGGGAGTTGCACGCCTCAGTGTCACCATAGGTACACGGTCTGCGATGGCGTCCCACCACGGGGAGTTGCACGCCTCAGTGTCACCATAGGTACACGGTCTGCGATGGCGTCCCACCACGGGGGAGTTGCACGCCTCAGTGTCACCCAATGACCATAGGTACACGGTCTGCGATGGCGTCCCACCACGGGGAGTTGCACGCCTCAGTGTCACCATAGGTACACGGTCTGCGATGGCGTCCCACCACGGGGAGTTGCACGCCTCAGTGTCACCATAGGTACACGGTCTGCGATGGCGTCCCACCACGGGGAGTTGCACGCCTCAGTGTCACCATAGGTACACGGTCTGCGATGGCGTCCCACCACGGGGGAGTTGCACGCCTCAGTGTCACCATAGGTACACGGTCTGCGATGGCGTCCCACCACGGGGAGTTGCACGCCTCAGTGTCACCATAGGTACACGGTCTGCGATGGCGTCCCACCACGGGGAGTTGCACGCCTCAGTGTCACCATAGGTACACGGTCTGCGATGGCGTCCCACCACGGGGAGTTGCACGCCTCAGTGTCACCATAGGTACACGGTCTGCGATGGCGTCCCACCACGGGAGTTGCACCTTAGTGTCACCATAGGTACACGGTCTGCGATGGCGTCCCACCACGGGGAGTTGCACCCTCAGTGTCACCACAGGTACACGGTCTGCGATGGCGTCCCACCACGGGGGAGTTGCACGCCTCAGTGTCACCATAGGTACACGGTCTGCGATGGCGTCCCACCACGGGGAGTTGCACGCCTCAGTGTCACCATAGGTACACGGTCTGCGATGGCGTCCCACCACGAGGAGTTGCACGCCTCAGTGTCACCATAGGTACACGGTCTGCGATGGCGTCCCACCACGGGGAGTTGCACGCCTTAGTGTCACCATAGGTACACGGTCTGCGATGGCGGACTCCAGGTCATACAATGCGTCTGCCGCACAATTAGCATCTTGATCATCCAAAAGACTCCATAGAAGACTCTCTCTTTGAGAGTCTCTCCTTCGAGTGACTGCGCAAGATCCCGGCGCAGTCCCTCAAAGTCCGCTCGCTTGTAATTAAGTACACGGCGCCGTGTTACTAATGGTGGGCGAGTGGAAGTAACCGTAACTCTGGCAACTGTTTATTTGTGGTCCGCTTTGACAACTCTCGGCATCACATTCCTTAACTGATGACCATAGATGAGAACAGATAAATGTTGTTATGTTGAATTTTTGTTATCTATCGATAAGCTCCATTTATCCTGAAAGAAATGCCAAGGCATAGGAGACAGTTCCAGGGTGGAGCGCCCGTCCTCGAGGGAAAATATCGTGGGTTCGAGTCCCGTCCGTCGCTGCTTTTTAAAAAAATGTTCTAGAAGCTCATTGTAGGATAGGGAGGCCGTGGGGTCAGATGGCGTGTGAAATAGGAGCCACATCAGGTACATGTGTTGTATTCGACTGATCCGTCCAGTGTGGGTGGCAGCGGAGCCCGTTCAATGTTGAAAACACACATTATATACTACTCTGTAGCGGCTTTTTTCGCCCATAGTCAATGAACGTGAGAGATTAACGACGCTGAAACAACCACAGCGATCGACGCGCTGCCGAGCCATAATAGCCACCGACCACAAGAACAGCCGGCATTCGAACGCGGTTGAAGCAGCCCAGTTTGTCGGGCGGAGTTTCGTCGTTTGTACATCGTACACCCGCGGTAAAAAAATACACACCATTGTAAGCTGGGGGAGTCGGTCTGCCACGCCGTGGTGTACGTGTTGTGCACGAGTCGGTCTGCCACGCCGTGGTGTGCGTGTTGTGCACGAGTCGGTCTGCCACGCCGTGGTGTACGTGTTGTGCACGAGTCGGTCTGCCACGCCGTGGTGTCAGTGTTGTGCACGAGTCGGTCTGTCACGCCGTGGTGTGCGTGTTGTGCACGAGTCGGTCTGCCACGCCGTGGTGTACGTGTTGTGCACGAGTCGGTCTGTCACGCCGTGGTGTGCGTGTTGTGCACGAGTCGGTCTGCCACGCCGTGGTGTGCGTGTTGTGCACGAGTCGGTCTGCCACGCCGTGGTGTGCGTGTTGTGCACGAGTCGGTCTGTCACGCCGTGGTGTGCGTGTTGTGCACGAGTCGGTCTGTCACGCCGTGGTGTGCGTGTTGTGCACGAGTCGGTCTGTCACGCCGTGGTGTGCGTGTTGTGCACGAGTCGGTCTGCCACGCCGTGGTGTGCGTGTTGTGCACGAGTCGGTCTGTCACGCCGTGGTGTGCGTGTTGTGCACGAGTCGGTCTGCCACGCCGTGGTGTGCGTGTTGTGCACGAGTCGGTCTGCCACGCCGTGGTGTGCGTGTTGTGCACGAGTCGGTCTGCCACGCCGTGGTGTGCGTGTTGTGCACGAGTCGGTCTGCCACGCCGTGGTGTCAGTGTTGTGGACGAGTCGACCGACTGCCTATAGTCGGCGGCGGGCGGTCGTGCGATGGTCGCAAACCCAGCCTCGGTGCGGTGATAAATTATTCATGAAATTGGGCGGATACACTGCTTTCTGAGCACTGAATAGACATCTTTGTCGGGCACTTCACGACGCGCTGTATGCACGATCACGGCTAATGGCGCCGCTGAATAGACATCCTTTCCAAGGAAGTAGTGACATTGTGCTTGTTGTGTGATTGTGAAGTCTCCATGGTTCATTTTTAGGAGTACTTCATGTGTAAGCATCATGCTTATGCTCACCATTACAGATTGTGATACACAAGCATGTCGTAATACAATTCCAGGCATAGGGATTATCTATGATCTCTGCTAAGCAATGCCATCTGCTGATACAATTGTGCCTTACAATCGACTGATATCGTAATCATTATAGTTAGTATAGTTATCCCTATATTAGGTGTCCCAGAAATTAAATGAAAAGCACTCGCTTATGAAATCACTATTGGCTCAAAATTGAGTTTCAAGAACTGAAGCGATATTTTAATCGGCATGCTTCCACGACACATTTCGACATCCTGCTATACTCGTGTTTCGACATCTCATACCTAGCAAAAACATTAGTTTAACACTGCCTGGGTGTCTCGGCTCGCCCACGCGCCCGTGCTCGGGACAACAGGTCTCAAATGTAAGGACCGAAAGTCCGGTCACGACCGGCACGCTTTTCACCTATCTTTGCGATATATATATATATATATATATATATATATATATATATATCGGTTTCTCAACCGATCGATCAATTTATTATGCTTGTTTATGATCAATGTAAGCCCTTTAAAAGACATCATGATGACAATTCCCATGCGGCTTGTGAAGGCGTTTCAACACTCGAGCCAGCAATTATGTAATGTATTGGACAATTTCATTATGTATCATTAAGTATTTCGTAGATTTCTGGCATGGTAATCTCCGAAAACAGTAGATCATCAGAGTTATTGGTTGATAGCGTTAACGTATCTGATATGCAGCTTTCAAAAATATGACTTGTAGCTGCAATAAAGTTTTTAAAACGTCAGTTGGTTTAACCAGATATCGAACAGTAAAATGTGGCTGGTGTCAGGTTAAAATGCCCAATAATGTGTATTGGGCACGGTATTGACGCACGGCTAATATTGTAGCATGTGATTTTAATATAACGTGCCAATAGTCGTGTTTTTGTGTACATGCTACAGCATTGTCTTGAAAATATGTTCAATGGCAATGCAGGGGAAAAACAAAGAAGCCTGATCTCAGAAAGTTATTGTTTTTTTTGTATTGTCAGGCTGCGATAGATAACAACAAAATCCAAAAGCAAAGCACTGGGCGCTATATGATCAACATGGTCGATGCGCCATGAAGCCCAAATAACTAACTAACCAAAGCAAAGCTTCTCGTTAAATGCACAGTGTATTACTTGTCTGTCTAATCCAAAGGAAAAATGCAAAATATACACGGTTTGATCCTTTCGCCTTTTACTAATCTGTAACATACGGTTCACCACGTCCGTCATTTTCGTTTGTTCTACTACTTCAAAAGACCTACTTCAAAACTCTATTCTTCAGTCTTCAAACTCAATATTGCATCCTATGCAACCCATTGGCGCTAAATGACCGAACCGAGTCGATGCGCCCTAAAACTCAAATAACCAACCAATCCTGTGCAACCCGTGTTTCTTGGCCAGATTGTCTGCCCTACAACTGTCAATACCACTAATCAACTGTTCCTTTAAGAGGTGTTTTAGTTCTTTTATCACCATTCAATGTTCGCTGGTGGGTTTGGATGCTTCAAGAACAGGGAGAAGTCTTCGGTCGCTTTCTTCTTCTTTCTCCTTTTTGAACCAATTGAATGCAGCAGGTACAGGTACAAACGTGGCCGTCAATTTTTGCTTGAACAGGTTAACTGTTAGCCGAAGGCGAGGCAATATGCCTTCATGTAAGCGTATTTATGAAATGTATTTAATGTAAATGTATTTGAACACCACTGCATGTTTTATTCAATATAAGCTTCAATGACGGAAAACGGTTCGTGTTGGGGCCGGCCCTCGATTCACAGACCTGACCCAAACCTACCCATCACTTGTCGTTAGTGCGCCACCGATGGCCAAGCTAGCAATCGCATCCCAAGCGTTTCTCCTGGTGCGCGATGTCAATCGGTGCGTGACGTTATCAGGTGAAGAAAGTCTTGACGAATGGTTTATGTTTAATTGGTGTTCTGGGACTGAGCGAGGTCTTCCAATGTAATAAAAACTGCTTATGTGACCTCAATTAAACGGAAAAAGCACACTGGTAGTACCTTAAATGAAAGAAGCATGTATATTCCAAAGCCGATCATTCGGCCGCCGTGCATTCAGTGCATTTGTTCTGTATTGGATTCTATACTGGATCCCAATTGAGCTTGGTCATACGGGCCCGGGTCCCGGTCCCGAAATGTTGTGTATTCGTCACCTCTATTGGGCACCCGTCGAGCGCGAGCGGTTCGGCTGGCGCGATGCTTCATGGGCCGGGCGGGGCTCCGACACGGCGGCCAAAACCGGATCACCCGCCCACGTGGGCTGACATTTGGCACACCGGAAATGTGGCCGGAATTTGTCCGAGTGCGGGGAGGCGCGACCGGTGTACTCCTTTTGAGGTCGGCTGTGTCGGGGTATGTGGTCGGCTGTGTCGGGGTGTGTGGCCGGCTGTGTCGGGGTGTGTGGCCCACACCGGGTTGGAAGCATGGACTTGTCTTGGAAAAGTGGTGCAAGCTGTGGATCACTAGCGACCTACCGGGTATTCATTCTTTCTTGGTGCGATTTTAGTTTTCTGCGTTGCATGTTTTCAGTAGTGTTCTGCTAGACATTACCGCGAAATATAAATGGGACTAGTGTAACATGTGATATATATTATGGCATGTCATTTGCGTTTTTCATCGTACACAATGTGCTTAGCTGCACCTAGTATAGAACTTAAAATATCTGCCACACCGGGTTGGAAGCATGTACTTGTCTTGGATGTTTGTCATCCAAATCAGTATCCTCTCCGGAAATGCATGTGCGTGTTTTTGCCGGAAGATTGAACGGTGTCATTCGAAAATGACTGTAAGCTTGTTGCTGCTGGATAAACATGCCCACAACTCGCTGGGAGGTTCAAATGGCCGAGCTGGCAGGACTCGTGTCCTTACGTGTGGTCAGCTATAACAGCAGGTATTTGGCCCATTCGTCACGTGCCGTCAGCTGGAAAAGCAGATTTTGGGCCCATTTTACCGGTGATTCATTGCGTCGCAAGCCGATGACGAGCACTGCCCGGTCGGCGCAGAACTGCAGATATGATCACGGACGGTCGCCGGCCGGACAAACTATCTACCCAATACATAGAGTGGGTAGTTTTATAACATGAAGACAAAACGTTCGGAACTGCAGATATGATCACGGACGGTCGCCGGCCGGACAAACTATCTACCCAATACATAGAGTGGGTAGTTTTATAACATGAAGACAAAACGTTCGGAACTGCAGATATGATCACGGACGGTCGCCGGCCGGACAAACTATCTACCCAATACATAGAGTGGGTAGTTTTATAACATGAAGACAAAACGTTCGGAACTGCAGATATGATCACGGACGGTAGCCGGCCGGACAAACTATCTACCCAATACATCGAGTGGGTAGTTTTATAACATGAAGACAAAACGTTCGGAACTGCAGATATGATCACGGACGGTCGCCGGCCGGACAAACTATCTACCCAATACATAGAGTGGATAGTTTTATAACATGAAGACAAAACGTTCGGAACTGCAGATATGATCACGGACGGTGGCTGGCCGGACAAACTATCTACCTAATACATAGAGTGGGTAGTTTTATAATATGAAGACAAAACGTTGGGATTTGAACGCGTTGGAGTAGACGTCGGACAGAGCAGTCGGGATGGCGGCTCCTCAGGCGTGCTGTCACCAGAGCCGTTAGTCGCCTGGAACTTTCTCCATGTTGCTTCGCGTCGGGAAGCGTTTGGACTCTGTGTGTGTGTCGACTGGTGACGTGATGGGCGCCGTGGGACCGACGCAGTTGATGCGGCCCTAAACCCAAACAGCTCACACACTGGCCCGATAAATCATCGACGAATCACCGACGTAAGGACACGCACCTCTTGCATCGCTTCTGTCGGAGCTTGTCACGCCTCTCAATTAATATGTCACATACCGCACCGGATATACGGTGACCACTGTTGCTCGTGACAGGTGTGTCGCGTGCGCCAAAACGCGTGAAGCAGGCACGCCCGCCGCGGCACATTCAGATATCCGCTGCAGATCCGCAAACGAAAGGGTTACACAGTCAATGTGGTTAGTGAAGTGGCATCCTGCCGTTCACTGTCCATGTTCGGCTCAGTGTGTATATCGATGGTCCACGCGCGCTCAAGGGTTACACAGTCCAATGTGGTTAGTGAAGTGGCATCCTGCCGTTCAGTGGTCCATGTTCGGCTCAGTGTGTATATCGATGGTCCACGCGCGCTCAAGCCGCGCCGTCACCACCAGGGGAAATCGGTTTAGGTCGGAATCGGATTGCATGGATTACTGAAGGCCTGTGATGTTGAATGGAGTTTAGTACTCAACTGTATTACAATCCGGCTCATACTTGCGACTTTTTCATATTCCTGCCTAATGCCATTTGACAAGCAGGTGCTACAAATTGTGATGCAAATTGTGATACAAATTGTGATGTGGCGGGACAGTTCATCTTATATTGAGTCGTAGAATGCTTGCTGGTTGTAAGGCTTTTCGTTGTATGAAGTTGACCAACATGTCCTTCGGTACAATTCTCGCAAATGTCCGTTTTTTATATTATATTTCGGGTGCAGCACATGCTCACATATTGCTAAAGATGCATGACAAGTGGGCTGGGTTACTTTACATCATACCGCCTGAAAACAGCGAACATACATTACACATTACAAGCACAACATAATAGGTGCATTATTAATCGGATTGCAGACTTTTGGGTGCTCAGAGACTGAGATAAGCCCTCTTTCTAACACTCGATGTGGCCTTCTGCTGGGCGGGCTGCTCTGTACGTGTGGCGGTCTCGGCTGGGCGGGCTGTTCTGTTCGTGTGGCCTTCTGCTGGGCGGGCTGTTCTGTTCGTGTGGCCTTCTGCGGGGCGGGCTATTCTGTTCGTGTGGCCTTCTGCTGGGCGGGCTGTTCTGTTCGTGTGGCGGTCTCGGCTGGGCGGCCTGCCGTCTGATATTCGTTTTATTTGCTTCGGTTGATGGAGGCGCACAGGGGCGGGGGCACTTGGGACATGGAAGGTGATGTCCTTCCGGTCTGGAAAGGGCGACCATCCTGGAAGGCCTGAATTCATCCCACCTCTCAACGTTTTTTCAGCCGGCGCCAGGGGACGAGTGGTCTAGGGGTAAGATGCTCGTCTCACAATCGAAAGATTGTGGGTTCGAATCTCACCTGTCGCTACTCTTCGCCCGCGACCAATCGGCGTGAGAGATTGGCGACGCTATATGACTCAACGGTCGATGTGTCGTAAAACCAATAACCAACCAATCAGCCAGCGCCAAACTCAGAGAGGAATAGGTGTCCCCATGGAAGAAAAGGCTTCAATGTGCTTAAGTAAACCACCCTCTCGCTTGGCGGATTTTCAGTCGGAGGCGTCCCTCCAGGTACTTTGGCAGTGGCGGCCCTGCGAAGAAATGGCACCCGTCCAGACAAGTGCCCCCATGCCAACTCCTGGAACTGGCCCTGTGTTGATTCGGCCGATAGAGTGTACACGTGTGTAGCTGCTGTCGCATGGGATGCGAACGTGATAGCGTCTCAACGCGGTAGACATGGACGCATTAATTGAGCAGACGATACAATTGGTGTAGCGTGGTCGCGCGGCCGGTGAGTGTGGCGCGACCAACGCGGCCAACACGCGGCCAACACGCGATATGTTAGAGATAACGGGCACGTTCGCCGTAATTGGTGTAGCGTGTTGGTCGCGCGGCCGGTGAGTGTGGCGCGACCAACGCGGCCAACACGCGATATGTTACAGATAACGGGCACGTTCGCCGTAATTACAGAAACGCGAGTGTGTGTGTGTGTGTTGTGTACTCGGTACTGCTCGACGAGTGTGGAGGAGAGCACTGCAGGCGATGACGAGTGTCATTTCAGCGTGTGGCGCTTGCGGAGCTAATTTGTCTGGCTCGCCACTGCTTGTTATCACATAGAAACCACACCTCTTAATCCACGCCAACATCGACTGATAGCTTGTAATGTGTGGATTTCCATACACTTTGGAGTGTCGAGACGAAACCTCTGCTTTTCCACTGCGCATTCCGCCAGCGATGGTCGTCTCGGGTGCGTTGTCAGCCACGCTCTGTCCGTGTATTCGGCGGAGTCTGACGTCACATGTCGCTCTTTGTTCCTTCGTCGCGAAATCCGTGCCAAGGTGTCGTAGACTTCGTGAGGAATGGGCTGACTAATCAGCTGGCCATGTCCTGTCCTGTGTGACCGGTACAAGATGGCGCCGCTGATGGCACACGGTGATCAGACTGCCATAAGCGTGAAAAGCTCAGGGGTACTTTCGTGAAGGCAATGTGATTGGACAGAGCTGTGCAAAAATGCATACGAGTGTTCATGCCAGCAAACGATGTTTTCCTGGTGAAGTTCGGAGATTTACAAATAGCATCACAGCTGGCTCACATAATTAACACGGTGCGAAATTTGCCAGAGCGCTCCGCGACTGGAGAGCATGAGATATGCAACTTCATGCACAGCGGAATCCGCGGAATAAATGCCACAAAACGGACCCTTTATCATGGAAAGGTAAATTTCACTAACAGCACACAAAATTAACGTGAATCCAGTCAGATAATTGTTTTTTTCTCGAACGCTTATAACTGCAACGATGTGCGGTAGAGTGACGGAATAACCAAGGGTTTGTCGCTTCGTTCTGCAAACATTGTATAATGTAATTCACGAGATTCCAGCTTGTCTACCCTTCCCCTACACTATTGATATGGTCCATACTTTCAAGTTCAAGGTGCTACCCAGCGATGACTATTTTTTGTCAGCTCGCCGTATTGGCAGCGTGCTGCATGGTGTTGTGCGTGGTATTTTACGCCAAATTACTCTGGTATTTGATGCGATCTGATCAGATTGAATTGGTCACCGATTTAATACATAACGGTTTGCAAACTGGTAGTACTATTGCATTTCCCAGGGAAGCACTTTTTCGATGTTAAATGCAATTATTACATTGATTGCGAAGTATCGCAAGATCCGCTATATGTACCCAGGACAATTTCAAAAGCGTTCCAGATCTGAAGACGTGCACTTCGCTCATGATCAGTCGATCATCGCAATGGTTTTGGTGTTGGAACGGAGTGGGGGCTGTTCCCACATTCATTCGCCCAGTTGATAGTTTATGGTGACCGAGCCTGAATTCTACCTGGATTTCCCAAATGACCAGAAATAACAAAGTCTAGCCGCACGATTTCTTCCTTCGCAGTTCAACCGAATTTCAGTTATGTTTCAATTTTCAACCGTATCTACAAAGGCGCTAACCTCGAATGAAGCGGGAATCTGGGCGGACGGAAGTGTGAAGTTAGACCATGCATATTTGCGGTTACACTCGCAACCGACAAAAGTAGCACTGCTGGCGCCGCATGGCCCATAGGGGAATGGTTCGGTACGTACACTGCTGGTGCCGCATGGCCCATAGGGGAATGGTTCGGTACGTACACTGCTGGTGCCACATGTAGTGATACATTATTTGTGAAATAGGATAGAATATACCACATTCTGAGAACTGAATAGACATCCCTTTCAAGGAAATATAGACATCGTACTTGTTGATGTGTGCTTATGGAGTCTCCATGACTTCTAAGAATATTTCGTGTATAAATATCATGCTTATGCTCACCATTACGGATTGTGATAAACAAGCATCTCGTAGCACAATTCCAGGTACGGAGATTATATATGTGATCTGCTGAACAAGACCATCTGCTGATACCATGGTATCGCAATCGCTATCGTTAGTATAGGTATCCCTATATTAGGTGTCCCGCAAATTAAACGAAACACATGCACATATGAGTGCACTATTTGCTCAACATTGAGTTTCAAGACCTGCAATGATATTTCAATTAGCATGGTCCACGTCGAACTTCGACATCCTGCTGTACTAGTTTAGACATTTCACGCCTTACAAAACAAACAAAAAAACGTTGTTTTAACACTGGGCGGTTGGCCCAGAGGAGAATGTTCGGTACGTACATCTATCTACACATAGGAATTTGCTGTTCGGGGATGAAAGGCCCAAATGTATGAGGTGTGACGCAGCAATGACTGTGCACCATGTGTTAGTATCTTGCTCGAACTACACAGAGGAACGCAGGCGCCATTTCGGACATAACTCGAACACTCTGAGGCTGGTGGACCTACTCGGTGACAATTCGCGATTTGTGCAAAATAGAGTAGTTTTTCGTTTCCTTGCGGAAGTAGGATTCCAGATAATATACACACCCGGGTAGATATTGAATTAGTGCCATATATTTCTTGCTCTCATGATGTGAAAAGTTGAATTAATCTTGTTATGGGTGCAAAATAACCAAATTGTGGTTGACGCACCCAAAAACCCTAATAAACAAACAAACAAACAATGGGTACGTACATCACCATGGCTGCCGTTCGTCAGCGTGACGTCACGTGTGTGCCGTCTGCAGCGGCCCGCTGCCAGCCGGCGGCCATCACGCGACCATCACGCGACGGCGGGCGGGTGTCGCGTGCTGTCGGCTCGGCGATCCCGCCGGCGCCCCGCTGTCGGCGCACGTCGCCGTCGCGTCACGATCAGTGGCGTGCCCAGGCGGGCGGGGCGGGGGAGCGGGCGGACCGGCAGCGGAGTCGCGTCACGATCAGTGGCGTGCCCAGGCGGGCGGGGCGGGGGAGCGGGCGGACCGGCAGCGGAGGCGATTACATTTCCTACGGCCACGGCGATTGTGTACATTCTAGAGGTGTTGTTCTGTACCTGCGGTGCGTGCCCGCACGTGATGGGGGAGTCGGCGTTCCGATGGTGTGGCGGCTGGGCGCGCCACTGGCGACGCGCGCCGGAATTTGCGCGGGAACGGCGGCCGCTGCGGCGCACGCCAGAGGCCCGGCGGCATTGACGAGGCGGCGTCAACCGCCGGCTGCCGGTTGGCGGGAAGAGGGGGGGGGGTCGCGTCTCTGCCAGTGTGTGGCGCCGCCATTGTGGCCGCCCGGCCGGGGTTTGTCCGTGTGCAGCTGGGATGCCACCACTAGGCAGCCAGCTGTCGTCCGTGGGCCAGCTGCCGTAATAATCACCCCCACCGAATAACCAGCCGCCGTGCCGAATTGAGGTGGCAAATTCTGACAATCTGGGACCGTGCGCCGGGACCGCCGGTCTGATTTCTGACATTCTGGGACCGTGCACCGGGACCGCCGGTCTGATTTCTGACATTCTGGGACCGTACACCGGGACCGCCGGTCTGAACTCTGACATTCTTGGACCGTGCACCGGGACTGCCGGTCTGATTTCTGACATTCTGGGACCGTACACCGGACCGCCGGTCTGAACTCTGACATTCTGGGACCGTGCACCGGGACCGGCCGGTCTGATGTGACCAAGCCGGTTGAGCTCCGGTCGAAATAAACTAAAGTCCGGTCAAAAGACCAGCTTCCTAAGGACACCAAATGTTTCGTTTGCATATATATTACTATCACTGGCTTTTCTGTTTAATTAAGGTCATACATACAGGCAGCTCGCATCACTGGAAAGCCTCATCCATCCCAGAACATGTATTGAAAATATACCGTTTTTTAAGGGTTTCCTTTTGTATCGGTAAGTGTTGACGGGAATACAATCTTCAGGAATTCAGATATTTAGGCGGAAAACGACACCACTCAGAAAGTTGTGCTGGTCTGGGGCAGAGTTTTGACTTGGTGACTTTATTTGAACTTAGCTTCACAACATACAACTTTATTAATTGTTGCTATTTTCACCTTGCTCGACTCCTGGCATCTGCCTCATCACGATCGTGCCGGCAGATGTGTGTCCATCTGTGAGAATATCATCCTTTGCACGCAGGCTTTTTCTATCATGTTGCCCAATTGCTTGGATGTCATCAGGAGTTTTGACGTTTTCGCCTGGTACCCTCCACTCTACGAAAAATGAATTTCAGGACACTAGCGACAACATGCTAGTTGTAAAATAAGTCTTCAAACACATCGCTTAATTAATATCCATTGTGGACCATCCTCAACCGAACGAAGCAGCAAGAACAAGACTAGGTACCTGCGAAGCTAGGCTTCATTCAGTATTAATCTGTAAAATACCGCACCATGCCTTTAATACTCGTACCATGTCGGTACCAGATCCAGATATCCCAACTAATATTATTTTCATCCTTCAAATGTCATGATAATCTACTATGAAGGATACATACCTAAGCTGTTTGGCTTGCTATTGTTTATTACAGCGTCGTGTTCAGCCTCAGTCTGCACTATGATTATCAGGCGTATTTCGTTGCGCCTGTGGGCTGTCTGGTTTAATCAATACATCAGGCAAACATTAATGATTACCGTGCACAGCAATGAACTCTAAACAAGTATCAGGCAGTTGATAGTCACGTGGGTTAAGCAAAAGAAAGTGACATAACAACAGCTGCTAGAATGCGACCAGCAGCTGTTGACGTACTGCAATGAGATATGGTCAGTCCTGTGGGATGCGGTTGTTTGTGCATCAATCGCAATTGTTGATGAATGCCTTAGTCAATTCATTTATTCTTTAGCGCATATAATTATACTCGAAGCTACGATCAGCTTTGTGGAATTACCTCGCCTTCCCCTTTATCTCATGATGTCACGTACTGACGACATCCCATGCCAAGATGGCAGCTTGGGATCCGGGTATTATTGATTGGTCATTAGTGGCGCACTAATGACATCGTGGAGGAAATTGGGACGGCACTGGGTCAGAAATGGAAAGTCCAAGCATCATAATGTTGGGCAGGCAAGGAGTGGTCTGTGAATCGACGGCCTACTCGAACATTAATCGTTTTTAATCATTCAAGCCCATGACACATTTTCAGAGTGATACGTTTTAAGTACATTTACCTAGAGTACACGAGACTAATGCATTTGCATTAAGTCATGCCACCTCGCTTTGGCCAATAGTTAGCATTGCCAAAGGAAAAAGAATGACTAGCACGTTTGTGCTCCGTACTTGTTGCATTAAATAGGCTAACAAAGAGGAAGAACACGATGCAAGGTTGCTATCTCCTTTCCAGGCACCCAAGCGAAGTTAATGCTATCATCATTCAAGGTACGCTCAAGCGTACCTTGAATGGTGATAGCATTAATTAAAAGGAACTAATTGTGGTGGTGGGCGTTTCGTTTTCAACATGTTCCGGACATATTTGAATTATCAACCAACATCATTGATAATCTACTATTTTCAGCAATTAGCATGCCATAAATCCTTGAAATACTGAAGGATTTATCGTTAAATTGTTCAGTGCATATGACAAACTTGCTGACTAGAATGCAAGTTTGTATTGATCTATAAAATTGAAAACAAAACCAACCGTAAGACCGGTAGAAAATCCGGCATATATTCCAATAACGGGCAAAAAGCCCATCTGTCATGACCGGGCATTCGGTCCTTACATGTGCCACCTCTAGTGCCGAATGTCTCGCCAGCTGGCAGCCCCAGCACCTGACCTGTCGCCAGCTGGCAGCTGCCACACCTGACATGCCGCCAGCTGCCAGCTGCCACACCTGACCTGTCGCCAGCCGGCAGCTGCCACACCTGACCTGTCGCCAGCTGCCAGCTGCCACACCTGACCCCGCCAGCCGGCAGCTGCCACACCTGACCTGCCGCCAGCCGGCAGCCACAGCACCTGACCTGTCGCCAGCTGGCAGCTGCCACACCTGACATGCCGCCAGCCGGCAGCCACAGCACCTGACCTGCCGCCAGCTGGCAGCTGCCACACCTGACCTGCCGCCAGCTGGCAGCCCCAGCACCTGACCTGTCGCCAGCTGCCAGCTGCCACACCTGACCTGCCGCCAGCCGGCAGCTGCCACACCTGACCTGCCGCCAGCTGGCAGCCCCAGCACCTGACCTGTCGCCAGCTGCCAGCTGCCACACCTGACCTGCCGCCAGCTGCCAGCTGCCACACCTGACCTGCCGCCAGCTGCCAGCCCCAGCACCTGACCTGTCGCCAGCTGCCAGCTGCCACACCTGACCTGCCGCCAGCCGGCAGCTGCCACACCTGACCTGCCGCCAGCTGGCAGCCCCAGCACCTGACCTGCCGCCAGCTGCCAGCTGCCACACCTGACCTGCCGCCAGCCGGCAGCTGCCACACCTGACCTGCCGCCAGCTGGCAGCTGCCACACCTGACCTGCCGCCAGCCGGCAGCTGCCACACCTGACCTGTCGCCAGCTGCCAGCTGCCACACCTGACCTGCCGCCAGCCGGCAGCTGCCACACCTGACCTGCCGCCAGCTGGCAGCCCCAGCACCTGACATGTCGCCAGCTGCCAGCTGCCACACCTGACCTGTCGCCAGCTGCCAGCTGCCACACCTGACCTGCCGCCAGCCGGCAGCTGCCACACCTGACCTGCCGCCAGCTGGCAGCTGCCACACCTGACCTGCCGCCAGCCGGCATCTGCCTCACCGTGATGTCTTAACCTTGACCCAGCGCCCGACAGACGGGTCAGCGGCCGACCGGAGCCAATGAAGCCGCTCCTGCCATGCCCCGCCCAGGCTGTGATTGACAGTGTCAGTCGGGCCCCTCATTGAATACGTCAACGCTGGCCGTTGGCGATAGCGTGAATACCGACGCCTGGTGATAGTCAGAGTAGCTGTAGGTTCGCGCCTAACAGCCAATGTAGCTGTAGGCTCGCGCCTGACAGCCAGTATAGCTGTAGGTTCGCGCCTAACAACCAGTGTAGCCGTAGGTTCGCGCCTAACATCCAGTGTAGCGGTAGGTTCGCGCCTAACAGCCAGTGTAGCTGTAGGTTCGCGCCTGACAGCCAGTGTAGCTGTAGGCTCGCGCCTGACAGCCAGTGTAGCTGTAGGCTCGCGCCTGACAGCCAGTACAGCTGTAGGTTCGCGCCTAACAACCAGTGTAGCTGTTGATTCACGCCTAACAGCCAGTGTAGCTGTTGATTCGCGCCTGACAGCCAGTGTAGCCGTAGACTCGCGCCTGATAGCCAGTGTAGCCGTACACTCGCGCCTGATAGCCAGTGTTGGTGTAGATTCGCGCCTGATAGCAAGCGTAGCCGTAGACTCGCCCGACAGCCAGTGTAGCTGTAGATTCGCGCCTGACAGCCAGTGTAACTAGATTCGCGCCCTGACAGCCAGTGTAGCCGTAGACTCGCGCCTGACAGCCAGTGTAGCTAGATTCGCGCCCTGACAGGCAGTGTAGCTGTATATTCGCGCCTAACCGCCAATGTAGCTGTAGATCCGCGTTGTCAGTGTGAGAGGCATACCGACGGATAACCATCGAACCGTGGCAGAAAGAATCACTCGGCCCTGTTGGCAAGGAATATGCTCATCACCATGACACACTGACATTGGAGTCATGGTGAAATACGATGCGACTCTGTTAGCAATAATTTGACTCGTAAGCAATATCGCAGATGGCGTTCTGTGTGAACTAGGTTTGTTACCTGGTTCACACACAGTCTTGCTTGCCACGATTGCAAAGAAGAATCTTGGGTTCTTGTTCCTCGCGTTCACCTGATAGGCCACAGCGTCGCCAACTTCTCACGCGGATTGGCCGCGGGTGGACCCGAAAACCTCTCCCATTGTGGGATTAGAACCCACGATCTTACGGTCAAGAGTCGACTGCGCTGTCGACTGAGCTACCGCGATCTCACCAAAACGGCCAGATGTCACGCGCTGTCATGCCTTTCGTGACCGCCATCGGCCACACGTGAAGTACAATGTAAGAGTGCAGCGCGGGCTACACGTCGGCTGCTTACTCGCAGGGCCCAGAGACACCGTGCCAAATTTCTGAAACGTCACGGGGGCTCAGCGCCGGGCGGTGGCAGTTGTTGGTTGTTGGTTGCTCAGCGCTGTTGGCTGCTCAGCGCCGGGTGGTGGCAGCTGGTGTCGCTGTTGGCTGCTGAGGGGGCAGACCGACCGCTGGCCGGGTCGCTTGTCACGCGATCCCTCCACCACGGTCGCCACGGCCACGGTCGCCGACCAGGCCGTGTGGCAACCGGCGATCTAATCTAATTCGGTCCACTGGGATGGTGAGCGTCGCTTGGGGCTGGCCGCCCCCGCCTGTTCCGAGCCTGTCTGGACGGAGCCGCACTGCACCAAGCCGTCGATGGCTGCATGGCCACTTAATCAGCACGGCCAGTTTTCAGGCGTGGAGGTAAACGAGGTACGGCGAAGTGGATGGCATGCATCGGCACAGTTCACAGTACACGTTTTAACGTGGGGAAGTGCGTCGTTTGCCGTTCGGGAAAGGGAGGGGAGGGAGCGGTGGTCGCTTTGGCCCCGTTTTAGCTACGCTGCTGGCATTCGATACGTTTGCAAGCTAAATGACCAATGCAGTCGATGCGCCCTAAAGCCCAGATACGTTTGCAAGACATTTGCGCACAAGGCTGTGCTGGAAACTGAACTGTATGTTTAGGGACACCATCAATGATGGATGTTTTCACCAAAATGTAACAATACAATATAATGTATGGTGCTGTGGGGCACAACACGTGACATTCTATGCGTTTGTGGACTTTGACAAGTCCCAAAACTGGTCAGGCGGAGGCTGTCGTGGTGTGAAGTATTATTCAATCTTATCAAATGATTGGCAGTGGTAAAACAGGATAAATATTTGACAGTAAATGCATATAGTAAGATCCAGAGATGGTTCTGCGTGATCAGTGATGTGGATGTATGGGCGCTATGTGATCATTGTGGTTGGTGCGCCCTAAAGCCCAAATAGCTAACTGTGTGAACGTGCAGCGTCCGATTACGTGAGAGGCGGCGTTACCACCAGGGAGCGTTGGAACGCCTTCACCACCAGCAGTCCTTCATCCGTCACGGAATTTCCATGATGTGAGAGGCGGCGTTACCACCAGGGAGCGTTGGAACGCCTTCACCACCAGCAGTCCTTCATCCGTCACGGAATTATTGTTATCGTGACGTCATGGAATCCATGATGTGAGAGGCGGCGTTACCACCAGGCAGCGTTGGAACGCCTTCACCACCAGCAGTCCTTCATCCGTCACGGAATTATTGTTATTGTGACGTCATGGAATCCGTCCGTCATCCGTTCGTGTGGAGAACGTGCTGAGTCTTCGTTCAGCGAAGGTCGACACCTCTCGGATTGTTGGCGGGCGGACAGGACTCTCAGCGTGCAAAACATCACGTGGTGCTTAAAGCCAAGGCACGAATGCAATCGGCATGCAAGGAACATGGAACGCTATGGAACGACATGGAGCACTCTAACCAGTTCCGGAGCGGAGCGTAACTGCCGGAAGTTCCCTGAAGGCGACTGACCGAAGATTAAAAGGGCTGAAGCGGAAATTTCACAGTCGACAAATGCACTGAACACCGATACACGTAGCGACCAAACTGAGGGTGGCGAAGGGCGGTCATGATCGGCATGGTGACGTCACCAGTGGCCGTTTTTATTGGGTATTTCACGACACACCTTACGCACGATCACGGCTAATGGCGCCGCCCACACTGTTTCGCCGGCGGGCCGCGGTATTGGAAAATGTCCCGGTGCAGTGGCGCGAGTGTTGAACCTGGACCTTGTTGTCCAGAGGTCAGCACTTAAACTACTCGGCCATCCCCGCCCCTTACCAGTGGCCTTTAGTGACGCATGTGTGCCGGACGCCGGCTCAGTGCTGTGACAAACGTTATGGGCTATTGGACTGCCCGCTGCTCATGGTAGGTGGCAGGTGGATGAGGCACACGTCGTCTGACACCACTTCTCTACCTAACTGGGCTCCACCAAACTACCGAACTGACTGTTGGAAGTGGAGCTGCCATGAGACGGTCAAGTGCAGGTGTGGGGAGAGTGAATTAATTGCTCGCCTCGCAGTGTGTCCCAAATCAGAAGTTTAGAGTAAGAAGTTCACACAAAACGATACACGTCCACATCTTTGTCATCCTACATGTTGCGTATTGTATTGTGCAGGGTGCCACGCAGGTCAAAAGCTGTACCGTAAAATATATGTCAATTGGATACATGCAGTTAGCATTGTTTACATCTTTAATCTGGTAAGTGATGAACACTTCCGTGCGAAAGCCAATTTGTGTAATGATCAATGTGATCAATCAATGTGAAAATTCAACCCGACTGAAAATCAATTTGAGCACGTGACATAGCGTAGCGGCGCTTCGTGGTGTGTGGAGTCGTCGCTGTGCTCATATCAGCAGCTGCGGACATGAAGGCCGAGCGGTGTGCCGATGTTAGGGGTGTGTGGGGCAGCAGCCCACCCCGCACCGCTCGTGACCGGCTGGCCAGTTGACGCGGAATCAGCTGCGAACATTGAGGCCCTTTGCGTTAGTCACACAGCCGGAGCGGAGCGTCAGCGTGAGGGGAGGGCTGGCACGGTCTGCATGACTCGCCTCACAGCGAAAGACGGCACGTGCCCCGACGAAACTGGCCCAGTAGAATCTAGCCGATGAAAGTGAACATACAACACACGGTGTGGCGAATTCAATAGTATGCCGTAAAATGAGGTCAGTTGAAATGAATTGGACTTGAAAGAGACAGCAGCCATCACTAATGGGCTGTGCCGATGTGGAACCGTAGTTGTAAGGTTGGTCGTATTTGTTGATAGCAAATCGGTGCAGCAAAATAAAGCGATATTTGTTCATTGCAAATGATCGTAATGCATACATAGCATGAACACGCTGATACTTTTCGTATTAACTGTTGATGTTCAGTTCTACCCAGTGTTGGATTTTCACTTCTCGTTCTTGGATTCGGAGTGTATAATCCTTGAGTTCATGCAATTATGGAGTGCATAATACCTGGTAACCATGGGGTGAATACAAATTACTGAGACAAAGAAATAAAGTCTTGTTTTTCCATTCAAGAAGCATACATTACAGGTGTTTCATCCCACACAGCCTAAGTATGCCACCTGATGCTGGATCACATAAAAATAGTATTCACTGAGAATACAAACTTCACATAGCAGTCATCTGTGTTGTGGTGCTGGAAAAGTGTTAAATATACTGTCATTGGCAAAAAGTGATGCATTTAATTGTGATTGATTTTCCATGCGAGTTTGAATATATTTCAACTTCAGGTATGTAGGTATATTACTATGATTAAATATATTATTCAAGCTTAGGGTATCCACAAGACACGTCTTACACAGTTTACCTCCATGAAGCAAACAAATTGGTTAGGCTTGGTTATGTTATGATAAGTTGGGCTCTACTCTTAAGTTGGACAAGTTTTCATATCCAATGGTTTTTATATTTCAAGAATTTGTTTTTCAACAATGAACCAGGCAAGGTTAGGTTATGTTAGGTTATGTTCTTTAATTTGCATTTTTTAGAAGAAAAATACTGGTTGAAATTTTTCCTTTTTCAAGAGAATTGTTCTTTTTGCATTGAAGGTTAGGCTAGGTTAGGATAGATTATGCCACATTTTTTATTTTGCAAATTCATTTTTACACTATATTACCCAACTCCAAGCCCACTTATTGGTGTTGTTTTGCCTGCCAACTGGAAAGTATGTATTTACAGTGAAAGTGAGTGGTCACACCATGTAAACCACGTTTTTAAACATGGAATTGGAAAAAGGAATTTCAATAACCCAAAATTACCCTAAACTGCAAATTTACAAATAGAAACAAAGTGATGATGAACAAGAATTATGCCTTTCACATCAGGAACCACAAAACCTCAATATCCCTTATGGAAAATGATTGGTCCTGAACCCTGTGCTGATGAAGAATGTCCAAGCATGCCCATGGCATGGTTGGATTTTAAAAAATAATGTATCAGGACTGAAAAAAAAATGTTTCCAATAGGAAATTTGAATCCATTCATTCCATGCACCACCATAGGCATTATGTTAAATTTGGAAATCATCATGTCGCATTGGCAACAACAAAAGTGTACAAATTTACACCTGTGATTAGCATGCTCCAACTGTTACCCATCGAAAGCCAGCATTAATAGCAATTAGCCATATTCGCGGCAATAGCATCGGCAGAAAAAAACAGAATTCCTAGAAGGGGTATGCCAGATAATAGGAGTCACAGAAGATAATAAAGCAGCACCTACCAGTTACTATTCCCACAGCACCTACTCTTTTCCCCGAGGCGCACACCTGAGGAGAACGAAAACAGAAAAATAACAATGGCTTCCTCCCCGTCTTCGTACCTTGGCCGTTGTTTAGACCCTTCCCTTGATAGGTCTTGGGCTGGCCGGGCTGGCCTTAACCTTCATCAGGGCTGGCAGCGACTTATGTTACATTGTCACAAAAACAATGCAATCGAGATAAGCTGCTCTTTTACCTTTGTCAACAAAGATTTCATCCCATTGGCTGAGTTCAAACCATTAAGCCAATCAGCAGCCTCCGTACAGTCAGCCGGAGTTGACGAAAGACCAGTAAGCGGCTGTTAATCACCCCTCATTTAACAGTGTATAGAACATGACGGCTAAATTTCCATTTTCCCGGAGTGGGAGAAATTAGTTGTCGGAGTGGCATAAACACTATTATTGCCACTAGTTTGTGATGTATTGAAACAATGTAGGTCATGAAATGGAAGGACACTGAAATTTCTGGTTATATGGTGGTCCATTTGACTGTAAAATGTAACCAGATTTGAAGAACGTTTTGGTACCATTTAGGTCATTTTATTGCGTAAAATCCATCGGATATCTTTTTCGTTTTATTGCTCTGGACTGTTCCAGGATGTAAAACGATCAGTTTTGTTAATGTCAAGTTATGTAGAACATCTCAATCTTCAAGGAAACAAAAAGGAATGCATTATTTATGGCCTTTCTTGGCCGTAGTTTAAAAAGCTCCGACCGGAGTGGGAGCTGGAGAGCCGCGAATCCATCGAATCCAAGAAGCGCCGTTCGGGTCTGGCCAGTCTGGGAATGGTGGTTTCCCTTCATTAGGCGAGCCGAGAATAGAGGTTTCTTGCACTTGGCGAGGAATTTTTATTGTATGCACCGAGTTGCCCACTGGATGGAAAGAGACGAAAGAGGCTCGTTGTAGGCATCGCCAACCTTGGTAGGAACGACCTACGTATCTATTATCAATATCTTCGCCATTGAAATTATTGGCTGGGATAAGCCTCGTGAGTTGTATCATGGGATATAGTCCGATAATTCAGGGACCAGGTAGTGAGACTACCAGTTGATCTCGTGTAGTATCGGCCGACGTAGGAACTGAGGCCCAATTGAGGTTTCTTGAAATTTAATTATTCTTGTTGGTGTAAACTTCAGTATCAAAGCAGAAATATAGCTACCTAGCTAGAATGATGTATGCACAACCAGCTTAATGTTGAGAAGTATGGGTAGCTATAGCAAAATTGTGATTCCTTATATTTTGCAGTGGTGCACATCTGTATCCCTCTGTTGGTGCCCATGCATGCAGTGGCACAACCTAGGACGGGTTTGTTTTATATTCTGGGGGGGGGGGGAGGACAAGTGGACCCTCAATGTTTGCTTTGCTTCTCAAATGACTTGAACTTTTAACATGGGACTCTATGGAGTGTGCCCCCAATCTATTTCACCCTGCCCATTGCCTTTCATGTATTTCCCCCTCCCCAATAATTCTCATAAATGAACATCCATGACCTGGAAATAGTATTTTCATAAGTGTGTTCTTAATGTGTTGGATTTGGATGGAAGAACCTTTCAGCTTGTTTTGTTTTGTTTTGGAAATAAAGCTTTAATTTTTGTAAGACAATATATTTTCAGGAATAAGGGATTGGTCCCCTTCAGTGCACGGATACAGTAACTCACAAGCATTGTTGTGCTCTAACAAAATGTTTCAGGAAATTGTGAAGTGCACCCCACCTCATACCCCAATAAACTCCATTATTTGGCTTTTTTGTCCCTGGAGATTCCTGAACATTCCTATGCCATGATAAATCATAATATATGTCCACAAATATTTTGGGGATGTGATTGCTTTTGTGATTTGCAAGTTGTGCAGGGACTTCCCTAGTTCTCTAGTTCTGTCTAGCCTTGCATTCTTCTGAACACTACTGATTCCAGCATTTTCACAAATGAATAATGTACACATGAAGGCGTGGTTGTTTATTAATTCACATGTTTCAGACAATTGCATACGACCTGCACCATTTCATGGAACAAATACATTGGTATTAATGTTGTATGCAGATTGCAGAGTGATCCTTAAGCATCTGCTGTCATCTGTTGCACATGCTAGCAAGCTGGCACTCGTCTAGTCTTGCTTGCATCTAATTTTCTGTTCCACTTCTGCATCCTCTTGGAATGTTGCTGCAGCTCTCATGGTCACCTGAAATAACAAATGTGCATTATCCTCAATGATGTTGCCAAGTTGCTGTGGCAAGGACATAACATGGCTAGACAAGATGAAGAGCACCAAAACTAGAAGGGATTTTCATTATCAGCCATTGATTGCCATATGTTATAGGCCCTTGGAGCATGCTGCATCCTCTGCTTCATCACAATCCAATAATACTATTGGATTATGACAGCTGGTTGAGATTGCTGTTTAAGCAAGGCTCTTCACGATATATCATGTAATGTTAGGAGTGGATTTTTTTGGGAGTGTATAATTCTTTGGATGATAAAAGTTCCAAAAAAGGACCATATTTCCAACACTGGTTCTACCTGAATTTACTTCATCATTACCTATACTTTGATAAATGAACATGCTCGTGGCGATCAGTTCAAACACGGATCACGAAGTTCCATAAAGGCAGCGTCTTTGGAGGAAGTCCCCATTGGTCCGCACTGCTAAATTGCCGGCTACTGTGACATGACACCGTGGGCATGCATGTATTTTTTTTGTTTTTTTTTTTTTTTTTTTTTTTTTTATTTTTTTTTCTTATATTTCCCCCTATTTTCTTTTCTTCTTTTTCTATTTCCCCCTCCATTCCTATTTTTATTTTTATTTTTTTTTTCTTTCTTACCAATCCTTTAAAATTTTTTCATCCTTTTTTTTCTTCTTTTTTTTTTTTCCCCTCCTCCCCCTGTTATTGTTAATATGGAGTTGGGGGGGGGGAGATGAGAAGAAAATGTACCATATACTATACCCGGTTTTGGGGTTTGGGGGGGGGAGGGGAGGGGGGGGGGGTGGGGCGATACCGTCGGCAGCCCCGACCAAAAGGAAAACCAATTTTTAAAATAAAAATAAAACTATTCATTTTCTTCTTCTTCACACAGCGGCCAGCGGCGGCGGCACCCCCCCCTTTTTTTTTTTATAAAAAAAAAAAAAACAAAACACCGCACAGATCACTCCCCCCCCACCCTTTGGCCCCCCGCGGGGAAAACAGGGGGGCCTCCCGGGCCCCATTAAACACAGCCGGCACGCCCCGCGCCGCCGGCGGCGCGGGCGGTGTTTTTGTCTGGGGGCTGGGCCGTTTATTTTTTATAATTCGGGTTTGGCAATACCATGACTTGAAGGGGCCGCGGGGTTCCTCCATTTCTCCTCACGGTGCCCGCGCGTGTGGTATGACCAGGCGGTGGGGGCCGCTGGGAGCCTGCCCGTCGCGTGTGGTGTGACCAGGCGGTGGGGGCCGCTGGGAGCCTGCCCGTCGCGTGTGGTGTGACCAGGCGGTGGGGGCCGCTGGGAGCCTGCCCGTCGCGTGTGGTGTGACCAGGCGGTGGGGGCCGCTGGGAGCCTGCCCGTCGCGTGTGGTATGACCAGGCGGTGGGGGCCGCTGGGAGCTACCTGGGCCTGCCCGTCGCGTGTGGTGTGACCAGGCGGTGGGGGCCGCTGGGAGCCTGCCCGTCGCGTGTGGTTGAAGCGGTGGTGGCCCCGGACCAGGCGGTGGGGGCCGCTGGGAGCCTGCCCGTCGCGTGTGGTGTGACCAGGCGGTGGAGGCCGCTGGGAGCCTGCCCGTCGCGTGTGGTGTGACCAGGCGGTGGAGGCCGCTGGGAGCCTGCCCGTCGCGTGTGGTGTGACCAGGCGGTGGGGGCCGCTGGGAGCCTGCCCGTCGCGTGTGGTGTGACCAGGCGGTGGAGGCCGCTGGGAGCCTGCCCGTCGCGTGTGGTGTGACCAGGCGGTGGGGGCCGCTGGGAGCCTGCCCGCCGAGCTGGCCGGCAGCGTCGTAAATTCGTTGCAACGTGTAAAACGTTGCAGGAGCAGCAGTACCTTGTCAAAATATATCAATCATTGTCGCCTTAAAGGCACCATGTGTACGTTGACATTGCCAATGTTATCCACACGTGCGTTCAGCTTCGAAAGCGAGAACTTTCGGGCATCAAACACACATGGAGGGAGAGTGATATATATACACACATGGGTGTTATGTGGTATATATTGCAACTGCAGCGCCCTCACTTGACGGTAATCCTGGCTGTCACAGGATTTCCTGGTATTGCGTGCATGCAAATGTAAGATTTCCTGCAAATTTTCCGCTTGTGCAACTAGCTATGATTATACGTGATGTGCAACCATGAAATTGTCAGCACGCCCCCTGATCGTGTCGTGACCTGTCGAACCTGCCCCCCCCCCCCCACCGGGCGATGGCTTCAGCACAGTGGATCGAGGAACATCCCTCGGGCGTGACGTGTGCTGGGACACACGGGTGGAAAATGGCCTCGTCCTTTTTTTTGTCATCTAGACTAGAGCATTGCCCTCCAAAAATTATAGACTTCCTTTTGTTACCAATTAATTGAATGAAGCTGTTTGACAATGACTGCAAGCTTGCTCTTCGATAAGGTGCATATAACTCACTAAATGTACAGAAAGATGGTTTTACGCCAGAAACTGAAAACAAAATTATTGTCTCGAAATTTGATCATCCAAAAATGTCCTCTCAAAATCAGTGTGTCCAAATACATTTTTACTTGAACGTCAGATGTACACAAACATCTTCTAGTTTTGCTGTTAAAGATGTACCTAAGATGATACATAATGCACCTTGTATGCAATTGCATATCATAATCTTAGGTCTTCTACAGCCCTGCATCACTTCAAAACCTATAAGCGGCAGTTGAAAGTCGGTTATGCCAGCTGTGTTGTATTGGCAGGTACCCACCCGTTTATGCGGTACACTGATGTGCGCCCATGGAAGTTGCAGCGAAAAGTTAATTATCTGACTAAGATGCAAATAATTATCCCGTTATATGTTGTTTTTTACCCAAATTTTCGAATTTCGATACACTGCTCCAAATCCAGGATTCCAAAACGTAAATCCAGCCGTGCTCTGGCTTAGTGTGTAATGTAATCACACTCGTTACCAGGAGCCGCCGAACTCAGCAGTGCCCGTACCGCACAGTGTTGCACGCTGCCCACTGAACATTGGAGTGCTCGATCGTCCCAGTGACCTGTTCTGGTCTGGCTATCAGTGCAACTAGCACGTGTTGTGCTACCACACCCGGCCAGAAATCACGTCTCGATGATTTCAGCTGATAGGTGGCTTTCCGGCTTTCCGAGTGGCAGAGTGTCAGTGACAGGGTGCCTTGAAAAGGAGAAGTGCATACACGGCAGCCGCACGCAATGCATCGCGCCTCGCGAGTCGGATTGTTGGTTTGTTTGTGAGTTGTATTATTGCTTGCGTTTGTTGGGTGGTTCACGATGCACTTTGTGGTGTACGATAGCGGCCAGTGGCGCCGCCCACACTTTCGCCGGTGGGCCACGTGATTGGAAAGTGTTGCCGAATGGTGCGAGTGTTGAACCCGGGACCTTCGTATCCGGAGTTCAGCACTCTGATCACTCGACCACCCCCCGGCCTGGCTCCCGTGTCGTAAGCCCAGGCAGGAAGAGTTGACTGTGAGCAGATTGCGCGTGGGTCACACAGCTGCCTTCTCCCTGGCGGGGAGAGGGCCGGGGGTGCTGACAGCACGCCATGTGTTGCCGACGTGGATCACACCGCTACCTTCTCCCTGGCGGGGAGAGGGCCGGGGGTGCTGACAGCACGCCATGTGTTGCCGACGTGGATCACACCGCTACCTTCTCCCTGGCGGGGAGAGGGCCGGGGATGCTGGCAGCACGTCATGTGTTGCCGACGTGGATCACACCGCTACCTTCTCCCTGGCGGGGAGAGGGCCGGGGGTGCTGACAGCACGCCATGTGTTGCCGACGTGGATCACACCGCTACCTTCTCCCTGGCGGGGAGAGGGCCGGGGGTGCTGACAGCACGCCTACTGTTGTCTTGCCGCTTTCATTTTTGCTCATGTTTGTGAAATGTATCTGCCTGTATTCTGACACAAACCAAATATTAATCCATTTTATGGAATCGGTTTGTTAAATCTCGCAAATACAAATACAAAATGTGTTGCCTACGTGGGTCACACCGCTGCCTTCTCCCTGGCGGGGAGAGGGCCGGGGGTGCTGACAGCACGCCATGTGTTGCCGACGTGGGTCACACCGCTGCCTTCCCCTGGCGGGGAGAGGGCCGGGGGTGCTGACAGCACGCCATGTGTTGCCGACGTGCCGACACTTTCACAAGAGAGCGAGGGCCATGCTCTGGAGGTGACGCACCAAGTCTGGCCTATAAGCACGTCCTGGCGAGTGTCTCGGAACTCATTGGCTCCCGGAACATGTTCCGTTGCCTTGCGGCACCTTGCGTTACCTTCAGTTACCTTGTGACAATCGGATTCGCTGCCATGTGCACATTGCCATGGTGGTGTTTCCCGCCAGATCTACCCGCCAGATCTGCCCTAGTGAGACAAGTCGTGGGCGCCAAATGGCCATAAATCGCTGGTCGAAGCGCCTTTCATCCCAAAGCGACTATTGGCGAAGCCAGCAGCGCCAACGTTTCGTCTTCTTTGAGCAGTGTCGGACTGACAGGGGGGCGAGGTGACAGCACCCCGGGCTGACGGTGAGAGGGGGAGGGGTGAAGTGACAGCACCCCACCCCACCCCACCCCACCCATGCTCCCGTTACACAAACACCCACAACTCCTGAGGGGCAACACCACGATTGGAATTTCCGGAACTGATCTATTTAGGGAGTATAATTGCAGGGGTATTGAAATGGGGGGGGGGGGGGGAGAAAGGTGGATGGCTTTGCGTTGGTACTTGTTATTTCTTTTGTAGATCCCAGTAATCTGGAATAATTACCTATCCTAGTTTTCGTTTACTTGCTTAGAGACTTAAAAGTAACTTAGGACACTTTGTAGCCACACAATTTTTTGGGAAATAATGCACCTTCAGATCCATAGTCATTCTTATTTAAAAGTCCTCAAATATTGCAACCGGCATTGCTATGTGTAACTGGCGTGTACAGCGGTCCTGTTGTTGTTCTGTTGTTTGAGCCACTTCTTCTGACGCCTGTGTCCTGTATGGCCGGGTGGCGGGAGTGGCCGAGCGGTTAAGGTGTTGAGCCACTTCTTCTGACGCCTGTGTCCTGTATGGCCGGGTGGCGGGAGTGGCCGAGCGGTTAAGGTGTTGAGCCACTTCTTCTGACGCCTGTGTCCTGTATGGCCGGGTGGCGGGAGTGGCCGAGCGGTTAAGGTGTTGAGCCCCCTGACCACTTCTTCTGACGCCTGTGTCTCATATGGCCGGGTGGCGGGAGTGGCCGAGGGTTAAGGTGTTGAGACACTTCTTCTGACGCCTGTGTCCTGTATGGCCGGGTGGCGGGAGTGGCCGAGCGGTTAAGGTGTTGAGACACTTCTTCTGACGCCTGTGTCTCATATGGCCGGGTGGCGGGAGTGGCCGAGCGGTTAAGGTGTTGAGCCACTTCTTCTGACGCCTGTGTCCTGTATGGCCGGGTGGCGGGAGTGGCCGAGCGGTTAAGGTGTTGAGACACTTCTTCTGACGCCTGTGTCCTGTATGGCCGGGTGGCGGGAGTGGGCGAGCGGTTAAGGTGTTGAGCCACTTCTTCTGACGCCTGTGTCCTGTATGGCCGGGTGGCGGGAGTGGCCGAGCGGTTAAGGTGTTGAGCCACTTCTTCTGACGCCTGTGTCCTGTATGGCCGGGTGGCGGGAGTGGCCGAGCGGTTAAGGTGTTGAGCCACTTCTTCTGACGCCTGTGTCCTGTATGGCCGGGTGGCGGGAGTGGCCGAGCGGTTAAGGTGTTGAGCTCTGGGTACCAAAGGAGCTCAACCAGAGCTCTGGCTCCCGGGTTCAACACTCGGGACACTTCCAATCCGCTGCCCACGGGCGAAACGGTGTGGGCGCCGCCATAAGCCGTGACCGTGCATGAAGTGCGTCGTGAACCAGCCAATAAACAAAACAAACAAACTGTGTGTGACCGAGGGGGACGAGTGGTCTAGGGGTAAGATGCTCGTCTCGCAATCGAAAGACTGTGGGTTCGAATCTCACCTGTCTCTACTCTTCTCCCGCGACCAATCGGCGTGATAGATTGGCGACGCTATATGACTCAACGGTCGACGTGTCGTAAAAAACCAATAACCAACCAACCTGTGTGTGACCGACGTGTGACGTGTGTTCGGTGTGTCCTGTGTGACCGACCTGTGACCTGTGTATGGTGCGTGACCCGAGCGGCCTGTGTGCGACAGATGAAGGGCGAGCCGGGCGACGACTCGGCCACGCTGGAGGAGTGGGTGCAGTGGCTGGCCGAGGCCATCACCAAGATCAAGTACCAGAAACAGCGGCCCAGCGAGGAGCGAATATGCAGCGCCGTGCGCCACCTGCACAGCTGCAACAACCAACAGGTATGTAATAGAACAGCACAGCTGCAACAACCAGCAGGTATGTAGCAGCACAGCACAGCTGCAACAACCAACAGGTATGTAGCAGAACATCACAGCTGCAACAACCAGCAGGTATGTAGCAGAACAGCACAGCTGCAACAACCAGCAGGTATGTAGCGCCACCTGCACAGCTGCAACAACCAGCCGGTATGTAGCGGCACAGCACAGCTGCAACAACCAGCATGTATGTAGCAGCACAGCACAGCTGCAACAACCAGCATGTATGTAGCAGCACAGCACAGTTGCAACAACCAGCAGGTATGTAGCAGCACAGCACAGCTGCAACAACCAGCATGTATGTAGCAGCACAGCACAGCTGCAACAACCAGCAGGTATGTAGCAGCGCATCACAGCTGCAGCAGCCAGCAGTTATGTAGCAGCGCATCACAGCTGCAACAGCCAGCAGGTATGTAGCAGCACAGCACAGCTGCAACAACCAGCAGGTATGTAGCAGCACAGCACAGCTGCAACAACCAGCAGGTATATAGCAGCACATCACATCTGCAACAACCAACAGGTATGTAGCAGCACAGCACAGCTGCAACAACCAACAGGTATGTAGCAGCACAGCACAGCTGCAACAACCAGCAGGTATGTAACAGCACATCACAGCTGTAACAACCAACAGGTATGTAGCAGCACAGCACAGCTGCGACAACCGGCAGGTATGTAGCAGCACAGCACAGCTGTAACAGTACAGCACAACTGTAGCAATCTGCAGGTATATAGCAACACAGCACAGCTGCAACAACCAGAAGGTATGCAGCAGCACAGCTGCAACAACCAGCAGGTATGTAGCAGCACAGCACAGCTGCAACAACCAGCAGGTATGTAGCAACACAGCACAGCTGCAACAACCAGCAGATACGCAGCAGCACAGAACAGCACAGCTGTGATAACCGACAGTCATGTTGAAACATAATACAGCTGTAGAAATCAGCGGGAACGTCATGGCATCACGAGCGGAGTCGGGATTCTGCCCACGGAACGATGGGTCATCCAGTATTTTGGTGCTCCTATGGGGAAACAGTTCCGCTCACTCTCCTTGATTGCCACTGGCCGGCCCTTCATTTTTCACATTTTTCGGGGTTATGGTGATTGCCACTTTTTTTCTCTCAAATGCTGAAACACTTGGATGATTTCGCAAACTGGCACCTTTTTCAGATGCTGAAGCACTTGGATAATTTCGCAGGCCTCGCACAGGGTTCTGACTTAGTTCAGTTAGCCTATCAGACTGAACTGTTGCCCATAGTCAGCTAGATTAATCCCTCCGAGGCTCACACTGTCTGTCGAATGCTGGAGGAGCGCAGCGTCGGGCCGCTACCTCTTGGTCCACCACTGCACGGAGCAGCAGCAACGTGCGGTGTGTTCCACTGCACCGCCATCGGGGAGAACGTTACCGTTGTTCCGTGGCGTGGCGGAGGTTCGCAGTGACCTAACGTAGTGGACGTTGTCACGTGGGTGTGACGACAGCGGAACCTCGTGAGGCGCGTCCGACCTGAAGTGACCTGTTGCGTGAAGGTCACCGGCCGGTCATGTGGTGGCCACGGCGAGTCGTTGGCACGTGCCCGTGAAGTGACCTGTTGCATGAAGGTCACCGGCCGGTCATGTGGTGGCCACGGCGAGTCGTTGGCACGTGCCCGTGAAGTGACCTGTTGCATGAAGGTCACCGGCCGGTCATGTGGTGGCCACGGCGAGTCGTTGGCACGTGCCCGTGAAGTGGCCTGTTGCATGAAGGTCACCGGCCGGTCATGTGGTGGCCACGGCGAGTCGTTGGCACGTGCCCGTGAAGTGACCTGTTGCATGAAGGTCACCGGCCGGTCATGTGGTGGCCGCGTGACCTCGACAGTGTCCCCGGCACCAGTGCGTTGTTACCGGCCGGTCATGTGGTGGCCACGTGACCTCGACAGTGTCCCCGGCACCAGTGCGTTGTATGCAACCCTAGTGCCGCGTCAATGAATAATTAGTTTTTGAATCTCAGAATGTGACATCAGAACGTGAAATTGCTCCTGAAAATGAAGTGTAGGAATCGAAAATTGAAGGAAGAGGAAGTGGAATGCAGTATTTTACACCAAGTTATGGGTTTCTTGCGAAGGTCCGGTTTGCATTAAGATCGTTGATATCAACACTGGCTCACCATGGAAATTCCAATGGAAGTCATCAATCTTGTGCATGCGTGTGTGCATGCAGAAAACAATATTGGAGTGGAAAGTCACTGATGGCATTGGGAGGTAGCAGTGGAAGATTTACTCCAACTGAGTGTTATTGTCCACCGATATGTCGATAGTTTGGGGCACTGTGCCATTGGTGTGACACACAACTGACTTGGTGCCGGTGACATGATGGTCCTCGGTCAGCCGACAATGTCGGAATTTATGAACTGTTTTTGTGCTCATGGTAGCTGTAATTTTTGACAAATATCGCGTATCTTTCTCCACAATTCCAGGTCTTCCACAGTAGGATAAACAAATAAATAAGCACTGCTGAGGCGACTCTCGCATGGCGCTCGTAGGGGACCTACTTTGGGTGCTGTTACTCGTAAGTGCGAGCTGATCGTATTAAATCGGTACAGTTGTATGTCGCCCGTGTTGTATGTTTTGCATCCAGCCGCGATTAGCCCTGACAATGCCGGAGCCGGTGACGTCATAGTCGGCTGTCGCCTAGCGACGTGACGCCGTCGCGCGGTGACACATTAGCTGTGAAATAGAGTGGAATATGCCATTTCCGCAACACTGAGTCGACATCTCTTCGAAAGGTGTGTCGACATCGTGCTTCTTGATGTGCCATTATGATGTCTGGAGTACCTATGATGTGATGTGTCATACAATATCAGTCGGTAAGCATGGGTATTTTGTATCGTTAAGGTTAAAATAGTTATCACAAAATTAGGTATCTGGCACCAAACGAAGAAGGTACGCTGTTCGATCAAAATTTTGCTGGAAGAACGTGTTCAACATCACTTCCATGACAAATGTCGACATCATACTGTACTCGTTCGGACATCTCACACCTACTAGGGGTAAGATGCTCGTCTCACAATCGAAAGGTTGTGGGTTCGAGTCTCATCTGTCGGTACTCTTCGCCCGCGACCAATCGGTGTGAGAGATTGGCGACGCTACATGACTCAACGGTCGACGTGTCGTAAAACCAATAACCAACCAACATCTCACACCTAACGAAAAACCATTATTTTAACACTGCTGTCGCAGGTCCTGTCGAACCTGGAACGTGACCTAACCACGTGATGCTGCCGCAGGTCCTGTCGAACCTGGAACGTGACCTAACCACGTGATGCTGCCGCAGGTCCTGTCGAACCTGGACCGTGACCTAACCACGTGCCACTGTCGCAGGTCCTGTCCGACCTGGAGCGTGACCTTACCACGTGCCACTGTCGCAGGTCCTGTCGAACCTGGAGCGTGACCTAACCACGTGACCCTGCCGCAGGTCCTGTCCGACCTGGACTGACCTTACCACGTGCCACTGCCGCAGGTCCTGTCGAACCTGGAACGTGACCTAACCACGTGCCACTGCCGCAGGTCCTGTCGAACCTGGAGCGTGACCTAACCACGTGACCCTGCCGCAGGTCCTGTCGAACCTGGAGCGTGACCTAACCACGTGCCACTGCCGCAGGTCCTGTCGAACCTGGAGCGTGACCTAACCACGTGACCCTGCCGCAGGTCTGTCCACCTGAGCGTGACCTAACCACGTGACCCGCCGCAGGTCCTGTCCGACTACGTGACCTTACCACGTGCCACTGCCGCAGGTCCTGTCGAACCTGGAGCGTGACCTAACCACGTGCCACTGCCGCAGGTCCTGTCGAACCTGGAGCGTGACCTAACCACGTGACCCTGCCGCAGGTCCTGTCCGACCTGGAGCGTGACCTAACCACGTGACCCTGCCGCAGGTCCTGTCGAACCTGGAGCGTGACCTAACCACGTGACCCTGCCGCAGGTCCTGTCGAACCTGGACCGTGACCTTACCACGTGCCACTGCCGCAGGTCCTGTCCGACCCGGAGCGTGACCTTACCACGTGCCACTGCCGCAGGTCCTGTCGAACCTGGAGCGTGACCTAACCACGTGACCCTGCCGCAGGTCCTGTCGAACCTGGAGCGCGCCATCCAGAGCGGGTACATCAAGCGGGTGTACAACAAGGGCGTCGTCTCCTACAAGGTGCCGAACGTGCCTCCGCGGCCCACGCGCGTCGTCATCAGCAAGGGCACCGACCTCACCAAGATCATCGTCAAGAGCGTCAAGGACCTGGTGGAGGCCACCGTCAAGGACATCGAGGAGTACATTCTGCAGGCGCACAACATCGAGGTCACCGAGGGCGCTGATCTGAACACCACGCTCAAGGTCGGTGCAGTTGGTGACCTCTGTCGCGGTGGTCGGCGTCAACGCTGATGGCTTTGTGGTTAGAGCGCTGGCTTGTGTACGGTGCGGTCGTGAGACGTGATCTTGCTAGACGCTGGGTCTTCGGGGTCACCTGGAAGCAAGCTGAATAAGAGATTGGCGACGCTACAGGGCGCCGCTGACAGACTCGTCCTAGAAGACCGATTTTCAAAGAAATTCGCGTCGTCAGGACGAATTCCGTGAATTCGTGGTCTGAGGTTGTGCCAGGTTATATTCTGTTATATCTCCATTTCTTTGTGATTCCCCCTGCATTGTCTTCCTAGCTGTTCCGCTACCGATTGGAGAAAGTTTTCCACACGATTGTGTGACTAATTGCTTCGATGGTTGATTTTCCCCACTCGTTCTGTGATGATCCGGCCCGAATCAGCCCAGGACCCACCCGGGCAATATGGCTGAGAAGGTTTACCATATAAATGTGTCCATGATGTGGTGCAGTCCACAATGTGTCCATGATGTGGTGCAGTCCACAATGTGTCCATGATGTGGTGCAGCCCACAATGTGTCCATGATGTGGTCAGTCCACAATGTGTCCATGATGTGGTGCAGTCCATAGCCACAGTCAGAGATGTGACTTGATGTATTTTGATGAATACGTAGAAACGCTGTACTCAGAGACGAATAACATCTTTATGTTAAGATGTAGATATTCGCCATTTTGTCATCACCGGGAGGTATTGAATGTCATGCATCTTCAGTAAAGCTTTGGCATAAGCTAACCAGCTATGTCGATATGCTCCGATATGATGCACCTTTGGGTCCAAAACCGCCACCACCACCACCACCACCACCAGCCAGCCGCCCATCAATGTTGTCCGGGCTCCAGTCGCGGCCAGCTCAGTGGTTAGGAACGCGCACACTCTGCTATCAGTATTCACCTGGTGCACTCTTCACATCAGAGGAGATGCGTTGTCCACCGTGCTATCAGTATTCACCTGGTGCACTCTTCACATCAGAGGTGATGCGTTGTCCACCGTGCTATCAGTATTCACCTGGTACACTCTGCGTTGTCCACCGTCCTATCAGTATTCACCTGGTACACTCTTCACATCAGAGGAGATGCGTTGTCCACTCTGCTATCAGTATTCACCTGGTGCACTCTTCACATCAGAGGAGATGCGTTGTCCACCGTCCTATCAGTATTCACCTGGTACACTCTTCACATCAGAGGAGATGCGTTGTCCACTGTGCTATCAGTATTCACCTGGTGCACTCTTCACATCAGAGGAGATGCGTTGTCCACTTGTGCCTTCATCAGAAGATCTTTACCTGGTATCATTTCACTTCACTCTTCACATCAGAGGCGATGCGTTGTCCACTGTGCTATCAGTATTCACCTGGTGCACTCTTCACATCAGAGGAGATGCGTTGTCCACTGTGCTATCAGTATTCACCTGGTGCACTCTTCACATCAGAGGAGATGCGTTGTCCACTGTGCTATCAGTCTTTACCTGGTACACTCTTCACATCAGAGGCGATGCGTTGTCCACTCTGCTATCAGTATTCACCTGGTGCACTCTTCACGTCAGAGGCGATGCGTTGTCCACTCTGCTATCAGTATTCACCTGGTGCACTCTTCACATCAAAGGAGATGCGTTGTCCACCGTGCTATCAGTATTTACCTGGTACACTATTCACATCAGAGGTGATGCGTTGTACACTGTGCTATCAGTCTTTACCTGGTACACTATTCACATTGGAGGAGATGCGTTATCCACTCTGCTTGTCCCCGGGCGGCACAGACCTGGGCGACACAGCCTTTTCCTCGGTGTGCTCTTCCAATTCTTAGAAGAAAGTCGAAATTCGTCATGGTCAAGATGTATGCGGTGTCCATTTTCAGATGACAAACTTTGGTTGCCATCGCACTGTTGTGGTACGTCTGTATTGGATGCGTTATGCTCGTCGACAAAGTGTGAGCGGTACGACGTCTTTCGAAAGCACGCAGACATCGGCACATAGGGCCACGGTAGCTCAGTCGGTAGGGTGCTGGACTCTTGATCGCAAAATTGTGGGTTCGAATCCCGGTAGTACAACCGGCGGTATTACCGAGTCCATTCGTGACCAGTCGGCGTGAAAGGTTGGCGATGTTATATGACCTAGCAGTTCAATGCGTCGTAAAAGAGCCCAAGAAAAAAAAACATCGGTGCACACACAGACATACATATCTGCAGTGAAACGTGCGGCGGCCGGTCGGCAGTGGTCGGCCATTGAAGCGACGCGCTGGCGATCGGCGGGTGGCCTGCAGCCATGCTCAGGGTGAATGGAGTGGCTGAAGTGAAGTGAAGTGAAGTGAAGTGAAATGAAATGGTGCCGCCGACACACTGGCTCGGCTGCTGCAGACCGGCTGCTGCAGACCGGCGTCCGCTCGAGCAGATGTCGGGGTAAACATGTGTCATCAAGTCTGGTTATCTACAACAATTCCGGTGATGTCTGCGTAATCATGTGTCACCACCCAGTCTGTTTATCTTCAACAACTTCGGTGATGTCTGCGTAAACATGTGTCACCACCCAGTCTGGTTACCTGCAGCAACTCCGGTGATGTCTGCGTAAACATGTGTTACCACACAGTCTGTTTATCTACAGCAACTCCGGTGATGTCTGCGTAAACATGTGTCATCACCCAGTCTGTTTATCTACAGCAACTCCGGTGACTCTTGACGTCAGGTGGGATAGCTAAACGAGCATTTTAATCAAAGGCAGCTGGATAGTTTTATTCGTTCCATCATTTCGTGGTCGGCTGAGGTGTGTTCAATCCTGCAAATGCCGGCCGTCTAATGATGTTTTCTGTGGTGCATGGTACTGGTAGGGAGTCGGGCAGAGAAGTTCAACAGCTTTGAACTTGGCCTATGAGTGTGGATACTACCACGCTATCTCATGATCTCCCACATAATGCCATATGTGAGACGGCGACCAGAAAATAGTAGCAAACGTCACTCAGTTAGTAGACTGCAGAACAGTATGGTTGGGGAAAACAATATCATCTTGCTTATTTCTCTTCCCCAGTCCACGAAATGGTAGAAATGTTTGAGGTTAGCTTTTATGAGTTAACATGTTGGTAGTGAAATTATATTCGAACCGTAAGAGCTATATTAGTATGACGTTACACTTCTTTGCATTGGGACCAACTTTTCTTCTCGAGGTGAACTCCGTCTCCCGGTAGTTGTGTACGTTTACACGGGGCTGGTCGTTTAAAACCCGCGGAAACTGTTGCCATGGCTACAGTTTCCAAATACAACAACCGAGAGCCTCTGGAAGACACGGCGGTCGTTCACTGGGCGCTACATGACCACCGCAGTCGGTAAAGCCGTGATAACTCACCAACTGGCATGAGGTCGCCGAATTTGTCATTCCGTAATCGGAGCTCCAGAATTGATCTACAATACAAGATCTTATCTGGAGGAGCCACTGGAGACAGTGCACTCGACTTGCAGCCGTCCCTCCTATCGCCACTCTTCCTATCGCCGCTCCTGTCGCTGCCTGCCTTGGCGGCGGCGGCTTCCTCTCAGGTCGGTGCCACAATGTTGATACTTTAAACCTCAAGTCGGGAACTGGTTGTAGGCGGTCATCCGTGTGACATGACACGAAAGTACTGCAGCCTGTGCTCTGATAGTATCATACATTTGTCGAAGTGGCTGGACGCTCGGCGGGATCAGAGTCCGGCAGGATGTTTTCGTGCAGGCCCTGCATCCACCACTCGATCGGGGAATCCCAATTGCAGGGTTTTAGCCTGTCAATTTTTAGCGTTTATATGTGGTGCGACCCGGTCAGTGCTGCCCGACCGCGACCTGATCAGGTTAGCTGCCGGCTGACCCTGCCAGGAAGCCGCACGCGGGGCGACTGACCTGAAACCTGGCACGGGTCTGTTGACGACCGACTAACTGACGTGACGACTCAGCACCTCCGCTGTACGAGTCACGGTGGCGTACTGATTCTGGAATAGGAATTGGTCCATTGGTCTCGGTGATTTTTGTTTGTAAACATTTTCGTGTGTGCGTGTGTGTGCATTTTGTGTAGTCGGAATGCTCACTGTGGAAGTTTTTTTGGGAACGTGCTCCCACGCCATGCTAAGCTTTTCGCGTGTGACGCTACCCCACCTCCAGTTCTGGAGGTTACAGTTTAGCCGCAGCGACCCCACCTCCAGATCTGGAGGCTACAGTTTAGCCGCAGCGGCCCCACCTCCAGATCTGGAGGCTACAGTTTAGCCGCAGCGACCCCACCTCCAGATCTGGAGGCTACAGTTTAGCCGCAGTGACCCCACCTCCAGATCTGGAGGTTACAGTTTAGCCGCAGCGTTTAAGCCGGGAGTGTAGCGTGACGCCAACGCATCGCCACCACCTCCCCGTCACGACATCCCGCCACGACCCCCCCCCCCCCCACCAAGACCTTCACGCCACGACCTCGCCGCCACAACATTCCTGCCACGACCTCCCGCCACGACCTTCCCGTCACGACCCCCGCCACGACCCCCCCGCCACGACCTCCACGCCACAACACCTGGCTACGACCTCCACGCCACAACACCTGGTTACGACCTCCACGCCACAACACCTGGTTACGACCTCCACGCCACAACACCTGGCTACGACCTCCACGCCACAACACCTGGCTACGACCTCCACGCCACAACACCTGGTTACGACCTCCACGCCACAACACCTGGCTACGACCTCCCTGCCACGACCTACTCGCCACAACACCTGGCTACGACCTCCCTGCCACGACCTACTCGCCACAACACCTGGCTACGACCTCCCTGCCACGACCTACTCGCCACAACACCTGGTTACGACCTCCCTGCCACGACCTACTCGCCACCACGTGTCCGGCGGACGTTGTCGGGCCGCTGTATGGCCGCTGTAGGGCCGGTTGGCAGCTGGTCCTTCCAACACCGGAAGCTAAACGCGAGCACGTGTGGCGACTCAACGCCTGCATTGTCAGGGCCGGCGAGGCCCGGCGTCCCGGCCCTTTAGCCAGCTGAGTTATCAGACGGGGCTCGACCAAGGCGTTCGACTGCTGGACTATCTGGTGTTGCCAACAGGCCTCCTGTTTGGTGGCTGGTGGACCGCCAAATCGAGCGGCTTATCAGATTAGAACCCAAGACCGCACCATTCAAAGCTTTCACTTGAAGGACTGCAGTGAATAGGTCTAGATATACTGAGTTAGATAGGTAGGTAGATAGGTATTGTTTAGTGGGCAGGATGTTGGTAGATAATTTCTTTAAAATTTAGGATGCATTATTGGTTGGGGTGTTAAGTATCCTTTTGTCCAGGCTTATAGTATCTTCCCTTTACAGGTTTAACCAAGATGGGCCCCTGTGGTTCTTATTAAGTCTGAACACTATGCCTTTATGGGTTCACTACCACTGTCCGCACTCTTTTTGTGATCTTAATATTGTGTGGCCATAAACTCATTGTTTTGCGAGGCTAGTCCGGTGTAAATACTGTGATGTCCCAGGCTAACAACCTTTGCTTGAAGTGCATATCCAACTTTTACCATGGAAATTTTGCACACTGATAATAATTGTACCCAATAGTTGACAAATATGATTTGAGAAGGTATTTAGTTGAGTAGTTGAGTGGTAGGAGTAGTAGTTGGGAGTAGTAGTATGAAGCAAGCAATGTAATGAAAACCTGCCGTATTTCCATGACATTGAAACAGAAGACGCACGTGCCTGGTGTCGAACCGGCGACCCATAGACCTCGGTATTGTTATACCTCGACCTCGCCGTTGGTATTCTTTGCAAAACAGCGTCGACAATCCATTGCGCGTGCACTACGACACGCGTGGTCACAGTCCTCAATAACGCGCGTCGCTAGTTATTGAGCGTGCACCACGAGGGCACGCGCGTCGCTGGTTATTTAGCGTTCACCACAAGTGCACGTGCGTCACTAGTTATTGAGCGTGCACCACGAGGTGCCAGACATTATAATAATACTCATGTGATAACATGAATATTATTATATTATGGCGCGGTGCCCACGTGCGTGTGTGGGCGCCAAATGACCCTGTAGTCGGCGCTCACCTTAAACCCAAATCATCAATCAACCACGTGCGTGTGTGTGTCTCAGGTGGGCCCGTCGGTGTGACACGGTGTCCACGTGCGTGTGTGTGCCTCAGGTGGGCCCGTCGGTGTGACACGGTGTCCACGTGCGTGTGTGTGTCTCAGGTGGGCCCGTCGGTGTGACACGGTGTCCACGTGCGTGTGTGTGTCTCAGGTGGGCCCGTCGGTGTGACACGGTGTCCACGTGCGTGTGTGTGCCTCAGGTGGGCCCGTCGGTGTGACACGGTGTCCACGTGCGTGTGTGTTCCTCAGGTGGGCCCGTCGGTGTGACACGGTGTCCACGTGCGTGTGTGTGTCTCAGGTGGGCCCGTCGGTGTGACGGTGTCCACGTGCGTGTGTGTAATGGCTGTGGAAGTGTACGTGCGGCCCGGCCCGCGTGTGACCGTGTCCACGTGCGTGTGTGCCTCAGATGGGCCCGTCGGTGTGACACGGTGTCCACGTGCGTGTGTGTGCCTCAGGTGGGCCCGTCGGTGTGACACGGTGTCCACGTGCGTGTGTGTGCCTCAGGTGGGCCCGTCGGTGTGACACGGTGTCCACGTGCGTGTGTGTGTCTCAGGTGGGCCCGTCGGTGTGACACGGTGTCCACGTGCGTGTGTGTGCCTCAGGTGGGCCCGTCGGTGTGACACGGTGTCCACGTGCGTGTGTGTGTCTCAGGTGGGCCCGTCGGTGTGACACGGTGTCCACGTGTGTGTGTGTTCAGGTGGGCCCGTCGGTGTGACACGGTGTCCACGTGCGTGTGTGTGTCTCAGGTGGGCCCGTCGGTGTGACACGGTGTCCACGTGCGTGTGTGTGCCTCAGGTGGGCCCGTCGGTGTGACGCGGTGTCCACGTGTGTGTGTGTGCCTCAGGTGGGCCCGTCGGTGTGACACGGTGTCCACGTGCGTGTGTGTGCCTCAGGTGAGTCTGTTGACTCCTGACGCGGTGTGTCCACGCTCTCAGGTGAGCCTGCGACGCGCCATCGCCAACGGACACGTGCTGCACGAGGCGGGCGACACGTACCGGCTGCCGCAGGAGTCGCTGGCCGTGGCGGCGCTGCTGAACCCGCCCGAGCCGCGGCCGTCGCGAGCCAAGCCGCGGCCGGCCGCCGCCGCTGCCGCCGCGCCCGGCACGCCCGCCGGCACGCCCAGGAAGCGGCGGCTGGAGCCGGCCGACACGCCGCCCGAGCCGCCCAAACAGGTGCGTGTGTGGGTGGGTGTGTGCTCGCCGCTCGCCGGGCGCTCAGAGCCGCCCAAACAGGTGCATGTGTCCTGCCTGTCTTGTGGGCAATTGCCAAGTTGAGGAGTGCGCCCTTAGACATCAAATCACCACCAGCAAACGTTATGTTAACCGAATAACGAACCAAGTAACTAAAGTATCAGGTTATAAGGTTAACGCTGTAATACTGTATAATTCATAGCCACCAACAAATAATCCTGATTAGATTGTGTAAATATGTATATAGTATGTAAATTATCCTGAAACAGATTATGTTCTGCAGCCGATATTCCGTGCCTCATTCAAACAAACTGCAGCATAATGTACGCCGAGAACATTAACTAACCGGGTTAAATCTCATGCCGACACCGCTGCCCTCCAGGCCATCATGGATTGTCTGGCCTTCTGGTCGAACACCTGGCATCTCAAGCTGAACCGTACAAATGCAGCGTAATCACATTTTCCCGAAATACCTCGCCAGTTCAGGCCACATATACCCTGGAGGGCTCCAGTCTTCAACTCCGTATTGAGATTTGCGACCTGGAGTCCGTTCTCGATACCACGCTCACTGTTTCACCTCGCAATGACGCGATCGTCGCCAAGGCAAACCGCACGCTAGGATTGCTTATTAGAAGCATGCAGCTGTCCCGGGCCCCGCGCGGTGTTCGTCTCAAGCACAGCTACATAGTGTACGCTTGCAGCGCACACGTCCGATCCCTACTGGAATGCGGCTGCACTAGATGGACGGGGGTAGTTCCAATTGACCTAAAACGCCCGGGGCGCATTCAGCGCAAGTTTGTAATGTGGCTGGCTGTGAATTATCACAAGCCTCACCATATAATGAACTATGGCAGTCGCCTAGCTCATTTTGACGTGTGCTCAATGTGGTCCTGGTTTGCCGAGTTTGATGTCATGTTTTCGCGGTCTTTTCTGAGAAGGCTGTATGCTCCTGAACTACTTACCACCTTTAGACTCGATGTCGTGGGGCGTGTCACTGGGACTCTGGCCCTCTGGACAGTGTCCCATGCTGGAGTGAACACTGTTCGGCGAAATCTACTTCGTCGTGCTTCCCCGCTGTACAACACTTCAGTAACACTCGCCGCGCAGTGGACATTTTGCATCCACTCGCTGTTCTTTCCAAGCCAAACGTGCCCATGTCCTCACGGTGTATTAACATTGATACGGCGGCGACGGCGGCGCGTCACAGACGGTGGGGACGGTGTTGGTCGCCGCCGTTGCGTTTTGGGAAACGATCTTTAGATATGCCAGCAGTTGGCTACCGTTGGGGGCACCTTCTACCACTGCTGACAATGGTATGCACGATTTTAAGGTTGACGCCCCGGTGGATCAGTGTGTGAATTATAGAAGGGATCAGTGTGTGAATTATAGAAGGGATCAGTGTGTGAATTATAGAAGGGATTGGTGTGTGAATTATGGAAGGTAACAGTGTGTAAATTATAGAAGGGTGAGGGAAAGAGATGGATCAGTGTGTAAATTATAGAATGGCCAGGGAAAGAGATGGATCAGTGTATAAATTATAGAATGGCCAGGGAAAGAGATGGATCAGTGTGTAAATTATATAATTGCCAGGGAAAGAGATGGATCAGTGTGTAAATTGCAGGAGGGTCAGGAAAAGGACGCGGATCAGTATGCTGGGAACAAGCAGCAGTCCATGTGTACAGAGTTCAAGGTTGGGTTAACACGGACAAGGAACACACGTCCAGAGGTTTGTGCCGCTGCATAGTTGCATGTCATGCGACACCGCCGGGGACAGGAAGCGCAACACGCCGTCCCAGCTTCACAGACCGGACGGCGCCGTATTGTCCGTAGCAAGACGGAGTGGTAGCCGTCTCGCGCCCACCTCACACGCCAGTCACAAGCTCCAATCTAACTAATGTGTTTAATTAAGTTTTAGCGATTGGTGAGATGATTTCCTTGAATAATTTGTCAGTCCGGAAGAATTAGTCGCTCCGCTGCGCTAGCTTTAACTGGCGTTGTGCTTGTGAATGAGAAAGTTTGGCTGGGTAAGTAACTTAAGTGAATCTGACAACCGAGAGATCTAGATGGAAGGCTTTCTGGTCAGCTACGAAATATTTTGTGGCGGCCTCATCTGCTCATATCGAATTGGGTCAATGTGCTTTAATCTAACTTCAATCCCTCTCCTCGCTTCAGCACTCCACACAGTCAATCATTTCGAAATGAACGATAGTTGTATTTTGCATGGCTCCGATCTGGACGACGCACTTGTATTAGTCGGCGAAAGATGCTGACCAAAGGCACAGCTTGTGTATATATTTTATCCGGCTGCATGACTTTTCCCGTGACTTTTCCCACCAAGTTTTCCAAAAGCTCGCTGCCATGGACAGGTACAACATTTCCCGTGGATGCTGTGTTACTCGGTGCAGACCATGCACCGGTGAAAGGTGGTACTCTTGTTGTGGTCAGCGTCCCTAAGCCCGGGTAGCCGTGCGCGTGCATGACGTTCCCCGGTTTTTGTGGCTTCAGGGACCCTTCGACCAATGACTTGTCGAACCTCTCTTAAAGCCCCCAATAGCAACTTTGGAGTGAGGCAGCATGCAAGTAATTACTTTATTCAATAGTGGGGCGCAAGCATCAGTTATTTATAGCCACCCAGGCCGGTCAAATTAAGCACAGTAATAAGTTTGCGACGCACACGATCACGGCCATTATCGGATCTCCTGAATTAATAGACACGTCACGTGGTGCAGAACACGCGCGCAAAATGTAGCGCCACCACCGCACTGCAGCACGCAATTGGGGGCGGGTAATTGCTGGATGCGGCCAATTTTCGTTTCGGAATGGCCGATGGAAATGAGGGTAAATGACTGGCTGTCGGAGGGGGTACGAGCGTAATTAATGAGGTGATAATGTATCCGGCCACGCTGGCTGGCCACAGCTGTATTGGCCGACCTCAACAGCGACGACGCACGCGATGATTCCTTGCGTCGAATGTCGAGTGGCAGTGTTTAGCGACGTCACGGCTCGACCCGCTCAGCTGGAGCCGCCATCTGTCGTCTGTCACACACCAGCTGACGTCTGTAACACGTCATCTCTCGTCTGTCACACGTCATCTCTCGTCTGTCACACGTCAGGTGCCGTCTATCACACATCAGCTGCCGCCTGTCACACGCCAGCTGACGTCTGTCACACGTCAGGTACAGTCTGTCACACACCAGCTGTCGTCTGTCACACGTCATCTCTCGTCTGTCACACGTCAGGTGCCGTCTATCACACACCAGCTGTCGTCTGTCACACGTCATCTCTCGTCTGTCACACGTCAGGTACAGTCTGTCACACACCAGCTGCCGTCTGGCACACGACAGCTGCTGTCTGTCACACGACAGCTGTCATCTGTCACACGCCAGCTGCTGTCTGTCACACGACAGCTGTCATCTGTCACACGACAGCTGTCATCTGTCACACGCCAGCTGCCGTCTGTCACACGCTAGCTGCCGTCTGTGACCAACGTAGTGGCGGCAATGTAACGTACGTATTGACCAATGTAATGGTGGCTTTGCACAGCAGTTTCGGGATTAACAAACGCAGGTGTTGTGACCGGAAATCGTTATGGTGTTGTGCATTCTCCCAACTCCCATTCAACTAACTCCAAAGCCTAGCGTTGATTTCCGTAGAAATTATTGGGAAAGCCGCAGAGTTTGTCGGACAGTCACCCTACAAACTTCCTTGGCTTCTTTGCGCATTACAAAATGCAGATCATATACGCTTCCTCTCTTACACGCTGCAAATTCTAATAGTTCTTCATTCTTCAACGGCTTACCTTCCTACGCCACACCGTACATGCATCCATGCACGCCGGCGGCCCTCGGCACTCGCTTCCCGCGTGATCACCTGGTGACGACGCCTTTGGCTGCTCTCCAGGTCGCCAACTGCTGTTGACGTTTCTGGGCGCCGAGGACTTGCGCCTCTGCTGCTGCCCCATGATTCTCTCGGTTCACGCTTCTGACTGCACTCCCGTACCCACCAGCCTGGCGACGCCTACGACCACTTCCCAATGGTTTCGTGTCGACACGTGTTGACCCGGCCCTACTTGCCGCCGTGGTGTCGCATCCGTTCGCTGCTCCATGATTTCCTCTTGCCTTGTCATGACTACTCTCGAACCTGTCAAATTGGTATCGTCTCTGCCACCGCCATTATCCACTGGACGCCTCTGTCCGTCCACATACCGACCCTGTTGACGCCTCTGCACCTCCCATCCTCCTCGTCCCTGGTACCGCCTCTGTACCTCCCCTCCCCGCTCACCTTCCTGGTGCCGCCTCTGCACCTCCATCCTCTCATCCTTAGTGCCGCCTCCGCCCCTCCGTACTCACCTTCCTGGTGACGCTCCTCCCCTCCCCGCTCACCTTCCTGGTGCCGCCCCTGTCGGCGGCGACCTTGACCGGTGTGGTGTGTGCCGCAGGCGCCGTCGCACATGAACGTGTGCACCGAGTGTCTGGGCACGGCGCTGCCGGGCGGCGAGACGTTCATCGCGTGTCAGCGGTGTCGCGCCACGGCCCACCCGGCCTGTCTGAAGCCGCCGCCGCCGCCGCGTGCCGGCCGCTGGGTCTGCGACGAGTGCCGCACCTGCGAACACTGCCACCAGCCGGCCGACCAGGTCAGTGGCACGTCACAGGGCGCGGCGGACACATCCGCGCGCTCTGTCCGCTGTCGGATCGTTGTCTCGTCTGGCTGGTGTCGGGTCGGATCAGGTCAGGTCAGCTGGCGTTTGTGTGGCGTGGTCACTCTTCAAGGGGGGAGGGGGGCTTCGAGTCGGGTCGATATTTGTGAGGTACTGATGTGTGTCAGGTCAGATCAGGTCAGCTGGCGTCTGTGTGACGTGGTCATTCTTCGGGGGGGGGGGCTCGAGCCGGGTCGATGTCTGTGAGGTACGGGCGGCTGTTAGGTTAGGTCAGGTCAGTCAGGGTGGGAAATTATCCCTGAAAAAGTGGTGCGAGAGTGGACAATTGTGGAATGTGGTATGATGCGCACTGGATTGCACTTAACTCATGAATTAAAGACGATTAAAAAAGTAACCAAGTGCTAATATTAAGTAAAACAATCACAAATTGGTCTTATATATTTTGAGCATGGCCCTTCTCAGAGACCATGTCTCTTCGGGCCATGCCCGAAATATATCAGACCAATTTGTGATTCTATTTTGCTTAACATGAGTATTTGGTTACTTTTTATAATTGTCTTTAATTCAGCAGCGCTCAGAACAGCTCTCCGCAACATTATCGAACTCATGCATCTTGATTTTTGTTCTTGAGCAAGGTATAAGGTACCAGATCATGTATGACAGGAAGCCAAAGGACGCACTAAAGTTGGGCACGATACAGGATTTTCAAAACACTTGGGCAGATTCCTCTTCACTCTTGGTTGACCAACTGAAACGGAAGTAATTGATGACGGTACCTGTATTGCGGACACCACTATGTAGATATTTTGTATAGTTGCCTGATGAGTATGATCAAATTATTCACTTCAATGCTCGATTCACTTTGGAGAGCGTCTCGGCCGGAGGTCGGGCGGCGTTTGTTTACCTCTAGTTGTTTTCCGGCTCAATCGTGGAGTTTCAGCTATGGCCAAGCTTCACCTATGCAGCTATGGCCGTTGGCCATTCCAAAGACGCCAGTGGCGCACAAACTTTTTACCGCCTTGTTGCTGTGCATTTTGAATCCACGATGCAAGTAAACTTTGTAAATGTCCTCGGACGCGGGTAAATACCCGCATTTAGGACAGTGTGGATATGTTTCGTCAGCCTATCTCGGTATCTGTTAAGTATTCAGTAGTTTACATTACCTTACTTATTGATGCACTGTGTGGTGGGCGGGTGGGTGTGGATGGGTTACTGCAGCCGGCCTCCGTGTGTGTGTGTGTGTGCGCGCACGTGCGTAACGTCGGCCCTCTTGTCTGTCCGCTTAGTTTGCCGCGTTGTCTGCCCACACAGCCGGAATGATGATGCTATATCGTGACATATATTTACCATTATTTTCCTATTCTGTAGATTTTGCTAGAATATGCGGTGTATTGACTTGTTAATAACTAGTATTGTTCTGGGCGCTGTATGGCCAATGCAGTCGGTGCGCCCTGAAGCCCAAATAACTAACTAACTAACTAACCCGCCAGCCGGGCCGTCTGGCGTCGTGCGGCCAGTGCTGGCGCGTCTACCACCGCGGCTGCGTGGAGGGCCGCGCGCCGCCCGCCTCCGGCTGGGTGTGTCCCGTCTGTCGGCACCCGGCGGCCACGCCCACACCGGCGCCGACGGCCACGCCCACACCGGCGGCCGCGCCGGCGCCGGCCGCCGTCTCCGCCGCCTCCGCCGCCTCCGCCGCCTCCGCCGCCTCCGCCGCTTCCGCCTCGGCCGCCTCCGCGCCCACCTCCGGCGGCGGCGACACGACGACAGAGAAACGGAAACGGTCCGGCAGCGGCGGCAGGTGAGACAGTCGTCATGGAGACGGTCTGGCAGCAGCGGCAGGTGAGACAGTCGTCATGGAAACGGTTCGGCAGCGGCGGCAGGTGAGACAGTCGTCATGGAGACGGTCTGGCCGCAACGGCAGGTGAGGATGTTCTCATGGAAACGGTCCAGCAGCGGCGGCAGGCGAGGTAACTCTCATGGGAACGGTCCGGGAGTGGGGGAAGGTGAGGTAGTTCTCATATATCGTCTATCTCATCAAGGGCTGGCGACGGGGACGAGTGGTCTAGGGGTAAGATGCTCGTCTCACAATCGAAAGGTTGTGGGTTCGAGTCTCACCTGTCGCTACTCTTCGCCCGCGACCAATCGGCGTGAGAGATTGGCGACGCTACATGACTCAACGGTCGACGTGTCGTAAAACCAATAACCAACCAGGGGCTGGCGACGGAGGGGGCTCGTCTATGTCATCAAGGGCTGGCGACGGAGGGAGCTCGTCTATGTCATCAAGGGCTGGCGACGGAGGGGGCTCGTCTATGTCATCAAGGACTGGCGACGGAGGGGCGTCCGCTGAGGATGAGCTGTACTTTACCACTGACTGACTGCATGCGGCACTGGGCATTCATTCCGTGTAGCTCAGGTATGGTTGGTTATTGGTTGGTTATTGGTTTTACGACACGTCGACCGTTGAGTCATGTAGCGTCGCCAATCTCTCACGCCGATTGGTCGCGGGCGAAGAGTAGCGACAGGTGAGACTCGAACCCACAACCTTTCGATTGTGAGACGAGCATCTTACCCCTAGACCACTCGTCCCCGTAGCTCAGGTATGCTACAGACGAACTGCAGCCGGAACTCGGTACTCATTCACTGTAACTCTGGTATAACACATGCAGCTTATAGATGATCACATGTAACTGGGGACGGCTCATTTAGCTCAGATACATGTGTATAACACGTACAGATTATAAATGTAACTGGAGACACGTGATTCTACTAATGTTGAACTGTGACTAATGAAATCCATTCACCGGGAATAGCGGCCTGGCCCCTCAGATGACCTATTTTCTCATCATATTTCGCGCTAGATAATCTATCATGATCGGTGCGCCCTAAACCATAATCACACACCATCATATTTTGGCGTCTTATGCGCACCTACTCTGTGATTAATCATTTCACTGTCATCGTGATGCCGCGGACGTCCACCTCAGCGGTGCCATGACCTGACCTTTGGTGCCGCAGTCGCCGGTTGCTGCCCAAGAAGCGGCAGAAGCGGCGCTCGAGCAGCGCCGACTCGGCGAGCGGCGACAACGCCAGCTCGACGTCGTCTGACTCGGAGGGCGAGCCGCCGGCGGCGGCGGTCGCCGCGGCCACCGTCTGCGCCGCCGGCGGAGAGCTCGGCAAGTACGCGCGGCCGCAGTTGCTGCCGGCGCGGCCGCGCCGCCGCGTCGACAGCGGCGGCGGCGACTCAGCGTCGCCGTGCTCGAGCGACGGCGAGGCGGCGGCGCCGCCACCGGCGCCGCACTGCCGCCGACCGGCCGGCCCGGCGGCCACCGCCGGCACGCCCGAGGAGCAGAGCTCGTCGGGCATGTCGTCGGCGTCGTCGCGCAGCAGCGCCGGCGGCCTGACGGCGGCCGGCGGCGGCCAGCTGCGCGGCCTGTTCGACGGGCTGAGTCACCTGTTCACCACCGGCGACGGTCGCAAGCGGGCGAGCGCGTCGTACACGGCGCCGGCCGCCCGGCAGCGACGGCCGACTGGGGAACCAGCCGCCGCCGCTGCCGCCGCCGAGCGCGCGACCAGCCTGGACGGACGCCGCTCCGGCCCTACCAGCCCCTGCGGCCGCTCACCCAGCTGGGAGACGGGCTCGCCACCGCCGGCTCCGCCGCCGCCCGCGCCGCCGCCGCCACCTCCACCGCCTCCTCCGCCGCCGCCACCGCCTCCGAAGCAACAGCAGCAACATCAGCAGCAGCTGCCGCCGCCGCCGTCGCAGCTGCAGCTGCCCGGGCCCGCCTCGGTGGCGGGCAGTCCGCGCGCCGGAGAGCGGCCGCCGTCCGCGCCGGTGGCGGCGGCGGTAACCACGGCAACGGTGGCGCCCCTGGCGGACCAGATGGAGCCGCTGCTGTTTGTGGCGCCCTCCGTGGACGGTAGGTGTGGGGCGTGGGGGCGTGGGGGCGCGCTCGGCGGGCACGCGTCCGGCCGCCCCCTGCATGGCATGAGCCGCGCCGGAAGACTGGACAAGCATGCGGCGCCTGCGCGTGACGTGGTACCAAGCTGCACCACCGTGCTCTACCAGCCATACCACCCTGCTATACCAGCCATACCACCCCCTGCTATGCCAGCCATACCACCCTACTATACCAACCATACCACCCTGCTATGCCAACCATACCATCCTACTGTACCAGCCGTGTCACCCTATTGTACCAACCATACCACCCTGCTGTACCAGCCGTGTCACCCTATTGTACCAACCATACCACCCTGCTGTACCAGCCGTGTCACCCTATTGTACCAACCATACCACCCTGCTGTACCAGCCGTGTCACCCTATTGTACCAACCATACCATCCTACTGTAGCAGCCGTGTCACCCTATTGTACCAACCATACCACCCTGCTGTACCACCCGTCATTTCCCTACCAGCCAGATTTCTGCCGCACGTTATACTGAAACGGTGGTGACTATTTTGTATTTATGATTCAGTTAACGTTGGGGCCGGTTCTCACAGAAATGCAGCTTTTTGTCACGTGCATGAGCAGTGTGTTTTGGTTGCCAGGGATCGGGGGATTGGTCGTGTGGTGTGGTTGCCTGGGATCGGGGGATTGGTCGTGAGGTGCGGTTGTCGGGGATCGGGGAATGGGTCGTGTGGTGTGCTTGCCGGGGATGGCTCACAGAAGTGTGAGTTGTAGAATTGGATCACGGGATCAGATTCTGGGGCTCGATCCCGAGGTCTGGGACAGAACAATTCAGGCTCGCAGTTTTCCTGAAAAAAATCGCATCCCGGTGTTGCCGGAGTCCGGGATATAGTTCCAGTTTGTTGGACGATCCGGCATTAAGCAGATCCGTAGGCTGGTACAAGCGTTCCAGTGTGCCGGACCCGGGCGATAGTTTATCGCGAGGATCGAGGCGTACTCAGCATCGAGTTCTTGCACCCGGGGACATGCTTGATCGTAGCCTACCGACGATGGTGGTGGTAATGGTGATGATGGCGGTGGCGATGGCGATGGTGATGCTAGTGGCTATTCCTAGAGTAAGGCTGGGGCTGAGAGCACACTGCGCTGTCGGCAGGTACGCTTTGGGTGACTGTTGAGATAGCTGCTAATTAGGCTGGTGGCGTTCTAAGCTGGACTTGTGGCACCGCATGCTTCGTCTGCCATTGTGTTGCTGCGGTGCCTGTTGACTGTTGCCATTGTGCTGCTGCGGTGCCTGTTGACTGTTGCCATTGTGCTGCTGCGGTGCCTGTTGACTGTTGCCATTGTGCTGCTGCGGTGCCTGTTGACTGTTGCCATTGTGCTGCTGCGATGCCTGTTGACTGTTGCCATTGTGCCGCTGCGGTGCCTGTTGACTGTTGCCATTGTGCCGCTGGTGCTTGTGTTGACTGGTGCTCTTGTGTCGCCGCGGTGCCTGTTGACTGGTGCCGGTGTGTTCCTGCTGTACTTGTTGACTGTTACCTACGTATCGTTCCCGTGCGCTGATGCGGGTATTTCATTTGGGTCGTTGGTTGTGATTCACTCCGGCTCGGCCGGCTATGCCAGTTAGTCTATCCGTTGTGTTGCGGATGCTCCTGCGTTGGTTGTTGTTGTTTTGTTTCTTTGAGCCGACCCATTGTGTTGTGGACGCTCCTGTGTTGGTTATTGTTGTTTTGTTTCTTTGAGCCGACCCATTGTGTTGTGGACGCTCCTGTGTTGGTTATTGTTGTTTTGTTTGTTTGAACGAACCCATTGTGGTGTGGATGCCAATGTGTGGGTTGTTGGGGACGAGTAGTCTAGGGATAAGTTGCCCGTCTCACAATCGAAAGGTTGTGGGTTCGAGTCTCACCTGTCGCTACTCTTCGCCCGCGGCCAATCGGCGTGAGAGATTGGCGACGCTACATGACTCAAAGGTCGACGTGTCGTAAAACCAATTACCAACTGTATGGGTTGTTATTTTGTTTCTTTGTTGGGTAAGCTGTTTCGGCGTGCACGTTAGCCGACTGTCAGCGGAGTTGTCTGTACCACCTGACTATCGATTGTCAGCGGAGTTGTCTGTACCACCTGACTATCGACTGTCAGCGGAGTTGTCTGTACCACCTGACTATCGACTGTCAGCGGAGTTGTCTGTACCACCTGACTATCGACTGTCAGCGGAGTTGTCTGTACCGCCTGACTATCGCCTGTCAGCGGAGTTGTCTGTACCACCTGACTATCGACTGTCAGCGGAGTTGTCTGTACCACCTGACTATCGACTGTCAGCGGAATTGTCTGTACCACCTGACTATCGACTGTCAGCGGAGTTGTCTGTACCGCCTGACTATCGACTGTCAGCGGAGTTGTCTGTACCGCCTGACTATCGACTGTCAGCGGAGTTGTCTGTACCACCTGACTATCGACTGTCAGCGGAGTTGTCTGTACCACCTGACTATCGACTGTCAGCGGAGTTGTCTGTACCGCCTGACTATCGCCTGTCAGCGGAGTTGTCTGTACCACCTGACTATCGACTGTTAGCGGAGTTGTCTGTACCACCTGACTATCGACTGTCAGTGGAATTGTCTGTACCACCTGACTATCGACTGTCAGCGGAGTTGTCTGTACCGCCTGACTATCGACTGTCAGCGGAGTTGTCTGTACCGCCTGACTATCGACTGTCAGCGGAGTTGTCTGTACCACCTGACTATCGACTGTCAGCGGAGTTGTCTGTACCACCTGACTATCGACTGTCAGCGGAGTTGTCTGTACCACCTGACTATCGACTGTCAGCGGAGTTGTCTGTACCACCTGACTATCGACTGTCAGCGGAGTTGTCTGTACCACCTGACTATCGACTGTCAGCGGAGTTGTCTGTGCCACCTGACTATCGACTGTCAGCGGAGTTGTCTGTACCACCTGACTATCGACTGTCAGCGGAATTGTCTGTACCACCTGACTATCGACTGTCAGCGGAGTTGTCTGTACCGCCTGACTATCGACTGTCAGCGGAGTTGTCTGTACCACCTGACTATCGCCTTGGCGGTGTGTGATGATGCGACACCCTGCGACCTGTTGTCGAGCTCTCTGACCCTTCTGCCGAGACCTCGTGACCCATGAGCATGCACCGCAAGACCACGTGACACAATCACATCGTGGTGATGACCCATAGCTTCTGATGTAAGTGTTGTATGTGCATCGAAGCACAAACGTACCACCTTCACCTGATCCCCGTGACATTGCCTCTGCGTAGCCGTGTGGAAGCCGGTGTGTCCTTGTTGGCCCGCGTGACCCCATTTGTGGACGCGATGTGACCTCGCTGTTGGTGCGCGTTTCAGCTCCAGTAGTCCATCACTGACCCACTGTGACCGATTGTGACCTGACCGAGCAGGTGAACCACCGACCGAGGCGTCCATTAGGTCACAGGCCAAACTGCCGCCGGGCGTCACCGAGCGTGATCTTCTCGCCTTCAAAAAGGCCAAGGCCAAGGTCAATGAGGTGAGGCACTGGTCCGTCGGTTGTGTCGCGATTGTTGGCTGGCTGAGTGTGAGAGGTGTCCCGATTGTCGGCTGGCTGAGTGGGAGAGGTGTCCCGAGTGTCGGCTGGCTGAGTGTGAGAGGTGTCCCGAGTGTTGGCTGGCTGAGTGTGAGAGGTGTCCCGAGTGTTGGCTGGCTGAGTGTGAGAGGTGTCACCTTCGCGCAGTGGCCGGGCTTTCAACCTCGCGCTTTTGTAATCATGCCACGTCTGGCATGCGACATGAGCCACGCCGCTCTGGCCGCTCCAGCTGACTAGGCTCGGGGTGCGGGGTGTCGTGGATCACCGCGGGGGTGAGGGCTGGCAACAGCTTGATGTGGTCGTGGGTGGTTGCGCTGCCAGGTGGGCGCAAAATTATCTCGGCAGTCGAGGCGCCCTAAAACCCAAATAACTAACTTACCAGGATGAGTGGATCAGGAGCTTAGGGATGTTGGATTCCCGAACGTAGTTCCATTGATGGATGTGTTGAAGATGTAGTGGATAATTAGGAAATTATAACCGTCTATGAGAATCAGGTCCATGCCATCACGTCACTGCAGGCAGGGGCGGGATGGGTGGGTGTAATGCTACTGACTCGGTTGATAATATTGATAGTCCGCTGAAGTGGCCTGACGCGATCGCTTCTTTTGGTCGAAGCGTCCCTATCCAAATAACGGAAGTGAGCAACCAGAACACACGTCAGTCACGATTTATGAGAAGCGTCGCTCGTTTATAGGGATCTCATATATTGTGTGTCGTCCCACATACTCGTCTAGTCCCTGAGCCGTCCGAAATATACGCTCCCTCGCGTTGCGTTAGCAGATGTGGTATGGCGACATTCAGGGGCGGATGTAGTGGTGGCAGATGAATTGTTTGCCTTTGCGGCCGCATGACCTGATGGGGCGTTCTGCTGTTGGCTGTCCCACTTTGCTACTTTTCCGTTAACCGTGTGAAAACATAGCGATGCCCCGTTTTTCGGACATCCCTCCACCGTTGTCTGTCTTGACTGAAACACGAGATGGAAATGGGCTGTCGTTCTCCGGACGGACATCCCCCGTGGTTTCGTCTGGCACAGGACTGGAACCTAAAAAAAATGTTTGGCCGCTAAGCTGCACTGCACTGCACTTGGCAATACACTGCACTTGACAATGCACTGAGACACGACTGGCTTCTGCAGGCCACTTGTGTGCGAGCTAAATTTGGCGTGCTCAGAACCAAGTTAGGAGTGTTGGAGCCGGCAGCTCTAACTACTTGTGACTGTCCACTTCTGCTCAGTAGATAGTGCTGCCTAATGCTTAGCGCATCGCGTCATGTCGCGTCATGTCGCTCATGTCGCGTCATGTCGCGTCATGTCGCGTCATGTCGCGTCATGTCGCGTGTCGCGTCATGTCGCGTCTGTCGCGTCATGTCGCGTCATGTCGCGTCTGTCGCGTCATGTCGCGTGTCGCGTCATGTCGCGTGTCGCGTCTGTCGCGTCATGTCGCGTGTCGCGTCATGTCGCGTGTCGCGTCATGTCGCGTGTCGCGTCATGTCGCGTGTCGCGTCATGTCGCGTGTCGCGTCATGTCGCGTCTGTCGCGTCATGTCGCGTGTCGCGTCATGTCGCGTCATGTCGCGTGTCGCGTCATGTCGCGTGTCGCGTCATGTCGCGTCTGTCGCGTCATGTCGCGTCATGTCGCGTGTCGCGTCATGACGCGTATTGCGTCATGTCGCGTCTGTCGCGTCATGTCGCGTCATGTCGCGTCTGTCGCGTCATGTCGCGTATCGCGTCATGTCGCGTCTGTCGCGTCATGTCGCGTCATGTCGCGTGTCGCGTCTGTCGCGTCATGTCGCGTCATGTCGCGTCATGTCGCGTGTCGCGTCATGTCGCGTGTCGCGTCATGACGCGTATCGCGTCATGTCGCGTCTGTCGCGTCATGTCGCGTCATGTCGCGTCTGTCGCGTCATGTCGCGTCTGTCGCGTCATGTCGCGTGTCGCGTCATGTCGCGTCATGTCGCGTCATGTCGCGTCATGTCGCGTGTCGCGTCATGTCGCGTCTGTCGCGTCATGTCGCGTGTCGCGTCATGTCGCGTCTGTCGCGTCATGTCGCGTCATGTCGCGTCATGTCGCGTGTCGCGTCATGTCGCGTGTCGCGTCATGTCGCGTCATGTCGCGTCATGTCGCGTGTCGCGTCATGTCGCGTCATGTCGCGTGTCGCGTCATGTCGCGTCTGTCGCGTCATGTCGCGTCATGTCGCGTCATGTCGCGTGTCGCGTCATGTCGCGTATCGCGTCATGTCGCGTCTGTCGCGTCATGTCGCGTCATGTCGCGTCATGTCGCGTGTCGAGTCATGTCGCGTCATGTCGCGTCATGTCGCGTCATGTCGCGTGTCGCGTCATGTCGCGTATCGCGTCATGTCGCGTCTGTCGCGTCATGTCGCGTCATGTCGCGTCATGTCGCGTGTCGCGTCATGTCGCGTGTCGCGTCATGTCGCGTCATGTCGCGTCATGTCGCGTGTCGCGTCATGTCGCGTCTGTCGCGTCATGTCGCGTGTCGCGTCATGTCGCGTCTGTCGCGTCATGTCGCGTCATGTCGCGTGTCGCGTCATGTCGCGTATCGCGTCATGTCGCGTCTGTCGCGTCATGTCGCGTCTGTCGCGTCATGTCGCGTATCGCGTCATGTCGCGTCTGTCGCGTCATGTCGCGCCATGTCGCGTCATGTCGCGTCATGTCGCGTGTCGCGTCATGTCGCGTCTGTCGCGTCATGTCGCGTGTCGCGTCATGTCGCGTCTGTCGCGTCATGTCGCGTGTCGCGTCATGTCGCGTCTGTCGCGTCATGTCGCATGTCGCGTCTGTCGCGTCATGTCGCGTCTGTCGCGTCATGTCGCGTGTCGCGTCATGTCGCTCATGTCGCGTCATGTCGCGTCTGTCGCTCATGTCGCGTCATGTCGCGTCTGTCGCGTCATGTCGCGTCATGTCGCGTGTCGCGTCATGTCGCGTCATGTCGCGTCATGTCGCGTCTGTCGCTCATGTCGCGTCATGTCGCGTGTCGCGTCTGTCGCGTGTCGCGTCATGTCGCGTCATGTCGCGTCTGTCGCGTCATGTCGCGTGTCGCGTCATGTCGCGTCTGTCGCGTCATGTCGCATGTCGCGTCATGTCGCGTCTGTCGCGTCATGTCGCATGTCGCTCATGTCGCGTCATGTCGCGTCTGTCGCGTCATGTCGCGTATCGCGTCATGTCGCGTCTGTCGCGTCATGTCGCGTCATGTCGCGTCATGTCGCGTCATGTCGCGTGTCGCGTCATGTCGCGTCTGTCGCGTCATGTCGCGTGTCGCGTCATGTCGCGTCTGTCGCGTCATGTCGCGTGTCGCGTCATGTCGCGTCTGTCGCGTCATGTCGCGTGTCGCGTCATGTCGCGTCATGTCGCGTCATGTCGCGTCATGTCGCGTCTGTCGCGTCATGTCGCCCTGTGTGTGCCGTCTCCTCTTCTCCGATGCTGGCCGCCTGTGTGTGCCGTCACATGACACTTCATGTTTCACCTCTTCTCTGACTAGTCAGCTGATTCTGTCGGTGGTGTGTCAGTTCCGGTGGTGATGCCTACGTCGGGTGTGGTGTGAGATACACTGCCTGTGCACATTTGCCCGTTGTTTATCGAAGGCTTCGCTCTGCTCTATGTCTCTAACTGGTGTAGTTCTGGCTCTGTGCGCATGTCTGATGCATTTATCGGAACTTGTACAGGGGCCTTGTTGCCGAACTGTTACCAAGAAAACAGTCGCACGACAAGTAATGGCTACTGCCTCTGGTCTGCATGTTTCTGATTGTTTCCTGCATGCCTGCCTGACCTTTGACCGACGTGAGCTTTCCGACCTGTGACCTGACGGACCTCATCAGACCTGTATTGTCTGGCCCGTCCTGTACATGTCAGACCTTTCACTTGCGCATTTCTGAAGTATTGCCTCCATGTCTGCAAACTGGGACCTGACCTGCGTATCTGACCTATGACCTGCATATATGGCCTTCGACGTTTACGTCTCTAACTGCATTTACAACTTCCGACCTCAATATTTGTCTGATGCTGTTATATATTTGTTCAGTGCCAATACCCTTTATGCTGATCTTTGTCTCGCATGTCTGGTCTTGGTCTGTGCGTTTGATCAGCATGTATCCGCGACTTGCATGTCCGATACTGACTGGTGACCTGCACGTGTTACACTTCTGTCCGACCTGTGGCCTGCACGGGTTACACTTCTGTCCGACATGTGACCCGCACGGGTTACACTTCTGTCTGACCTGTGACATGCATGTGTCCTAGGTCGTCTCTCTGACCTAAGATCCTGCATGCCCGGCCTTTGCTGCTCTCGACTGTGTGGCAGTCCGTGCCATTTGTGGTGTGCGTGTGCTGGGCGCGGTATGACCGTACCCTCGGGGCCGCCGGACCGCCGGCGGTGGCACGCGGTGTGTGCGCGCGCGCCCGCTATGCTGACCGGACGTCGACACGACAGCGCTTTCCTCAGGCGACAGGCGGCGGCGCGCCGTCCGACCGCTCGCCGCCGGCCATCCAGTTCGGCCGACACCACATCTGTACCTGGTACTCGGCGCCGTACCCGCAGGAGTACGCCAGGTCAGTACCGCCAGAGTACCGCAAGAAGGTCGGTACCGCCGGAGCACCGCCAGGTTAGTACCGCCAGAACACCCCCGGAGCACCGCCTGGTCAGTGTCGCCACGTCAGTACCGTCAGGTCCGTACCGCCGGAGCACCGCCAGAACACCCCGGAGCACCGCCGGGTCAGTGTCACCACGTCAGTACCGTCAGGTCAGTACCGTCAGGTCAGTACCGCCGGAGCACCGCCAGGTTAGTACCGCCAGAACACCCCGAGCACCGCCGGGTCAGTGTCGCCACGTCAGTACCGTCAGGTCAGTACCGTCAGGTCAGTACCGCCGGAGCACCGCCAGGTTAGTACCGCCAGAACACCCCCGGAGCACCGCCGGGTCAGTGTCGCCACGTCAGTACCGTCAGGTCAGTACCGTCAGGTCAGTACCGCCGGAGCACCGCCAGGTTAGTACCGCCAGAACACCCCCGGAGCACCGCCTGGTCAGTGTCGCCACGTCAGTACCGCCAGGTTAGTACCGCCAGGTCCAGGTCAGTATCGCTCAGGCACCGCCGGGTCAGTACTACCAGAGCACAGTCAGGTCAGTACCGCCGGAGCACCCCTCTCCTGCCTCGCCCAGTATCACCACATGTTGTTACCAGATGCCGTAGTGCGATGGTGATCATCCCACCAATAGTGTCACCACAGTTGCAGCAGCCACCCTGTCTTTGCGTGTGAAGCTTTCAGTTCTGGAGATGGAATCCAATTTTGACCGGTGTACGGTTTTCGGCGTAATGGGGTGTATGCTCTAGCTCGTCTTAGCACGACACCCAGTTGCAATGCATTGTGTATTGTGGATTGACAATTAGGTAAACTTAGATTATGTAAACGGTTGGAACTCCTTATCTGCGGCCATACGATGTGTGCTAGCATACACCAATGTATCCACGTAGTGTGTTGATTCGTATTACATTGTATCGTTTATTGTATTCGGGCTCCGAAACAGCTCGGTTTTTCAGCAATTTGATGGTGGGTGACTGGTGATGTCGCAGGAAATTCGGAGCTGTCTGAAACCACGCATTGCCAGTCGATCGGCACTTAATATGAACTGACCCCAAATAAGTGCCGTGCTATAATCCCGAATTGCAATTGTTCACACTGAGGGATCTGGTAACTTCCAGACCGTATTCGAGATATGCCGAGTATGCCAATCAACGTAAAAGATCAGCGTCACATGGGCGCTAGGTGGTCGTCGTGGCCGGTGCGCCCTAAAGCTCAACCAACCAAGAGATTAGTTACCAGATGACGTTTCAATCAAATGCTCAATAGAAGAAGGGCGTCGGTAGCTGGGTGGTTAAGCTGAGCGTCTGGCACGCCACAGGTACGGGGTTCGATTCCCCGCGTTGCTGGCACTCACTGCCAGGCTGAGAGGCGGGCGACGCCTTATGGCCTCGGCTGCTGAGTGCGTCGTAAAGCCACAATCGCCAGTCTCAATAGAAGAATCACCAGGCGTAGGCCGAAGCGCATGACGCCACCCCGCTGACGTGAGGTGACGTAACGTTACGTGACGTGACATGACGTTGGGCACTCGTCGGCAGGCTGCCGAAGCTGTACCTGTGCGAGTTCTGCCTCAAGTACATGAAGTCGGCCGGGTGTCGGCGGCGGCACGCCGGCAAGTGTGCGTGGCGACATCCTCCCGGCACGGAGATCTACCGCTGTCGGAACCTGTCGGTAGGTCGAGCCTCTCTGCTCCCTTCCATCTGATGCCCACTGATCTAGACGGAGATATGCCGCTGTGGAGGCTTCTCGGTGCGTCTGTCACCTGCACCTACATTTCCTGTTGGGACGGGGTTGCGTCGCTGTGAGAACCCTCCGGCAACTGTGCAGATCTACATATTCGCAGGTTAGCCCTTCCGAGTCTCCTCCATCTGTTGCCATTTGAGACGTTGATCGCTGTTGATGAAGCCTTTCGACACGTCTTCAAACTCCACTTGCCTTTCCAATGCGGACAGGGATGCGACGGTATGAGAACCTCTCGGCAACTGTCTATCCACTGTCGTCTGGTCTATGTGTTCACCCCCAGACTCCAGATGTATTAGCATCGATTGTCTTTCTATTGCCGTTTCCATACAATTGCTGCTGGCAATTTCAGTGATTGCTGGATTCACCGAGTGGGCCTCTGACGGACTTCTACAGATGAGTTACACTTCCAAGTTCCACTAATACTCTGCCTTCGTTTTTTTTTGGTAGCGTGCCTCAGTTCTCACTGGTGTCGCCCGGTTCTATCGCTGCGATGGTGTCACCTATGCTTGGCTCAAGTCTTGCCGGTGATGTGTCCCAATTTGTCTGTGATTGTGGCCTAGGGGTGATGTGTCCCAATTTGTCTGTGGTTGTGCCCTTGGGGTGATATGTCCAAATTTGTTTGTGGTTGTGCCCTAGGGGTGCTGTGTTCTAGTGTGTTAGATGTTGTTCTCCAGGAGTGTTGTGCCCCAGTGTGTTTGATGTTGTGCTGCAGGAGTGTTGTGTCCCAGTTTGTTCGACGTTGTGTCCCAGTATGTTTGATGTTGTGTCCAAGTTTGTTCGATGTTGTGCCACAGGGATGTTGTGTCCCAGTGTGTTTGATGTTGTTCCTCAGGAGTGTTGTGTTCCAGTTTGTTTGATATTATACTGCAGTGGTGTGTCCCAGTGTGTTCGATGTTATGCTATATATATGCCCCAGGAGTGTTGTGTTCCAGTTTGTTTGATGTTATGCTGCAATGTTGTGTTTCAGTGTGTTCTATGTTATGCCCCAGGGGTGTTGCGTCCTAGTATGCTCGATGTTATTCCCCAGGAGTGTTGTGCCCCAGTTTGTTCAATGTTGTGCCCCAGGGGTGTTATGTCCCAGTGCGTTCGTTGTTGTGCTCCCGGGGTGTTGTGTCCCAGTGTGTTTGATGTTGTGCCCCAGTGTGCTCGATGTTGTGCCACATGGGTGTTGTGTCCCGGCGTGTTCGATGTTATGCCCCAGGGATGTTGTGTCCCGGTGTGCTCGATATTATGCCCCAGGAGTGTTGTGTCCCGGTGTGTTCGATGTTATGCCCCAGGGGTGTTGTGTCCCAGTTTGTTGGATGTTGTGCCCCATGGGTGTTGTGTCCCAGCGTGCTCGATGTTATGATGTCGCGCCCCGCAGGTGTTGGATGTTGTGCCCCATGGGTGTTGTGTCCCGGTGTGTTCGAAATTATGCCCCAGGGGTGTTGTGTCGCAGTGTGCTCGATGTTATGCCCCATGGGTGTTGTGTCCCAGCGTGCTCGATGTTATGATGTCGGGCCCCCAGGTGTTCGATGTTGTGCTCCCGGGGTGTTGTGTCCCAGCGTGTTCGATGTTATGGTGTCGCGCCCCGCAGGTGTTCGATGTTATGATGTCGCGCCCCGCAGGTGTTCGAGGTGGACGGCAACGTGAACCGGATCTACTGTCAGAACCTGTGCCTGCTGGCCAAGCTGTTCCTCGACCACAAGACGCTCTACTACGACGTCGAGCCGTTTCTGTTCTACGTGCTCACCAACAACGATACAAAGGTAGCCCAGCTGGCCGTGTGGCGCCGACAGCGGCGGCGGCGACGGGCGACGTTTGTCTGGGGACACTGAGGCTGTGGGTTCGTGCCGCGCCACACGTACCACTTTTGTCTGCACGAGCCTGGTGCCGACCGAGCTGGCGTTGAAATGGCATGACTCGATGAGCCTGATGGGGGGGGGGGTGCTGTGAACCCTGCACAGGTGAAGTTGGCGGCTAATGGTTGATGTGTGTGTGAGGGTTCTGTGCCTGGGTAGTCTGTGGTCCGTGTTGTTCTGGTATCAGCTGCTGTGTGCGATCGACTGATGTCTGTTGCGTTGGTGAGTGCTCTGTACAGCTGTGGTCGCTGATGTGTGTTGCGTTTGTGTGTGCTCTGTACAGCTGTGGTCGCTGATGTGTGTTGCGTTTGTGTGTGCTCTGTGCGGCTGTGGTCGCTGATGTATGTTGCGTTGGTGCGTGCTCTGTACAGCTGTGGTCGCTGATGTGTGTTGCGTTTGTGTGTGCTCTGTGCGGCTGCGGTCGCTGATGTGCGTTGCGTTGGTCAACTGATGTGTGATGCGTTGCGTTGGTCGACTGGTGTGTGTTGCGCTGGTGTGTGCTCTGTACGGCTGTACTGTGCTCTGTACGGCTGTGCTGTGCTCTGTACGGCTGTGCTGTGCGCTGTACGGCTGTGCTCGACCGACAGGGCTGCCATCTGGTGGGCTATTTCTCCAAGGAGAAGCACTGCGCCCAGAAGTACAACGTGTCGTGTATCATGACGATGCCGCACTGCCAGCGCCAAGGCTTCGGACGCTTCCTCATCGACTTTAGTGAGTTCACGCCGGCCCGGCAGCGGATGGACTGATCTGCTTCAGTCAACTGTCGTGAATGCCGTCAGTCTTCAGTATATTAATATACTGTGTACTGTAAATTGATATTATATTTCAATTTACAGTAAATCGTCACGGTCAGTATATCAAAATTCAGAAGTTTTGGTTGAAAGCAATGCCTGAGGTAAACATACCAGGTGAAGCACTCTATTTGTCTATTTTACCATGACATATCCATGGCAGCTAGCATTGTCCCCTTCCGTTTCAAGTCGGTATGGTGTGTTTGTGCATCCCACTGAACTATAGCTGATATATATATATATATATATATATATATATATATATATATATATATATATATATATATATATATATATATATATATATATATATATATATATATATATGTATATATATATATATATATATATATATATATATATATATATATATATATATATATATATATATATGTATATATATATAAATATATATATATATATAAGCCGAAAATGTGTTGGTACACACTGCTGCGTAGTCGGCCGCCGATCTACGGGTCACCGCGTCGTTCGCTGCCTGGCTGCACGGGTCACACGAGAGCTGACCGCTGACCCGCCGCAGGCTACCTGTTGTCGCGAGCTGACCGCTGACCCGCCGCAGGCTACCTGTTGTCGCGAGCTGACCGCCGACCCGCCGCAGGCTACCTGTTGTCGCGCACCGAGGGCCAGCCGGGCACGCCCGAGAAGCCGCTCTCCGAGCTGGGGCGCGTGTCGTACCACGCCTACTGGCGCTCGGTGGTGCTGGAGTTCCTGCACGGCCAGCGCGAGCGCACCGGCCGCCGGCCGCTGGTGCGTCAGCTGATGGACACCACCGGCATGCACCCGCAGGACGTGCTGACCGCGCTGCACCTGCTCAACATGGTGCGGTCGGCTCCCGACGGCAGGTGAGTGTCCAGCCGGCCACCCGGCCCCTGCACCCGCCCCTGCACCCGCCCCGCCCCCGCCCCCGCCCCGCTCCCTGTCTCCTCCCCTGACTCCGCCCCTGCACCCGCCCCTGCACCCGCCCCTGCACCCGCAGGACGTGCTCACCGCCCTGCATATGCTGAACATGGTGCCGTCGCGATCATATTTCGAATTGTATTTCCTTTTTTTAAAGCACTCGTGGAAAAATCGCCATATTTTCTCTGAGACCATCTCTCTTTAGTAGTTGCTTGATTCATCTTATGAAATAATATTATATATCTTAAATGGTTAGTAATCATAAATCATTGTATTCGTCAATAATTGTGACGTCTTTATCACTTCATCACCTAAGTCTATCCGGTGTCGTCATCTGAAAAGTGTCTTCGAAGCATTTCTTTTCAGTCTTCATCTGATAGAAACCTCTGTGTTTATCTGGCGCCCAAGTGAGAGGCGATTGTGAGAGTGCAGGAGCTGACGGTCGGCTGTGTACTGAGGTCGGTGGTGGACAGACACGCCCACAGTGCGGGAGCTGACGGTCGGCTGTGTACTGAGGTCGGTGGTGGACAGACACGCTCACAGTGCGGGAACTGACGGTCTGGTGTTGGTATGTCCGTCAGCTGTGTGCTGAGCATGGACTGGTCGGTGGTGGACGAGCACTGGCGCCGGGTCACCGCCAGCGCCACCCGCCTGCCTCTGGACGCTGAGTGTCTGCGGTGGACGCCTCTGCTGTCGGCGCCCAGCCACCGCCTGCACATGGTCAGTGGCCATAAAGCCCTAATACAAAACATGGTCTAACATGGTCAGTGTCCTCCAGCGGTCCGCTCTCCAGTGTCCGAGCGGTCCGCTCTCCAGTGTCCGAGCGGTCCGCTCTCCAGTGGCCGAGCGCTCCGCTCTCCAGTGTCCGAGCGGTCCGCTCCCCAGTGTCCGGGCGGTCAGCTCTCCAGTGTCCGAGCGGTCCGCTCTCCAGTGTCCGAGCGGTCAGCTCTCCAGTGTCCTCCAGCGGTCCGCTCTCCAGTGTCCGAGCGGTCCGCTCTCCAGTGTCCGGGCGGTCCGCTCTCCAGTGTCCGGGCGGTCCGCTCTCCAGTGTCCGATCTGTCAGCTCTCCAGTGTCCGGGCGGTCCGCTCTCCAGTGGCCGAGCGGTCCGCTCTCCAGTGGCCGAGCGGTCCGCTCTCCAGTGTCCGGGCGGTCCGCTCTCCAGTGTCCGGGCGGTCCGCTCTCCAGTGGCCGAGCGGTCCGCTCTCCAGTGTCCGGGCGGTCCGCTCTCCAGTGTCCGGGCGGTCCGCTCTCCAGTGTCCGAGCGGTCAGCTCTCCAGTGTCCTCCAGCGGTCCGCTCTCCAGTGTCCGGGCGGTCCGCTCTCCAGTGTCCGGGCGGTCCGCTCTCGTGTCCGGGCGGTCCGCTCTCCAGTGTCCGAGCGGTCAGCTCTCCAGTGTCCTCCAGCGGTCCGCTCTCCAGTGTCCGAGCGGTCCGCTCTCCAGTGTCCGGGCGGTCCGCTCTCCAGTGTCCGGGCGGTCCGCTCTCCAGTGTCCGAGCGGTCCGCTCTCCAGTGTCCGGGCGGTCCGCTCTCCAGTGTCCGGGCGGTCCGCTCTCCAGTGTCCGGGCGGTCCGCTCTCCAGTGGCCGAGCGGTCCGCTCTCCAGTGTCCGGGCGGTCCGCTCTCCAGTGTCCGGGCGGTCCGCTGTCCAGTGGCCGAGCCACCCGCCGGCGGACTGTAGACCAGGACAGGTGCTGGTCCGGGCGCGTCCCTATCTCAAGTGGTGTGTCTACTGAATCTGGAGCATGTCTGTGAGGGTGGATGGTGCGTTTGGACCTCCGAAACAGATGTCAGCTTCTCGTAGTAGAATCTTCTTTGCCGATAATGCGTGTGCCAGGCTGCACCCGGCCCATAAATCTACGGGGTAGTTGGACCTTCCAAACGGGGCGCCGTTCTCCGATCGGGGAAGGTGGGATGAGGTACCTGTCCCCAATGCTCCCCTGTTGATGCGCCAATTTCCGTGACTGTGTTAGGTCTGCGCTGTGTACCGGCTGTTATGCTATGTCTGCACAGTGTGCCCGCTGTTACGCTATGTCTGCGCTGTGTGCCGGCTGTTATGCTGTGCCTGCGCTGTGTGTCGGCTGTTATGCTATGTCTGCGCTGTGTGCCGGCTGTTATGCTATGTCTGCGCTGTGTGCCGGCTGTTGTGCTATGTCTGCGCTGTGTGCCGGCTGTTATGCTATGTCTGCGCTGTGTGCCGGCTGTTGTGCTATGTCTGCGCTGTGTGCCGGCTGTTATGCTATGTCTGCGCTGTGTGCCGACTGTTGTGCTATGTCTGCGCTGTGTGCTGGTTGTTGTGCTATGTCCGCGCTATGTGCTATGTCTAAGCTGTGTGCCGGCTGTTGTGCTATGTCTGCGCTGTGTGCCAGCTGTTGTGCGATGTCTGCGCTGTGTGCCGGCTGTTGTGCTATGTCTGCGCTGTGTGCCGGCTGTTGTGCTATGTCTGCGCTGTGTGCCGGCTGTTATGCTATGTCTGCGCTGTGTGCCGGCTGTTGTGCTATGTCTGCGCTGTGTGCTGGCTGTTGTGCTATGTCCGCGCTGTGTGCCGGCTGTTGTGCTATGTCCGCGCTGTGTGCCGGCTGTTGTGCTATGTCCGCGCTGTGTGCCGGCTGTTGTGCTATGTCCGCGCTGTGTGCCGTGGTGATGTATGCTGGTCGAACATGTTGGGCCTGAGTGTCCGGTAGCACAGGCTTTATTGTCAGACGGACTTGTTTTGAGGGTGCCCCCAGCGGCACGGAAGCATGACGTCATACGGCCGCTTTTGAAACTCCAAGTATATTGGTGTTGGACGCAACGAACGTCCTTCGTCCATTGCCGGCGAAGATGTGGATGATTTGTTTTCAATCAGGTTTATTCCTGGCTCTTGTTTGTTTGTTTATTGAGTGGTTCTCGACGCACTTTTTGCACGATCATGGCCACTGGCGCCGCCCACACGGTTTCGTCGGTGGGCAGCGGGATTGGGAAATGTCCCGAGTGGTGCGAGTGTTAAGCGAGGGACTTTTGATACCCAGAGCTCAATATTTTAGCCACTCGGCCATCCTCGCCCCTTATTCCTGGCTCTGAATACCCCATGCTAGCCAGATGAATTCCATCTCTGGGGTAAGTGTTGCTTTTTGAAAGTATTCTTTCGTTCGTCAGTAATGCACTTTTAATTATAATTGAGCATCAACTGGCGACCATGCATCGTCACTCTTCCTTGATGGTTTTAGGGAAAGGGGTTTGTATGTGGCAAGCCCTCTTCGGTGGGTGGTGCTGAGGAAAATATTACTGGAAAATGTCGGAATTAAGTTGGATTTAAATTATGTCCCGCGTGTCAGTGTTAAGTTCTTGCTATGTGGGTAGGGCGATATTCTGCATGTTTTGTGAGATTGGAGTGTTGTGTTGAGTCTGCCTGCACTGTGCGCCGGTGTTGTGCTAAATGTACGTTGCTATGTGGATAGGGTGATGTTCGGCATTTTCTGTATGTCCGGAGTGTTGTGTTGAGTCTGCCTGCACTGTGTGCCGGTGTTGTGCTAAGTGTGCACTGTGTGCTAAGCTAAGTGTGCTAAGTGTATATTGTGCTCCGACAGGACGGCGACACATCCGAGAGCGACTCCCGCAAGTCGTGCAGTCCGCTGAAGCTGCGGTCGGTGGCGCGCGCTCCGTCTCCTGTGTACATGCAGCGCCACTCGCCGTCACTGTCACCGTCACCGTCACCGTCACCATCACCGTCACCGCCGCCTCCGCCTTCTCCGCCGGCAGTCGTGCCCGCCTCGGCGGAGCGACGCGGCGGCAAGAAGAAGGAGGCGGCTCGGAAGCCATCGCCGCCGCCGCGGCCGGCAGAACTGGCGGGCAGCCCGGAGCGCGTCGGCGCGGTACGAACGGCGCCGGCGGCGTCGCCGGTCGCGCGGCCGCTGCACAAGCCGCGCCAGGCCAAGCTGCAGGAGCTGGGCGCATTCCGGCTCACCAAGGTCTCGGACAAGCACGCTCACCGGCAGTCGGAAGGCGCCGGCACCACCGGGCAGGCGGACGCCGACGCGGAGGACCGTGACGAGCGGCAGGGATGGAAACAGGCCAACAGACACTCGGAGAAGCACGCGGAAAAACACGCGGATAAATACGCCGACGACTATGCGGATAAACGCGCAGACACGCATGTGGAGAAACGCGCGGAGAAGCATGCGGAGAAACACGTGGGCAAGCGCGTGGAGCAGCTGGCGGACAAACACGCTGACAGGCAGCCGATTAAGAAAGCCGACAAACAGCCGGACAAGCGCTCGCAAAAACCCGACAAGCAAAAAGACAAGCAAACTCCGAAACGGACCGACCGACAGAGTGACTGTCGGAGCGTCAAGCAGGCTGACGAATCCGCTGATAAGCATACGGACAAACGGTCAGATCAGGGAAAGTCGAAGCGAAGTGAACATTTTGTGGAGAAACCTGCCAAAAAAGTAGACAACAAACATCCGGAGAAGTTAGTCGACAAGCATCCGGAGAAGTTGACGGAGAAACATCCAGAAAAATTGGTGGAGAAACATCCGGAGAAGTTGGACAAATATGCGCAGAAGTCTGTGAACAAACAACCCGAGAGGGAGATGGACAAGCGCCCGGAAAAGAAAGTCGACAACCAAGCAGACAAGCAGCCAAGCAAAATATCGGAAAACTATTTCGAGAAGCCAGGCACCAAGGCGGCCGACAAGCATGCCGATAAGTCGACAGAAAAGCTTGTCAACGGTAAGACGAAGCGTCCTCGTGATTTGGAAGCAAGACATCCGTGCGAAGTGGAGACCAGGCAGTCTCGAGACGCGGAAGCGAGGCAGTCTCGAGACGCGGAAGCGAAGAAGTCGCGAGACGCGGAAGCGAGGCAGTCGCGCGAATCTGAACGGAAGTTGTCCCGCGAAGCCGATGTCTGGCACCCGCGCGAAAACGAGCGCAAACGGTCGCGCGATGCGGACACCAGGGCGGCCGCGTCGCGTCTCAAGTCGAAGCGCGAGCCGGAGCCGGAGCCGGAGCCGGAGCCGGCGGCCAGGGGCCGGCCGAGGCGCGACTCGCACCGGCCCGATCCGTCGCCGGCCTCCGACGCCGGCTCGGAGCGCGAGCCGGCGCGCGGCCGCGGTCGGGGGCGTGGCCGGGGGCGGGGGCGGGGCCGTGGACGCGGCGGCCGCTCGGCCGACCCTCCGGCCGGGCCTCACATCAGGGCGGACAGAAAGGCGGAGAGCAGAGCGGCCAGTAGGGCCCACGGAAAGGCGGAGGGTAAGGCGGACCAGAAAGCGGACGTCAGTGCGTCCAGCAAGGTAGACGGACAGGGCAGGGACGAAAAGACGGCTGACAGCAAAGCGAGTAGCAAAGCGAGTTGTAAGTTGGATGCCAAAGCAGATGCCAAAGCAGGTAGCAAAGCAGGTAGCAAAGCAGACAGCAAAACAGACAGCAAAACAGACATCAAGGCGGACAGCAAAGCCGAATGCAAGGCGGACGTCAAAACAGACAGAAAATCTTGCAAAAAAGCAGACAGCAAAGCAGACAATAAAGCGGATACCAGAGCGCATGACAAGGCGAAAGCAAACACGGACAGCAAATCGGAAGCAAAAATGGACGACAAAGTGGATAGCACAGTGGATAGCAAAGCGGACAGCAAAGCGGACAGCAAAGCGGACAGCAAAGCGGACAGCGAGGAAAACGGAGGGGCAGCGGGAGGGCGCGCACGTGCCGTCAGCCGCAACCGACGCGCCGGCGCCAAAAGGTGAGTACCGCGAGCGTCCGGTAGCAGCCGGTTGTCGCTCCGATGTCCCGGCTGGAGATGATAGGTCTGTGACGGTGCGTCGTATATGGGCTCTAAATGACCTTGTAGTCGGCGCGCTCTTAAGCCCAAATAATCAATCAAAAAGCAGTGCGTCGTATATAGCGAGAAGATGGCGCGACTGTTTGTTTCAGGTCTGGCAATGGGGAGGGAGTGAGATGTGACCGACACTAGGATATGAAGGAAAGGTGACATGTCTGTGTGTGATGGGAATGTGTGTTGGAGCGTCCGTGTAAGCCGTGTAAGGTAGGGCGCCAACGTGGCTGGAAGTTGAGCTATGCCGCACGTCAGATGCTGAATGATGTGGCGCAAGTGGTGTGGTGGTCTGCGTATGTCCAGACCGTAGTCAATTTGTATGGATCGGGAAGTGGAAATATGGCGGGAGGGCAACGGCTCATGCTTTGGCGGAAGCTGTGGTGGGCAGTTCGCGGGTGGCGGGAGATCGATATGCAGTGGGAAGATCCCGTGTCCACATACGCTGAAGCATTTGCGAACACACGTTATCGTATCATGTCAGCACGCGTCTGTCAATATATCGCCATATGTGGAGGTAGGTTCGCACGCTTCCATGAGGCGGACGTCTATATTTCGCGCGAAGGTAGCACTTGTGAGCGTTTGGCGGCAGTATTTATGTGGTGGGAGAGCGGCCGGTCGCCATCGGGCGGTGGTCGCCCACGTGGCGGGAAGTTGAGCTGTGCGGCACGTCAGAGGCGGGCTGATGCGGCGCCAGTGACACGTCTGTCCGCCGCTACAGGCCGGCCACGTCGCCTTCCGCCGTCCCGCTGCGGTCCCAGCGGCGGCGACACGCCTCCCCGCAGCCGCAGCCGCAGCCCAAGCAGCAGGCCAAGCAGCAGCACAAGCCGCAGCAGGAGCCGAAGTCGGTGAAGGCGGAGTCGTCTGAGCGGAGGCCGTCGACAGCCGCCGCCGCCGCCGCCGCCGCAGGGCAGCGGGTATGATTTTTGACTGGATTGAATTCTAGATCAGGGTAGATTTTTCTGACGTCAACAACAGCGCTGAAAATTGTGAATTGCGATTTCTGGAGTTGAAGCATGGACCCATAATCAATGTAGTTGATGTATTCCTAGGCTGACTTTAGCAATATGCTGAAGTTGGTGGAAGCAATTGAAATATAAGAAATGGACATTTTTTCCAGGCCATGAGCATTGTCAAACGAAGCTATGGAGCGCAAGAAGTGTGAATATTTATTGCGTGCACTTGGTTTTTGGTGAATTTCCATCATCTGCGGAAACATACGGGTGCTGGACTATTTACAGCAGCTAAAAGACCGCATTTTCACTTGGTGCGCTTGATTTTCGAAAGCAGAGATCTGAGCTGTAAAGAAAACACCAGGTTTTCCTACCCAATGCAATACAACCAAAGCAGTTCGTGATTCACGCGCGTGATGTGAATAAAATATCGTCACCACTTACCATACATACCCTTCGACGCGGACAACACCGTGACGCACAATTCCCTGGCGTTGACGTTCTCCCCTGTGCTGGCCCCTTTCCTAACCTGTGGTCGTGGCGACGACACCGGTCCCGACGCGGGGTTGATGGCGAGGAAACGACGTGACGCACAGTTCCCTGCCGTTGACGTTGGCTCCTGTTCGGACAGGACTGTGATATGGCCGAGCCGGCACCGGCTGCCGAGGCGACCGTCAAGAAGAAGAAGGGCTGGCCCAAGGGTGTGCCGCGCGGCTCCGGCGCTCGCAAGTGGACCAAGGGCAAACGCGGCAGACCAGTCGTCACCGTGAGTACCGTCCGTCCGAGTACCGTACAGAGTACCGTAAACGGAACGGTACCGAGTACCGTACCGTCCCAACTCGTCAGCCAGAGCAGAATATGTCTGCTGTGAGCGGAGTGGTCTGTTCTGAGCGTAGTATGTCTGCTGTAAGCGGAGTGGTCTGCTATGAGCGGAGTGGCCTGCTCTGAGCTTAGTATGTCTGCTATGAGCGGAGTGGTCTTCTCTGAACGTAGTATGGTATGAGCGGAGTGGTTGCTCTGAGCATAGTATGTCTGCTATGAGCGGAGTGGTCTGCTCTGAGCGTAGTATGTCTGCCATGAGCGGAACATGTCCTCAATGAGCGGAACATGCCTGCTATTCCTCTGTTCCGTCTCAACTCGTGTCACCCGCCCGATGTTCATTGCTCATTTTCTCCCGACCTGGACTCCGTGGATAATAACAAGCTCCCGTAACAAACTCCTGCCTCCTGTACAAACTCCTGTACAAACTCCTGTACACACTCCTGTAACAAACAGTGCTCCTGCCTTTCCGCTTATCCTGCGTACCAACCTGCAGGCGGTGGCAGCACAAGTGTCCATCGGACACAGAAACATAACAGTATGCTAAATATACCTCCCCCTGGCGGACCTCTACCATTAGCAGAGCTCGGACGACTTTTAGCCCAGCTCCCTCCTCCCGTTTTACTTCTAGGAGATTTTAACGCCCATCACACAACCTGGGGATGCGCCGATAGTAATTCACGCGGACGACAACTTGACACATTCTTTCTGCAAGAATCGCAATGCATTTTAAATACGGGTGTGCACACTCACATAGCATTCCCAATGGGGAAGCACTTCCGCGCTGGACATTAGCGTGGTCAGCCCGCAGCTGGTGCAATCTTTCGATTGGTCTGTTGAATCCGATCCTAGAGGCAGCGACCATTTTCCAGTCTGGCTTCATTGTGTCGACGGAGCCATCCTGGGCTCAAGGCCACAAGGCTGGAATTTTAGAAAGGCTGACTGGCCGGACTTTGTAGCTATGCTTGATGACATTTTTAATGCAACATCTATAGAGGACTTTACCTCCATAGTCTTAGATTGTTCTGTGGGAAGAAATTCTTTCTAGGCTGAGGATAGGCTAGTACGTAGTTAGAACATGACGTATTATATCTATTTGCATCTATCTACTGTCTATCTATCCGCTTCTTAAGCCGATCGGGCAGAAGTGGATTAAGTTCCTGCATGACCAATGCAGTCGATGCGAAGTTGGCTGAATATGTTTGTAAGAAGCGAAATGGACAGTGTGAAACGTTATTTTTCATTCGTTGTCTGTGACAAACTGCTCATTTGGAGCATCATTCCAGTAGATAGCATGGCAGATACGAGTAGCGCGGTAGGATGCTATTTGTGGCTCTCGTGCATTTGCTGCTGCTGTTAAGGGGGGCTGTTCCAAATACATGGTCGAATTGGAGCCGAGCACATGTTATTATAGAGGAAATCACTGTCTGTCAAGAATGGGCGCCAAATAACCCTGTAGTCGGCGCGCCCTAAACCCAAATAATCAATCAATCAATCAAACTGTCTATCAAGCCACATGCTGATTTTTTACCGGCTCCACCTCACCTCATTAGCCCACAATTGGCTTACCCAGTTCCTACAGACTGCACAGATTTATCGGGCTATCGCAGTCACCCCGGGCGGCACCGATCTGTATATGGCGACACCCCTCGGACCCCCCTCTCCCCTTGGATGGCACCGATTTTTTTTTGGGCTACAACAGTTCGCTTTCTCAGCACCGGCATCCTTAAATAAAGCAAGCGTTAGCCAATCAGTTTCCCAGTTTTAGCTTGTCAGAACAAGAACAATTTGTGAACATCCCGCAGCAGTTATTTCTATTTTGGTGCCGAAGCATCGTGTTTTCTGGTACTGATGCCAGTTGGACCGACGATAAGTGATATTTCGCTGGTGGAGTACCCAAATACGTTTTCTATTGCGTCATGAATTCTTCCAACATCCTCTTTGGTGGGAATGTTGAGATAACAATGGAACATACCCTTCCAGGAAATGGTGGGATTGTGAGGCAGTGCCTTTGACACGCACACTGGTGGGGTTCTGATGGCCACGCGCCCTGATGCTGGCGCAGACATACCCTCCGATATCTCGAGAGATGGGTGGCCTGCCGCCTTGATGCCGGCGCAGACATGCCCTCACATATGTCGAGACACGTCTGGTTGGCCGCCCTGATTCATCCCTTTTTTCTGACAAAATACCAGATGACCTGATTGTCCGTATAGTTTTGGGGTCCGAAGTCGAGTGCGTTTCATTGCCCTCAGCGGCATGACCTGACCTGACCGACGTGTGTGGTTGCCGTCAGAAGCAGCCGAAGAAGCGGAAAGCAGCGGCTAAGCCGACCAAGAAGCCCGGGAAAACTAAGACCGTGCAGCCGTCTCCCGCCTTGTCCTCTGTTGGGCGTGGGAGAACGGCGGCGGCCGAGGAGCCCACCCCAGGCAGCCAGGTCAGTAGGAGCCCACCCAGACATCCATGTCAGTAGGAGCCCACCCAGGTCAGTAGGAGCCCACCCCAGGCAGCCAGGTCAGTAGGAGCCCACCCCAGGCAGCCAGGTCAGTAGGAGCCCACCCAGACATCCATGTCAATAGGAGCACACCCAGGTCAGTAGGAGCCCATCCCAGACAGCCAGGTCAGTAGGAGCCCACCCCAGGCAGCCAGGTCAGTAGGAGCCCATCCCAGGCAGCCAGGTCAGTAGGAGCCCACCCAGACATCCATGTCAATAGGAGCCCACCCAGGTCAGTAGGAGCCCACCCCGGGCAGCCAGGTCAGTAGGAGCCCACCCCAGGCAGCCAGGTCAGTAGGAGCCCACCCAGGTCAGTAGGAGCCCACCCAGGTCAGTAGGAGCCCACCCCAGGCAGCCAGGTCAGTAGGAGCCCACCCAGACATCCATGTCAATAGGAGCCCACCCAGGTCAGTAGGAGCCCATCCCAGACAGCCAGGTCAGTAGGAGCCCACCCCAGGCAGCCAGGTCAGTAGGAGCCCACCCAGACATCCATGTCAATAGGAGCACACCCAGGTCAGTAGGAGCCCACCCAGACAGCCAGGTCAGTAGGAGGCCACCCCAGGCAGCCAGGTCAGTAGGAGCCCATCCCAGGCAGCCAGGTCAGTAGGAGTCCACCCAGGTCAGTAGGAGCCCATCCCAGACATCCATGTCAATAGGAGCCCACCCAGGTCAGTAGGAGCCCACCCCGGGCAGCCAGGTCAGTAGGAGCCCACCCCAGGCAGCCAGGTCAGTAGGAGCCCACCCAGACATCCATGTCAATAGGAGCCCACCCAGGTCAGTAGGAGCCCACCCCAGGCAGCCAGGTCAGTAGGAGCCCACCCCAGGCAGCCAGGTCAGTAGGAGCTCACCCAGACATCCATGTCAATAGGAGCCCACCCAGGTCAGTAGGAGCCCACCCAGACATCCATGTCAATAGGAGCCCACCCAGGTCAGTAGGAGCCCATCCCAGACAGCCAGGTCAGTAGGAGCCCACCCCAGGCAGCCAGGTCAGTAGGAGCCCACCCGGACATCCATGTCAATAGGAGCCCACCCAGGTCAGTAGGAGTCCACCCAGACAGCCAGGTCAGTAGGAGGCCACCCCAGTGATAAATTATTCATGAAATAATGTGGAATATACCACCTATTGAACAATGGAGACATCCTTCCCAAAGAAGTATCGACATCGTGCCTCTTGATGTGTGTGTATGAAGTGCCCCATGCCTTGTTTCTTATGGTGGTTTGCGTGTAAGTATCATGCTTATGCTCACCATTGCATATTGTGATACATACACATCTTGTACCTAACGCGATTTCAAGTAAAGGATTACACATGATATGGTCTACTGTTTAATATAATTCGTCGATAGTATGGCATTCTTATCATTCTCATTAACATAGCCCTATATTAGGTGTCTCGGAAGATAAACGAAAAAGATGCACATATAAGCGGGCTATATGCTCAAAATTTAGTTTGAAGGACTTGGCGATATTATAAACGACATAGTTTCGATGGGGACTTTCGACATCTTATTGGACTCGTTTCGACATCTCACACCTAACGAAAAACCAATATTTTAACGCTGGGCCACCCAGACAGCCAGGTCAGTAGGAGCCCACCCCAGACAGCCAAGTCAGTAGGAGCCCACCCCAGACAGCCAGGTCAGTAGGAGTCCACCCAGACAGCCAGGTCAGTAGGAGCCCGCCCCAGGCAGTCAGGTCAGCGGGAGCCCACCCCGGACAGCCAGGTCAGTAGGAGCCCACCACAGGCAGCCAGGTCAGTAGGAGCCCACCACAGGCAGCCAGGCCAGTAGGAGCCCACCCATGTCAGTAGGAGCCCATCCCAGGCAGCCAGGTCAATAGGAGCCCACCCAGGCTGCCAAGTCAGTAGGAGCCCACCCAGGCTGCCAGGTCAGTAGGAGCTCACCCAGGCTGCCAGGTCAGTAGGAACCCACCCAGACAGCCAGATCAATAGGAGCCCGCCCCAGCAAGCCAGGTCAGTAGGAGTTCAGTGGTTAGTGTCAGGTCAATGGTTAGCACGAACCCTCCTCAGCTGACCATGTTGGTGGAGGATCCTCGGGACCAGTAGGGATCTTCTCGACAGCCAATCGGGTCAGTATGGATCCTCACCGGCCAGTACAGACGGGTGGGAAGGCCGCACAACCATCGCAGTCCGTACAGTGTTTGGTGGTACGTGTTGGAGCGCCGTGTGTGAATCGTCGGTAATCGTGTCGCTCTCCGCCTCCAGGAGAAGGCAACGCCAGCAGATCGACGCGCCGCCCGCGCCGCCGCTCGCCACGAGCCATCACCACCGCCTCCACCACCTTCGCAGCCATCGCCGCCGTCGCCGCCGTCGTCGCCGCCACCGCCACCGCCACCGCCTCCCCCTCCCCCCATCGTCTTCGCCGCCACCGCCACCAGCGCCGGTGCCTACGTCCGGCTCTCCGCTAGAGCCAGAGGTGCTTCGCGACGCAGCACCGCCACCACCGCCACCGTCGCCACCGTCGACGCCACCGCCACCTCCACCGCCACCGTCGACGCCACCGTCGACGCCACCGCCACCGCCACCGCCACCGCGGCCATCCGCCGCGGCGGCGACGGACGCCGACGACGAGTGCAACGTGAGCAACAGCAGCGAGGAGAGCAATACCAGCGTGGCGGCGAACGGGTCGGGCGGCACGCCCGAGTCCGAGCAGTCGCCGCAGGAGTCGAGGGCTGACGAGTCGGCGGTGAAGTCCGCTGCCATGGCCGACTCGGGAGTCCAGGAGTCGCGGGCGAAGTCGGGGGGTGGCGAGTCGGTGGCGACTTCGCGAGGGGACGTTGAAGAGGTCAGGCCAGGAGAGGAAGTAGAGCCGTCGGTGGAGACGGTGGTGGGAGGAGAGGTGGTAAGTGCAGGGACGGATAACAAGTGCATGGCCAAGACTATGGTTATGGAGTCTAAGGTTAAAACAGGGAAGATTGAGAAGTCACCACCAAAGTTTGTGACTGAGGCGCTGCTGAAGTCCGTAAGTGAGGAGCCGCCGAAGTTTGTGCCTGAGGAGCCGCAGTTGAAGTCTGAAGACGACGATTCGGTGAAGAAGCCATCAGTGGAAGCGGTGTCTGTCGTGATGCCACCAGAAGCGCAGCTAAGTTGCAAATCAGGAGTGGAGGAGCAGGCGGTGGTCACGTCCACGGAGAGCGAAAAATCGCCCGTTCACCTAGCGCCCGGCGAATCTCCAATCAAGACGGCAGCAGACGAACCGCTGCTGAAGAGTCCCGCCACCGTAGCCCAGTCGCCGGTCGAATCCTCGGTCAAAGAGGAGTCTCCATGCAGACGTGACGCGGCCGACGAGACGTGGGCGGTGGCGGAGCCGGCCGTCACCAGCGTGGCGAGCGCGGCTCCGACGGTCGACCCTGGCGCCGACGAGGCGGCGGCGCTGGCCGACCAGCTCTGCAACGGCGACGTGGCCGACCGGTGTGACGCGATGCCGTGCTCGGCGTCGGCCGCCGGCGAGCGGCCGCTGACGGCCGCCGACGCCTGGGAGGAGCGCCCCCCGCCGGCGGCGGCGGCGCCAGCTCACACGGAGCCGACGCGGCCGTCCTGCGCGCGCCAGCGCGCCGTCTCGCCGCCGGCCGACCGCACCAGTCTGGGCGTGTTCACGCCCGACTCGACCACCAGCTCCGTGCAGTCGCTGCACGGCTGCCAGCAGGCCGAGTTGGACGTGGCCCAGCTGGGCCTGGAGTCGCCGGCGTCCGTGTCGTCGGCGGACGCGTCGTGCGGCAGCGTAGCGCCGACGACACGTGCCGTCACCAGTCCCAGCCACCACGCGCAGCCGCTGCCGCAGCCGCAGCCGCAGATGCACCACGTCCAGCAGCAGCAGCAGCAGCAGCTGCAGCACCATCACCACCAGCAGCCTGTGCCCAGCCCCGGTCCCAAGATGCAGCAGCAGCAGCAGCAGTTGGCATCCAGTCCGGGGCACATCCAGCATGTGCCTAGTCCCGGGCATCAGATTCAGCAGCAGCAGCAACACCACCAACACCACCAACACCAACACCCACAACAGCAGCAGCAGCAGCAGCAGCAGTCGATTCCGAGTCCGGGACACCAAATGCAGCAGCAGCAGCAGCAGCAGCAGCAGCCAGTGCCCAGCCCGGGGCACCATCAGCTTCAGCCGGTGCCCAGTCCAGGTCATCATGTACAGCACCAGCCGGTACCCAGTCCTGGCCACCAAATGCAGCACCAGCCGGTGCCGAGTCCCGGTCATCACGTGCAACACCAACCCGTACCCAGTCCCGGTCATCACGTGCAACACCAACCCGCGCCCAGTCCCGGCCATCACGTGCAACACCAACCCGTGCCCAGTCCCGGCCATCACGTGCAACACCAACCCGTGCCCAGTCCCGGCCATCACGTGCAACACCAACCCGTGCCCAGTCCCGGTCACCTTCAGCACCAACCCGTGCTCAGTCCTGGCCATCTCCAGCACCAGCCGGCACCAAGTCCGGGCCACCACGTGCAACACCAGCCGGCGCCCAGTCCGGGCCACCACGTGCAACACCAGCCGGCGCCCAGTCCGGGCCACCACGTGCAACACCAGCCGGCGCCCAGCCCGGGCCACCACGTGCAACACCAGCCGGCGCCCAGCCCGGGCCACCACGTGCAACACCAGCCGGCGCCCAGTCCGGGCCACCACGTGCAACACCAGCCGGCGCCCAGTCCGGGCCACCACGTGCAACACCAGCCGGCACCCAGTCCGGGCCACCACGTGCAACATCAGCCGGCACCCAGTCCGGGCCACCACGCGCTCCACTCGCCGGTGCCCCACGGCGGCCTGCAGGCGTCGCCCGGCTTCCCGGCGGCGCCGTCGCCGCACCAGCACCAGCCGCCGCACCAGCACCAGCCTCAGTCGGCGGTGCAGTCGCCGCTGCAGCGCGCCGTGCAGGCGTCTCCGTCGCCTGGCCAGCCACCGCCGCACCAGCCGCCGCCGGGCCAACCACCGCCGCACCAGCAGCAGCGCGCGCCGCGCCCACAGAACGGCCACCCGGCGGCCGGCGTGCCGGCCGTCACCTCGGCGGCCGTGGCGGCCGCACACGCACAGTACTACCCGCAGTACGGCTACACCCAGCAGCTGTTCACCGCGCAGCAGCACGGCTGGCTCGGCCCCCAGGTGATTGTTTGTTTGTATATTGGGTGGCTCTCGACGCACTTTATGCGCGATCACGGCTAATGGCGCCGCCCACACTGTTTCGCCGGTGGGCCGCGGGATTTGAAAATGTCCCGAGTAGAGCGAGTGTTGAACCCAGGATCTCTGGTAACCAGAGCTCAACACCTAAACCACTCGGCCATCGCCGCCCCTCGGCGCGCAGATGAGGCGGCGGCGCACGCTTGATGTGGTGTCGGTGGTCGGGTTTGCACCGATGTCGTCGGCCGGCCGGTGCTGTTGGAATGCCGCGTTTGACTTGTGTGTGTTCACCGTGCACTTGTGTGTGTTCACTGTGCACTTGTGTGTGTTCACCGTGCACTTGTGTGTGTTCACCGTGCACTTGTGTGTGTTCACCGTGCACTTGTGTGTGTTCACCGTGTACTTGTGTGTGTTCACTGTGCACTTGTGTGTGTTCACTGTGCACTTGTGTGTGTTCACCGTGCACTTGTGTGTGTTCACTGTGCACTTGTGTGTGTTCACTGTGCACTTGTGTGTGTTCACCGTGCACTTGTGTGTGTTCACCGTGCACTTGTGTGTGTTCACTGTGCACTTGTGTGTGTTCACTGTGCACTTGTGTGTGTTTACCGTGCATTTGTGTGTGTTCACCGTGCACTTGTGTGTGTTCACCGTGCACTTGTGTGTGTTCACCGTGCACTTGTGTGTGTTCACCGTGCACTTGTGTGTGTTCACTGTGCACTTGTGTGTGTTCACTGTGCACTTGTGTGTGTTCACCGTGCACTTGTGTGTGTTCACCGTGCACTTGTGTGTGTTGACCGTGCACTTGTGTGTGTTCACCGTGCACTTGTGTGTGTTCACCGTGCACTTCTGTGTGTTCACTGTGCACTTGTGTGTGTTCACCGTGCACTTGTGTGTGTTCCCTGTGCACTTGTGTGTGTTCACTGTGCACTTGTGTGTGTTCACCGTGCACTTGTGTGTGTTCACCGTGCACTTGTGTGTGTTCACCGTGCACTTGTGTGTGTTCACCGTGCACTTGTGTGTGTTCACCGTGCACTTGTGTGTGTTCACTGTGCACTTGTGTGTGTTCACCGTGCACTTGTGTGTGTTCACTGTGCACTTGTGTGTGTTCACCGTGTACTTGTGTGTGTTCACCGTGCACTTGTGTGTGTTGACCGTGCACTTGTGTGTGTTCACCGTGCACTTGTGTGTGTTCACTGTGCACTTGTGTGTGTTCACCGTGCACTTGTGTGTGTTCACCGTGCACTTGTGTGTGTTCACCTTGCACTTGTGTGTGTTCACTGTGCACTTGTGTGTGTTCACCGTGCACTTGTGTGTGTTCACTGTGCACTTGTGTGTGTTCACCGTGCACTTGTGTGTGTTCACCGTGCACTTGTGTGTGTTCACTGTGCACTTGTGTGTGTTCACCGTGCACTTGTGTGTGTTGACCGTGCACTTGTGTGTGTTCACCGTGCACTTGTGTGTGTTCACCGTGCACTTGTGTGTGTTCACTGTGCACTTGTGTGTGTTCACTGTGCACTTGTGTGTGTTCACCGTGCACTTGTGTGTGTTCACCGTGCACTTGTGTGTGTTCACCGTGCACTTGTGTGTGTTCACCGTGCACTTGTGTGTGTTCACCGTGCACTTGTGTGTGTTCACTGTGCACTTGTGTGTGTTCACCGTGCACTTGTGTGTGTTCACCGTGCACTTGTGTGTGTTCACCGTGCACTTGTGTGTGTTCCCTGTACACTTGTGTGTGTTCACTGTGCACTTGTGTGTGTTCCCTGTGCACTTGTGTGTGTTCACTGTGCACTTGTGTGTGTTCACTGTGCACTTGTGTGTGTTCACTGTGCACTTGTGTGTGTTCACCGTGCACTTGTGTGTGTTCACCGTGCACTTGTGTGTGTTCCCTGTGCACTTGTGTGTGTTCCCTGTGCACTTGTGTGTGTTCACCGTGCATTTGTGTGTGTTCCCTGTGCACTTGTGTGTGTTCACCGTACACTTGTGTGTGTTCACCGTGCACTTGTGTGTGTTCACCGTGCACTTGTATGTGTTCACTGTGCACTTGTGTGTGTTCACTGTGCACTTGTGTGTGTTCACCGTGCACTTGTGTGTGTTCACCGTGCACTTGTGTGTGTTCACTGTGCACTTGTGTGTGTTCACCGTGCACTTGTGTGTGTTCACTGTGCACTTGTGTGTGTTCACTGTGCACTTGTGTGTGTTCACCGTGCACTTGTGTGTGTTCACTGTGCACTTGTGTGTGTTCACCGTGCACTTGTGTGTGTTCACCGTGCACTTGTGTGTGTTCACCGTGCACTTGTGTGTGTTCACCGTGCACTTGTGTGTGTTCACCGTGCACTTGTGTGTGTTCACCGTGCACTTGTGTGTGTTCACCGTGCACTTGTGTGTGTTCACTGTGCACTTGTGTGTGTTCACCGTGCACTTGTGTGTGTTCCCTGTGCACTTGTGTGTGTTCACTGTGCACTTGTGTGTGTTCACTGTGCACTTGTGTGTGTTCACCGTGCACTTGTGTGTGTTCACCGTGCACTTGTGTGTGTTCACCGTGCACTTGTGTGTGTTCACCGTGCACTTGTGTGTGTTCCCTGTGCACTTGTGTGTGTTCACTGTGCACTTGTGTGTGTTCACCGTGCACTTGTGTGTGTTCACTGTGCACTTGTGTGTGTTCCCTGTGCACTTGTGTGTGTTCACCGTGCACTTGTGTGTGTTCCCTGTGCACTTGTGTGTGTTCACCGTGCACTTGTGTGTGTTCACCGTGCACTTGTGTGTGTTCCCTGTGCACTTGTGTGTGTTCACCGTGCACTTGTGTGTGTTCACTGTGCACTTGTGTGTGTTCACTGTGCACTTGTGTGTGTTCACTGTGCACTTGTGTGTGTTCACTGTGCACTTGTGTGTGTTCACCGTGCACTTGTGTGTGTTCACCGTGCACTTGTGTGTGTTCACTGTGCACTTGTGTGTGTTCACTGTGCACTTGTGTGTGTTCACTGTGCACTTGTGTGTGTTCACTGTGCACTTGTGTGTGTTCACCGTGCACTTGTGTGTGTTCACCGTGCACTTGTGTGTGTTCACTGTGCACTTGTGTGTGTTCACCGTGCACTTGTGTGTGTTCACCGTGCACTTGTGTGTGTTCACCGTGCACTTGTGTGTGTTCACCGTGCACTTGTGTGTGTTCACCGTGCACTTGTGTGTGTTCACCGTGCACTTGTGTGTGTTCACCGTGCACTTGTGTGTGTTCACCGTGCACTTGTGTGTGTTCACCGTGCACTTGTGTGTTCCCCTGTGCACTTGTGTGTGTTCACTGTGCACTTGTGTGTGTTCACTGTGCACTTGTGTGTGTTCACTGTGCACTTGTGTGTGTTCACTGTGCACTTGTGTGTGTTCCCTGTGCACTTGTGTGTGTTCACCGTGCACTTGTGTGTGTTCCCTGTGCACTTGTGTGTGTTCACCGTGCACTTGTGTGTGTTCACTGTGCACTTGTGTGTGTTCACCGTGCACTTGTGTGTGTTCACCGTGTACTTGTGTGTGTTCCTGTGCACTTGTGTGTGTTCACTGTGCACTTGTGTGTGTTCACTGCGCACTTGTGTGTGTTCACCGTGCACTTGTGTGTGTTCCCTGTGCACTTGTGTGTGTTCCCTGTGCACTTGTGTGTGTTCACCGTGCACTTGTGTGTGTTCACTGTGCACTTGTGTGTGTTCACCGTGCACTTGTGTGTGTTCACCGTGCACTTGTGTGTGTTCACTGTGCACTTGTGTGTGTTCACTGTGCACTTGTGTGTGTTCACCGTGCACTTGTGTGTGTTCCCTGTGCACTTGTGTGTGTTCCCTGTGCACTTGTGTGTGTTCACTGTGCACTTGTGTGTGTTCACCGTGCACTTGTGTGTGTTCACCGTGCACTTGTGTGTGTTCACTGTGCACTTGTGTGTGTTCACTGTGCACTTGTGTGTGTTCACTGTGCACTTGTGTGTGTTCACCGTGCACTTGTGTGTGTTCCCTGTGCACTTGTGTGTGTTCCCTGTGCACTTGTGTGTGTTCACCGTGCACTTGTGTGTGTTCACCGTGCACTTGTGTGTGTTCACTGTGCACTTGTGTGTGTTCACCGTGCACTTGTGTGTGTTCACCGTGCGCTTGTGTGTGTTCACCGTGCACTTGTGTGTGTTCACCGTGCACTTGTGTGTGTTCACCGTGCACTTGTGTGTGTTCACCGTGCACTTGTGTGTGTTCACCGTGCACTTGTGTGTGTTCACCGTGCACTTGTGTGTGTTCACTGTGCACTTGTGTGTGTTCACTGTGCACTTGTGTGTGTTCACTGTGCACTTGTGTGTGTTCACCGTGCACTTGTGTGTGTTCACTGTGCACTTGTGTGTGTTCACTGTGCACTTGCTGACAGGCGCGGGTGAATGTGGTCCGTGTGTCGCCGCTCTCGTGTCCTCTCGTGTCCTCTTTTTCACGGCCTGACATCCGCGGAGGCTGACGGTGTTCAGTCTCGTCGCGTTCTCAGCCCTCCACAGTCGATCTCCACAGTCTGACAGACGCGGAGGCTGACCGGTGCTCGGTCTCGTCGCGTTCTCCACAGCCGGACTGGACACGACGGCAGGGCCGCACGTGTGCGTGTGTGTCCCTGTGCACTTGTGTGTGTTCACCGTGCACTTGTGTGTGTTCACCGTGCACTTGTGTGTGTTCACCGTGCACTTGTGTGTGTTCACCGTGCACTTGTGTGTGTTCACCGTGCACTTGTGTGTGTTCACCGTGCACTTGTGTGTGTTCACTGTGCACTTGTGTGTGTTCACTGTGCACTTGTGTGTGTTCACTGTGCACTTGTGTGTGTTCACCGTGCACTTGTGTGTGTTCACTGTGCACTTGTGTGTGTTCACTGTGCACTTGCTGACAGGCGCGGGTGAATGTGGTCCGTGTGTCGCCGCTCTCGTGTCCTCTCGTGTCCTCTTTTTCACGGCCTGACATCCGCGGAGGCTGACGGTGTTCAGTCTCGTCGCGTTCTCAGCCCTCCACAGTCGATCTCCACAGTCTGACAGACGCGGAGGCTGACCGGTGCTCGGTCTCGTCGCGTTCTCCACAGCCGGACTGGACACGACGGCAGGGGCCCGGGCACGTGTGCACGTGTGTGACGCTGCGTGGCTGTGCCGGCAGGGGGCGGGGCACGGCGGCTCGGCCGGCTACGCGGCGCAGATGATGCAGCACGGCACGGCCGCCGGCTACTACGGTGCGGCGGCGGCAGTGGCGCCACCGACGGCCGGCGGCGGCGCGGCGCCGGCCGCCGGCGCCGCCGGCAGCTCGTGCAGCATCACCAAGCTGCAGCAGCTGACCAACACCATCATGGACATCGCGCCCGGTGCGTACCCGGTAGATTAGTAGATAGGGATGAAACCATTTGTCAGTACACCAAATGTATCAGCTTCGTGTAGGAACAATGTTGGAACGCACTGCAACACAGGAGAGACAGAATGTTAGATTTATAGATAGATGTGTTGGATACGTTACCGTCTAATTAGTTGTTTGCGAAACGCGTGTGGTTCTCATCTTTTGGGTGCAAAATGACCATATAGTCGACTTGTTCTGAAACACGAAGCCTCCACGACCATCTAACGGTCACTCGGCGACCGGACGTAAAGGGTAAACACGTGGGAGGTGATGCTACTGCTGGTGTTGCACGACAGACGGCTACTGACGGCGACAACCCTGGACTCTGTTTCAGCGTGTTTCTCCTTTCTCGCGATTCCCTGATTACCGTCAGTGTACTCAAATGTGCTCAGGTTGGCGCCTCGGCGGGAAACAGACGCAGGTGTGAAACAACGTCCTGTGGTCGGGCAGGAATTTTGGCGGGGTCCATGGCAACACTTGCACCGTTTGCCTGTGTATTGTCTCTACCGAGCAGCAGCTGTGTGGGCGCCGCGCCGCTCTGACGCCGCCCTTCTGCAAATGATCAAGTTAGGTCGAAGCGCCCTAAAGCCCAAATAACTAACTAACCAACTAACTCCGCCCTTCTGCGGCGCAGGCAACACGACCACGCCGCCTCCGCCGCCGGCGTCGCCGCCGCCCGCCGGCCACAGCATGACTCCACCTCCGCCGCGCCACGCCCACCTGGCCGCCTACTACGGCGGCAAGCAGGCGGGCTACGAGCGGCGGCGCGCGCAACGCGGCTCTGCCGGCGCACCGCCTCCGACTGCCGCCATGCCGCCGGCCATGATGTCGTACCTGCCGCACCACCAGAACGGCTACAGGTCGGTGGCGACGCGCCTGGTAAAGCTTGATGCCGGCCCTTTGATAACTCCTAGAGTTATGGGCACACAATGACCACTGCAGTCGACTCGCCCCAGAACCCAAACAACTAACTAACTGACGGACACGGCAACAGGCCCGGCGTGAGTCGGTGGTGGAGTCGGTGGTGGGTCACGCGCAGGTCGGCCGATACTGTGTGACAGGTCAGGGGCGGGTGAAGTCACAAGCGATGTCATCTCTGTCCAGAGCAGCCACAGGTCGGCGGGGACTGTGACAGGCCGGATCAGGTACAGGTGAGGTCACCAGCCATGTCATCTCTGTCCAGAGCAGCTACAGGTCGGCAGGGACTGTGACAGGCCAGATCAGGTACAGGTGAGGTCACTAGCCGTGTCATCTCTGTCCAGAGCAGCTACAGGTCGGCGGGGACTGTGACAGGCCAGATCAGGTACAGGTGAGGCCACTAGCCATGTCATCTCTGTCCAGAGCAGCTACAGGTCGGCAGGGACTGTGACAGGTCAGGTCAGGTCAGGTACAGGTGAGGCCACTAGCCGTGTCATCTCTGTCCAGAGCAGCTACAGGTCGGCAGGGACTGTGACAGGACAGGTCAGGTCAGGTACAGGTGAGGTCACTGTCATGCGTTATCTGTCCAGAGCAGCCACAGGTCGGCGGGGACTGTGACAGGTCAGGTCAGGTCAGGTACAGGTGAGGTCACTAGCCGTGTCATCTCTGTCCAGAGCAGCTACAGGTCGGCAGGGACTGTGACAGGACAGGTCAGGTCAGGTACAGGTGAGGTCACTAGCCATGTCATCTCTGTCCAGAGCAGCTACAGGTCGGCAGGGACTGTGACAGGCCAGATCAGGTACAGGTGAGGTCACTAGCCGTGTCATCTCTGTCCAGAGCAGCTACAGGTCGGCAGGGACTGTGACAGGTCAGGTCAGGTACAGGTGAGGTCACTAGCCGTGTCATCTCTGTCCAGAGCAGCTACAGGTCGGCAGGGACTGTGACAGGTCAGGTCAGATACAGGTGAGGTCACTAGCCGTGTCATCTCTGTCCAGAGCAGCTACAGGTCGGCAGGGACTGTGACAGGCCAGATCAGGTACAGGTGAGGTCACTAGCCGTGTCATCTCTGTCCAGAGCAGCTACAGGTCGGCAGGGACTGTGACAGGTCAGGTCAGGTACAGGTGAGGTCACTAGCCGTGTCATCTCTGTCCAGAGCAGCTACCGGTCGGCAGGGACTGTGACAGGCCAGATCAGGTACAGGTGAGGTCACTAGCCATGTCATCTCTGTCCAGAGCAGCTACAGGTCGACAGGGACTGTGATGGCCGGGTCAGATCGACTGAGCTCGATCCATGGCCACAGGCCGCTGGTACCTGTCGCTGGTCACATACAGAAAACTCTGGCCACACCGTCAGACCAGCTGGCAGTAGGTCGACTGGTCCAGGTCAGGCTGGTGCGCAGTGCGACACGTCACGTGCCGGTCTGTATGTCCTCGCTGTGCCGGCGGGCGCCGTTGGCCCAACTGCCCGCACACGAGACTTGAGACACGGGCAGCGAGCGTTGCGGGCGTGAGCGACCCTGGCTGTCCTGATCATGGCGTTGGCTTTAGGGCGCTGTGTGCCCGGCGTAGTCGACGTGCCCCTAAACTCCGATGACCAACCGACCAACCGATGGTTAAATCATGCTCTAAAGTGCATCACAAACCGTCACTTAAACCCTGGTTGGGAAATGCTTCGTCGACGAAGTTACACTGCAAGCGGTATGACTTGAAACAGTGATGCACGCTTACGCTGGAATAGCCAACAAGCGAGCGGAATTGTGCCGAAATTGGCGTGAATGAGTCAAAATCAACTAACTTACGCCCAAAATTGACGTAAATGCACACAAACCGCCGCAAATTGACGCAAATACACTGAAACCCAATCCATGGTTACAAGGCCTGTACAGCTGCACCCCCCCCCCAGCACAGCTTCCAGCCCAGATGTATTTCATGACAGCCTCTAACAGCAGTCGAATACAAGCGTATGACGACCCGGAGCCTCTGCCTCTGACAGCCTCTGACAACTTCTCTAAGATAACACACTGCCACCGCAATCGTGCACAGTCTCCGACAGCGGCCATGTGCGGCCTCTGACAGCGGCCGAGTGCAGCCTCTGACAGCGGTCGTGTGCAGCCTCTGACAGCGGCCGTGTGCAGCCTCTGACAGCGCGGCGCCGTTGCAGGATGTCGCCGCAGCAGATGGCGCCGTATATGGCCGGCGGCTTCATGGGCGGCCCGATGATGAGTCACGTGATGCCCGGCCACCAGCCGGGCCAGTACGGGCCGCCGCCGCCGCCGCACGCGACGCCCTCCCACCCGCACCACCACCACCCGGCCGCCGCCATGCCGCAGCCGGACGCCTCGCTGCAGAGAGGTGGGCGCCGCACACATCGCGTCTGCTGCACGTGTTCCGATGACATTTGATATGCACGATGTGATTCCGGTCCGCCCGGAGACGACGTGCTGTTGTGATTGTGGATTGGGTTAAGCTGTATATACCATCGCACATACTACTGTCGTGCATGCTGTACTTACTATTGGAACATATTTTGTGGCGTAGCGAGGACTTCTCACGAAAGTGCAAAACGCTTAAAGTCGCAGAACGCATAATTCTTGAGGAAGGGCGACATTTCTAGGCTAACATTGTTTTTCAGATGGAAAATGACAACCGATTCTGGAAGTTTGGTTATGCCATTGATGTTTGGTGTGGCTGCCACCCTAGACGCAAAATAGCTACTAAAAACTATGGGCCGGCTTATTTGAAGCCATTTACAGCCATTTACAGCAACACCAAAGAGTGAATGTTCGATTTTGTCGTTAAATGGTGTGTGGGGGGAGGCGTGTTCTTCCGTGCGTGCTAATTAAGATCAGTTTGCGTGTTCCACTATGGTGGCCAGTTGCGACGCTATGGACACGCGCCCGTTCCCAGTCGCGGCCAGGTCCTGACCCTCGGACGGCGTTTCGACAGGTCACCACCAGGGCAACATGTACTCGTACGGCTACGGCCTGGTGCAGCAGCTGAACAGTGGCGCGCTGCGCCGGTGACCCGCGGACAAGCGTCGCCGCCGCCAGGACGGCCAGTAGTGCCACCTGTCGGCGGCCACGCGCACCTGAAGTTGGCGCGCGGTCCGCCCGATGACGTGCGCCGCGCGCTAGAGGCTGTGCCGCCGTACACGGCGATGGGGCCGTGTATTTATTATGGCGCCGGACTTGTCGAGCCGGCGGCCACGCGGAAATGTGTATATTTTTGATGAGGTCACGTGATGCAAGAGAGAAGTGTGTCGGAGCGCAGACTTGTGATGCGTCGGAGGCGCCGCGAGTGGGTGGTGTGGTGTGGTGCGACGTCGCTCGTTGGGCGAATGCAGGGTCCCGAGTTCAAACATACTCCCGGTCTCTGCGGAGGCCGCAATGTGATAGGCATGCCAAGGAGCTGCGCCGTGCCTCGGTGTTTGGCTCGTTTATTGGAGGTGTTTTTGCCAGTGTGCACGCGTGCTTCTCCGGGCGATACCTCGTCGCGCCGGCTTCTGTTATATCGTATCGGTTGTGAGTGGTGATAGCTTTAGCACGTTACCTGGTAGCAAGGCATAATACACATGTAGCTATTTTGTGCATTGTTTGTAATACGGCTGAGTGTGAGCGGTGACTAGGACATCCTGCGTACTTCAATACGTCCACCGTTCTGTACCAACGTAACCGGCTCCAGTGTCGTTTCCTTCCGCCGTTCTGTAACCACGTAACCGGCTCCAGTGTCGTTTCCTTCCACCGTTCTGTAACCACGTAACCGGCTCCAGTGTCGTTTCCTTCCACCGTTCTGTAACCACGTAACCGACTCGAGCGCCGTTGGGTTGATGATTGGGTTGTCCCTGAAAGCTGTTTTTTTTTTGGGAGAGTAAGTACACGCTATTGTACGCCGTCCAAGTCTCGGTAAACGCAAGGCTATTCCATAAGGTGGGCCCACCAGACGCTGTCATAACCTTGGCCTGACCTTCAGACCAACAACTGGAGACAGGCAGTGATTGGACAGGTAATGCTAGCGCTAGCATTATTTGCTTAAAAAAAACAGCAATTTTCGTGGGAGAATATTCAGTCTTTTGTGCTATTGAATTATATTTCGCAGAAAATTACAATAAATTGAAGTTGACAAATGTATAGGAACCTCAACAAATAATTTTAGCTAAAAACATAGTACAACGCTTTCATTTCCTGAAATAAATCCCTGTTCACGGAACCTGCCGTCGCTGCGGCTCAGCGGCCAAAATAGGCTCCGCCTACCACCGAAAGTCGTCAGCAGCGGGACGCGCCTGAACGCCGCCGCGGCCCGCCACGGCCAAAGCATGTGTTAGATCATGCACGCGTTATTACAGTATTCCCTGTATATGCATTTTTTCCATGTGAATATGGTGAGTCTCGTAAAGCCCTTTCAAAATCTGCCATTAGTTCTGCGCTACCCCAAATACTTCATGAGATATCGGGCTTAACGTGGTTTTTCCCCATAGCCCTCAATGCATTCTGCCCTCCAGGCAAGTTCACGGTTTTGCCGCTTGGCGGCGCCACGGCTGATGGACCCCCTGGGTAAACGCCGATGTGGACCGTGTGGCACATTGTACGTCTGCCTGTGGTCCATGTGGCACAGCGTATGTCTGTCTGTGGTCCATGCGACTCGGTGTACGTGGGCCCGTGATCCATGTGGCACAACGTACGTCTGCCTGTCGTCCCTTGCTAATTTTGGCTGAACCTTTTGTTCCCCAACATTTCAGATTGAACAACGGTAAATCAGAAAACCATTCTTCGAAAATGGACTTTTTTGCATTTATTTGATGGCTGGATTTTTTTTTGTGGCGTTTAGGGAGTAGGTTTTACTTCTCTATCCTGCCCGAAACTACCGCGCCCCTGGTTTGTCCCCCCAAATTTCAAAACCGCGGCTACACCCACGCCCTGGGGAATGCATCAATGGGTGTTCCCGAGGTGTGGGTGAAATAGGCCACACAGTGGCTGCACTACGGATCCGAAACAGGCTCGTTCAGTCGAAAACGTGGGCGCGCCTCGTGGGCGTGGGGCATCTGCACAAATTATACCGCATTGACAGCTGTCAGTTATATTCGGAAAATAAATTACAGGACATCAGTAAGCTAGGTTACTCTTACAACCGAAGCAGGTTGTAGGATGAGAAATATCGACGAAATATACACTGCACATTCGAACGAGCAGCCTAAAACAAATATCACTAGAACGCTAAATCGCTATAACACAGAGTCCCTCTATTTTTTATCTCTCGTTTCCTGTTAATCGTGCCACCACTTTGGTCTACCAAGAAAAACTAAACACAAAATAAACACCACCAGTAGCTGGGTGCAACTGAAAGCGGCATAAGCGGTGGGAGAGTGCACACTGATGAACGTGACGTCAGGAGCACGGCGCATATCACGCACCCCAACACACCGCCACCTTATAACATTCACTTAGTGGCATGTCACACCCCAACACACCGCCGCTGGGTAACATTCCCTCATTCACATGTCACACCCCCCAACACACCGCGGCCTGGGAACATCCCCTCAGCCACATGTCACACCCCAACACACCGCGGCCTGGGAACATCCCCTCAGTCACATGTCACACACGCCCTGAACATCCCCCACACGCCTGGGAACATCCCCATCACATCACCCACTCCCCTCAGCCACATGTCACACACCGCGGCCTGGGAACATCCCCTCAGTCACATGTCACACACCCCACACCGGCCTGGGAACATCCCCTCAGTCACATGTCACACCCCAACACACCGCGGCCTGGGAACATCCCCTCAGCCACATGTCACACCCCACCGGCCCACACACACCACCGCGGCCTGGGAACATCCCCTCAGTCACATGTCACACCACACGCGGCCTGGGAACATCCCCTCAGTCACATGTCCCTCAGTCACATGTCACACCCCAACACACCGCGGCCTGGGAACATCCCCTCAGCCACATGTCACACACCGCGGCCTGGGAACATCCCCTCAGTCACATGTCACACACAACACCGGCCTGGGACATCCACAGTACAACAACCGCGGCCTGGGAACATCCCCTCAGCCACATGTCACAGCACACACCGCGGCCTGGGAACATCCCCTCAGTCACATGTCACACAGCCCAACACACCGCGGCCTGGGAACATCCCCTCAGTCACATGTCACACCCCAACACACCGCGGCCTGGGAACATCCCCTCAGCCACATGTCACACACCGCGGCCTGGGAACATCCCCTCAGTCACATGTCACACCCCAACACACCCGGCCACACACACACCGCGGCCTGGGAACATCCCCTCAGTCACATGTCACACCCTCATTCACACACACACACCGCGGCCTGGGAACATCCCCTCAGTCACATGTCACACAGCCCAACACACCGCGGCCTGGGAACATCCCCTCAGTCACATGTCACACACCCAACACACCGCGGCCTGGGAACATCCCCTCAGCCACATGTCACACCCCAACACACCGCGGCCTGGGAACATCCCCTCAGCCACATGTCACACACCCTGGGAACACCAGTCACATGTCACACACCCAACACACCGCGGCCTGGGAACATCCCCTCAGTCACATGTCACACCCCAACACACCGCGGCCTGGGAACATCCCCTCAGTCACATGTCACACACAGCGGCCTGGAACACCCTCAGTCACATGTCACACCCCAACACACCCTGGCAACCACACGCCGAACATCCCCTCAGTCACATGTCACACACCGCGGCCTGGGAACATCCCCTCAGTCACATGTCACACACCCAACAAGCGGCCTGGGAACATCCCCTCAGTCACATGTCACACAGCCCAACACACCGCGGCCTGGGAACATCCCCTCAGTCACATGTCACACACCCAACACACCGCGGCCTGGGAACATCCCCTCAGTCACATGTCACACCCAACACACCGCGGCCTGGGAACATCCCCTCAGTCACATGTCACACAGCCCAACACACCGCGGCCTGGGAACATCCCCTCAGCCACATGTCACACACCGCGGCCTGGGAACATCCCCTCAGTCACATGTCACACAGCCCAACACACCGCGGCCTGGGAACATCCCCTCAGTCACATGTCACCACAGCCCAACACACCGCGGCCTGGGAACATCCCCTCAGTCACATGTCACACCACATCCCCTCAGCCACATTCACACACCGCGGCCTGGGAACATCCCCTCAGTCACATGTCACACACACGCGGCCTGGGAACATCCTCAGTCACATGTCACACACCCCACAAGGCCTGGGAACATCCCTCAGTCACATGTCACACAGCCCACCCCGCAAGCGGCCTGGGAACATCCCCTCAGTCACATGTCACACACAACACACCGCGGCCTGGGAACATCCCCTCAGCCACATGTCACACACCGCGGCCTGGGAACATCCCTCAGTCACATGTCACACACCCAACACACCGCGGCCTGGGAACATCCCCTCAGTCACCACACACACAGGCCGAAATCACACATGCACCACACAGCACACGCCTGGGAACATCCCCTCAGCCATTCACACTAAACAACACACCGCGGCCTGGGAACATCCCCTCAGTCACATGCACACACACAAGCAACACACCGCGGCCTGGGAACATCCCCTCAGCCACATGTCACACACCGCGGCCTGGGAACATCCCCTCAGCCACATGTCACACACCGCGGCCTGGGAACATCCCCTCAGTCACATGTCACACAGCCCAACACACCGCGGCCTGGGAACATCCCCTCAGCCACATGTCACACCCCAACACACCGCGGCCTGGGAACATCCCCTCAGTGACACAGAGCGGCTGTAGCGTGAACTGGGCTCATCGCTGAACAGCGCGCCACACTTCACACATCTGCAGCACCTTACAGAACATTGAAGGTGATAAGCACTGCACAACAGCAGTATTGGTTTACAAGCCAAACAATGCGGGAAGCAGCGCCAAGCGGGAAGTTGCTCGGGACCAGCGTTCGTGGGTTTCCTCACTATTATAGAGACGTTCTGCAAATTCAGCGCTTTGCAACCTTTTTTGGACCGATACCCTACCGCCCGTGAAACATATGTCCACTCTCAGTCCTCGCAGACACTCCGCGGCAAAGAGCAAGGCCTCAGCGGGGAAACACGAGCAAACAGCCCCGGACCGCGTCACCTCGGCTGCAATGAATCCGAGCGCGATGCAGTGAATCCCGGCTGCGTGACGTCACGGCCCGTCAGCGGGAGCGCGACACCAGCCACACTCGGCGGCGGAGCTGCGGCATCCCGGGAGCTACCGCCGCGTCAGCTGCTCATGACCGCTCCCGGCCCGGCGCCACCCACTTCCAGCTGCTCGTTCTCCGGTGGAACAACGCCATCTCCCGGCGCCCGATAACATGTGTGCTATCTTGTTCTGAAATTAGGCGGCAGGGGAAGAAATTTGACAGCAAAATATATTTAAAAAGCGATATTTTACAGGAAACTAGCGAAACAGTGAGTTTAACCTTAAGGTGTCATTGGTCAGAAGTGTTACCATTCAGTAACTAAATGGGAGGTTCTAAGGGAATGGCGGCGCAACAGTCAGTTATTTGGGGTTCAGGTCGCTTAAGATATGAAACGCATCCCAACAGAAATGTACACCTAACGACAAATCAGATATAGAATAAATATAGTAAGGTATCATCGCTAAGCGTTCATATGGGAGCACGCGACGTGTGCTTACCACTGAGTAGTGAAGTGTTGTATCGCTTACCACTCACATCTCGGAATATATCAGAAAATATCAGAATATCTCGGAATATATCAGAAAACGCGGACATAACAACCATACCAGACAGCACCAACCCCACACAGCGCCACCTATCGTGCCGAGCCAACACCATACAGCGCCACGTATTGGGCCGAGCCAACCCCACACAGGGCCACTTACCAGACAGCACCAACCCCACACAGCGCCACCTACCAGACAGCACCACCTATCGGGCCGAGCCAACACCACACAGCGCCACCTATCGGGCCGAGCCAACCCCACACAGGGCCACCTATCGGGCCGAGCCAACCCCACACAGGGCCACCTATCGGGCCGAGCCAACCCCACACAGCGCCACCTATCGGGCCGAGCCAACCCCACACAGCGCCACCTATCGGGCCGAGCCAACACAACCCAGCGCCACCTATCGGGCCGAGCCAACCCCACACAGCGGCCACCTATCGGGCCGAGCCAACCCCACACAGCGCCACCTATCGGGCCGAGCCAACACAACCCAGCGCCACCTATCGGGCCGAGCCAACCCCACACAGCGCCACCTATCGGGCCGAGCCAACCCACACAGCGCCACCTATCGGGCCGAGCCAACACAACCCAGCGCCACCTATCGGGCCGAGCCAACACAACCCAGCGCCACCTATCGGGCCGAGTCCGTGTCGAGCGCGCCGAAGTCGACGACAACTCTGGCGCGCAGCTGCAGCGTCTGCGGCAGCTTGGCCTCGGCCGTCACGATGGTGTTGGTGTAGCGGTAGCTGATCATCAGGGCGCCGGCTACACGCTGGTCGGCGGCGGCCGCCAGCGGCGTCACGTGCAGGCGCACCGCCACCTTGTTGGCCTGTCGCCACACGACCACGCTGCGACCAGCGCCGGTCGGTCAGACAACAGCCGAGAACTGCACACTCTCCAGATGTACAGTCTGACACGGCAAGGATGTCAAACGGCCCCAGTGACTGCCAACACTGCGACCTGGCTGAAGAAACGTCGACACATTATGAATGAATGTATAACCCTGCAACCTCTCATAATGACCCATGTAATTGCTTGCAATCTCTCTGGACAGACCACATATGATCGATGCGCTTTCTCAAGGACGCTGGTCAGGTGGCATAGACGCTTGGCTGATGGGCAACTGAACAACGGCTGAGCTGCCAGACCGGCTGGCCTAGTTTACGGCAGCACCAGAGCAGGTGGATCATCGGGTCATGGGAACACGCTGCATCGTACCATCACACAGTATCCAGAAAAGGTGGAATGTTTTCATTTTTTCAACCATTTTAGTAATACGTCTCATGCAAAAAAAACTCAGACTGTATACAAAGCTTACCAGGTTACTGATATGGCAATATATCCAGTATTATACATAAATATAGTATATGATACAATAGCATACCTATACAAATATATTATACATATATTATATAGTATAGTATACACACATACATATAGTATGTGTACATACACACATGCATATAGCATATACATACACATATAAATATAGTATAGATATACACACATAAATATGGTATAAATATATACACATAAATATAGCATAGATATACACAACTAAATATAGTATAGATCCACACATAAACTTACACACCATAAACTATGCTGGGCGACCAGTTCATCTGGATCCAAATGTGACTGCCGGGAGGTTCTGACGTGCCTGACCTGGGGTCGTCACGGAACAAATGTGACTGCCGGGAGGTTTTGACGTGGCTGACCTGGGGTCGTCACGGAACAAATGTGACTGCCGCGAGGTTCTGACGTGCCTGACCTGGGGTCGTCACGGAACAAATGTGACTGCCGCGAGGTTTTGACGTGGCTGACCTGGGGTCGTCACGGAACAAATGTGACTGCCGCGAGGTTTTGACGTGGCTGACCTGGGGTCGTCACGGAACAAATGCGACTGCCGCGAGGTTTTGACGTGGCTGACCTGGGGTCGTCACGGAACAAATGTAACTGCCGCGAGGTTTTGACGTGGCTGACCTGGGGTCGTCACGGAACAAATGTGACTGCTGCGAGGTTTTGACGTGGCTGACCTGGGGTCGTCACGGAACAAATGTGACTGCCGCGAGGTTTTGACGTGGCTGACCTGGGGTCGTCACGGAACAAATGTGACTGCCGCGAGGTTTTGACGTGGCTGACCTGGGGTCGTCACGGAACAAATGTGACTGCCGCGAGGTTTTGACGTGGCTGACCTGGGGTCGTCACGGAACAAATGTGACTGCCGCGAGGTTTTGACGTGGCTGACCTGGGGTCGTCACGGAACAAATGTGACTGCCGCGAGGTTCTGACGTGGCTGACCTGGGGTCGTCACGGAACAAATGTGACTGCCGCGAGGTTCTGACGTGCCTGACCTGGGGTCGTCACGGAACAAATGTGACTGCCGCGAGGTTCTGACGTGGCTGACCTGGGGTCGTCACGGAACAAATGTGACTGCCGGGAGGTTTTGACGTGCCTGACCTGGGGTCGTCACGGAACTCGGGCAGGCTGGGCGTGTCGTCAAACTCTGCCGAGTCGTCTCGAGGCGCCAGCACTATCTCGGCCTCGGGCAGCGCCAGCTGGCACGTCGGCTCGATGTTGGGCTCCACCCTGGGCGGGTCACAGAGGTCACTGCACCGGTCACAGGTCACACGTGCCACGGCTGCGGTCGGAAGTCACATGCCGCGCTGTGGGTCATATGTTGCATGCCACCCATATCGTGGGTGGTAGGTCGCATGTCCATCGTGGATCGGAAGTCACGGGCCACACTGTGGTGCATACGCCACATGTGCCACGCTGTGGCCCAACGTGACCGGCAGCAGCGACGACTCAGTGTACTCCAGGTCGGAGTCCTCCGACTTCTAGTACTAGACTTCTAGACTCCGACTACTAAACTTCTCCAGCAGCAGCAGTGACGACACCGTGTACTCCAGGTCGGGGTCCTCACCTCTCCATCAGCGACGACTGTACTCCGGGCCGGGGTCCTCACCTCTCCAGGGTAACCGGCCGCAGCAGCGACGACTGTACTCCAGGCCGGGGTCCTCACCTCTCCAGGGTGACTGGCCGCAGCAGCGACGACTCCTTGTACTCCAGGCCGGGGTCCTCACCTCTCCAGGGTAACCGGCCGCAGCAGCGACGACTCCTTGTACTCCAGGCCGGGGTCCTCACCTCTCCAGGGTAACCGGCCGCAGCAGCGATGACTCCTTGTACTCCGGGTCGGGGTCCTCACCTCTCCAGGGTGACCGGCCGCAGCAGCGACGACTGTACTCCGGGTCGGGGTCCTCACCTCTCCAGGGTGACCGGCCGCAGCAGCGACGACTGTACTCCGGGTCGGGGTCCTCACCTCTCCAGGGTGACCGGCCGCAGCAGCGACGACTGTACTCCGGGTCGGGGTCCTCACCTCTCCAGGGTGACCGGCCGCAGCAGCGACGACTGTACTCCGGGTCGGGGTCCTCACCTCTCCAGGGTGACCGGCCGCAGCAGCGACGACTGTACTCCGGGTCGGGGTCCTCACCTCTCCAGGGTGACCGGCCGCAGCAGCGACGACTCCTTGTACTCCAGGTCGGGGTCCTCACCTCTCCAGGGTGACCGGCCGCAGCAGCGACGACTCCTTGTACTCCGGGCCGGGGTCTTCACCTCTCCAGGGTGACTGGCCGCAGCAGCGACGACTGTACTCCGGGCCGGGGTCCTCACCTCTCCAGGGCGACCGGCCGCAGCAGCGACGACTCCTTGTGCTCCGGGTCGGGGTCCTCACCTCTCCATCAGCGACGACTGTACTCCGGGCCGGGGTCCTCACCTCTCCAGGGTAACCGGCCGCAGCAGCGACGACTGTACTCCAGGTCGGGGTCCTCACCTCTCCATCAGCGACGACTGTACTCCGGGCCGGGGTCCTCACCTCTCCAGGGTGACCGGCCGCAGCAGCGACGACTCCTTGTGCTCCGGGTCGGGGTCCTCACCTCTCCATCAGCGACGACTGTACTCCGGGCCGGGGTCCTCACCTCTCCAGGGTAACCGGCCGCAGCAGCGACGACTCCTTGTACTCCAGGTCGGGGTCCTCACCTCTCCAGGGTAACCGGCCGCAGCAGCGATGACTCCTTGTACTCCAGGTCGGGGTCCTCACCTCTCCAGGGTGACCGGCCGCAGCAGCGACGACTCCTTGTACTCCAGGCCGGGGTCCTCACCTCTCCAGGGTAACCGGCCGCAGCAGCGACGACTCCTTGTACTCCAGGCCGGGGTCCTCACCTCTCCAGGGTGACCGGCCGCAGCAGCGACGACTGTACTCCAGGCCGGGGTCCTCACCTCTCCATCAGCGACGACTGTACTCCAGGCCGGGGTCCTCACCTCTCCAGGGTGACCGGCCGCAGCAGCGATGACTCCTTGTACTCCATGCCGGGGTCCTCACCTCTCCAGGGTGACCGGCCGCAGCAGCGACGACTCCTTGTGCTCCGGGTCGGGGTCCTCTTGCAGCTCCTGCTCGTCCGGGTCGCGGTACACCTCCAGACGGATGGCCATCTGCCGGCGGCACGGGTGACAGTGACACAGATGACACAGGTAGCCGTCCGGGTCGCGGTACACATCCGGACGGATGGCCATCTGCCGGCGGCACGGGTGACAGTGACACAGATGACACAGGCAGCCGTCCGGGTCACGGTACACCTCCAGACGGATGGCCATCTGCCGGCGGCCACGGGTGACAGTGACACAGATGACACAGGTAGCCGTCCGGGTCGCGGTACACATCCGGACGGATGGCCATCTGCCGGCGGCACGGGTGACAGTGACACAGATGACACAGGCAGCCGTCCGGGTCACGGTACACCTCCAGACGGATGGCCATCTGCCGGCGGCACGGGTGACAGTGACACAGATGACACAGGTAGCCGTCCGGGTCGCGGTACACATCCGGACGGATGGCCATCTGCCGGCGGCACGGGTGACAGTGACACAGATGACACAGGCAGCCGTCCGGGTCACGGTACACCTCCAGACGGATGGCCATCTACCGGCGGCACGGGTGACAGTGACACAGATGACACAGATGACACAGGTAGCCGTCAGCGGCGGCCCGTGCACCTGACGGCCTCAGTAGCTGGTGGGGCTCCACGGCATGGCCACTGCCACCACTGGAACATTGTCACTGGAGCATTGTCACTGGAACACCGCCACTGGAGCACAGACACTGGGGCACAGTCATTGGAACACCATCGCTGGAGCACACACCGGTGCACCGTTACTGGAACACTGTCACTGGGGCACCGTCACTTGAACATTGCCACTAGGGCACCGTCACCGGAACATTGTCACTGGAGCACCACCACTGGGGCACCCACCAATGTAATGGGCGCTGAATGACCATCGCAGTCGATGCGCCCCTAAGCCCAAATAACCAACCAACCACCAATGTAACACCGTCACTGGAGAACCATCACTGAAACGTTGTCACTGGAGCACCACCGGCCACTGAATGCCACTGAGCCACACCCTGGCGGTGTCACTGTCACTTCTGACACGGCCCACACACTGTAGTCACGTCAGTGCCACTGAGCCACACCCTGGCGGTGTCACTGTCACTTCTGACACGGCCCACACACTGTAGTCACGTCAATGTCCTCCCAGAACTGCGTGGCTAGTTATTTTCAGTTAGACATCAATATGCATATGAAACTCTTGCACTTTGCACTATCAAAGATGCTAATCAAAGAATAATGTATATGACTAATGTATGCACAATGGCCTGATACAATTAATTTTGTCAGTGCACAGTAGCACCACAAAAGTGAAGCAAAAGATTAGCACCATAGCTGCATGCTATTTACCACGGGTGTCTGGGATGCAATCAGCATGAACTCATAGAAGATGCCAATGACAGGCCATGTGACTTACAGTACAAATATATTTATCGTTGAATACGATTGTTCACTGAGACTGCAGCCGGTGGAGACCGTGCCACGTGGTGGCGTGGCCTCACTCACCGGGTGGATGGTGGGGTTACAGAACGTGAGCACCACCTCTGTCTCCTGACCCTCCACCAGGCCACCCACAGACAGGATCTTCACGTCCGGCACGTGGTAGCTGAGGAGCAACAGGTCGGATCAGGTCAGGTCAGGTCAGCAGCACATCACAGTGGTCGGCGCACAGCCAGATTGTGTGGTGGATTTGTGCTTTAGGGCGCACAGCCAGATAACAGTGCCGGAGGTGTGTGGCAATGGCGAGCTGAAATATTGTAGCGCTTAGGTGCGTGGACAGGCGTTGTAATTTGGGAAAGCCACCAGGGAGGAAAGGTACCATGGTAATGGCAGGTAATGGAGGAGAGGTACCGTGTTAAGGGTCAGGTAACGGAGCAGCGGTACCGTGGTAGTGGTCAGGTAATGGAGGAGAGGTGCCGTGGTACTGGTCAGGTAACGGAGCAGCGGTACCGTGGTAGTGGTCAGGTAATGGAGGAGAGGTGCCGTGGTACTGGTCAGGTAACGGAGCAGAGGTACCGTGTTGCGATCAGGTTACGGAGCAGACGTACCGTGGTAGTGGTCGGCGTGGGTTCGGATCCCACCGCTGAATGTTGAATTCACATAAGTTATATTACTACAAAGAACAGAAAGCACAATTAAAAACAATGAATCACAGCCGCGAAGGCTCGCGCGAGCTAACCCACGGACAGACGGTCGGGAGAAGGCTCACACGACCTAACCCACAGACGGTCGGGAGAAGAAGAGGGCGCTCTGGCGGACAGCTCTCTAACCACGTGCGGCGCAGGCGCAGAAGCGACCGGCGTCACGTCCGCGGCACACTTCGGGCCAACGGCACGTTGGCTGACCATAACATTCGGCGAGCACGATGGTGCGCTCCGCTACAATATCACGGAGCACAAACGTCATCACACAAACACACCACGAGCGCCAGGCAAGTTCGGCAACATTTCCTCTGTCACATTAGAATGACTGCATAAAGTTGACCTTTTCTATGACTCACCACTTCCATCTGAAGATGGGTAATCAGCACAGAAGGATACCAATCTTCAACAGAATGAGGTGGCAGTTTTGATCACCTTAACGTGTGCATAAAGTATAGGCCGGGTTGCACACCATCACCAGCAGTCGCTCCTCGCGGCCGGTGGCAGACTGATGGGAGGCCGACTCACTAGGCGTTCAGCTGGATCCTGAACTTGACGCTGATGGCGCTGTACTCGGGCTTGCTGAGGTTGTGGTCGCAGTAGCGACAGCGCATGGAGCGCTTCAGGTCCACGTGCTTGTGCTGCGGCTGCAGTTTCGCATGGTCGGGCGTCTGGAACTCCGGGAACGCCAGCCTTTGCTCGAGCGAAGCCACTGTCCGCACATAGGTGGCAGCACTGTCAGCACACACATCAAGGGCGGAGATGGCCGAGTGGTTAACACTCGCACGTCCGGCGGTCCGCGCCAACTTCGCATGTCCGGGGGGGGGGGGCAGATGTCTGCCCCCCTAAGATCTTCAGAACTATGCTAGGTAGCGACAAACGGAAAACGGTGTTGGATAGCTGGTGACAAGCTCTATCGAAAGTATTTCGGTCATTTTCTCGCTCAGGTCAATATTTAGGTCACTGGGTCATCATATGTCAAATTCGACCAGATCGGGTGGGACCCTCAGATACTGGCACATATCTCAGGACCTGTAACAGATAGAAACAAACTGCAAATGCTATTCGACAGCCCTTGAGATGTGCTATCGACATACGCTGTGTAATTTAAGGTCAGGTCAACAGATGGGTCACCGAAACTATGACCTCAGGTCAAGGTCATGGGGTAGACTAGGGAGGTCATGTAATATATCAATCGACACGTCTTGGCGATACAAGCACAATGATGGTAATTTCAGCCTTCTAGCTCAATGCAGTGCGATATAATGCGCAGAAATGTGCTAGTGATTCCAGGTGACCTCAGCTGACCTTGGTGAGGTCACTGAGCAAAAATGTCAGCGGTGACATTGAGAATAGCTTTGAACTACACGCCATAACCGTTGGAGGTCATTCCGAGAGCAAATATGTAACCAAGAAACATTTGTATATTTTACCATAGGCCTATAATGGGGAAGCCATGGCCGCGACCTGACCTCAGGTCAATGCTACAAAAAAACGTGATATACATATTATAGTCCTTGATAAGATCATGACGTGATGTAAGTTTGAAATCAATCGCCCAATTATTGTGGGAGTGATGCCACTTAGAACTCCGAGGGATGTTGGGTCACTTCGCATGACCTGGTGACCTGACTTGAGATGACCCAGGGTCAAACATGTCTGAGGATATGCGGAAAAGACCAATGAGCAGCCATGCGAGGTTTGGCCTTGCTAACCCGATTAGTATGGCGGCAAAGTAGGAAAAACCACAGGAGGGGGCAGATATCTTCCCCCCCCCCGGACGTGCGCGGGTTAAGGTGTTGGGCTCTGGGTACCAGGGGTCCCGGGTTCAACACTCGCACCGCTCGGGTCATTTCCAAATCCTGCGACCCACGGGCGAAACAGTGTGGGCGGCGCCATTAGACGTGAATGTGCATACAGTGAGTCAGTTAATTATTAGGGCTTTAGGGCGCATCGACTTTATTGGACATGTAGCGCACATGCATAAAGTGCGTCGTGAATCACCCAATAAACAAACAAACAAACAAACAAACAAACAAACACACACACGCACACACCTGACATAGGTGGCAGCACTGTCGACATACACGTGGCATGGTCGCCAGCACTGTCAACATAAATGTGCCATGGTCATCAGCACGGTGGCACGGTGGCTAGTTATTGGCTTTATGAAGAGCTGATTGTTTTTGTCATATACCATCACCGCCTGTCATGCCAATACTTACACAGGTAAGAATTGCTGAGTTCAATGACCAATAGCAATGCACCAGGCCCATGGTGTTTGCAGCTACCCTTACTGTCATGATAATACCTACACAGGTCATAATAGCTGAGTTCAATGACAAATAGCAATGAACCAAGTCCATGGCGGTTGGCATGCAGGTCTGTTTACGGATGCTAAAAGCACCACATGAGTTGTTATTAAACATCAACTCACCAACTCCAGTCAACATCAACATCAAACATCAACATCAACTCCAGTCTGACCAGTGATTCGGGTGTGGCCTAAAGCCGGCCAAAACCTCACCGGAAGCGAGCGCCAAGGTCTCGGTGAAGACCTCCTCGGAGAGGGCGTCGTCGGCGTCCTCCACCGAGTTGGCGCACAGCTCCTGCAGCGTCCTGGCGTCCATGTCCTGGCGAAAACGGGCAGACTTTTGGCCGTGGTACGAATGCTGGGAGAGTTCCGGGATTTTGTGTTGCTTGCCAAGGAAGTTTTGTTCTCTGGAGCTGCCTAGTATGCGATGGTTTTGTGTTTCCGTTTAGCAGAGGCGAGTACAGCCGCTCTCCGGAGCCCAACGATTCACATCTGGCCAGCTGGTGAGCCTACACTGAGCTGAGCGCTTCAGCTGAGCGCTTCAGCTGAGTGTTTTAGCTGAGTGTTTCAGCTGAGTGTTTCAGCTGAGTGTTTCAGCCGAGTCGTCACTTGACAGACCGACCGCCCCAAATAGCGTGACCATCACTGTACCTGGTGTACCAATATATGCATTAATATATAATCAAACAGCAAATACGAAAAATATGCAGATTGCGTACCTTGGCGATGGCCGGAGACAATACAAACCACAGTGGGCAGCCGTACCTTGGCGATGGCCGGAAACAATACAAACCACAGTGGGCAGCCGTACCTTGGCGATGGCCGGAAACGATACAAACCACACAGCAGGCAGCCGTACCTTGGTTGGTTATTGGCTTTACGACACGTCGACCGTTGAGTCATGCAGCGTCGCCAATCTCTCACGCCGATTGGTCGCGGGCAAAGAGTAGCGACAGGTGAAACTCGAACCCACAATCTTTCGATTGTGAGACGAGCATCTTACCCCTAGACCACTCGTCCCCGCAGCCGTACCTTGGCGATGGCCAGAAACAATACACACCACACAGTAGGCAGGTATACCTTGGCAATGGCCAGAAACAATACACACCACACAGTGGGCAGGTGTACCTTGGCGATGGCCAGAAACAATACACACCACACAGTAGGCAGGTGTACCTTGGCGATGGCCAGAAACAATACACACCACACAGTGGGCAGGTGTACCTTGGCGATGGCCAGAAACAATACACACCACACAGTGGGCAGGTGTACCTTGGCGATGGCCAGAAACAATACACACCACACAGTGGGCAGGTGTACCTTGGCGATGGCCAGAAACAATACACACCACACAGTGGGCAGGTGTACCTTGGCGATGGCCAGAAACAATACACACCCCACAGTGGACTCCTTGGCGATGGCCAGAAACAATACACACCACACAGTGGGCAGGTGTACCTTGGCGATGGCAAACAAAACCCACACAGTAGGCAGGTATACCTTGGGATTGAACAATACACACCAACACACCACAGTGGACAGGTGTACAACTTGGGATGGCCAAAAACAATACACACCACACAGTGGGCAGGTGTACCTTGGCGATGGCCAGAAACAATACACACCACACAGTGGGCAGGTGTACCTTGGCGATGGCCAGAAACAATACACACCACACAGTGGGCAGGTGTACCTTGGCGATGGCCAGAAACAATACACACCACACAGTGGGCAGGTGTACCTTGGCGATGGCCAGAAACAATACACACCACACAGTGGGCAGGTGTACCTTGGCGATGGCCAGAAACAATACACACCACACAGTGGGCAGGTGTACCTTGGCGATGGCCAGAAACAATACACACCACACAGTGGGCAGGTGTACCTTGGCGATGGCCAGAAACAATACACACCACACAGTGGGCAGGTGTACCTTGGCGATGGCCAGAAACAATACACACCACACAGTGGCGATGGCCAGAAACAATACACACCACACAGTGGGCAGGTGTACCTTGGCGATGGCCAGAAACAATACACACCACACAGTGGGAAGTGTTCCTTGGCGATGGCCAGAAACAATACACACCACACAGTGGGCAGGTGTACCTTGGCGATGGCCAGAAACAATACACACCACACAGTGGGCAGGTGTACCTTGGCGATGGCCAGAAACAATACACACCACACAGTAGGCAGGTGTACCTTGGCGATGGCCAGAAACAATACACACCACACAGTAGGCAGGTGTACCTTGGCGATGGCCAGAAACAATACACACCACACAGTGGGCAGGTGTACCTTGGCGATGGCCAGAAACAATACACACCACACAGTGGGCAGGTGTACCTTGGCGATGGCCAGAAACAATACACACCACACAGTGGGCAGGTGTACCTTGGCGATGGCCAGAAACAATACACACCACACAGTGGACAGGTGTACCTTGGCGATGGCCAGACTGCGCGACGGCGGCAGGCCGGCTTGTTTGCGGGTGGCGCGCGCCATCACACCGAACCGGTCCTTGCCCTCCAGGAAGCGGCGGCTCCTGCCCAACCGGCGAGCCGTCAACACCTACTCCGCATGGTGACAACGGGTCAGAGGTTCTAAAATCCCAACAATACATCCGAAGCTGCAGCATCAACACTGAATCTCTCCTGTGCACGGTAACCAACAAATAAGATGTTCTAATTCAGAGCAATATCGCTGCAGCAGCAGCAACACCACTCAATCTTTCTTCTGCCTCGCAATCGACACGTCAGGAGTTCTCAAATCAGAGCGATGTCAATGAAGCAGAACAGTCACATCAAGGAAAAAGATGACAATGCCCATAAAGAACCTGAAAATCCGCAAGAATAAACGTGCATTCCAAATAACATATTACGTTTTGGCAGGTGCAATGATTATTTCACCTGCTCCACATGTTACCTATATTCTGCAACGTGACCGTTGCTAATTTTTTGCCCCTCATTTGCCTGTTGATTTGGACTCGCGGCATGCATGCATTATGCAATCGGACGGGCGTTCTTCCCGGCTCTTTTCCTTCAATTTTGTCCTTCAACTCGAGACGCGAAGCGGGAAATCCGGCCGCGTACTCACGTATCCTGGCGGCCGTACTTCCGCTGCTCCTTCTGCACCTTCTCCAGCACGGCCAGCGCTCGGTACGTGTCCAACAGGCTGGTGAGTCGCTCCCGGTTGGGGTTCTCAAACTCGGTCCACGTGCCCGACGCTGCCCAACAAAGGTTTCACCAAGTCAAATACATGTTGTGATATGCTGCAAAACAGTTGTCAAGTTCACTAGTGTTAAACACAGTGCATAATGTGGAAAATATTTGGATAGAGGTATATGTCAAGGTCAGGAGAAAATATTTGGGATGTGTTCGTTGCTTGCTGCATGTGTTTTCCTCTTTTCTGTGAACACAGTCTGTACATCATCCCAGCCTGTGATGCTGAGTGTTACCCCATCCACTGAGAGAAGCGATGGTGCCCTGGGCACAGAGCGAAGCGGTGGTGCCCTGAACACGGAGCGAAATGGTGGTGCTCTGAACACGGAGAGAAGCGGTAGTGCCTTGAACATGGAGCGAAGCAGTGGTGCTCTGAACACGGTGGTCACGGAGCGAAGCAGTGGTGCTCTGAACACGGTGGTCATGGAGCGAAGAGGTGGTGCCCTGGACGCGGAGCGAAGCAGTGTTGCCCTGAACACGGAGCGACGTGGTGGTGCTCTGAACACAGATAAGCGGTGGTGGCCTGAACATGGAGCGAAGCATTGGTGCTCTGAGTATGGAGTGAAGCGGTGGTGTTATTAGCCTCACGATACGTGCACTACATTGATCGCATAGTGCCGCCAATCTCTCACGCCGATTTGTCACGGGCGAAGAGTAGTGACAGGCGAAACTCGAACTGACAACCTTTCGGTTGGGAGAGCAGTATTCATTCTCCCCAAACTCTTTTCTGCACGTAATCGAAATCGCAAGCCATCACCCCCCCCCCCCCCCACACCGTCCAAGTAAATTACGGTAACCAGCCTCATCCAATCAACATTTTGACAGGGCAGGCCTCCGCCGTATGACCACCATTTTGGCAGGGCAGGCTTCCGCCGCGTGACCACCATTTCGGCAGGGCAGACACCTGTCGCATGAAGCTCGTTCCCTGATATCGCAGTAAGATGGACGAGCGCCACGTGACCACCACTCACCGACGTTCTGGTCGGGAAGGCCGCTGTCACGAGACGTCCAGCGGCAGAAGCCGCACGCCACGTAGTACACCTTGCGTGGCACGATCTTAGTGGGATCTTCCATACTGGGCGCCTGCACAGAGCGAGCAATAGAGAAAGAGTGGTCACTGGGGTGCTATCGAACCCGCACCGAGTTCGTGACCGGCGAGCTGTCACGTCTGGTGATGTTGGATCGGGTTACAATGGGACATATATACATAAAAGCAGGCAGCTTTTCACACTGCTTTGCATTGAGACCTGAAATAGAACAGGCGAATGAAGTGCAATACACTAGTTACACCACAAAAACTCGGATTCAAAGCTTGACTTGATCTCGCATATGAACTAATGGCTAAGCGATGATGAACATGTAAGTATTCATGACCAGTGTGTGTGTGAGGCTGAGTGGCCAAACTGCCTGACCCTCCCTCTGGCAGGAGGCATACTGGAGTCGTGAGTTCAAGCCCACACCTCTCCAGAGACTATTCCTGGTGGACAAGTATATTCCATGCAGACCCATACCATCCAAAGGAACATAAGCATTGCTTTGGTGGCAATATGCATAAAATGCAGCCCTGAGCTTCTACTTGGGTAAAATGGAAGTGTAATACAAAAACAGAATACATGGAGGATATAACATAAACGAGAGGTATGTTGTTGCATAAGCATTGCTGATGACATACCTCCAATACCCAGCCAACCATAGCCAATAGGCAGCAAACCAGTCAGCACCAAACTTCGCAACCAACCAAGTTCCGATAATGTGTAGGCACTTTCCCTGTGGCCATAGCACATGACGATGACAGCAACGATGACAGCACAGTGGGAGTGGTATGTAGTGATGCACTTTGTATCGTTGTGTATGTATGTATGTATGTGTATGTGTGTGTGTGTGTGTGTGTGTGTGTGTGTGTGTGTGCGTGTACGTGTACGTGTACGTGTACGTGTACGTGTACGTGTCGTGCTGCGTGCGTGTGTGCGTGCGTGCGTGCGTGCGTGCGTGCGTGCGTGTGTGCGTGCGCGTGCGAGGCAGCCCAAAGACAACCAGCCTGTTACACTGATATAACACACTAAAAAAATATTCCAGTTTGCTGGTGAGTGGAAAGACTGCTAGTGCAAACATTTTTTTTTGCTGGGAGAATGGTTCAAGGCTGAAAGGATCCAGTATATGGTGGTAACCATGTATGGAAACTAAAGATAACTTTAACTAAGGAGGACAAGGGCAAGCCAAGCTCACTAAAGTACAACCAAACCAACAATGCAATAAACTGCTGAGAATATACTGGACAGAGAGCATTCCTGATTGACAGTGTGCCGGAACACGTTGGTTGCTCAGCTAGCTGACCAACCTGGATGCTGGTGGCGCGAGTGGAGAGGGTGTGGCCGCAGGAGGGGCAGTCCTTGCATGTGGCACACCTGTTGTGCTTTAGACCTGCCTCTGTGATGGACATCATCTCCAGACAGGCACTGCAGTATGTGGCATCCACCTGGTGGTATGGTGTCAGTCATCACGCTGCAGTAGGTGGCATCCACCTGGTGACATGGTGTCACAGTCGTCACTGCATTAGATGGCATCCACCTGGTGACATGATGTCAGTCATCACACTGCAGTAGGTGGCATCCACCTGGTGACATGGTGTCAGTCATCACACTGCAGTAGGTGGCATCCACCTGGTGACATGGTGTCACAGTCATCACACTGCAGTAGGTGGCATCCACATGGTGGCATGGAGGCAGACTGGGAAACTTACTTTCCGGGTTGGGAGTCGGAGTGCATACCGATTCCTTCCGGAGTACATTTTCATGGACATTATTTTTTTATGCATGGAATCTGTTTACCAGTAACCGACCGGAAAAACCTAAATCAGTACCTACATAATATGCATAAGTAATATCATTCTCATTTTGGGTCAAATCAAATGCCAAAACATACGAACAAAGAAGTGAACAATGGATGGCACCACCCGGCAGTGACCCGTAATAATCAGCACTGTTTCGTTTCTTATAACTCACAGGAGAAATGCGTTTTCCTTTCACTGTTGGTCTCAGTACAAGGCTAGCCATATGAAAAACAAACAAAATACTTCACACTTCACCCTCAGCTCAGAGCGCACACCTACCTACGCAGCCAATTTTCCATGTAATACGAACGCAACTCCGCTACCGCACACGCCACAGTTGGATGTGATCGAAGCAAAGGATCAGTCAAGGTCTTGTGTTTACTGTTAACTTGTGTGGACACTGTTAACCATGTGTTCAAAGTTGCTAATGGTCATGACGTCATATACAAAATACCTTATTGGTTCATAGACAGATTTCAGAACAGAAAATGCTAACGCAGCCAATTCTGATCGGTGGCCTCCGGGACTCCGGAGGACGTCTCTTAAAACTGTCAAAGTTTCCCACTATAGGGTGGCAGGAACACAAGTATTCCGAGACGCGGCTCCAGGGCCGGATAACAGTGTTCTCAGTGCGCATGCGCATCATCTTGCAAGTTGCTGTTGGCGCGTTGTTGTCGGCAATTCCGGTGGTAGAGATTGATGGAGTGTGTGAAGCTGTGGTCCGGCTGCTGACTGCTACAAAAAGTGATTAGTTTGAGTGGTGACTGTAAGTGGAATAACAAGCGTTTTTTTGGGTGTCGTTCTGTGTTTGTTTTTATTGATATCTCTGTTCCCACATTTGTGTCGGAGTACATGTGAAGCCCATCCTATCCAGTATGAACTAGGAGCGCAAAAATGTTTTCAGAGATAAAATCTCCTAAGAAGTGCCTTAATCCCCACTCTGCATGGAGGGGTGTCGATTTTTGAAAAAAAAAAAACATTGGGGGGGGCAAGTGTCAACGTACTTACCCCCCCCCCCAACCAAAGACTCATCGGATTTCGCCCACTATATTTTAAGACCTCAATAATTCTGATTTTTTTATTTGACGATGTGTATGCTTATGTTTATTCAGCATCCTCGCCAACGAGCAAAATCGCCCAGTAACAGGTGAAGTCACATAAGCAAAAGAGCAGTACACAGCACATGTCAACATAAAAACTTAGCATAGCAGTCATAGCATGCGACTACAGTGTCATACAGTAGACTCGGGTCTATCGTCGTCGTCGTCTTCCAAAAAAGTTTTCCCCAAAAAATTTCGAATTATTTGGTAACTTTGCAGTTTAAGCTGTTCTTTTTTTCCCTCTTTTTTTCTTCATTTTTCTGCAGAATACCATGTTATGAAGGTGACTAAGATGATTGGACCCACTTATTTTCTGTGCAAATGTTTACTTTTCAGGTTGTGAGCAAAATAATGCCAAAACGGGCTTTGAGTTCAGTAACATAGCATAAACATAAATGTTTTTTTTAATGCAACACAACCTAACCTAACCTAGCTTAGGCTATCTTTTGAGAACAAAAAAAAAATATTTATTTATTTTCTGAAAATACTCAACCTTAAAAAAGAAACCTAGCCCAGCCTAACCTAACCTAAGCTGCTTTTGAAGACAAAATTCTTTTTTTTGTGAACATGTTTGGTTGGTTATTGGTTTTACGACACGTCGACCGTTGAGTCATATAGCGTCGCCAATCTCTCACGCCGATTGGTCGCGGGCGAAGAGTGGCGACAGGTGAGACTCGAACCCACAACCTTTCGATTGTGAGACGAGCATCTTACCCCTAGACCACTCGTCCCCCATTGTGAACATGTTTGTAAAATTGTTTGGGAAACTTTTGGGTATTATTGTGCTTTAAGGTGGGGACAAGAAAAGTTTTATGGGCGCTGTATGACCAACGCAGTCAGTGCGGCCGTAAGCCCAAATAACCAACCAACCAATCAAATTGTTTACACACATTTGTCACCATAAAGCAAACAAATGGGTTAGGTTTGGTTAGGGTAGGTTGGTTTAGGTTTTTAAGTTGGAAAATTTGTCAACTTTTCTTCTTCAAATTAAAATAAAATGAATTTGCACCAAAAATAAGTGGTCCCATCATCTTAGTCACTGTCATGAACATGGTATTCAGAAGAAAAATTCAAACAAAAAAAAATCACCTAAAACTGCAAATTTACCAATCATTTTGTATTCAACAGCAACTTATGATAGGTTAGGTTTGGCTGGGTTAGGCTCTTTAAACCTTGAAAATTGAAATTTGAAAAATGCTCTAACTGTCTCATGCACATTGAAATTGAAACACGCCTGATGCTACCAATTTCTGCAATATAAGATAAAAAACTATGACATCAGCAAAGCTTGAAGGTGAACTTTGGTGTACCTTCTAAGGTAATAGTATTGTGGGTGGCATTTAATAATACACGCTACCAGATACTGGTCTTGTATGACTCTATAGGGTTTGTTTAAGAAGTCATGTGTGGCCATAGCTATTGCTATGGCCTATTGCTAAGCAATATACCTATTGCTTTCTTCAGAAAGATCAATTATAATGAGTTGTCTATACAGTTTCTTGCTGACCTTTCTCTCATGTTTTCATAGGCTGGCAGATTGGCTCACACATGGCTTTTGTTGGTTCAGTTTGAGATTGGGTTGCCAATATTGAATGCATGCACATTTTCATTGGGCATGTAGGTAGGTACCTTGGTAAATATCAAGCTGATGGTGTGATGGGTATGTTGCTGAAGATAATTATAGTTTGTATATCCACAATCTCAATGATAACCATGATTTGCATGCAAGTTTGACAATGACTGGAAATTGAGAATGGAATTAATCTTGTTGAAGCTCCATATGCATGTGGTTTTGCCATTGGTGGTGTGTACAAACATCAATATGACCATGCAATTGTTGTTTAGTTGCTTAGCAGATTTTTCAGACAATCTGGTTCAAAATGCATCAGCATCAATAATCTCAACATATTATGATGTAAGCTGTACTTCCACAGTGGAGGGAAATCTAGGTATTTTGTTTGTTTTTTTGCACACAATTTTACATTTTTTGGCAAAAGGTGGAGTCAGTCCACTATCTAATCCAAATCTGTTTCTTCTCAGTACAAAATGTGCTTTCAGTGCAAAATGTGTTGTGGGGCCATGGCCCCCACAAAAGGATACAAATTGACACACCTGGTGGCATGGTGTCTCAGTCATCACACTGGTAAGTGACGTGGTGTCAGTCATCACACCGCAGTAGGTGGCATTCAACTGGTGACATGGTGTCGGTTATTGGTTTTTACGACACATCGACCGTCGTGTCATATAGCGTCGCCAATCTCTCACGCCGATTGGTCGCGGGCGAAGAGTAGCGACAAGTGAGATTCGAACCCACAATCTTTTGGTGACATGGTGTCAGTCATCACACTGCAGTAGGTGGTATTCACGTGGTAGCATGGTCAGTCGCCATGCTAAAATATCGATTTTTCGTTAGGTATAGATGTCCAAATGAATCCTGAGTTGTAGCAGTTTCCGCAGCAGCACTTTTTTTAAGTTGTAGCAGCACTTTTTTTGTAGCAGTCAGCAGCCGGACCACATCCTCACACTCCATCAATCTCAACCACCGATTCCCAAACCTCAATTTCCTGAAATCCCAACCTCAATTGCTGACTGCAACTTGTAAAATGATGCGCATGCACACTGAATAGGTACACTGTTCTCCGGCTTTGGAGCCGCATCTCTGAAAACCTGTGTTCATGCCACCCTATAGTGGGAAAGATTGACAATTTTAAGAGACGTTCTCTGGAGTCCCAGAGGCCACCAATCAGAATTGGCTGCATTAGCATTTTCTGTTCCAAAAATCTGTCTGCCAACCAATCAATGCAAGGTAGTTTTTATATGACGTCATAACCATTAGCAACTTTGAACACATGCTAGCAGTGTCATACTGCAAACACAAGACCTTGACTGATCCTTTGATTTGATCACATCCAACTGTGGCATGTGCAGTGGCAGCGAAATAAGTTGCGTTCATATTACGTGGGAAATTGGCTGCATAGGTGGGTATGCGCTCTGAGCTGAGGGTGAAGTGTGAAGTATTTTTGTTTGTTTTTCATATGGCTAGCCTTGTACTGAGACCAAAAGTGAAAGGAAAGCACATTGCTCCTGTGAGTTATGAGAAACGAAACAGTGCTGATTATTACGAGTCACTGCCGGGCGGTGCCATCCATTGTTCACTTCTTTGTTCCTATGTTTTGACATTTCATTTGACAAAAAATGAGAATGATATTACTTCTGCATATTATGTATGTACTGATTCAGGTTTTTCTGGTCGGTTACCGGGAAACAGATTCCATGCATAAAAATAATGGGTATTTCTGTCTTAAAGGGTGTTTTGGGAATTTGTGGATTTTTTTCTCGGAATACCATGTTTATTACTGTGATTCAGAAGATGCGATCATTCGTTTTCTCCATAAATGCTTACGTCTCGGTTAATCTTAGCGATAATATCTATAATGTGCCATATATGCCACACCGCTGTTGTTTGTTGCATAATTTATCCATCCCACACCCGGCACTTCTCAGACGTGATTAAAGGGACATTCAACACTTCACACAGTTGATTCAACACTTTTTCACATCGAAAATGCTTCATTTCCACCTCTTTGGCACATAGATGACACATCACAACTATTTCACGGGAACGCCAAAAAAAAACGAAGCAGAGCACGGCTTGCGGCCGTGATGTACAGATGACGTCACGATAAATATTCTGCTTGTTTTAAAATTATAGTATGAGTTTATATTAGTTTAGATAAGAGTAGATTGTATTATGTTAGGTTAGGCTAGGTTAGGTTTTCCTATTTAATTATTAATTATCATACTGCTTGTTGGAAGTCGTGAGGAGACGACGAGACCGAGCAGAAGCCAACTCTTTTAAATATCACTTTGCGGTACATCACGATAAACATTACGCTTGTGTTTTTAAATTAAAATATATGAGTTTATATTAGTTTAGATAAGAGTAGATTGTAGTATGTTATGTTATGTTAGGTTAGGTTAGATTTTCCTATTTAATTATGAATTATCATACTATTTGTTGGAAGTCGTGAAGGAAGACGAGACCGAGCAGAAGCCGGCTGCCGGGCTGCTGTGCTGTGTGTTTAGTTTTTTTTGGCGTTGTGGTGGAATAGTAGTGATGTGTCATCTATGTGGCAAAGAGGCGGAAATGAAGCATTTTCAACGTGAAGTGTTGAATCAACTGCATGAAGTGTTGAATGTCCTTTTAATCACGTCTGAGAAGCACCAGGTGAGGGATGGATAAATTACGCAACAAACAACAGCAGTGTGGCATATATGGCGCATTATAGATATTATCGCTAAGATTAACCGAGACGTAAGCATTTACAGAGAAAACGAATGATTGCATCTTCCGAATCACGTTCATAAACATGCTATTCTGCAAAAAAAATCCTGAAATTCCAAGAACACCTTTTAGGACAAATTTACCAAATAATGTCTATGAAAATGTACTCCGGAAGAAATATTTATGCACTCCGACTCCCAACCCAGAAAGTAAGTTTCCCACTCTGCTGAGAGGAGATCTCATTGAGGTTTTAAAATTTGTTCATGGTCAGGAACAGGGATATCTCAGGGAAATATTTGAATTTAACAGAAATGATGCAATTAGAGGTCATCAATTCAAAATTAAAGTTAATCACAGCAGGACAAGGTTAAGACAGTCTTTCTTCACCAACAGGGTAGTAGAACACTGGAACCAGCTGCCAGGAACCATTGTCAGTAGCAACACACTGAACATCTTTAAAAATGGCATAGACAATCATTAGGTTGGCACAGCATCTCACTTCCCTTTTAGACCCAGCATTGATGGGGGAGGTCATGTATGTGCTGATCTATCCACTGCCTGGGTATGTGCACACCGCTCCATCCATTATTTCGTATGCTTATCGTATAGACTAGCTGTCATCCATACCCACCTCGTGTGACACGCAATTTCCACATCTTAACTTCAAGCAGTGCCTACAGAAATAAACCCTGTATATGGGTTTTAGAAAACCACATGAACATAGATATTTGACACGTTCAGACAAAAAACTTTCAGCCATATCCACCGATACTGCAACACACCACTGGTGATAATTCGGCCTATAATTCTAACCAGAACGACCTGGACGAACCACTATGTTAAAGGCCTTGAACCACTCCCACTTCTCACTTTCTTTCACGAAGCATCTTGCCGTCGACGCGCCATAATGAGCAACAAGCAGCTGAACTCGGAAGTTTCGCTGCCACTCCTTAAAATCACTAAGCCAATCAGCAGCCTAACTACTGTCAGCAAGAGTTGACGGCAGCTACATAATCATCAGCATCTCTTCACAAATGGATTCAAAATGGCCGCTCCAAGTTTAAGGGGTAGTTTAACAGCTTTACGTATCGGTGAGAGTCACCATATTCAAAAGTCCCACGGAAATCGACCCCTTTGTATCGATTGGTGAAGGTTTGATGAAATTCGGTTCAGTAGTTTCGGAACATGGGCACGGCAACAACCCTGGGCAACAGAGTAGACCCACCCATCCCGGGTCTTCTCTGTTGCCCTAGGTTGTTGCCGTGCCCGGCCGTGCCCATGCTCCGAAGCTACCGAACCGAATTTCATCAAACCTTCACCAATCGATGCATTTTGAATATGGTGACTCTCAGCGATACGTAAACCTGTTAAACTACGCGCTAAATTTGGAGCGGCCATTTTCAAACCATTTTGAAAATGTTGCGGTGCCCATGCTCATAAACGACTCGATGGAATTTCATTAAATCTTCACCAATCGATGCATCATAGTCTATTTACTTGTGGTTTTACAATATGGTGACCTTCACCTTGGCCTAAGGTCGCAAAATAAGTACATCTTTATTTGCAATTGTTGCGGTGCCCATGATCATAAACTACTGAACCGAATTTCATGAAACCTTCACCAATCGACGTGACATCGAGACGTGACATCGATCACCTTCACGTGATCGACGTGACGTGACATCGTTATACTTGGGACTTTTGAATATGGTGACCTTGGCTTCAGGTCAAGGTCAACAAAAAAGCACAAAACCATTTTTAAGACTTTACCACGCCCATACTCCGAAACTACCGAATAAAATGTCATGAAACCTTCGCCAATCGAAGTGACGTGATCGATATACGTGGGGCTTTGAATATGGTGACCTTGACTTTAGGTCTAGACCTAGACCTAGACTTTCGACCATGTCACATCGATTGGTAAAGGTTTCATGAGATTCGGTTCGGTAGTTTAGGAGCATGGGCACCGCAACAATTAAAGTAAATAAAGATGTACTTATTTTTCAACCTTAGGTCAAGGTCAAGGTCACCATATTGTAAAGTTACAAGTAAATCGACTATGCTGCATCGATTGGTGCAGATACGATATGAAATTCAGTTGAGTCGTTTAGGAGCATAGGTACCGAGACATTTTCGAAATAGCTTCAAAATGGCCGCTCAAAATTTAAGGGGTAATTTAATAGCTTTACGTATCGGTGAGAGTCACCATATTCAAAAATTCCACGGAAATCGACCACAATGCATCGATTGGTGAAAGTTTGATGCAATTCAGTTCGGTAGCTTCGGAGCATGGGCACGGCAACAACCCAGGGCAACAGAGTAGACCAACCCGTGGCGTCGCATCAACTGATAAACTCAGCAGCATCCATCAAACGGATCATCATACATGCTCGATGACTTTGGAAAGAAGCTTGCGAGAGAGAAAGAAGTGAAGTGCGTAATTAACACGGCCGTAATTAAGATAGAAATAACAACTGACTGGCGATATAGGTGAGCCATGTGCCAGGAGCCAGGTGAGAGAACCAGGTGAGAGCCAGGCATAGGTATTTATTGAACATCTGTTCGAATTATTTTATTCCACTATTTCCTAGTACTTAGGCAGGTAGGTAGGTACCTAGGTAGGTAGGATGACTGACCTACCTACCTAACCATAGTTGTGTTGGGAGGAACAGGAGGGAGGTGAAGACCACTTGAGCGAAGATTGGATCTCATCGAGGTTGAAGAAGGTAGGTAGGTACCTGGGTACCTAAACGCCTAAGTGCCTATCTCGTTAGTTTAGTTTATCACCTTACCTTCATTTTTTTGATGAAGTGGCTATATTTGCATTTGCATAATGGGTACCTACCTAGGTAGGTAGGTAGGGGAAGAGGGGGTTTCTGAACACTTAAGGCATTATGCAACATATAGCTCTACTGCTGCTTCTGTATGGCTGAACCAGTAATTGTACTGTGTTTACTGAACACAAAAATGAACAAGCTATCCATATTCAAACAGTTCCTTTCAATGAAAACCCTCTAACCACTTGCGAAGAGGAACTTTAAAACAGATAATTATTTTCTAGTGGTGTGCCGTATTCTGAACACAAAAATGTTGTTGTTCTGGATTACCTCACTGTAGCTGTTGTGGTACAATCTATTAGTAGCCACTAAAAAATGCTGGTGTAATTGCAAAAAAAATTGAAAGTAACTTCCTTATGGTTCCCTTAAGCCAACTGCTCTTGGAAGCCTAAAATGGTTCCTGTGAACTTCACAACCTCCGTACACAAAGAACAGGTTGAACTATGTGATCAGACTTCCATATTTTGGTAGTGACAGGTCCATCATTTATGAATACCACCATCTTTTTGTTATTTATGCAATGAACATGATGTGGGAGACGACTAAAGGTAGGTGTTCAGGAAACAGAACGTGTTCAGATACCTACCTAGGTACCTACCTACCTACTGCATAGATTCTGCCTTTTCACACTTCTCCAAACCACAATTCAAATTCGCCCTCATGGTCACATACTCATCATCATATATTGTCAAAGTGAAATCCCATTGTGGCCTGTACAAGGTATTGAATGGCTTTACAGCAGCTTTTGGCCCAGGTCACATGGGCTCGGACAAGATGGAGCAAGCAGACCTGGCAAGTGGCATGATGGCCATAAATTAGAACCATCACTAATTTTAAGTATCAACAGATTCCATAACTTGCTTAGGTAGTTTTTATGGTATTATTGCATTTTAAGGCAACCACAAATTGAGTTTTACACACATTTTACCTCCATGAAGCATACAAAGGGGTTAGTTTTGGTTAAGTTAGGTTAGGTTAGGTTAGGGTTTTGTTGTAAGTTTGATTTTTTTATGGAACTAAAAGTTATGATTTTTCCATTCAAAAACAGTTCAGGCTGACTTAGGTTAGGTTAGTTTAGGTTATTTTTTTAATTTGAAATATCTGAGGGAAAAAATGCTTGGAAATTTTCACTTCTTACAAAATAATTTGCTTTCTTGCATGGAAGGTTAGGCTAGGTTAAGTTAGGTTATGTTACATCATTTTTCTTCATGTTAAAGTTTATATTTCATGTTATGTTACCTAACTCCAAGCCCCTTTTTGGGTGTTATTTTTCCTCCAAACTGAAAAGTATGCATTTGCAGAGGAAATATGTGGTTAATTTCCTCTGCAAAAGCATGTTTTCCAGTTGGCAGGTGAAATATCACTAAAAAATGTGCCTGGAGTTTGGTAATATAGCACATAAATTATGTTCATTTTTTCCTCTGCAAACTTTCAACTTAAAAGAAAAGCCAAATTTAATCAAATCTAACCCAATTTTTTACTTAATGGAGGTAAAATATGTATACAACTGTCTCATGGACACCTTAAAGTGCAATAATACCTAGATAACAATATGGTTTCTGATTTATGTGGAGATTGCACTCAGCTCTATGGCATATGGCAGTGGACATATGACTGCAAGATTTAAAAAATGGTGCTATGGATAAATCAGCAAAAAATGCAACTATAAGCCAATCTCTAGGGAAATAGTAGCTGAGATGACAGCAAAAGTACACTTCATCCATGTCAACTAGGTTTTTACTGTATATAAAGACAAAGACATAAAAGATCAGTGCAACTATGAGCCACAAGGGCCCTTCTTGGTTGCACTCTGTACACTGAACCAGTTGTCCATCAAATGTGTTGATCAACTCTCCCTGGAATACAGAAAAACAAGCCCCCTATTCTTATAATGATTGTCTATGCTGTTCTTAAAGATGTTCAGTGTGTTGCTACTGACAATGGTTTCTGGCAGCTGGTTCCAGTGTTCTACTACCCTGTTGGTGAAGAAGGACTGTCTTAACCTTGTTCTGCTGTGATTAACTTTAATTTTGAATTGATGACCTCTAATTGCATCACTTCTGTTAAATTAAAACAGTTCCCTGAGATAACCCTGTTCCTGACCATGAACAAATTTAAAGACCTCGATGAGATCTCCTCTCAGCCTTCTATATCTAAGTGAAAACATATTCAATTTCTTCAATCTTTCCTCATATGCCAGGTTGCCCATACCATTCACCATTTTTGTTGCCCTCTTTTGTATGCTCTCTAAAAGCCAACAATCTTTTTCATAACTAGGGGACCAAGGTTGGACACAATATTCCAGATGTGGCCTGACATATGCACAATAAAGCTTCCTGATGACTTCCTCACTTTTGTATGATACATTCCTATTTATTGCCCCAAGCATTCTTAGTGCCTTCTTCCTGGCTTCTTTGGTCTGTTCTGATGCCCCCAATTTTGTGTTAAAAATAACACCTAAGTCCTTCTCCTGCTGAGTCACAGATAGTACTTGGCCACCCATCAGGTATGGAGCCTTGATATGCTGCCTACCTACATGCATGATTTTGCACTTATCAAAATTGAATTTCATTTGCCATTTTTCGGACCACTTCACAAGCTCGTCTAAGTCTTTCTGCAGCAAGACCTGCTCATTGTGCCCTGTTATTGCCCTAAAGACCTTCAAATCATCCGTAAATTTCAAAACCTTACTGCTTAGGCCACTTTCAATGCTATTTACAAATATCATGAACAATAGTGGCCCCAGTACTGACCCCTGGGGGACTCCACTAAGAACATTTTGCCATGATGACTTTGTACCATTTAGCATCACTCTCTGCTGTCTATCTGAGAGCCACAACTCTATCCATTTTAGGATGCTACCTGCAATACCATGGACCTGAAGCTGCATCATTAACCGTTTATGAGGTACCTTGTCAAAGGCCTTGCTAAAGTCAAGATATGCTACATCAACCTGATTTCCCTTATCAAATTGTTCTGTAGCAAAATTAAAAAAGTCCAAGAGATTTGTGAGACACGATCACTCTTTTCTAAACCCATGTTGAGTATCTTGAATCACTCTGTTTCCTTCCAGAAAACTAACTATTTTATCCTTGATAATTGATTCAAGTACCTTGCAGACCAGTGATGTGAGGCTTACTGGCCTATAGTTTTCAACTTTCCCTCTTTCTCCTTTCTTGAAAATAGGAACTACATTTGCCCTTTTCCAATCGGTTGGAATTTCATTTTGTGAAACTGATCTACAAAATATTATACTGAGTGGAATTGCCAATTCTTTTTCAGCTTCCTGCAATACCCTAGCATAGATTCCATCAGGTCCTGCTGCCTTGTTTGGCTTTATTTTCCTGACATAATTCAAAACAACATCACTGTCAATGAAATCAACATCATGTAACTGATCACCTGTTGCTGGGCTGTGGTTCACAGTTGGCAGATTTGTCACATCCTCCAATGTAAACACTGATTTAAACTGCTTGCTCAATTCCTCAACCATCTCACTATCCTCACTCAAAATAATCCCATTTACTTCCAGTGGACCAATTGTGCTTGAAACTTTACTTAGCTTGTATAAACTAAAGAACTTTTTACTGTCCCCATTACAGTTCCTAGCCAAATCCAATTCTTTTGCTCGCTTTGCTGCTCTGGTTTTCTGTTTCACAGCGTCTCTAGCTTTTTGATACAACCTTAGATTTACTATATTTGAAGCTTCCTTAAATACTCTAAATGCATCTTTCTTAGCCTTAATTGCTTTTGTCAAATCTGGTGTATGCCATGCTGGCTTTCCTACTCTTCTTTTGCGCCTTTGCTTTTGGGGGACATGTCTAATCTGAATTTCCCTCAAGTAAGATTTGAACTTTTCCCACATTTCACAGGCATTTAAATCGGAGAATTCTTCTTCCAATTTTATGGCACTTAAAGCTGCTCTCATGCAGTCAAAGTCTGCCCTGTTAAAATTTGGAACCTTTGCCAAATTATCCTTGATTGTCCCTGCTACATGTGCCTTGAATCTCACTATGTTATGGTCACTTCTTCCCAGAGTTTCTCCTACAGTCAAGTCTTGAACTAAATCACCTAAATCCGAGAAGACAAGGTCCAAGAATGAGCCCTGCCTAGTTGGTTCTGTTACAAACTGGTGCAAGAACAGGTCCTCTTCAAGGCATTTCCTAAACAGTTTAGATGCTGGGGAGCCAACACCAACATTTTCATAGCCTTTTAGATTAAAGTCACCAAGAATAAGGCATTTCCTCTGAAAGTTTCTACTGATTTCCTCACAAATCACCTTATCAAGCTCCAGTTGCTGAGAATGTGGCAAGGTTCCTGATCTGTACAAAGCTCCTATTCTCAGTTTATTGCTGTTGCCTTTTCCCACAGAAACGTCAAGCCAAATGGGCTCCACAGACACATTTTTTACCCCATCTGCTACTTTTTGAGAACTGAATAAGCTATTCACATAGAGCATTACACCACCCCCTTTCACTGCTGGACCCCTATTGCATGAAAACATATTGTATCCCTGGATCTCATAGTTGTGCAAGTTATCCCCAAAATACCCCTCACTGACCCTGATACCTGATACTTATGACATGCTCACACTAGACAAGAATAAATATTGGTAAATTTTTGATAAAAGGTGTTTTTGGTATTTCGGGAATACTTTTTTCAGAATATGATGTTTATGAACATGACTAAGAAGATGTGACCACTCATTTTCGGTGCTGATGCTTACTTTTCAATTTGGACGATGACATCACATTGGTATGGTGTAATGACGTCATAGGTATGGCACTGAGGCTTTGACTGGCTAATGCAACAAACTGTTCACATACATTAATGGGATGGTCAAAGTAGCTTAACCTCAACCAACCTAACCTAACCTAACCTGCTTACCTCTTGGTTTATCATAGCTATAAATTATATAATGCACCATGAGGTTAGGTTAGGTTAAGCTACTTCGACCATCTCATTAAGGTATGTGAACCAGGTTATATTCAAGTATTACCCCTCACTCTTTTTTATATCAACAATGCATCCGAGTCACCATCAGCTGACTGCCAGTCAGCTGTTGGGGGGACGAGTGGTCTAGGGGTAAGATGCTCGTCTCGCAATCAAAAGGTTGTGGGTTTGAGTCTCACCTGTCGCTACTCTTCACCTGTGACCAATCTGTGTGAGATTGGACTACATGACTCAATGGTCAACGTGTCGTAAAACTAATAACCAACCAGTCAGCTGTTGGTGACGTCACTCAAACGTACAGAAACAACACTTCCATACGACTGCACTGAATGACCCCAGGGCGTCACCTGGAATATTTATAAGAGGTCGATGTGGTGCTCATCCATGGGCATCAGCAACACATTTATGTCTATGAAGCAGTTGTGGAGGTATATATTCAGGGCTTCACAGGACATTTTTCTTTGATGGGTGGTGGTTGAGATGGCACTTTAGATACAGCACAAGGAATTTCCTGCTAGGGGGAGGGTGTGCAGATTCTATTTCACTATGGTGAAAACCTAACCTAACCTAACAATAACCTAACCCTTATAAATATTCTTGGTGATGCACCTTGAGTCATTCAGTGCACCCAACTGGGGGGTCTCGGTACGTTTGAGTGATGTCACCAACAGCTGATTGGCAGTCAGCTGATGATGGCTTGGATACATTGTTGAGATAAAGGAAGCCTGAGGGGTAATACTTGAAGAATACCTGTGGACCATTTGTAGCATTAGCCAGTTGAAGCCTCAGTGCCATACCTATGATGTCATCACACTGTACCAATGTGACATCATCGTTCAAATTGAAAAGTAAGCATCAGCACCAAAAATGAGTGGTTGCACCTTCTTAGTCACATTCATAAACATCATATTCTGAAGAACAATTCCCCCAAAAATCCAACATGCCCCTTATCAAAAATTTACCTCAATATTTACACCACATCTATAGTGAAGGAGTTAAATCTTTGTCGCTGGACATCATTTTGAAGAATGGGAAAATATTTTTAAGTTGGGCATTTTGTAGGCAGTCCATTATGAAAAAAAAGTTGATCCAAGAAGAGATAAGTAGGAGAGTGCTTGGGAGAACTGTATTGTTGGGAGACTTTAAAATAGCAGGGATGGGAGTCAAAACTAGAAAACTAAGTAAGTCAGGAAGAAGTTTCATGGCTTGTTCTGAGGAAAATTATTCTTTCAAATGACACATGAACCTACAAGGGGAATTTAAATGCTAGATCTGGTGCTTGCAAATGAGGAAAATGTTGTGCAAAATGTGAACATAGGAGAGACCTTTGGCAATAGTGCTCACCTGATTAAACAAGGTTAAGCACCCTTCATGGCTGACCAAGGAAGTAAAACATTTACTGGAATCAAAGAAGCAGGTATTTAAGAAACTAAAAGTGATAACTCTGAGGAAAACCTTGAAGCATATAGAATAGATAGAAAAAAAAAGTATGGAAGCATATCAGGGCATCTAAAAGATTAGCTGGATTCAAATTAGCTTGATAATGTTCAGCAGGTGATGCTTGGAGGTTAATCTTAAAGATCTTGTTTAATTAACCTATTGGAGTTTATGGAGTATGTAACTATAGAAGTAGACAATCAGAGCAGGATGTATGTTGTATACTTGGACCTTAGCAAAGCTTTTGATAATGCTCCACACAGGCATCTAATTCACCAACTAGAGCAGCATGGATTGATGGAAAAGTTCTAGGTTGGATTGATGCATGGTTAAGTGGACAGAAACAAAGGGTAGTGTCAAATGAATGTAAATCTGGATGGAAGGATGTTCAGAGTGGAGTGCCACAGGGTTCTGTTCCAGGACCACTTCTATTCATCACCTTTGTGAATAACATTGAGGTAGGGATGAGAAGTAGGATGTTCAAATTTGCTGATGACATCAGGCTGGTAGGAGTGGCTAGCAGGAGTGATCAATCTAACAATATTCCATTATCATTGGATGACCAAAAAAGTGGGCTGTTCATTGGCTTTCAACTATGAAAAGTGTAAGGTTATGCATCTGGGGTCTGAAGGTGAGGCCTTCAGATATACAATGGGAGGTATGGAATTAGATGTGATTGAAGAGGAAAGAGACTTAAGTGTATTAGTTTCAAATGACCTTAAAGCAGAAAAAACAATGTATCTTAGCCAGGAACACAGCAATTAAAATGCTGGGAATCATGAATAGGACTGTGAGGTATAAGAGCATGGAAGTCATGAAAAAAACTGTACTTAGCTGATGTGCATCTCCACTTGGAATATTCTGTACAGGCATGGAGCCCTTACTTAGAAAAAAAGAAGAAGATATAGCTGCTATGTTCGAAAGAGTGCAGTATAAAGCAACTTGATTCATTAGTGAACTAGGTAACTTAGAATATGGAGAAAGGCTTATGACATTAGAGGCATTAGAGGACAGCATGCTAGCATCTGTGATGTGAGGCCTGAAGCACCAGCCATCCACCAAAGGGATGGCTGGAATACCATACAGGGGAATAGAGTGACATTGACCTCCAACTGTCTGCCTTTGGCTGTCACAGACTGGAACGTGATAGGAGTGTATTTGCTGCGGACATGACTCAAAACCACACCAGCTATGATTATCTGCAGTTTTTGTCCTGTATTTTGCTGTGCACTTGCTATGCCTTGTCAATGCATATATCTCATTCACTGTGTTGGTTGTATGTAATGTAATGCATGTGAATGATACATTGTATGTCTTTTTCATGAATTTAACCTACCAATGATATGCTGCCATGGCTTCATTCGAGCAGAGCTGATGGCACTGAAAGCTACCTAACCAGCGGCACAGTTGAAATCTACAGCACTATTTATGCTTATGTGTAGTGAGTGATCAGTGAGCAAGCTGAAGCACTGCTGGCACTGCCGGCATTCCACAGGCGTGCGATGCCATACGCTCCTGCCACGGCCGCTTGTTCCTGTTGCCGGCAGACGCCGAGTGTGACACGTGCAGGCGGTGTCTGAGCGTGACCTGACCGTCACGTGACTCGACCATGGACGAGGGCTATGAGATGGCCGGCCGGCCGGGCGCTGACTGGACCGGCTACGGCGGACCGCCCGGGGGCATGTACCCCCACGGACCGGCACAGTGAGTACGGCCGGCTGTGGTGGCTATGGAGGACCGCCCGGGTCATGTACCCCCACGGACCGGCACAGTGAGTACGGCCGGCTGTGGTGGCTATGGAGGACCGCCCGGGTCATGTACCCCCCACGGACCGGCACAGTGAGTACGGCCGGCTGTAGGTGGCTATGGAGGACCGCCCGGGTCATGTACCCCCACGGACCGGCACAGTGAGTACGGCCGGCTGTAGTGGCTATGGAGGACCGCCCGGGTCATGTACCCCCACGGACCGGCACAGTGAGTACGGCCGGCTGTGGTGGCTATGGAGGACCGCCCGGGTCATGTACCCCCACGGACCGGCACAGTGAGTACGGCCGGCTGTGGTGGCTATGGAGGACCGCCCGGGTCATGTACCCCGACGGACCGGCACAGTGAGTACGGCCGGCTGTGGTGGCTATGGAGGACCGCCCGGGTCATGTACCCCCACGGACCGGCACAGTGAGTACGGCCGGCTGTGGTGGCTATGGAGGACCGCCCGGGGGCATGTACCCCCACGGACCGGCACAGTGAGTACGGCCGGCTGTAGTGGCTATGGAGGACCGCCCGGGTCATGTACCCCCACGGACCGGCACAGTGAGTACGGCCGGCTGTAGTGGCTATGGAGGACCGCCCGGGTCATGTACCCCCACGGACCGGCACAGTGAGTACGGCCGGCTGTAGTGGCTATGGAGGACCGCCCGGGTCATGTACCCCCACGGACCGGCACAGTGAGTACGGCCTGCTGTAGTGGCTATGGAGGACCGCCCGGGTCATGTACCCCGACGGACCGGCACAGTGAGTACGGCCGGCTGTAGTGGCTATGGAGGACCGCCCGGGTCATGTACCCCCACGGACCGGCACAGTGAGTACGGCCGGCTGTAGTGGCTATGGCCGACCGCCCAGTGAATTAGCCAGTGGCAGTAGGGTAGGGTACATGCAGTAGGGTGCTCCACTATTTGCCGGGACACTGTATGCTCTGGCCTGTTCCCCAGCTGAGTGCCCTGAGTACTCTGGCCTGTTCCCCAGCTGAGTGCCCTGAGTACTCTGGCCTGTTCCCCAGCTGAGTGCCCTGAGTACTCTGGCCTGTTCCCCAGCTGAGTGCCCTGAGTACTCTGGCCTGTACCCCAGCTGAGTGCCCTGAGTACTCTGGCCTGTACCCCAGCTGAGTGCTCTGTGTACTCTGGCCTGCTCCCTAGCTGAGTGCTCTGTGTACTCTGGCCTGTTCCCCAGCTGAGTATGCTGTATACTCTGGCCTGTTCCCCAGCTGAGTGCTCTGTGTACTCTGGCCTGTTCCCCAGCTGAGTATGCTGTATACTCTGGCCTGTACCCCAGCTGAGTGCCTGAGTACTCTGGCATGTTCCCCAGCTGAGTGCTTGTGTACTCTGGCCTGTTCCCCAGCTGAGTGCCCTGTAGTACTCTGGCCTGTTCCCCAGCTGAGTGCTCTGTGTACTCTGGCCTGTTCCCCAGCTGAGTATGCTGTATACTCTGGCTTGTTCCCCAGCGAGTATGCTGTATACTCTGGCCTGTTCCCCAGCTGAGTATGCTGTATACTCTGGCATGTTCCCCAGCTGAGCGCCCTGAGTACTCTGGCCTGTTCCCTAGCTGAGTGCTCTGTGTACTCTGGCCTGTTCCCCAGCTGAGTATGCTGTATACTCTGGCCTGTTCCCCAGCTGAGTGCCCTGAGTACTCTGGCCTGTTCCCCAGCTGAGTGCCCTGAGTACTCTGGACTGTTCCCCAGCTGAGTGCTCTGTGTACTCTGGCCTGTACCCCAGCTGAGTGCCCTGAGTACTCTGGCATGTTCCCCAGCTGAGTGCCCTGAGTACTCTGGCCTGTTCCCCAGCTGAGTGCTCTGTGTACTCTGGCCTGTTCCCCAGCTGAGTATGCTGTATACTCTGGCCTGTTCCCCAGCTGAGTATGCTGTATACTCTGGCCTGTACCCCAGCTGAGTGCCCTGAGTACTCTGGACTGTTCCCCAGCTCAGTGCTCTGTATACTCTGGTCTGTTCCCCAGCTGAGTATGCTGTATACTCTGGACTGTTCCCCAGCTGAGTATGCTGTATACTCTGGTCTGTTCCACAGCTGCAGTATCGAATACCCCAATTGCTCTGCTAAGGTGTATAGCTGTACTACTGAGTGGTGTCCTGTGTTTCAGTGGTATGCCGCCCTGGCAGGGGTTCCCAGGCGGCGCTTGGCGCAGCTGGCAGGTCAGTGCCCTCCCGGCCGCCTCCGGTTTAGATATTATTTTTTTGTTAAAACTAAGATGTGCTGGCTGCTGCAGGACCACTGTGTTGAGTTTGCGAGCAGCATTTGACTTTTAATCGATCCTTGAATGTCCTCGTTATTCCAAAAAAGGTATTGCCGGTGCTGATGCATGTCCAATTATCCAGTGTTGTTTGAAATGTGCACATATATTTGGATGGATGGATGCATATATATATACGTAAGTGGCACAATGATAAAAACTATATTTCCACCAAAAAACACATCACAAACGTTTCGGCCAAAGGCCCCTTCTTCAGGGTGACACAATTACCAAATTTAACAAGTTTAAGCACGCAACCACGCACTCGAATTTCTGCGCTCAGAACGTGACACGCATCGCAGCCTCTCGCTGGGCTGACGAACGATATAGTTCGAAACACTGCGTCAATGAGGGTGCAGAATTTAGGCAGATAGAGGGTTTGGCAATGGGCTCTCCGCTGAGTGCTGTGTTAGCCAACATGGAGGTGCTAGAGGTTGACTACTTCCGCCCAATAGTTGGTAGCAAGTGTTTCTGGGTCCGGTATGTCGATGACTGTTTCGTAATGTTACCACAGCATGTTGACCTAGATGCACTCGTGAGCACACTAAACAGCATCAATCCACACATACAGTTCACTACTGAGACGGAACTGAACGGAAAGCTTCCATTTTTGGACATACTGTTAGATAGGACTGATGATGAAGTTCTTTTTAGTGTCTACCGTAAGCCAACGAATAGGAACGACATCCTACACTTCTTTTCAGGGCATTCCATGAGGGTAAAGAGAGGGGTGGTCATAGGCCTCTTCCTGCGGGCCTACAGGATTTGCTCCCCTGATCGGCTCATCGGGGAGATCAATTTCCTGATAGGTACGCTTAGAAAGCTGAAATACCCCCTTGATATCCTCGTAGGACTGAAGGAGAAAGCTCTAGTTATCCAAAGGAGGTGGAGCAGGACGCGCGATTTGGGGAATAATCAGTTTTTAGTGGTGCCTCCTTCCCATACTGCGGCAGGCATGTCCAAGTTCATGGGGGGGGGGGGAGGATAAGGTTAGTGGAATCATCAGGAAGGAAAATCAGGGACTTAGTAGTCAGGGCACCGATATCTAAATCTAGTGAGAGCAAACGTCGTTCTGTGGTATACAGGATCCCATGCAGTGGGTGTGGTAAGGCTTACATTGGTGAGACAGGGCGTTCTCTTCAACAACGTGTCCAGGAACACAGGGCCGATCTTACATATCACAGGATGTCGAGCGCTTTGGTAGTTCACGGGGAGAAAGAGGGGCACCTTCGGCGATGGGATGGTGCCTGTGAAATAACCCAAACAAAGGACAAATTTGGAGGAAGGCTGTAGAGGCCGCATTTATCGATACCGAGGATTGTATCAATAATTCACCTGGATTTGTTAAGCTTGCCAGCGTGATAGCGTATCTGGTGCGGGACGATGTGGTGGAGGTACAGCGGGCATCGGACCCGGGCTAGAGAGTTCGACCAAAACCTACACACACACGCACACACACACACACACACACACACACACACACACACACACACACACACACACACACACACACACACACACACACACACACACACACACACACACACACACACACACACACACACACACACACACACACACACACACACACACACAAAAAAAAAAAAAAAAAGCAGCGCGATGTGAGTGATATGGGATCTGGCATTCTTGAGTGCCATCCATGGCTTTGTGTATTCCGTTATGTCGCCCTTCGCCATTGACGCAGTGTTTCGAACTATATCGTTCGTCAGCCCAGCGAGAGGCTGCGATGCGTATCACGTTCTGAGCGCGAAAATTCGAGTGCGTGATTGCGTGCTTAAATTTGTTAAATTTGGTAATTGTGTCACCCTGAAGAAGGCCTTTGGCAGAAACGTTGGTGATGTGTTTTTTGGTGGAAATATAGTTTTTGTATCATTGTGCCACTTACGTATAACTTGTCAAAATAGTACTCAATATATATATATATATATATATATATATATATATATATATATATATATATATATACACACATATATACAAGTGAGTAATACTTTATACATGCAGTAAGCAATACAATCTGTCAGTGTACACGAGTCACTGATTTTCAGGATGATCAGTACGACATTCAGACAGATGAACGTAACCTGGTGAGTGACGTTTGTGCTTGGAAGGTGAGCTGAAGCCGACCGGGTTAGCAGGTGATTGCTGTGCGATTTTTGCACTGCACATTGTCTGTTTTTTTGCACATTATTGGCACTGGCACAGACATGGCACAGCGCTTTTGCTTCCATCGGTATGGTCCGAATGACTGCGGCGGTTGCTTTACGCTAGCATTCTCCATGTTAAGAAGAGCCAGTTCGATGACTCAGCACCTGCCGCCAGATCTGGAAGTACCAATTTTAAAGTGGTGTTTAATCGTGCCGTCCACAGTACGCCCCTCCCCCTCCCAGCATCATTCAGCAGGTTACCAGCTGGTCTTCCGGGGTCGCACATGCGAGCACGTCTGGCGGCCCGAGCCCGGCCTGGCAGGACATGGGAACATGGCATGTCAGGACATGGGAACATGGCATGGCAGGATATGGGAACATGGTGTGGCAGGACATGGGAACATGGCGTGGCAGGATATGGGAGCATGGCATGTCAGGACATGTGAACATGGCCTGGCAGGACATGTAAACATGGCATGGTAGGACATGAGAATGTGGTATGACAGGGCATGAGAACATGGTGTGGCATGGCATGAGAACACAACTTGGCAGAACATGGAATCATGACATGACAGAGCATGGGTGCGTGACATTGCAGGACATGGGAACCTGGCCTTGGATGACATAGAAACATGATGGGACATGAGAGCATGCCATGGGAGCATGGGAGCATGGTATGACAGGACATGGGAACACAGTATGCCATGAGATGGCATGGAAACATTGTATAGCAAGACATGGGACAGTGACTTGGCAGGACATGGGAACATAGCATGGATACATGACATGGCAAGATATAGTAACATAGCATATCAGGACATGGGAACATGGCATGGCAGGGGGGACGAGTGGTCTAGGGGTAAGATGCTCGTCTCACAATCGAAGGGTTGTGGGCTCGAGTCTCACCTGTCGCTACTCTTCGCCCGCGACCAATCGGCGTGAGAGATTGGCGACGCTACATGACTCAACGGTCGACGTGTCGTAAAACCAATAACCAACCAACAGCATGGCAGGACATGGGAACACAGCATGGCAGGACATGGGAGCATGGCATGTCAGGGCATGGGAACACAGCATGCCATGACATGGGAACACAACATGGCAGGACATGGGAACATGGCATGTCAGGACATTGGAACACAGCATGGCAGGACATGGGAACATGACATGTCAGGGCATGGGAACACAGCATGGCAGGACATGGGAGCCTTACGCGGGCGAGCACTTCAGCCAGCCGAGTTAACCATGGAAGCAGGGTAGCAGTGAGGTGGTGGGCGTGTCTGCTGGCAGCATAGCGGCAACATAAGGTTTGGCAGAGTAATGCGTGATTTGGTGGTTTGATAGGGTAGCATAATGCTGAGCCCCAGTTGTGAGGTCAGTGGAGGATGTGGACAGGGTCCAGCCATGTGTGGACTCCCCAGAACTGCACGCTGTGCCCCAGTTGTGATGAAGTCAGCGGAGGATGCGGACAAGACCCGGCTATGTGTGGGTCCCCAGGACTGCACAGCTTCAGCCAGGTGCCGTTGGAGTGGCGCGGCGCGTTTCGATGTAACCTTGTGCTGTTTTGATGCGACCTTGCTGTTTCGATGCGACATTTTGCTGTTTCGATGCGACGTTGTGCTGTTTGGATGTGGCCTTGTGCTGTTTTGATGTGACTGTGCTGTTTCGATGTGAACTTGTGCTGTTTCGATGTAACCTTGTGTTGTTTCACCAGGGCTGGATTTTCGAAGTCGATTTCTTGGGCAGGAAAGTTAATTTCAGTATGGGTGTGTGCTGCGATATATGTGTATCATAAAGACGAGGTCGATGCCCACAATGACTGTGGGCATGTACAGTCTTTGTGTATGCATGTCTCCTGCAGGAAGTAATGCTTGGAAGACAAGCTACTGAGGTGCTGATATAGGGGTAAGACGACTGTTCGGAGTTAATCAGTGTTAGACGTGGAAAACACCCACGGAATTGCACTTTTTCTTCACGGTATTTCACTGTGCCATTTGGTTTATCGGCGCAAAATGGCTCGATGGTCGGCTCACTCTAAGGTAACCGCCATCGTTACAGTGGTGGTGGTTGAGGCTCGGTGGTCGGCTCACTCTAAGGTGACCGCCATCGTTACAGTGGTGGTGGTTGAGGCTCGGTGGTCGGCTCACTCTAAGGTGACCGCCATCGTTACAGTGGTGGTGGTTGAGGCTCGGTGGTCGGCTCACTCTAAGGTAACCGCCATCGTTACAGTAGTGGTGGTTGAGGCTCGGTGGTCGGCTCACTCTAAGGTAACCGCCATCGTTACAGTGGTGGTAGTTGAGGCTCGGTGGTCGGCTCACTCTAAGGTGACCGCCATCGTTACAGTGGTGGTGGTTGAGGCTCGGTGGTCGGCTCACTCTAAGGTAACCGCCATCGTTACAGTGGTGATGGTTGAGGCTCGGTGGTCGGCTCACTCTAAGGTGACCGCCATCGTTACAGTGGTGGTAGTTGATCACCACTGTAGCTACATGGTATTTATCAGGTCGTATTGGAGTGACAACTTGTTGAGCAGGACATGCTGACGTGCTCAACAACGTCCAACACAGAAACACAACAACTTCAACGTCAGAAGGCTACCGAAGCGGTCGGGCGTGCTGAGTGATACAGCATCCATAGCACTGATAAAAACAGACTATTTTTCATCACCTGCCAAAAACATACTTCAAATGATAGTGCACTTATTTTGCTGCTGTAAGCGGATGTGTTGGCGTTTTTCTTCGCAGGATTATGATATCAAGAAATCATGTCTACCTACCACGTGTAATATGTTTGTGTTTGTAGTGAAGTTTCATCTTACGTTATTTATTTTGGCAACATTTCTACATCTCGACCTCGACATATCCAACTTGAACCATTAAATCCTGCCCTCATGTGCTCTGTCGGCTGTCACCCGAGTGTCTAGTGATGCTGCTTCAGTGTTGTTTTACTGGTCGGTCAGGGTGTCTAGTGATGCTGCTTCAGTGTTGTTTTACTGGTCGGTCAGGGTGTCTAGTGATGCTGCTTCAGTGTTGTTTTACTGGTCGGTCAGGGTGTCTAGTGATGCTGCTTCAGTGTTGTTTTACTGGTCGGTCAGGGTGTCTAGTGATGCTGCTTCAGTGTTGTTTTACTGGTCGGTCAGGGTGTCTAGTGATGCTGCTTCAGTGTTGTTTTACTGGTCGGTCAGGGTGTCTAGTGATGCTGCTTCAGTGTTGTTTTACTGGTCGGTCAGGGTGTCTAGTGATGCTGCTTCAGTGTTGTTTTACTGGTCGGTCAGGGTGTCTAGTGATGCTGCTTCAGTGTTGTTTTACTGGTCGGTCAGGGTGTCTAGTGATGCTGCTTCAGTGTTGTTTTACTGGTCGGTCAGGGTGTCTAGTGATGCTGCTTCAGTGTTGTTTTACTGGTCGGTCAGGGTGTCTAGTGATGCTGCTTCAGTGTTGTTTTACTGGTCGGTCAGGGTGTCTAGTGATGCTGCTTCAGTGTTGTTTTACTGGTCGGTCAGGGTGTCTAGTGATGCTGCTTCAGTGTTGTTTTACTGGTCGGTCAGGGTGTCTAGTGATGCTGCTTCAGTGTTGTTTTACTGGTCGGTCAGGGTGTCTAGTGATGCTGCTTCAGTGTTGTTTTACTGGTCGGTCAGGGTGTCTAGTGATGCTGCTTCAGTGTTGTTTTACTGGTCGGTCAGGGTGTCTAGTGATGCTGCTTCAGTGTTGTTTTACTGGTCGGTCAGGGTGTCTAGTGATGCTGCTTCAGTGTTGTTTTACTGGTCGGTCAGGGTGTCTAGTGATGCTGCTTCAGTGTTGTTTTACTGGTCGGTCAGGGTGTCTAGTGATGCTGCTTCAGTGTTGTTTTACTGGTCGGTCAGGGTGTCTAGTGATGCTGCTTCAGTGTTGTTTTACTGGTCGGTCAGGGTGTCTAGTGATGCTGCTTCAGTGTTGTTTTACTGGTCGGTCAGGGTGTCTAGTGATGCTGCTTCAGTGTTTTTTTACTGGTCGGTCAGGGTGTCTAGTGATGCTGCTTCAGTGTTGTTTTACTGGTCGGTCAGGGTGTCTAGTGATGCTGCTTCAGTGTTGTTTTACTGGTCGGTCAGGGTGTCTAGTGATGCTGCTTCAGTGTTGTTTTGCTGGTCGGTCAGGGTGTCTAGTGATGCTGCTTCAGTGTTGTTTTACTGGTCGGTCAGGGTGTCTAGTGATGCTGCTTCAGTGTTGTTTTGTCTGGTCGGTCAGGGTGTCTAGTGATGCTGCTTCAGTGTTGTTTTACTGGTCGGTCAGGGTGTCTAGTGATGCTGCTTCAGTGTTGTTTTACTGGTCGGTCAGGGTGTCTAGTGATGCTGCTTCAGTGTTGTTTTACTGGTCGGTCAGGGTGTCTAGTGATGCTGCTTCAGTGTTGTTTTACTGGTCGGTCAGGGTGTCTAGTGATGCTGCTTCAGTGTTGTTTTACTGGTCGGTCAGGGTGTCTAGTGATGCTGCTTCAGTGTTGTTTTACTGGTCGGTCAGGGTGTCTAGTGATGCTGCTTCAGTGTTGTTTTACTGGCTGTCGGTCAGGGTGTCTAGTGATGCTGCTTCAGTGTTGTTTTACTGGTCGGTCAGGGTGTCTAGTGATGCTGCTTCAGTGTTGTTTTGCTGGTCGGTCAGGGTGTCTAGTGATGCTGCTTCAGTGTTGTTTTACTGGTCGGTCAGGGTGTCTAGTGATGCTGCTTCAGTGTTGTTTTACTGGTCGGTCAGGGTGTCTAGTGATGCTGCTTCAGTGTTGTTTTACTGGTCGGTCAGGGTGTCTAGTGATGCGTGCTTCAGTGTTGTTTTACTGGTCGGTCAGGGTGTCTAGTGATGCTGCTTCAGTGTTGTTTTACTGGTCGGTCAGGGTGTCTAGTGATGCTGCTTCAGTGTTGTTTTACTGGTCGTGTCAGGGTGTCTAGTGATGCTGCTTCAGGTGTTGTTTTACTGGTCGGTCAGGGTGTCTAGTGATGCTGCTTCAGTGTTGTTTTACTGTGTCGGTCAGGGTGTCTAGTGATGCTGCGGCAGTGTCTCTAGTGTGTGCGGCAAGGTGTCTCAGTGTGTGCGGCGTGTCTCAGTGTGGTGCGGCGTGTTTCAGTGTGTGCGGCGTGTTTCAGCGTGCCCTCAGCGGCGTGTCTCAGTGTGTGCGGCGTGTTTCAGTGTGTGCGGCGTGTCTCAGTGTGTGCGGCGTGTCTCAGTGTGTGCGGCGTGTCTCAGTGTGTGCGGCGTGTCTCAGTGTGTGCGGCGTGTCTCAGTGTGTGCGGCGTGTTTCAGTGTGCGCCGAGGCCCGGCTGGTTCGGGCCGCGCGGTCCAGCACCGTGGTCGGCCGGACCGCCGTCGGCGGGCGGCTGGGGCAGGGGCGGCCCGCCGCCGCCGCCGCCCGACAACGAGCTGCCGCCGCTGCCGCCCGACCCGCCGCCCGTGCAGCCAGCGCCGCCGCCCCCGCCCTCCGCACCGCCCGCCGATCAGCCGCCGCCGCCTCCGCCGCCGCCCTCCGAGCCGCCGCCGCCGCCGCCGCTGCCGCCCTCAGAGCCGCCCCCGCCGCCACCGCCGCCGCCCGGTCAGTGGCATCGATTAAGTTGTTCATCTCTTACGGCCAATTAGTTCAGGGTTATTGCGGCTTTCGATCGCTTCGGCTGACGTCCTCTGCACGAAAAATCAATTTCGGCACACTGCTCCTATATCGTCCGTCCCATTTGCCCTTTTCCACGCCTCCATTTTGTTTGTAATGGGCTTATAATACAAATATTCCCATCTATTGTTCTAGTTCGCAACCTAAGAATTAGTGAATTCAATTTTATGTATTAATGGTTTGCATTTTAATGGTGTCACTTCGAGGTGACAGGTTGAAATTATGAAGGCTTTTTAATTTGCACTGCTCTCCTTCCGAATTTCCCGTGTTTGGGCTGCCATTTGAAAACTAATTTTCCGCTACGACATCCCGGACAAGATGCACTGTGACGTTGCACTGATGGACAGCAGCCCAGCTGTGCTGGGAGCACCAGCACCAGCAGCAGTATCCGCCCGATCTCTGATGGTGGGCGCCTGTCCAAGGGCGACGCCCTTCACTGCCGGCGCGAGGAGATCGGCCTGCTTCAGTCGCACGTGTTCTGTTTTGGAGAGCAGTATGCTCACATAAAGCTGTCTCCTCCAATGGCATGGTAAACATAAATGCCAAAGCATACACGGATTTGTGTTGTAGCCTTCACACCGACAATAGATTCCAGTAGAATATGTCGTTGGCCAATGTTGTAGGTCTTCGTAATCTAAAATATAAAATATACGTTGGTATGGTTTGTCATCGTACTCTTCTGCTGCTCCAATAAACATTTTAATTAGTTTTTGGTGGAGGGAGACTTTCTACTATCAGGCCGAATCTCTCAAGGGTTCTCTTTTTGTCTTATATTACTATATTTATTTAAACATCACTTGCCAGCTTTCCCATACATATCTAACGTGAGATGAAGTCCTGCTGGTGTTAGGCAGTTAAGTGGCGGTGCCGTGCTGTCTGCTGTAACGTGACTGGCCAGTGAGCTGGACGGTATCGGTGTGACCTCACCTGACCTCGCGGTGTGCCGTGCTGTCTGCTGTAACGTGACTGGCCAGTGAGCTGGACGGGTATCGGTGTGACCTCACCTGACCTCGCGGTGTGCCATGCTGTCTGCTGTAACGTGACTGGCCAGTGAGCTGGACGGGTATCGGTGTGACCTCACCTGACCTCGCGGTGTGCCATGCTGTCTGCTGTAGCGTGACTGGCCAGTGAGCTGGACGGGTATCGGTGTGACCTCACCTGACCTCGCGATGTGCCGTGCTGTCTGCTGTAACGTGACTGGCCAGTGAGCTGGACGGGTATCGGTGTGACCTCACCTGACCTCGCGGTGTGCCGTGCTGTCTGCTGTAACGTGACTGGCCAGTGAGCTGGACGGTATCGGTGTGACCTCACCTGACCTCGCGATGTGCCGTGCTGTCTGCTGTAACGTGACTGGCCAGTGAGCTGGACGGGTATTGGTATGACCTGACCTGACCTCGCGGTGTGCCGTGCAGGAGATGGCGGGATGAGCTGGCAGTCGGCCGGCGGACCCGCCGACGCCATCGCCGCTCCCAGCCAGACCAACAAACGGAAAAACAAGAAGAAGAAAAACAAACTGCAGCAGCAGCAGCAACAACAGCAGCAGCAGCAACAGCAGCAGCAGCAGCAGCAGCAGCAGCAGCAGAATCAGAATCAGAATCAGGAGCAGCTGTGGCACCAGCAGCAGCAATACCAGTCGGCAGACATGGGATACCAGTATCGGCAGCTACAGCAGCAAGCTCAGCGCTACTGCCACCAGTTCCGACCGCCGCAGCAGCACCAACAGCAGCAGCAGCAGAACCAACAGCAGCAGCAGCAGCAGCACCACCACCAACAGCAGCAGCAGCAGCAGCAGCAGCAGCAGCAGCAGCACCAACAGCAGCAGCAGCAGCACCAACAGCAGCAGCAGCAGAACCAACAGCAGCAGCACCACCAACAGCAGCAGCAACAGCATCAACAGCAGCAGCAGCAGCATCACCATCAACAAGGCTGGGCTCCTCACGCGAATGGTCCACAAGGACTCCGACCGGGTTTCAAGTGCGTGGTGTTTCTCTGTCGCTGGTGGGATGGCGTTTGTGGGACTGGTGTTGGGTGGCAGAGCCATTCATATTGGCAAGACAATGATCCCACCGCCCTTGTGGCCGCTCAGTAAACTTGGCTAAAATCAACATTCGTTTTGCGAGTAACATGTAAGCTTGTGGAACAGGACGCGCTCAAAATCAACATTCGTTTTGCGAAGTAACATGTGAGATGATTGGACAGGATGCCCTCAAAAATCTGTTCTCGCCCACCAGCCTAAGAATCGCCCCTGAGCGCATGGTCGGTGGTTCGACCGAGCGTGGTCTGTTCTGAATCGAAAGGTCACGAGTTTGGAGCTCGGCTGTCGTAAAGTGATTGACCTCACTGGCGTCACACTGGACGGCAGTTAGCGTTTGTGTTCCGTGACGTCTACTGGCCGGCGCACATCTGCAAATAATCATGTTATCCCAAAACAAATACCAATGAGCCAATACGAGGAAACCCGCAGCTTGGGAGGGGCGCGGGAAAAATGCCACGTACAGAGACATCGTACAATAAAGAACCGCAAGTGAATGCTACATACGATAGAGAATGGTTTGCTGTCATCGTTGCCGTTCGTGTGGGGTGTCGCTGCTGTAACTGGCCGGTGACTGGAGTTGAACTAATCTGGCCCTGACCGTGGATCCTCGACTGTGACTGTGAGTGACTATCTGGCCCTGACCGCGGATCCTCGACTGTGACTGTGAGTGACCATCTGGCCCTGACCGTGGATCCTCGACTGTGACTGGGAGTAACCATCTGGCCCTGACCGTGGATCCTCGACTGTGACTGTGAGTGACCATCTGGCCCTGACCGTGGATCCTCGACTGTGACTGAGTGACCATCTGGCCCTGACCGCGGATCCTCGACTGTGACTGTGAGTGACCATCTGGCCCTGACCGTGGATCCTCGACTGTGACTGGGAGTAACCATCTGGCCCTGACCGTGGATCCTCGACTGTGACTGTGAGTGACCATCTGGCCCTGACCGTGGATCCTCGACTGTGACTGTGAGTGACCATCTGGCCCTGACCGTGGATCCTCGACTGTGACTGTGAGTGACCATCTGGCCCTGACCGTGACCCTGCGTCAGGTTTCAGCCGATCCAGCTGCCGCGGCCCCGCTTCTCGTCGGCGGCCCACGGCGGCCCGTTCCCGTATGGCGGCGCGACACCGGCCGGGTCAGGTCAGGCGGCCGCCTCCAGCCAACCGCCGCCCGCCGCCGCCACCGCCACCGCCCAGGTAACCCAGCCGCCCAGGTAACCCAGCCGCCCAGGTAACCCAGCCGCCCAGGTAACCCAGCCGCCCAGGTAACACCGGCCGGGTCAGGTCAGGCGGCCCCTCCAGCCAACTGCCGCCCGCCGCCGCCACCGCCCAGGTAACCCAGCCGCCCAGGTAACACCGGCCGGGTCAGGTCAGGCGGCCGCCTCCAGCCAACTGCCGCCCGCCGCCGCCACCGCCCAGGTAACCCCGCCGCCCAGGTAACCCCGCCGCCCAGGTAACCCAGCCGCCCAGGTAACCCAGCCGCCCAGGTAACCCCGCCGCCCAGGTAACCCCGCCGCCCAGGTAACACCGGCCGGGTCAGGTCAGGCGGCCGCCTCCAGCCAACTGCTGCCCGCCGCCGCCACCGCCCAGGTAACCCAGCCGCCCAGGTAACCCAGCCGCCCAGACGCCCAGGTAACCCCGCTGCCGTCACCGCCCGGGTAACCCCGCCGCCCAGGTAACCCAGCCGCCCAGGTAACCCAGCCGCCCAGGTAACCCAGCCGCCCAGGTAACCCAGCCGCCCAGGTAACCCAGCCGCCCAGGTAACCCAGCCGCCCAGGTAACCCCGCCGCCCAGGTAACCCCGCCGCCCAGATAACCCCGCCGCCCAGATAACCCCGCCGCCCAGGTAACCCCGCCGCCCAGGTAACCCAGCCGCCCAGATAACCCCGCCGCCCAGGTAACCCCGCCGCCCAGATAACCCCGCCGCCCAGGTAACCCAGTCGCCCAGGTAACCCAGCCGCCCAGGTAACCCCGCCGCCCAGATAACCCAGCCGCCCGGGTAACCCCGCCGCCCAGGTAACCCAGCCGCCCAGGTAACCCAGCCGCCCAGGTAACCCAGCCGCCCAGGTAACCCAGCCGCCCAGGTAACCCAGCCGCCCAGGTAACCCAGCCGCCCAGGTAACCCAGCCGCCCAGGTAACCCAGCCGCCCAGATAACCCAGCCGCCCAGGTAACCCAGCCGCCCAGGTAACCCCGCCGTCCAGGTAACCCAGCCGCCCAGGTAACCCCGCCGCCCAGGTAACCCAGCCGCCCAGATAACCCAGCCGCCCAGGTAACCCAGCCGCCCAGGTAACCCAGCCGCCCAGGTAACCCAGCCGCCCAGGTAACACAGCCGCCCAGGTAACCCAGCCGCCCAGGTAACCCAGCCGCCCAGGTAACCCAGCCGCCCAGGTAACACAGCCGCCCAGGTAACCCCGCCGCCCAGGTAACCCAGCCGCCCAGGTAACCCAGCCGCCCAGGTAACCCCGCCGCCCAGGTAACCCCGCTGCCGTCACCGCCCGGGTAACCCCGCCGCCCAGACGCCCAGGTAACCCCGCTGCCGCCCATACACGCCCAGGTAACCCCGCTGCCGCCCAGACACGCCCAGGTAACCCAGCCGCCCAGGTAACCCAGCCGCCCAGGTAACCCCGCCGCCCAGGTAACCCAGCCGCCCAGGTAACCCAGCCGCCCAGGTAACCCAGCCGCCCAGGTAACCCAGCCGCCCAGGTAACCCAGCCGCCCAGATAACCCAGCCGCCCAGATAACCCAGCCGCCCAGGTAACCCAGCCGCCCAGGTAACCCCGCCGCCCAGGTAACCCAGCCGCCCAGGTAACCCAGCCGCCCAGGTAACCCAGCCGCCCAGGTAACCCAGCCGCCCAGGTAACCCAGCCGCCCAGGTAACCCAGCCGCCCAGGTAACCCCGCCGTCCAAGTAGCCCTGCCTCGCAGGTAACCCCGCTGCCGTCACCGCCCGGGTAACCCCGCCGCCCAGACGCCCAGGTAACCCCGCTGCCGTCACCGCCCGGGTAACCCCGCCGCCCAGACGCCCAGGTAACCACGCTGCCGCCCATACACGCCCAGGTAACCCCGCTGCCGCCCAGACACGCCCAGGTAAACCCGATGCCTCCCAAACACGCTCAGGTAACCCCGCTGCCGTCCAGACACGCCCAGGTAACCCCGCTGCCGTCCAGACACGCCCAGGTAACCCCGCTGCCGTCCAGACACGCCCAGGTAACCCCGCTGCCGTTCAGACACGCCCAGGTAATCCCACATTTGGATAGCTTTTGCTTTTGGTGTGCTTTTGGATGGCCGTTGTCATCTGAAGTAGTTTTTTTTTCTTCCAATATAAAGTTATTTCCCTGTGCTGTGTAGTGTTATCCAGTGTTGGGATGTTCTGTACTCTGTATCGGCGCACATTGACTCAAGTAGTCGGCGTACTCTGAATCACCGATCCAACACCGACACCACCAAATGTGCTGCGTTGTCTTGTTCTGTGCTACGACGTGTTGGACTGTGTTGTATTCTGCGTACGGCGAGTAATGTGCTAGTCGTACGGCAAGTAATGTGCTAGTCTATCTCACCCTTCCGTGGCTTATGACGTATTGTGTTGTCCTGTGTTGTGTTTTGTTGTCGGTCGTGTCTGATGTTGTGCTGTGCTGTCCTGGCACGTTGTGTTACGCAGTCCTTTGTTGCAGTGTTGCGTGGTGTGTTGTAGCCAGCCTGTGTTGTGATTTGTTGTCCGTCGTGTCTCGTGTTGTGTGCTGTTCTGTGTTGTGCTGTGCTGTTTTGTATTGTGCTGTCCTGTCACGATATGTTGCGCAGTCCTTGTTGCAGTGTTGCGTGGTGTGTTGTAGCCAGCCTGTGTTGTGTTGTGTTGTGTTGGGTTGGGTTGAGTTGGGTTGTGTTGTGTTGTGTTGTGTTGTGTTGTGTTGTGTTGTGTTGTGTTGTGTTGTTGTGTTGTGTTGTTGGGTTGGGTTGGGTTGGGTTGGGTTGGGTTGGGTTGGGTTGGGTTGGGTTGGGTTGGGTTGTGTTGTGTTGGGTTGGGTTGGGTTGGGTTGGGTTGTGTTGTGTTGGGTTGGGTTGGGTTGGGTTTGGTTGGGTTGGGTTGGGTTGTGTTGTGTTGTGTTGGGTTGGGTTGGGTTGGGTTGGGTTGGGTTGGGTTGTGGTGTGTTGTGTTGTGTTGTGTTGTGTTGTGTTGTGTCGTGTCGTGTCGTGTCGTGTTGTGTCGTGTTGTGTTGTGTTGTGTTGTAGCCAGCCTGTGTTGTGTTGTGTTGTGTTGTGTCGTGTCGTGTCGTGTCGTGTCGTGTTGTGTTGTGTTGTGGGTGACAAGTTCCGTTCCGTCAGACCGGTCCGCGGCCGCTGTTTCCGTCGCCGGCCGGCCGAGGGGCGGAGTCTCTGCCGCCGCTCAAGGGTGCCGCGCCCACGCAGCCAATCACGGCGTCGGCCGGCGCCCCGCCTGACCAATCAGCGGCCAGTGCTGCCAACGCCAACAGCGATTGGCCCGACAGCCTCAAGTAATTCAGTGTTGGATTGGCCGTGGCATGCCATGGTGTTGTTGTGGCGTTCCCGGCCATGTATTGCAGGCATCTCGTCGTGCAATAAGAAGATATTTTGACCACGGCAGTGGGTGGCGACGACTCCTTTCTTATTTTATGGCAATAACAAATTTATGTTATCTTTGCAAATATATAGGGCCCAAATCGCATGAAGAAATTGCAGCTATTGAACATTTCATCATAAGCATAAGTAGGAGCTGACGTTACCGTTGATCGTTTTTGCTGTTTCTTGATCTTTCTACTCCTATTGAGGTTCCTTGCAGTGCATCGATAAAAAACCCACAAGCCAAGCTCGGCCACTGCATTCAACACTGACAAATGGCCGGTCTCGTTTTCCAAACGTAGGGCTTCTTCGATGGGAAGTCATGCTGTGCCCATGGAAAGTCACAGTTACCCAGGTGTGTCGTCTGCGGCAATGTACGAGCTACGTCTGTGCCCCGTGCGATCAACCCACCTCTACACCACTCGCACACGGCATGACGTGGCTACCCCAACACGGTACGTGACGTGACTGCTCCACAATCGTCGCACGTGACGTGACTGCTACCCCGAGACAGTGCGTGACGTGACTGCTCCACAATCATCGCACGTGACGTGACGTGACTACCCCGAGACAGTGCGTGACGTGACTGCTCCACAATCATCGCACGTGACGTGACGTGACTACCCCGAGACAGTGCGTGACGTGACTGCTCCACAATCATCGCACGTGACGTGACGTGACTACCCCGAGACAGTGCGTGACGTGACTGCTCCACAATCATCGCACGTGACGTGACGTGACTACCCCGAGACAGTACGTGACGTGGCTTCTCCACAATCATCGCACGTGACGTGACGTGACTACCCCGAGACAGTACGTGACGTGACTGCTCCACAATCATCGCACGTGACGTACGTGACTACCCCGAGACAGTACGTGACGTGACTGCTCCACAATCATCGCACGTGACGTGACGTGACTACCCCGAGACAGTACGTGACGTGACTGCTCCACAATCATCGCACGTGACGTGACGTGACTACCCCGAGACAGTGCGTGACGTGACTGCTCCACAATCATCGCACGTGACGTGACGTGACTACCCCGAGACAGTGCGTGACGTGGCTACCCCAAGATGGTACGTGACGTGACGTCTCCACAATCGTCACGTGACGTGACGTGACATGGCGTAGGTATCCCAAGACGTGACGTGACATTACGTTGCTCCCCAGGCGGTACGTGACCCGGTCGTTTGAACGCGCCTCCTCTGACGCCGAGAAAAACGAGGTGCAGTCGGTGCTGCGCGAGAAGATCACCGCAGTAGCAGCGCTCGGACCGCTCTCGCTCAAGGACTGGAATTCTGAGCCCCTTCCCGCGTGAGTGTCACTTGATTCCGCGCCCCGCCAGTGTGACTGTCACTGGATTCCGCGCCCCGCCAGTGTGACTGTCACTGGACTCCGCGCCCCGCCAGTGTGACTGTCACTGGATTCCGAGCCATGCCCATGTGATTGTCACTCGATTCCGAGCCCCCATGTGAGTTTCACTGGGATTGCGAGCCCTGTCAGTGTGAGTGTCACTGGGATTCCAAGCCCCCTCCCCACATGTGAGTGTCACTGGATTCCGTGCCCCACCCGTGTGGGTGCCACTGGATTGCGAGCCCCGTCGATGTGAGTGTCACTGGTATTGGCTGTCACCTCATATGGCCCGCAATGTCGGCCCTCGTGATTTTCTTCAGCACACTTCCTTGCCATGTAAATGTAGTGAGGTGTTCACAACTCGGATTTCGGATGTCTTTCTGGTGAGGGCCGTTTGTGTCCAAGTTTCCTTATCTGGGCCACGGCCGATTGTCTAGCCTGATTGCCACTAGTCTCTGTGTAACATCATCACCGGCTTAATCTGACTCGGGTAAGCTGACCCGGGTAAGCTGACCCGGCCTCCCTGCAGCCTCCTCAGTTCGTTGGCGGGTCGAGAGACGGTCATCGGCTCCAGCCAATCACCGCTCAAGGGACTGGGCCGCGGTCGGTGCGCCCACCAATCACCGCTCAGGGGGCTGGGCCGCGGCCGGCACACCAACCAACCAGCGGGCCGCTACTTCCGCGGCCGCAGTCGGTCCAGGTCAAGGTCAGTATTGGTAGGCGTGTGATTGCCATTGGGTGCTCACTCTGTCCTGGCTCGCTATGCTTAGGCAAAGTGGATCGTGACAGTGGGAATGCAAGTTATATCGCTACATGGAACGTGTACGATAGTTGTACAAATGCGAGTTATATCATTACATAGAATACAATTCGAAGCAATCCAAGTTTTATATTACCATGACCATATTCATTTTATTAGGGTGTTGTCAAATCCACGAACGCTTGGGTGTGTTGCTTCATTTGTTTGTGTTGGTTTTTCAGTGCGTCGTATATAATGTCACTTATTCGAATATATGTGACCACGGGTTGTACCCGAGATATAATATCATATCTCAGGTCAGTCATATTAAAGGTGCATACTGTGTTTGTATTGTATTTTCTCTTTCAGTCTTGTAGATGTAAGCAGGACGGAAGAGCGACCTGTTAACTTTTGTACAGATCCAGCATACTTAACAGAATATTGTAACTATCATCCTGTAAACGCTTTATAGCCATAGCTGATGGCGCCTTCTGAAGTTCCAGCAACACTGACGAAGGATCTGACTGCCTTGCATTGTGTTTTTATTTACTCAATGTGTATTTATAGTTTTGTAAAGGCAGGTTCATGTCGTGTGTTTAACAGTGCGGTAGCCAGCCCTCACCCATGGGCGCGACAGTTTCTCACCAGGAGCGTCAATAGAATGCACCACAGGCTATGCAGAATTTGAGCGCGGTCCGTTCACCCGTTCAGAAGTTAGCCTGGAAAATCCAGCCGTTTGCCCCCCCCCCCCCTCCCCCGCCCCTGTGCTGGTGAGGATTGTGGTCGGTGTTTATCCAGGGACGGGTACGAGAGGCACTGTAGGTACGTGCCCCCTCCCCGTGGAAGGTGCCGCCCCTCCGAGAACGCTCGAGTGCCTCCTCCCCTCCCTGCTCAACATATTTTGTTCCACCCAGAAGCGCCACCCCGAGGGCAATGACGCCCCACTGGAGGGAAAAGACGCCCTCCTGAGAGGAAAAGGCACGCCTTCGGTGTACTCGAACGCGCCGCCGCCCCTCCTCGGCCGATCAACGAATTTTCAGTTGTGCAGTGGTGTCCCTTCAAAGAAATGGTGCCCCTCCAGACGAATGCCCCCCATGACAATCCCTGTATCCATCCCTGTGCCTACCTAATAGTAGGCAACATTTTATATTACCACTTGTAAATGTCACCTTGATATTTTCATCAGGTAAAGCCAATGACTTTGATTCTAACCCCAACTTACCATTTTCAGCCAAATAACTAACTACCATTTTGAGGACAACTTCCTACCTTTTTTCCCCAAGCGGAGTAAATCGTCCGATGGCTTGCTGCTGTGATGGTTGTTTTTGTATCATTTATCGAGTGTTGGAAGCAGACAAAGGCCAAGGACCGTCACAACTTCCCACGTCAAACCTTTATCAGCCTGACACGAAAATATACGAAAATAGACAACAAAAAAACGCAAAAAGCAAACTGAACCTTCACCTTCGAAAACAGGAAGGTGAAGGTCTCGAGGCAACCAGATCCAGCACCCATGAAGAAAATACTTAATAAATTATACCAACCAAATGAACAATTTATGATGATATAAAATTTCCTCATGATGGCTGAGAAAATATGAAAATGCCACAAATGCACCAGATGGTATTAATTTTGAGCGACTGGTTGTGAGCTGGTTGTGGTATTTATGTTTTAAGCATATCCACAGGGTGGCAAAATGCGACCCATGCGACCCTCTGGCACTGTACTGGTGTTTAGGCTGTGCCTACTGGCCTGGGTGCTGCCAGTGACGGCTGGTCTGTGGGTGTCTACACCACCCTGTTGTGTATGTCAACACCTGGCGTGGTTGTTTTGACACAGCTGGCCGACATGTTGACACCGTTGGCTGTGACGTGTCTGATGATTGGCGATAGTGACCGTTGACTGGTGCCTCCAGGAGTCGGTCCCGGTCCCCGCCGGACCGCGGCGGCAGCTTTAGCCGGGCCGGCCGCGGTGCGCGACGGCGCAGGAACAGCAGCAGCGGCAGGTGGGTGTCTCCTCTGTGTCCCGAGGAGTGTGTTGGCAGGTGGGTGTCTCCTCTGTCCCGAGGAGTGTGTTGGCAGGTGGCTGTCTCCTCTGTGTCCCGAGGAGTGTGTTGGCAGGTGGGTGTCTCCTATGTGTCCCGAGGGGTGTGTTGGCAGGTGGGTGTCTCCTCTGTCCCGAGGAGTGTGTTGGCAGGTGGCTGTCTCCTCTGTGTCCCGAGGAGTGTGTTGGCAGTTGGCTGTGGCTGGCTCCTCTGTGTCCCGAGGAGTGTGTTGGCAGGTGGCTGTGGCTGGCTCCTATGTGTCCCGAGGAGTGTGTTGGCAGGTGGCTGTGGCTCCTCTGTGTCCCGAGGAGTGTGTTGGCAGGTGGCTGGTCCTGTCGGTGCAGGTGGCTGGCTCCTCTGTGTCCCGAGGAGTGTGTTGGCAGGTGGCTGGCTCCTCTGTCCCGAGGAGTGTGTTGGCAGGTGGCTGGCTCCTCTGTGTCCCAAGGAGTGTGTTGGCAGGTGGCTGTGGCTGGCTCCTCTGTGTCCCGAGGGGTATGTTGGCAGTTGGCTGTGGCTGGCTCCTCTGTGTCCCGAGGAGTGTGTTGGCAGGTGGCTGTGGCTGGCTCCTCTGTGTCCCGAGGAGTGTGTTGGCAGGTGGCTGTGGCTGGCTCCTCTGTGTCCCGAGGAGTGTGTTGGCAGTTGGCTGTGGCTGGCTCCTCTGTGTCCCGAGGAGTGTGTTGGCAGGTGGCTGTGGCTGTGGCTGGTTCCTCTGTGTCACGAGGAGTGTGTTGGCAGGTGGGTGTGGCTGGCTCCTCTGTGTCCCGAGGGGTGTGTTGGCAGGTGGCTGTGGCTGGCTCCTCTGTGTCCCGAGGAGTGTGTTGGCAGGTGGCTGTGGCTGGCTCCTCTGTGTCCCGAGGAGTGTGTTGGCAGGTGGCTGTGGCTGGCTCCTCTGTGTCCCGAGGAGTGTGTTGGCAGGTGGCTGTGGCTGGCTCCTCTGTGTCCCGAGGAGTGTGTTGGCAGGTTGGCTGTGGCTGGCTCCTCTGTGTCCCGAGGAGTGTGTTGGCAGTTGGCTGTGGCTGGCTTCTCTGTGTCCCGAGGAGTGTGTTGGCAGGTGGCTGTGGCTGTGGCTGGTTCCTCTGTTTCCCGAGGAGTGTGTTGGCAGGTGGGTGTCTCCTCTGTGTCCCGAGGAGTGTGTTGGCAGTTGGCTGTGGCTGGCTTCTCTGTGTCCCGAGGAGTGTGTTGGCAGGTGGCTGTGGCTGGCTCCTCTGTGTCCCGAGGAGTGTGTTGGCAGGTGGCTGTGGCTGGCTGCTTGCTTTGTGTCCCGAGGAGTGTGTTGGCAGTTGGCTGTGGCTGGCTTCTCTGTGTCGCTCGGCGCTACACCTAATCTGTCAGCAACCTCAGTTTATTTCATTTTCCCGAGTTTTGCAATCTGGTCATTAGTCATAAAGTCATAAAATGTTGAGGCTTAATAAGAGCACAGGGGCCCATCTGGGTTAAGCCTGTCTGGAAAAGGTACTAGAAATGTACATACTCTCACCCCAATCAATCCCTTACCTCAAGTTCCTAGGAAGCTATATATCGCAGCCTATCTAGCACTAATTCACTTGCTATTGCATAACGCACTCCCATTGTGCTACCATAGACAATCTCATCAGTATCACATCCCGAAGGAAGGTGCTGAATCCACTGCTAGGTACACCCTATATAAAGTTATAAAGCGTTTAGACTTAATAAGAGACCCAAGGGCCCATCCAGTTAAGTCTGTAAATGGAAGATAATATAAGCCTGGTAAAAAGACCCTCCCCAACCATCCCACATCCTGAAGAACCAGTCCTCCAATATCCCACACACCTATCAATGCCTATCTACCCTAGCTTTCCAGCCCTATTCCCCTGATCTCTCTTAACACATGTGGATTGAATGCCTTATCAATAATTTTCAAACTGCATCCATGCCTGCTTAAAGGGGTCTGTGCCGTGCACACTTACTTAATATACCTCTCACCCCATCCATCACAAATTAGAACTCAAAAACAAGATTTTCCTGCCTGAAAAATGTATCCACCCTACTTTTAAATACATTCAATGAGGAACTCCCCACAACATCAGCAGGCAGCCCATTCCACTGATCAGCAACCCTTTGACTGAAGACCTGTTGTCGCTTAACTGTCCTACATCTCAACTTGTCTAACCTGAATTGATGACCCCTATCTGATACTCTAAACTGAAGAGCGCCATTTAAATTGACCTGATCTAGTCCTTTAACAATTTTGTACATTTCAATCATGTCCCCCCTTAATCTCCTATACTTGTGGGAGTACATATCTAATGCCACAAGCCTTTCTCCATATTCTAGGTTACCTATTCCACTGATGAGTCTAGTTGCTTTGCGCTGCACGCTCTCTAACTTGTCTATATCTTTTTCTAGGTAGGGTCTCCAAGCTTGTACATAATATTCCAAGTGGGGTCGCACGTATGCTAAGTACAGTTTTTTTCATGACTTCTTTGCTCTTATACATCACACTTCTATTAATGAGTCCCAGCATTCTGAGTGCCCTGTTCCTAGCTGAGCTACATTGCTTTTCTGCTTTAAGGTCTTTTGAAACCAACACACCTAAGTCCCTTTCCTCTTCCATAACATTGGACCAGTTTCCTACCGCACCGTGCATATCGCCATCTGTGTGTTTCCTACCGCACCGTTTATATCGCCATCTGTGTGTGTTTCCTACCGCACCGTGCATATCGCCATCTGTGTGTGTTTCCTACCGCACCGTGCATATCGCCATCTGTGTGTGTTTCCTACCGCACCGTGCATATCGCCATATGTGTGTGTTTCCTACCGTACCGTGCATATCGCCATCTGTGTGTTTCCTACCGCACCGTGCATATCGCCATCTGTGTGTTTCCTACCGCACCGTGCATATCGCCATCTGTGTGTGTTTCCTACCGCACCGTGCATATCGCCATCTGTGTGTGTTTCCTACCGCACCGTGCATATCGACATCTGTGTGTGTTTCCTACCGCACCGTGCATATCGCCATGTGTGTGTGTTTCCTACCGCACCGTGCATATCGCCATCTGTGTGTGTTTCATACCGCACCGTGCATATCGCCATCTGTGTGTGTTTCCTACCGCACCGTGCATATCGCCATCTGTGTGTGTTTCCCGAGGGTTTTTAGGTTGATTCTTTCGATGCAACGTATTGGCGCCAAATTGCCCTGTAGTCGGCGCACCCTTAAACGGAAATAATCAATCAATTTCGATGCAACGCCTTAAATATGCGTTGAATTTCACGATGTTTTGCCGGAAAGAGAGAGAGAGAGAGATAGAGAGACAACGGAAAAAAAGAAGAGAAAGATGGATACGCGTCACCCGCCCCCCGCAATCACGACGCGCCTGCTCTGGTGGTATTCAAAAACATACCGCTGAGTGTACGACGGCGGGAAATAAAATTGAAGTTTGCACACGGCGTAATATAGCTGGGTGAGGCTCATAAGATCTACTTTCAGAAGATCTATTTTCAGAAGATCTACTTTCACAAGATCTATGTTCACAAGATCTACTTGGAGGAGGAAATGTTCACAAGATCTACTCCCAGGACTAAATTGTTCAGAAGATCTACTCGAAGACGAAAGTGTTCACAAGATCTACTAATACTTGGAGATGTTCACAAGATCTACTCCCAGTTCTGAATGTTCAGAAGATCTACAAATTGGCCACAAGTGTTCAGAAGATCTACTCCTCAATGCAAATGTTCAGAAGATTTACGGATAGCTCGAAATGTTCACAAGATCTACTCCCAGGCCTGAATTGTTCGGAAGATCTACTCGAAGACGAAAGTGTTCACAAGATATATTCCCAGGTCGGAATGTTCAGAAGATCTACAAATAGGCCTCATACAAAGTGTTCAGAACAATGCAGTTGATGCACCCAAAAACCCTAATAACTAACTAACTAAGTGTTCAGAAGATATACTACTGGAAATGTTCTGAAGATCTACTGCTGGAAATGTTCAGAAGATCTACTCGGAGGATGGAAGTGTTCACAAGATCTACTCTCTGGACTGAATGTTCAGAAGATCTACTCTTGGCCCGAAATGTTCTAACCTAACCTAACCTAACCAAACCTAATCTAACCTAACCTAACCCAACCTAACCTGACCTAATCTAACCTAACCTAGAGAGTAGATCTTCTGAACATTCGTGGCCAAGAGTAGATCTTCTGAACATCCAGTCCCGAGAGTAGATCTTGTGAACACTTCCGTCCTCCGAGTAGATCTTCTGAACATTTACAGTAGTAGATCTTCTGAACATTTGCAGCAGTAGATCTTCTGAACAACTGAGGTCTATTTGTAGATCTTCTGAACATTCCGACCTTAGAGTAGATCTTGTGAACATCTCCAAGTATTAGTAGATCTTGTGGAAACTTTCGTCTTCGAGTAGATATTCTGAACAACCCAGTCCCGAGAGTAGATCTTGTAAACATTTCCCTCCTCCGAGTAGATCTTCTGAACACTTCCAGCTATCAGTAGATCTTCTGAACATTTCAAGCTATCAGTAGATCTTCTGAACATTTGCATTGGGGAGTAGGTCTTCTGATCATTTGAGGCCTATTTGTAGATCTTCTGAACATTCAGATTCGAGAGTAGATCTTGTGAAAATAGATCTTCTGAAAGTAGATCTTGTGAACATAGATCTTCTGAAAGTAGATCTTCTGAACGTAGATTTTCTGAAAGTAGATCTTATGAGCTTCCCCCATATAGCTTAAAGCAATGTGAGACCATTGTGAATTCGCCACACCGGATCCATATCATTAATATCCATCCCAGTAGACCCTGGTATCATATCCCGATCGTATTCCCGACACGACGATACCAAGAGCTAGATAACGTCAAAAAGTACCAGACACTTCGAAGCGTTTATGGATAGCTTGGGGCAGCGTGAGATCGTCAATAATCAATCACAGCGACCTCGGATCATCAGTACCCTTTACAAGGGATCCAAGGATCACACTGGTGGTATTCCGACGAGAAGATATCGAAAAGCACGTGACGGCAGAAAATAGAAGAGTTTCTATGCGTGTCATGGTGTTTCAAATTGCCTAGGCCACGACAATCGTGTAAAAGCTTTCTTTTGTTTTCTCTGTCCTGGCGCACTTATTGGCATCGTGTCGTCGCAATGCTGTCAGAATATGATGCCGGGGTCCATTGGGATGTATATACCAGGATCCACTGGGATGTATATGCCAGGATCCATTGGGATGTATATACCGGGATCCACTGGGATGTATATACCGGGATCCATTGAGACGTATATACCAGGATCCATTGCGATGTATAGGGGAGGAGCCATTGAGCATTCCTAAGAGGGTCACTTTTTCCTGGTGTCTCAGTGGGTCACTTTTTCCTGGTGTCTCAGAGGGTCACTTTTTCCTGGTGATACATTATTCGCGAAATAGGGTGGAATATACCACTTACTAACATTGAACAACATTGAATCGACATCTTTCCCGAAGAAGTATCGACATCGTACTTCTTAGTGCGTGTTTGTGAAGTCTTCATGCCTCGTTTCTAGCTGCATCCCATTTACAAGTATCTTACTTCTGCTCACCATAACGGATCCGGGACCGTGATAACGAGCATCCCGTAGCGCAATTCCAGGTGAAGGGATTACCTAATGATGTGCTACGTTATACAATGCCAATGTATAGCATAGGTGTTTGTATCGTTATCGTTGATATCGGTATCCCCAAACCATGTACCTCTCGAAATACGCGAAACGGGAACAGTCATATGTACGCAATTGTTTCAAAACTGGGTTTGCAGGACTTAACAAGATTTTAAATCGCATTACTTTGTTGGCGATTTCGAAATCCTGCTGTACTCGTTTCGACATCTCACACCTAACGATAAATATTTATCTTACACTGATTTTTCCCCTACAGGCCTTCAGCCAACTCTGAGTACTGGGGAAACGTGTCCCCTTCCTAAGGAGTCGAAGGCCCCAGATAAATAATGTTCACGATTGCATTTTTAGCATTACGCCTGTTAGGGGCGGATCCAGGAATTGTCATGGGACGCTTTGTCTCTGGAGGGCACCACTTTTTCGGAGGTGAGCTTTGGTTGAAAAATATTCGTGCGGGTGGGGGGGGGGGGGGGGGAGGGGGGTGCACTCTAGCACACTAAAGGGTCGCATTTTTATCAGACAAGATTTATATCATTTTCTATCGCCTCCGGCTTAAAAAAAAATAGGTGGTGCACTTGAGCACAGTGAAGGGTCGCCTTTTTCTTAAAAGAGGCGCATCTGGCTGAAAATTTAGAGCAGGGTGCATTTCAGCACACTGAAAGGGACCCTTTTTCTCTCAGAGGGGGTCTCTGGCTGTCAAATTTGGCGAGGGTGCACTCAGGCCTTACGGGAGGGGCACCTTTTTCCGGCCGGAGGAGCGCCAGTTTTAACGGGAGCATATACCCCCAGTGCTCGCCACCCTGTTCCCGCTCCTGACGCCTATGGATGCACGCACACTGGGTATAGCCGGGGAAGGAGACGAAATCATCTCCCCATTGATGATTTCGTCTGGCTATGTGCCTGGTCAACATGTAGGTGCCTCCAAAAGTTCTATCCCCACACTCCTTAGCGCAATCCCATATCCTTCATTGAGTAGAGTCCTGTTACTCCCTCCGTACTTCGCTCGCCCATACAATTTTTCCTTCAAAGTGCTGTAGAACCGTGCGATATTATCTTTGAGAATAAATGTACAATATTTTCAAGCAAGTAATCCAAAATATGTTCAATTTCTGTATAGTAAAGGGATGTGTCTTTCAAATAAGGGATGGTTTTATCTCTAAAACGTTTCATTTTGGAGCTTGGCTTCCCTAAAAAGTGGCGTCTCTCCCCTACGATAACCTTATGAAGGAAAACCTTCACGCCGTTGTGACGTCGCGCTGCCAACACGCTTTGTGAGGGCCGGTTCGGACTCACCTATTTGTCCCGTTACATTGCCAAAGGTGCGCCACTTTCGGGTATATTTTTAGTAAAGGTATTCCAAGTGTGTGTCTAGGTACGCCCTGTGGGATGAATAGAGATGAATCAACAAAAGATTCACAATGGTAAGAAGTAATGTACTCGAAATGTATGCTGTCATCCTATTGTTGTTTTTTTTTTCTTATTTACCCATGATGCAAATATTCTAGGCCTAGGTAGGCAGTGATGTCACTAGGAGTTGCATGTGTTAGCACTTGTAACTATTGAAATAAATAAAGATGTCATATTGCCAGTTATCAAATTGATTAAATAGCTTGTCAATGGTGCTTTCAACCTTGCCTTCAACTCGGAGGCTCCAGTGCAATCCGGGTTTGGTGCCAGGAATGCAAAAAGGGATTGCTCATGTGGGGGTATATCATAACTTTGATGAATTCAGAGTATCAAATACTTCAAGACTTCTGAAATCTGCTAAATTTCAATTCATCATGTTTTGGGAATAGTTCAAATGCACTAATTGGGGAAATGGTAATCTTACTTTCTACAGTAGAGTTGTTTACATTGTAAATATAACCAAATGTGCTGCATATTGGTAAGGAATGCTAAATTGTTCAAACATACAACTGGATTTGGATGCAATGTTTTGATGAAGTCACAAACATTGACAGAGATACTACTTATTCATGCATTGGCAAAAGGGATGGTTTTACAAGATTACATATGACTCAGGGCAGAGTGAAACCACCATGAAACCATCTCACTTCACCCTTCCCAAAACACAACCTTCTTGTGGCTCCAGATCATTAGAGCCTCTTCCAGTAGATCTAGGGATCATATTCTACCAGTATTTACACATGGGGATATCAAAAAGTGCATGATGACAGCAAGTAAAAGAGAATGTTATCAAGAGAGGCCTGACATAAGTAATGTACAGGGTTTTCATGCATTCAGGATGCCAAAGTCTGAATGCATATCTACAAAGTTTTCCCAAACTCAATCTAGGTAACAATGTGCATAAGGACCAAGATTATTTGAGTGATATGAGCCATGGTATGTTTTAGGAACTGCACATTGATGAGTGGTCTAGGGGTAGGATGCTCATCTCACAATCGAAAGATTGTGGGTTCGGGTCTCACCTGTCGTTGCTCTTTGCCCGCGACCAATCAGCGTGAGAGATTGGCGACGCTATATGACTCAACGGTCGACGTGTCGTAAAACCAACAACCAACCAGGAACTGCACATTTGTTGGGGTTCATTCTATTAGGGATGTTTAAAACTTAAAATGCATCAAAGCATCTAACACTTCAAAATTCCTAAAAATTCTATATTTCTGAATATCCAAATAAACTAACTGTTCATTAAGCCTAATGGTTTAAAATTGCTATTATCAAAATACCTAGAGTTCAAAGCATCTAAATATCAAGACCTCTAAGAGGTTCAAAATACATAGTGTTCAAAAACCCTAACATTCAAAAGTTCTAGGCATTCAAAAGCTGCAAACCCTAGAAGTACTGGGCATTCAAATCATCTAAATCAATAACTATGGTAAAATCAGTGACCGTGTGTGAAGCACAGTCAGGGGGTAACTGGGGGCATGTGCCCCCAATGGAAGACTGTGTCCCTCCAGCCAGGTATAAGTGCACCTTGAAGAGGACTTGAGTGCACCTCCCCTCAATTTTTTAGCCAGAGGTGACCCTCTGATAGGAAAAGGCACCCCATTGGAAGGAAAGGCACCTCGAGGAAGGTTGGAGTGATTCTCCCTCAAATTTCTGAGCCAGAAATCCCCTCAGCAGGAAAATGCATCCCTCCAAATACATTTGCAGTGGTGCCCTCAGAAGAAATTGTGCTCCTCCAGACAAGTACCACCCAATGACAATTCCTGGATCTGCCCCTGCAATCATGTTGAACAATGTTCATGCAATATTGCTTCACTGAAATGCCATATTAAATCTAAAGTTTTAAAATCTGCTAAAATACATATTTTTTTTTAAATTAAATATATAAATTGTCCCCATATCAGATGCAGCAGCAGCCTATCCTAATTTGGCTGTATGCACCTTCATTGGGTCTTTCAGTGTGGGGCCTCCCTAGGTGAGCTGCCCATAAATCAGGACAGCCAACACATGGGTGCCTCGGGATGCAAGCAAGAGATACAACAGAATGTGATTATACCAATACTATTACCATCCCTTCTGTATTTTCTTTTTCTTTTTGCAGATAGACTACCACCAATTAGTAGAAAGGAAATGATACCCCGGGAAAACCATGGGCAGGTAGCAAGCTAGTAGTGTCCACGGAATTCCCAGAGACATGTTAGGGGTAGTACAGAAAAGATGAAAGCATTCAGACGAAGATAACTCATGCAGAATATGCATGGGTGAATACGAACCTAACATAATCCTCCATTACAAAAAGAAACACAAAACGAAACAAAACAAAAAACACATTCATTCATGCACATCATACTTTTCTGTGTTGCCATATATTAACAATGACATCCTCTATGGCAAGGAAGAATTTTTCAAAGTTATCTGTATCAATTACATGAACTAGATTCTGTCTTCAGTTCTCGTTTGATTTGTATAATTCCATAAATGTATGTATATAAATGTAAATATAATTCCATTGTACATATATGTGGCATGAAGCCTAAATAGGACCACTAAGTGCCTAGGTACCTAATTAGAAATAAAATTGGTTGACTTCTCATTATCTTGAACCACAAGAGTAGCCTGTTCCAGTTTGCTTACAAACTTTTGTGCAAAGCTCTTCTATGGATATTGTATTAGCTGAGAAAACCACACTCAACTGGACAAAATTTAGATGACCCAACCCCATACAAAAGTATATAATATCGCTCATGTGACACCTTTTGAAGCAAACTCACACTTCTTCAAGGCAAAAAGTTCTTGATTAATGGTTTTGACCATGTTGGAGGTTTCAAGCACCAGAGGTTCCAAACATGTTTGAGATTAGATGATATGAACTCCCATGGTTTGTGTGGATTCAATGTTTTCAACACCTAGAACATTTGATTGCTGGTGTTTTTGAGTTGTTAGAAACTTTTATCCCTTAGATAATTTAAATTGCTAGATATTTTGAACATTATACATTCTGAATTCCCCCATGCAGAATCAAATCTCCAAATTTCAAGGATTTGAATGTGTAGTTCCTTTGATTCAGAAATGTTTGGAATCACTATATCAGCATTAGATGCTCTAATAGAGACCTGTTTATGTCAATTATGAGGTAACTTCAACCTTCCATACCTGATATTTTCAAACATAGCAATTAAATCAACACCTTCCAGTCAGTTCAACACTTCATATAAATATTTCGTTTCCAGCTTAATTCTGCATACTCACATAATGCTCAAACCCATGATGGGATAATGCCTACTTTTGAAAGAATTTACTGACATCAGGTAATGGAAATGAACAGTGATAATTACAATTTCATGACGTAGTGGTGATATATCAATACATAGCTTGTTAGATTGTATTAGGTTAGATACAGACTACAAGTTATGTGTTGTAAATTTGGTGGGCTGACCGGTCAAGCTCACCCTATGGCATTGAATATGTAAAGTTGTCCCCCCTGAACATGGGAGCATTTACAACTTGGACATTGCCAATTTTCGGCGTCGTGACTGATCAATTGCTGACCGGATGTTCGGCAGCTGGTGAATTTTGAAGGTGAGAACTTGCACCCTGGCTTGAAGCAATGGGCACTTTTGAATGCATACTTGTAGTACATAGTTGATTTTTAAAACTTGCAGAAATATCAACTTAAAATTGCAGTTGATGTGCACTAAATCACCCTCACCTCCAGCACAACATCATTTAGCTGAATATGGTGATTGTATTTGTGTTCTCAGTTCGCGAGATGATGAATACCGGAGTATGCCACGCAAGAACAAGAGTAAAGGGGAGAAGAAGAAAAGTCGCAAAGAGTACGTACTGGTGTCCCCTTGTGAGCATTGTGTGTACTCTCATGAACCCCTGTGACGTAGTGGACACTCAGTGCTCCATGTGTGAGCTTGAATATTGGTGTGTGTAACTTCACATGGTGTCAGGTGCAATTATGCTATTAAAGGAGATTATCGTTTCCTTCGTTGGCCTGCATGGTAGAAGGCTTTTCCTTAGCATCGCTGTACCAAAAAAATGATTTAGTCAGAACAAAATAACTGTGTTCAGAGATAAGGCAAACAGTCTTGTTTCTGTTCGGATATACTTGGTATATGGGCTCTGCACAGCATGCTCCTTCATTCTACACTGCTATTGTTATTGAGACCAAAACTGCACAGCTTTTAATCAGTTAGTTATTCGAACTTTAGGGCGCTTCGGCCAGTCTTTGACCATTTGCGCCCAGCTATTAGTTATTAATGAGAATCCCACGTATTTGTCCTACATCTCGCTGGAAACATGTTCATGATATTTCGGAATAGGGCAGGTACAGGTGTGGCACAGATAGCCGCTGCTGACGGCCCAAATAGGACAGGTACAGGTGTGGCACAGATAGCCGCTGCTGACGGCCGGCTGGTTTTCAGGGGCAAGTCTCACTTCTACTCTCTGAACGGCGTCGACGCCAGCATCTCCAGCTCGGCGCAGCTGCAGAAGCGAGCCAGCAGGTTCGCCGGGGATCGGACCAGCGCCAAGCCCAAGCCTCGCCTCCAGCTGCAGGTCAGTGGCGCTGAGAAGCTGACAGGTCTCGCAGAACCTCGCAGAACGTCACAGGGTCGGTGGTCGGCGGTCAGACAACACGACACTGAGGGTCGGTGGTCGGCGGTCGGCTTCCGACTCCGAACCCACGACTCACTAACAACACTGAGGGTCGGTGGTCGGCTTCCGACTCCGAACCCACCACTCACTAACAACACTGAGGGTCGGTGGTCGGCTTCCGACTCCGAACCCACCACTCACTAACAACACTGAGGGTCGGTGGTCTACTTCCTTCTTCAAGTCAATCTTGCCGTTAACGCCGACGAAGCTCGTTTGTAGCTCGTGTGCTGCCAGGATGCCAGTATTGCAGACGCTGCCCAATGACGTACGCCGCAGACCGGTCTGCAATTACCACTTCCAATGTTCGTTCCAATGATCATTCGATCCAGCGATCAATCGCTGGTGCGCTCAATAATTATCGGTTGTGCACAAAGCGCACGGGCGCCGTCCGGCCATGTGACGTTGCACGTGGCGGCCGGTGGTGATGTGCGCAGTGCGGTGCTTCCCCAGCCGCTCTTGTTGCTGTCTGGCGTTACTTGTATTTGGTCCGAACTGACAGGCAGTGGCCGGTTCAGAAGGCTGGTTTTCTATCAATAGGTTGATATTGCAACAGCGAATATCCGGTGGATCTGTATTTGTGATAACATGTGATGACATGACATGTGATGTGATGACTGAAGACGATATTTGTGTTATTTTTTTGCTTTCAAGAAGATGCTATTTTAGTGCATGGGTTAGAAAACAATCTACCTTCTGGATCCTTGGCTCCCGTCCCCCACCCCGCTAGGTCCGCCATTGCTGACCAGCGACGTGGCGCGGCACACCGCCGACAAGACGTCCTGTCCAACACGTGCCCGTCACCGACCTCGGTCTGTGTGTGTCGCAGTCGACCCTTCAGAGCGGCGCCGGGTCTGTCTGTGAGGACGGCGAGGAGCTGGACTTGTCGACGCTGCACATCGTGGGCACGTGCCAGGACCTGGAGAAGAGGTTCCTGCGTCTTACTACGGTCAGTTCGCGATACGCGCGTCGACCGTTCAGTCATGTAGCGTCGCCAATCTCACGCCGATTGATCGCGGGCGAAGAGTAGCGACAGGTGAGACTCGAACCCACAATCTTCCGATTGTGAGACTGGCAACTTACCCCTAGACTACTCGCCCCCACACTATCAGGGTGTATCAATGCCGTGTCTCAGTATACAACGGCCATGTATCAATGTGTATCAGTAAACCATGGCCATGTATCGCTGTCGTGTATCAATATAATATGACCCTGTATCAGCGTGTATCACTGCCATGTATCAGTATACTACGGCCGCGTATCACCGTCGTGTATCAGTATGTCACTGCCATGTATCAGTGTACCACTGCCGTGCATCAGTATGTCACGGCCGTGTATCAGTATACCACGACCCTGTATCACCACCATGCATCAGTATGTCCCTGCCGTGTATCACCGTATGTCAGTATTCCACCGCCGTATATCAGTATACCACGGCCGTGTATCAGTATGTCACGGCCTTGTATCAGTATACCACGGCTCTGTATCACTGCTGTGCATCAGTATGTCACTGCTGTGTATCAGTATACCATGGCCCTGTATCACTGCCGTGCATCAGTATGTCACGGCCGTGTATCAGTATACCACGGTCCTGTACCGCCGCCGTGTATCAGTATGTCACGGCCGTGTATCACCGTGTATCAGTATACCACGATCCTGTATCACCGCCGTGCATCAGTATGTCACTGCCGTGTATCAGTATACGACGGCCCTGTATCGCCGTCGTGTATCAGTATGTCACGGCCGTGTATCAGTATATCACGGTCCTGTATCGCCGCCGTGTATCAGTATGTCACGGCCGTGTATCACCGTGTATCAGTATACCACGGTCCTGTATCGCCGCCGTGTATCAGTATGTCACGGCCGTGTATCAGTATACCACGGCCCTGTATCGCCGTCGTGTATCAGTATGTCACGACCGTGTATCAGTATACCACGGCCCTGTATCGCCATCGTGTATCAGTATGTCACGGCCGTGTATCACCGTGTATCAGTATACCACGGCCCTGTATCGCCGCCGTGTATCAGTATGTGACGGCCGTGTATCACCGTGTATCAGTATACCACGACCCTGTATCGCCGCCGTGTATCAGTATGTCACGGCCGTGTATCACCGTGTATCAGTATACCACGGTCCTGTATCGCCGCCGTGTATCAGTATGTCACGGCCGTGTATCACCGTGTATCAGTATACCACGACCCTGTATCACCGCCGTGTGTTGGCAGGCGCCGGACCAGGCGTCAGTGCGGCCGCCGAGCATCCTCAGCCGCTCCCTGGAGATGGTGAAGACCCGCTGGACCACCTCGCAGGACTACCACAACACGTGCGACCAGCTGAAGAGCATCCGACAGGACCTGACGGTGAGACTGGCCCCGGCTGGTGCCGCTGGTGCCGCTGGTGCTGGTGTGGGCGTCGGTCGCGCCACTGGGCCGTGACCGTGGGCACCGCACTGCTCCACTGTCACTGGTGGTCAGTCTGCTTTGGTCTCCGACGGAGGGCCCGGCGGGCCGCGGTGCCGCGGTGCCGCGGTGTGGGCGTCGGTCGCGCCCTGGCCGGACCGTGGGCACCGCACTGCTCCACTGTCACTGTGGTCAGTCTGCTGTTTGGTTCATTCCTAGACGGTGAGACTGGCCCCGGCTGGTGCCGCTGGTGCCGCTGGTGCCGCTGGTGTGGGCGTCGGTCGCGCCACTGGGCCGTGACCGTGGGCACCGCACTGCTCCACTGTCACTGGTGGTCAGTCTGCTGTTTGGTTCATTCCTAGACGGTGAGACTGGCCCCGGCTGGTGCCGCTGGTGCCGCTGGTGCCTGGTGTGGGCGTCGGTCGCGCCACTGGGCCGTGACCGTGGGCACCGCACTGCTCCACTGTCACTGGTGGTCAGTCTGCTGTTTGGTTCATTCCTAGCTGCTCTGCTACTTTTTACCTATTGCCGATATGCTTTTGACTGCTGTCGGACTACTGCCAGACTGCTGCTTGAATGTTTGCCAACTACCATTTGGCCATTTCCCAATTACTGCCTGATTAGTTTGTTGTCTTACTGACTACTACTTAGCCAGGCTTGGAGAGGATAGGCTGTTTATCGATTTTTGTCATGCAAACATTACCCTCCCTGGAAACCTATATAATTTTTATAACTGGAAAGTTCAGTGGTGCTGCTTGACAATGGTGGTCATAAGATTGCTGTTTGTTAAGATGGCCAATGAATGTCTGAAAAGTACATAAGAGAATGCTTGATGTCAGAAATAAAAAAATCGAAATTGCATAGCCCACTTGTTTGCCTCTGCATCCAGGATACAAACATGAATTTATGTCCATATGTTTGTATCCTGGATTGTTGTACCCTGTACTTGATTGCTACCTGATCGACAATATATTATTGGCAGTCACTCATTTAAGCCTTGCTCGTCTCTCGCGTCCCAATTTGTCGTGTGTAGTTAGTTCTAATCAGATGCACTGCGATGGCAACTGGGCAGAAACTTGTCTAAAGGACATCGACGGGAGGCTGGGCACCTGACGAAAATGTCGATTCCTTCACTGGATTTGATCGATTTGGATATCAAACTGACTACTGCAGTGCATGTCAGCGGGAGTGGGAGCGGTCCTAGAGGACGGGTCACGAGGAGACCGAGCCCGCCAACGTGACATGCTGCAAACTACCCCCTCCCATCCCTCCATCACTATATCATCCTGCAACTTCGATGCAAAAATGTCGAGCTGATGAAAACAACGATACGTGGAATATACGGATCAGATGTGAACGTGACAATCGGCCCTCAGGTACAAGGCATCAGGGACTCGTTTACCGTGCACGTGTACGAGACGCACGCCCGTATTGCGCTGGAGAAGAAGGACCACACCGAGTTCAACCAGTGCCAGACTCAGCTGAGGGCGCTGTACCGCGAGGTGGGCGGTGCCAATCGGCTCGAGTTCACCGCCTACCGCCTGCTCTACTTCATCTTCACCTCGGCAATCATGGGTGAGGAGAACTGCCATCAGACATGCTTAGTTTACAACAGACTATAACTATATATATATATATATTATAACTAACTATATAACTATATATCATATATTATGTGTGTAACTATGTATATATATATATATATATATATATATATATATATATATATATATATATATATATATATACATATATATATGTATGCATGAATGTATGTATCTATGTATGTATGTATCACCTGGTGACTGAGTGACTATATTTATCTATATACTGACTATATACTGCCAAGTTGTTTGTTTTGTTTGCTTGTTTCGACGTCCTTGCGGGTTTTGAGGCGTTCGCTTGTCCGCCACTGGACGAGAGGTCAGCCTAACTGGGAGAGCAGACTGTGCCGCGGTGCTACTGTTGTCTGGTGTCTGGTGTCCGGCAGACATCAACACCACACTGGCCACGCTGTCTGACGACGACAAACAGGACGAGGCGGTGGACCACGCGCTCAGAGTTCGGACGGCGTGGTCACAGGGCAACTACGTCAGGTCAGGTCACGGGCCGTGTGAAGTCATGTCAGGTCACGTGACAACTAGGCCAAGTCAGGTAACCGGTCATGTGGCGTCACACAACAACTTGGGCGCTACATGACCAATGAAGTCGATGCGCCCTAAAGCCCTGATAACTAAATAACTAACTAACTCACATGACGACTACGTCAGGTCAGATCACACGTCAGTAGTGTCCGATGAAGCCACATGTCACATGGTGACTGTCAACTCAGGTAACAGCAGCTATATCAGGTAAGGTCACATGACAAATTTGTCAGGTGGTAGGTGGTATGGCAAATATGTCGGGTAACGGCGGCTATCAGGCCAGTCCACCGATCATATCAGGTCACGGTGACTATGTCCAGTTGGGTCACAGGTCATGCTGGACAACTACATTAGTTTATATTTGGTCAGGACGATGTCACTTAAATGCCACGTCGGGTTGGGTTACGAGTGAAGTGGCTCATTGGTGAAATTGCGGGTACAAACCCAATTTCAAACACCGCCTAAATGGCAGAAGTGCGACAAGAGTACCTTTTCTCGAAATGTAGGGGTTCATGTGCCCTGATCAGTTGTTGCAGGCGTGGGGTGCTCTTCTGTCCATCGTGTCTGCGTGAGGTGCTCTTCTGTCCATTGTGTCTGCGTGAGGTGCTCTTCTGTCCATCGTGTCTGCGTGAGGTGCTCTTCTGTCCATCGTGTCTGCGTGAGGTGCTCGTCTGTCCATCGTGTCTGCGTGAGGTGCTCTTCTGTCCATTGTGTCTGCGTGAGGTGCTCGTCTGTCCATCGTGTCTGCGTGAGGTGCTCTTCTGTCCATTGTGTCTGCGTGAGGTGCTCGTCTGTCCATCGTGTCTGCGTGAGGTGCTCGTCTGTCCATTTTGTCTGCGCGGTGTGCCAAAATTCGCTGAGTCGGCCGTGACAATATAAGTCACAAAACCAAAATAGTGGATAATTTGTAACAGCCAATTGCAGCGACATTCAGCTGATTGCTTTTCTTGAAATGGTTTCATATTTCTATTTTGTTGCCTATATCCCCGGATATTTTGAAATTACCTGACTCTGAAATGAATTTAGATCCTTGCCTTGACGCGTAAACTTTCAACTTTTGGGACAGGACTGTGTCTGCGTGGATCAATAGCAAGCAATGCAGGTCAGGCTTTGCTTGTGTAGCCGTGGACATTTAGTGTGTCTGCAATCGTCTTGGTGCAACTTCAAACTTGGAACGGTGGAAAGTCAATGCATGACTACTGGGCGGTGTGAACTCAATTAAATAAAGCAGATGTTATTACCCATTCGCGACTTACTCACGCTTCATACCTGTCTTCCTAAAATCATAGCTATTGCTGCGTCATTAGGTGGTATGCAGTATATTTCTCTACGTCTCCGGTTGCAGCACTATTTATGCTTGTACTATGACTATTGTGCTGTTCACGTGGTGTCCCAAGCTACAATTGTCACGTCTCATTCGGTGGTAGTTAATTTCCATCTTACGGTGAGGTATGCGCCGTTCTACGCAGTTTGGTGTAAATCTCCATTACGTAGTAGTCTCGCTGGGGCTGGGAAGCCAGCTCGTGTTAATTGTGGTTGTGGTTAATTGTTACCATGTTGATGTCATCTCGTGCCTGCCATTCGGCCGTGCAGTTACCGACTAGCGGCAGGTGTTTGGCTGGGTACCGGCAGGTGTTGGGCTGGGTACCGGCAGGTGTGGGGCTGGGCACCGGCAGGTGTGGGGCTGGGTACCGGCAGGTGTGGGGCTGGGTACCGGCAGGTGTGGGACTGGGTACCGGCAGGTGTGGGGCTGGGTACCGGCAGGTGTGGGGCTGGGTACCGGCAGGTGTGGGGCTGGGTACCGGCAGGTGTGGGACTGGGTACTAACAGGTGTGGGACTGGGTACCGGCAGGTGTTTGGCTGGGTACCGGCAGGTGTTGGGCTGGGTACCGGCAGGTGTTGGGCTGGGTACCGGCAGGTGTGGGACTGGGTACCGGCAGGTGTGGGACTGGGTACCGGCAGGTGTTTGGCTGGGTACCGGCAGGTGTTTGGCTGGGTACCGACACCCGACAGGTGTGGGGCTGGGTACCGGCAGGTGTGGGACTGGGTACTAACAGGTGTGGGACTGGGTACCGGCAGGTGTTTGGCTGGGTACCGGCAGGTGTTTGGCTGGGTACCGGCAGGTGTTTGGCTGGGTACCGACACCCGACAGGTGTGGGGCTGGGTACCGGCAGGTGTGGGACTGGGTACTAACAGGTGTGGGACTGGGTACCGGCAGGTGTTTGGCTGGGTACCGGCAGGTGTTTGGCTGGGTACCGACACCCGACAGGTGTGGGGCTGGGTACCGGCAGGTGTTGGGCTGGGTACCGGCAGGTGTGGGACTGGGTACCGGCAGGTGTTTGGCTGGGTACCGACACCCGACAGGTGTGGGGCTGGGTACCGGCAGGTGTGGGACTGGGTACTGACAGGTGTGGGACTGGGTACCGGCAGGTGTTTGGCTGGGTACCGACACCCGACAGGTGTGGGGCTGGGTACCGGCAGGTGTGGGACTGGGTACTGACAGGTGTGGGACTGGGTACCGGCAGGTGTGTGGCTGGGTACCGACACCCGACAGGTGTGGGGCTGGGTACCGGCAGGTGTGGGACTGGGTACCGGCAGGTGTTTGGCTGGGTACCGACACCCGACAGGTGTGGGGCTGGGTACCGGCAGGTGTGGGACTGGGTACCGGCAGGTGTGGGACTGGGTACCGGCAGGTGTGGGACTGGGTACCGGCAGGTGTTTGGCTGGGTACCGACACCCGACAGGTGTGGGGCTGGGTACCGGCAGGTGTGGGACTGGATGCCGGCAGGTGTGGGGCTGGGTACCGGCCGCCGGCAGGTGTGGGGCTGGGTACCGGTCGCCGGTAGGTGTCGGGCTGGGCACCAGCAGGTGTGGGACTGGGTACCGGCAGGTGATGGGCTGGGCACCGGCAGGTGTGGGGCAGGGTACCGGTTGGTTATTGGTTTTACGACACGTCGACCGTGGAGTCATATAGCGTCGCCAATCTCTCACGCCGATTGGTCGCGGGCGAAGAGTAGCGACAGGTGAGATTCGAACCCACAATCTTCGATTGCGAGACGAGCATCTTACCCCTAGACCACTCGTCCCCGGGCAGGGTACCGGCCGCCGGCAGGTGTGGGACTGGGTACTGGCAGGTGTGGGACTGGATGCCGGCAGGTGTGGGGCTGGGTACCGGCCGCCGGCAGGTGTGGGACTGGGTACCGACAGGTGATGGACTGGGCACCGGCCGCGGGCGGCTGACGGCCACACTGTCGCCAGGCTGTTCCGGTTGCACCAGGCGGCGCCCAAGATGTCCGGCTTCCTCATGGATTGGTTCGTGCAGCGAGAGCGCAAGCTGGCGCTCAAGAAGTTCATTAAAACGTACGTATCGTGTGCGGACCGTGCGCGTGGAGTGGTGGTCCGGTGCCAGCTGGCCACTCCCGGTGGTATATTCACCTCTACTAGTGGGTGAGCATAGTCACTAAAAATAGCAAAGCAAAGCTAAGCTTAGTGTTATTGCTCTGGATAGTTGGCTAAAAATGTTAACGTTGATGTTGACTTGCGTAATGATGTTTAATGCACTTCATATTGTTTATTGGTGGAATTCTGAAGTGTGTGAGTTCAGAGTAATCTTAAACAACCTCAGCTATCTTGAAACATAACGAAGATCAATCACCAATTGCTTCCTCAATGTTAATGTAGAAACATGTAGAAAAGTGTCTGTGGAACATATATCACGTTCATCATGTCATCGGGGTGAATGTGGTGAGGTGATTATCCATTCATCATGTCATCAGGGTGAATGTGGTGAGGTGATTATCCATTCATCATGTCATCAGGGTGAATGTGGTGAGGTGATTATCCATTCATCAAGCCATCAGGGTGAATGGTGTGAGGTGATTATCCATTCATCAAGTCATCAGGGTGAATGTGGTGAGGTGATTATCCATTCATGTCATCATGGTGAATGTGGTGAGGTGATTATCCATTCATCATGTCATCAGGGTGAATGTGGTGAGGTGATTATCCATTCATCATGCCATCAGGGTGAATGTGGTGAGGTGATTATCCATTCATCATGTCATCGGGGTGAATGGTGTGAGGTGATTATCCATTCATCATGTCATCAGGGTGAATGTGGTGAGGTGATTATCCATTCATCATGTCATCAGGGTGAATGTGGTGAGGTGATTATCCATGCATCATGTCATCGGGGTGAATGGTGTGAGGTGATTAACCGTCATCTTCCTTTTCAGAGACTGCCAACTATATGACAGAGTTACCGTCGAAATTGCTCGATGTGTATGGCGAGCTTGAACACTCAAGTTTTCATATGCTCCATTAAAGTTAGCTTAAGAGACATTTCAATGTTTTGTTCATTCCAGTTTGAGAAGTAATTTCAAATGTGCCAAATTACTTCAAATTACTTAATTACATTTGAAATTACTTCAAATGAAGTAATTTCAAATGTTCACGTTAGCTTGAAAACTGTTGTCAGAGCAGTGTGCCTGCTCGCATTGTTGTGCCGTACGTGCAGTTGTTTGGTATTTGTGTTTAGGGCGCCTCAACCAAAAAGTGTGAACATTTAGCTACGTAAATACGTCAGGGGCGGCGGGTATCAAGTTGCAGTGCCGAACCTCTCTTGGTGACCTCAAGCACGGGAGGCGCATGCGCCTTGGAGGTAGAATATGCCTACGGTACTCGGTACGGTGCGGTAATAAGCCTACGGTCAGAAAGGTGGCCTAACGACAGCTGCAGCACCCTAGAGCCTCTCCCAAAAACAAAAGATCGGATTTGAACAAACTGAAGAGCAACTTGGCTCACCCACGGCTGAGTCCCAGTCCGCCGCCCCGGACGTATTTCCGACGCTCGGTGTTCGGTAAGGACAGCGTGACCATGCGCTCTCCATATGCCGTGGACGGGAGCTGTGCGCACGTGCCGTCCGTGCTGGGAGGCCGCCACAGCGCTCTGTGCCGTGTCCACAGTCCACAGTCCACGTGCGGTGGCGACGTGGACGGCGGCTGCGGCGCGGTGGGCGTGGCGCGCCGTGGGTGCCGCGCGCGTGCGTTAACCCGTGCTCCTGTGCGCGCAGATACCGGCCGTCGGTTGAGGTAGCGTTTGTGTGCCGGGTGCTGTCGTGTTCGGCGCAACAGTGGGACGAGCTGGCGCGGCCGGCCGGACTGGCGTTCTGCGACGCCGGCCGCACCCAGCTCGACTGTAAGGCCAGTATGGCTTGTTTGGCGGCGCTGTGAGCCGAGGACTGAGTGGCTGCGCCGGCGCGCCGGTGTCGGTCGAAGACGAGGCGGAGGCGGGGGCAGGGAGACGGGCACACCTGCGGAGGCCGGGTCAGCTCAGCCGACGACGCGGGTCCGCCAGGGAGGCCGGTCGGCGATCGAGGCAACGAGCAACGACCGGAAGCCGGGTCGGGCCGGCGGAGCGAGAGGTCACCGCAGCGAACAAGGTCAGGTCAGGTCAGCAGGGCGAAGAGTCCAACACCGGAGCAGGGCAGGAAACCGGTTCGAGTCAGGCGGGTGAAGGCTCGGCAGAAGCATTGATCAGAAGAGCAGCTGGCCGCACGGAGAGCAGGTCGAGTGAGGAGGGTGAAGAGCTCGGCAGGAGCGTGGTGCACTGGAAGAACTGCAGACGCACGGGGAGGTGGGGCAGCTGCGAAAAAGACTCGACATCAGACACAACAGGGACATCAGACATGACGACACGGCCGGGACCAGGTGGAGACGCAAGGTAACAGAAACTCTGCGTTCGGGAGATGCGAACCAGGTGGACGGCCATGGGCAGCCGGAGGAAGAGTGCGATGGCAGGATGCGGGGGTGCACCTCGTCGTTGTTTATGCTCTGGCGTCAGTTCTGATGCCGACGGCGGCTGATCTCAAGACATGGTCCCGTCTACAAGTGCGTGCCTGTTGGTGTGGTTGACGCAGGCCCAGAGTAAGCCGTCTCGTCATTTCGCAGATAAATTGGCCGAGAAGATGACGTTTCAGTTTGTATCGACTGGGGAGCAATCTTGCGAGCCGGCGGCAACGAATGGAGAGCTGAATGGAGTCAAGATGTCGGCAAGGAAACCCGTGGTTCAGACTAGTGCAATTGAAGGAAAGTCTACCGGATTCTGCAAGTTTCTGCCGGGCCTGGGACGCTGGAGGAATCTACAAGAACATCGTTTCTCTGCCGGTCAGCAGTAACTTTTTTGTAGCCAGGTTATTATCGGGTCTTCAATCTCGATTTCAGGTACCCATGCCGATTTTCTTCGGTTCCCTTATGCTCGGTTTAGGTTTGTCTCGCATGCCGCTAGCTTCTCGCTTCTGCTCCGCCGTCGTTCGCACCAAGTCAAGTCCAGGAGCGCCGATCTCTCCACACCGCGTGTGGTTTTCTTCGGCACTGCACTGGCGAATCGACTTCGGCGACGCGGCCGACGGAGCTGTGACATCACAGAGCAGCCTCCCGGTGTGACGTCACAATGCCGTGACCCGGGTGCCGCCGCGCCCGCGCCGCCGAAAGTCTGAAACTATGGCGACTAGGCGCGCGCGGGGGCGCGCTGCGCCGGTGCCGGCTGCCGGTCCGGTGGTCCTGGGAGGTTGCGCGGCTGTGGCGCCACCTGTGCCGCCGGCGGGCCGGGACCTGCGGCGGCGACGCGGCACCTGCCGCCGCCTGCAGGGTGCCGCCGTCGGCCGCGGGTCCGGCCGCCGCGGCCGGCGACGCTGCGTCCACGTGCGCCCACGTGCGCGGGGAGCCAGCGACGGCGGGGACGACGGCACTGGCGGCAAGAGGGCTGGACGGAGGGACGGAGACCGACGCTGGACGGACGGCGCGGCCGGAGGAGACCACCGACGGAGAGATTGCGGCCGGTCGTCTGAGCTGCGGCCGACTTCCTCTTGCACTCTGGTCGATTGGCGACCGTACGTCTCACGCCACACAGCACGTCCGTGGTCAGCGGAGTGTGACGTCGGCGTGTCTGCTGTAGGTAAGAAGCTAACCGCACCAATTCGAAAGGGTAGGCTGCTCTGCGCCGCCTCAGGTGGTCGGGACGTGCGGTGTCGGCAGAAGTCGGCCGCTGGGTCAGCGCAGTGGGCCGACTGAGTCGACACCGACGCCGTCGGCACGTCTGGGTGACGGCCAGGTCAGCGTCCTGGGCCCGCCGGGGCAGGGTCTGGTTAATGGTAGATCGCCAACGCCACAGCGGAGCGGCCAGGCCAACCAGGTGATCTTCAGGGTCAGCCCGGAGGTCATCCTGGAGGGCAGCTCGGAGATCAACCTTGAAGCCAACCTGAAGGATAGCTCAGAGGTCAGCCCGGAGGACAGCTCGGAGATCAACCTTGAAGCCAACCTGAGGGATAGCTCAGAGGTCAGCCTCGTGGTCAACCCGGAGGACAGCTCGGAGGTCAACCTGGAGGACAGCTCGGAGGTCAATCTGGTGGAGAGCCTGGAGGACAACTCAGATCAACCTGGAAGCCAACCTGAAGGATAGCTCAGTAAACCCGGAGGACAGCTCGGAAGTCAACCTGGAAGACAGCTCGGAGGCCATACTGGAGGTCAACCTGGAGGTGAACATGGAGGACAGCTCAGAGGTCAGCCTGGAGGTTAACCCGGGGGCCAGCGTCAGCTTCCAGTCAGGTGCAGTTGGTGAGGCTTCAGACCGTCTCCCGTCTTCCTCGTGTCCCCTCCCCCCTTGTCCCGTACTTCCTCAGCAGGTGGCGTTTCAGATGGAGAGGCCGTGCTCCAAGACAACACATGCCATCTTTTGCCCGTGACCCGTGTCTCAGACAACCGTGGCGGTACAAAGATGACCTGTGGCGGCGTGTGTGGAGGAGCCCGCCCGCCGTCCGGCTCTCGCTCTGTTCGGCGTCATTGTCGCCTCTGACGTGCAGACCGAATCTCACCTGGTCTGGAGCTTGCTCGCTGTCTCCAGACCCGCCTCTGCCCATCCGGTCGGTAGCAGAGCGCTGCCCCCTCCACCCACGCTCGGGTCAATCCTTTTCCAGCGACGTAACTTGGTCAGCCGAGTGGTGTTTTTTTGTGTGTAGTCTTGGTGACCAATGTGTATGCTGTTGAATGGCAGCGCGCAGTTGTCTCCTGTGGGCTCAGAGGACCCCCCCCCGCACGCCCGCGAGCCGTAGCCGGGCCGACCTAGCCCCGCCACGTGCTTGGACGTTATTGGTTGTTTGTGCTCGTCCCACGTGTGCAGCTGAACGCTGATTGGCTGTCCTCGCTCGCAATTGGTCAGCGCCAGCGCTGGTTGGCTGCCCAGAGGGTGTGGTTGTTGAGCCGCGCCAGCCGCCGCTGGGCGCGCGCTATTTTGTGGCGCCAAGTGTACTGGGAACGCCAGGTGTGAGTCTGCCATCGTTCATCGATTCATTGTTTATAAACTCACAGTTCAAACTGTCAATATATGACCTGGTGAACGGAGACGTGTGATGATGGTCTGTGTGGCTGAGTAGCAGTGGCGTACCGGAGAGGGGGCCATTGGAGGTAGCTTCATCCCCCCCGAATGGTTCAGGGTCCCCCAAAAAATCGCGCCGGGTTCGCAAAAATTGAGCCATGCTCCATAAAACCCACTGGGACTCCCCCCCCACAAAAAAAACTCACCAGGCCCCTAAAAATCACATTGGACCCGAAAGTTCATGCAGAGGCCCCTGAAAATGATGCTGGGGTCCCAAAATCGCACCAAGGCCCCCATAAATCGCATTGGCCCCCTAAAAAATCCTTTTAGGTCTCTAAAAATGACGCTGGTGGCTCCAGGACGTGGGACAGGGGCTCCTGAAAGCACCGCTAGTCTCCCACAAAGTCGCACCGGGGCGCCCAAGAAGTCTGACATGGGCTCCTGAAAATCACACAAGGGGCACACAGAAAGGCGTACCGGGGTCCTTGAGACTCACGATGGAGGCCAAAAGGACTGGCTGGGCCCCTGAAAATCATTATGGTGTTCCAAAAGATAAGGCCTGGGACCCTGCAAATCGGGCTGGGGTTCTCAAGGAGTCGGACCGAGGTCCCTGAAAATCACACTGGGGGTCACAAAATTTTGAGCCTGGGCCGCGGAAAATCACACTGGGGGACAAAAAAAAATCGTGCCGGGGTTTTTGAAAATCACGAAAAGGACCCCAAAAGCTCGAGCTGGGCCCCTTGAAATTGCGCTGAGCCTGTGGTGTCAAAAAGCCGCACCCGGACCCCTGAAAATCACTAGGTCTCGACAGGTCGTACCGGGCCAACCAACAAAAAAAAATAAGTGAGGAAACGAAAAAAAGCACGACATGAAAAGCTACTGGGGCCTCAACAATAGATCTAAAAGCCCCGTAAAATGTGTCGGGCTTCTGGCAACGTGTCTAGGCCACTATAACTCGCTAAGGATCCCAGTAAATGACTGGCCCAAAAAAAGTATCGTCGCTGTCCTTGAAAATCACATTGGGAGCCCAAAGTCTCGCCGGAGCACCACAAGCCGCTACTGTCCTTCCAAAAATCAGTTCCTACCCGGAATGCCACTCCGGAGCCACACAAATTGGGTGAAAGACCCCCCCCTACCCCCCACCACAAGAACATGTCTGGCTCTCGAAAAGAAGCGTGATAGGGCACGCAAAAAAATGCACCTTGGGCTCGAAGAATCGTACCGGGGTAAAAAAAAATATCGCGCAGGGGCTCATGGAATAAAACCATAGTAAGAAAAATAGCAGGACTCCGTCGAATCGACCCGAGCACCGGAAAATTCAGAACAGGTCCTGAAAGGAGGTTCTCCGAATGACACTGAGTACACTGAGGGGCGCCATCGGCTGAAGAAGAAAAAATACTCGTTTAGCGGCCATAGTGGCTTACCAGAGGTAAATGCCTCCACTGAACGGTGGGCTCCCAAGAATCACGCCGGGAGCCCCAAAATCGCTCTGGGCCAAATAAGCTCGCATCGGGATCCCCAGAATCCACGTCGGGTGATATGAATAAAGGCAGCCGGCACCAAAAAAACTCGCGCTGGGCCCGAAAGCTTGCGTCCAGGCCCGCAAAAATCGCGGTCGGGCCAAGCTAAGTACAACATGCCCCGCAAGCCCGCGCTGAGCCACCAAATATCGCGCTTGGAACCCAAAATTCCCGTCCATAGCTGCGAAGCTTCTGGTCCAGGCATCAAAAAGTTCCTTCGAGGTTCCCAAAAATTGGCATCAGTGGCCCCAAATAAGCACAGATTCGTCCCACAGTTACCTCTGGACCCGATAAAAATCAAGCCGGAGGCTTCCAAAATAAGGGGATGTGGAGTGTGGACGCACACTCCACACTGTCTCGATGGCATGTTGCCAGAAACTTGTCCGTGTCGAATATTGCTTGTATTTGCAGAGAAGATTTCAAGTGAGAGAGATGACAAGATCGTAGTTTTTTTTCTTCTTTTGTTCCCATCTTTAGCAGAGGCCGAGTGCCATCCGCTAGAGATATGCTACGTTAAGGAAAGGGTTACGTTAATCCGGCTTATATGGCATCCGGTTATATCAATTAAGAAAGGAGGAAAGATGAGACGCCGACAAGCAAGGAACGTGGCGTAAAGTCCGACACACATACATGGGTGAAACATACACAGACACACGTACATACACGACGCATATAAGTACACTTGGAGGGTGGGCAGCATCGTAGCCTGCGGAGAGGCTCCACTGCCCACCGGCGACCGAAAAAGCGAAGCAGAGGCCCGACGTCCAGGGCGAGTCGTGGGCGTCGGGCCCGACCTTGTGTGTGTAGGTGTATGTTTTAATCAAGGCTTGGAAAAACCTGAGAGGTGAAAAAACCAAGCAGCTTGGAAAACCCGAAGGTGAAAAACCAAGCGCAATTTATAAGGAGAACCGTCCATTTTGGCCAAATTGGATCGGTCTCTGCCTACCTAGTGTGATACAACCTATATGTATGTGTTTAGCGACGATGGAGATAGATGATAGCGTTTGACTTCAAATTACTTCCTCAAGTTTCGTGCCGTGCAAGTATGTGAATAGTATGTCAATGAGGTCCGGGTGCTTGTCACCGAGGAGGCTTGGTAGTGAAAGTGGAAGACGATTTTGCGCAATGTAGGTAAGAAGTGGGCGACGTTGTAGTTGGTAGGCTGGGCAAATAAGCAAGAAATGTTCCACAGTGTTACGAACACCACATGTTTGGCAGGGCGGAGCGCGGAGAGGTCGATGAAAGAGGAAATTATGCGTGAGATTCGTGTGCCCGAGTCGGAGTCGAGCAAGGCGGATCTCGTGTGATCGCGTGAGTTGTCTGGAAGAGGGCCATTTGGCGAGAAGGGGTTTAATATGGTGCAAGTGAGTAGTGTTGTGATTCCAGCATGCCTGGAGATATGTGTTGAATAATCGGTTGGTGAGGGATAGAAGGTCACAAAGGGGGGGACTGGGAGGTTGGGGGTGGGTGGGAGATCGATGGCTCGACGTGCGAGCTCATCTGCCCGCTCGTTGCCCGGAATCCCCATGTGGCCAGGGATCAGTGGAGGCCCAGGGGCCAGGGGAGTGTGAGGTGAAGGTGGACATGATGTGTGTGATAGAGTTCCCGGATAGCGTAGAGTGTGGGGTGTGTGATGTTGTGTATGGATGCGAGAGCGTCGATGGAAGAACGTGAGTCGGTGCAGATGATGGTTGGTGTTGAATGATGTGGTGTAGACAGGCGTAGATTGCGACTAGTTCTGAGGTGTAAACCGAGTGGTGTGGTGTTAATTTTATTTGGCCAAAGCTGGGTCCACCGCACCAAGCAGCTCCCGTACCGTCGGTGGTACGGGAGCCGTCTGTGTAGAAGTATGTATGATGGGGGTGGGCGGCTTGATATTCGAAAAATGTTTGTTGGGTTTCGATGGGGGAAAGTAATTTTTGGTTTTGGTGGAAGAGATATTCGAGCTTGGGATGATACATGTGCCAAAAGGGGAGAAGGGGAGTGCATTTGCCGAGGGTTACCTTGGGGAATTTGAGTGCGAGAGTAAGGACATGTTTCAAATGTATGCCAATGTTGTGTTTGTTCCTATTATAGGTACGTCTGAAGGGAGGTTTAGTGAGTGCGGGGGTGGCAGGGTGGTTGAGCTGTGTTGTTGTCCGAAAGTGGTATCTGACTAGTTGGAGTGTTCTGCGGTGTTGTAAACTGGGGAGGTGGGCCTCAGCCCGGAGACTAGTAATGGGTGTAGTGCGGTGTGCTCCGGTGATGAGACGAAGAGCGTGATTTTGTATGCGTTCAAGTGTTGTGATGTGTGACGGAGATATATGATCGAAGATAAACGCATTGTATTCCAGGACGGAGCGAATCAGAGCGATATACATAGTGTTGAGGGTACCCCTGTCTGCACCCCAGTCGCGACCGGAGATGCAGCGCAGGAGATTTAGCCGTTTTGCGCAGCGTTGTTTTAGATAAGCAATATGAGGGCCGAAACAAAGACTTTTGTCTAGTATGATGCCAAGATATGTGAATGTGGTTTGGAGAGGAATAATTTGTTCGCGATAGCGGAGCGGAGTAGTTGGTGGGATGTACGTGTGGAGCCGTGAGAAAAGCATTGTGACGGATTTTGCGGGGGAGATTTGCAGTCCCTAAAGGGAGCACCAGGAATCAATTTGATTCATGGCGCGCTGCATAAGATAATTTGCTTTGTCTGCCGAAGGGTGCGTGCACCATATAGCCAGATCATCCGCGTAAATGGAGTATTTTAGGCAGGGGGCTATGTTGTGGAGGTCGGCGAGAGCATCGTTCATCATGATGAGAAAGAGGGTGGGGGATAGCACGCTGCCTTGTGGGACGCCCTGATCGAGTTTCTGGGGCCGAGAATGGATATTTCCGCAGCGGACGGTGAATGTTCTATCAGCGAGGAAGTTGGAGATAAATTTTACCATTCTGCCTCGTATGCCAATACGATGTAATTTGATTTGGAGGGCCGAACTGTGTACTTTATTGAATGCGGATTTCAAGTCGAGAAAAAGTGCGACGGTTTCATATTTTTTCATGAAGCCGCGCTGTATCGAATCAACTAGTTGGAAGAGGTTGGCGGTGCTGTGTCTGGGTCGGAATCCGCTTTGAAAGGGGGAGAGAATGTTGTTGTTTTCGATGTGTACTCTGATTCGACCATTGACCATGCGCTCAAAGATTTTAGAGGCACAACTAGTGAGAGAGATAGGTCGATAGCTAGAGAGAAGGTCGCGAGGTTTGCGAGGTTTAGCCATAGGAATGATAGTGCTAGTAGACCAGGAAGGGGGAAAAGTGCCGTCAGTCCATAATTGATTTAGTGCTGAGAGGAGATTTTCTTTCCCGGCGTCGGATAGATTTTGGAAGAAGGGGTATGCCAATTGGTCAGGGCCAGGGGAAGTGTTGGTTACTTTGGAAAGGGATAAGGTTGGCTCATAGGGAGTAAATGGGGCATTATATGATTCAGTGTTGTCCGAGGTAAAGTTGCAGGTGGCGAGAGTGGTTCGTAAGAAGTCGGTGGTGTGTTGTGAATATTGTGCGTTTGAGGAAATGTCAGCATAATAGGTGGCAAAGTGTTCCGCGACGTCTGAGGGTTCTGTGATGTTGCGATGATTAATTGTCAGTTGTGGGAATCCGCGGTGTGGGGATCTGCCATTTGTGAAAGAGCGAATTTTGGACCAAATTTGGCCGATGGGGGTAAATCGATTGAACGAGTTTGAGTAAAGTTGCCAGCTGTGTTTTTTGGCCGCTAGGATAGTCTGCTGGCAACGTTTTTTTAGCCTCGCGGGCTTCTAACATGTTTTGTGGGGTGTAGCCAAAGACAGGTCAATGGCGGATGGACGGAAAGGGGCGATGTCGGTGTTGTGTGTGGGTGTTTGGTCGTTTAAAAAGACCATGTTGTGGGTGTTGAGGAGAGTTTCGATGTGATGTCCGCGAGGTGATGTGGAGTGGCAGCCCCAAGCCTGGTGATGGGCATTGAAGTCACCCAGTACCAGACAGGGGTGAGGAAGGAGGCCGAAAAGGTCGGTCACAGAAGATAAGGATAGTGTGAGAGAAGGTGAGAGGTAGAAAGAGAGAGTATAGTAAGCTCTAGTTGTGCAATTTGGACCGAAACAGCAATAAAATTTAGGTTATTAGCAATGTTGATCTGACGATGAAGGAGGGTGTCTGAGATAAATAGAGCAACCCCGCCGCCGCGGGGTGTAGAATTTACGTTGTTGGTATAGAGAGAATAGCCATAGATGTTAAAATTATATGGGTCGTTGTCGCGCCATCGGGTCTCCTGAACGGCGGCTACCAATGGTTTATTTTTGATAATATATTCCTTGAATTCTGCCCAATGGGATATGAGTGACCTCGTATTCCATTGGAGCAAGAATTCAGTCTGCATTATTGGTTGTGATCACGCTCCCGCAGCCGCGTGTGTGGCGGTGATGGTGAGGCAGAGTCGTCTGATTCATATTCAGACGACTCTGGTGTGGCTGTCTGCTCTGGGTCCCTGGGGGGTTCCTGAGCATGCGGAGGGGTGTCAGGACTGTCCTGAGAGGACTGCGATGGGCAGGTGGAGGGAGATGGGAGGACCTGAGGGGAGGTCGCCGGGGTGGCCTGAGCCCGAGAGGGTGGCTGGGTGGAGGGGGTGCTGGGGTGGTCTTGGAGGGGCGGTGCAGAGGGGGCCTGATCCCGTGGGGGCATGGCGGCCGATCTACTCCGGGGGGGGGGGCCTGGAGGCGGATGATCCAGCGGCGAGAGCAGGGCGTGAGTCCGGTGTGGGATTGGGGTGGTTGAGCGGGTGCTCGTTGCGCGTGGGCGCACGGGTCAGCGGGCGGACGGCCGCCTCGGCCGGGGTCGGCCAGAGGGGCTGAAGATGCGGTTGACCCCAGGCTGAGGGTGGCCCCTGCGGCGGGGGCGGAGCTGGGGGGGCTGTCCGGGGTCGCTGCTGGTGTGCCTTGGCATCTAGCCAGACTGGGCAGCGGGGGTAGGAGGCGGGGTGAGGGCCCGCGCAGGCTGCGCATCGCGGTTCCTGGGCCTCGCACTGGGCCGTGGGGTGTGCCTCGGCACAATGGCCGCACACTGGGTTGCGGGCACGGCAGACCCCACTGTGGTGTCCATACCTCTGACAGAATCCACAGCGCTTAGGGGGTGGGGTCCATGGACGGCAGGGGTACCGCAGGTACCCTGCATAGAGATGAGTCGGCGGGGCGAGTGACCGGTACCCCACTTTGAGAAGGGGGCTCGGGGTCGATGCTGAGGGGCGCCCCAGGCGGACGACCTCGCAGACGCCTTGCGGTAGCAGCTCCTCGAGGAGCTCCTCTTCTGGTAGGTGTGCCAACTCAGGGGCGAACACCGTAACGAAAGAGTTGTTGAGGCGGTCGGCTACCACTACCTCAACAAGGTGGTCCAGGAAGTGGCGTAAAAGAAGGAGGGCCCTGGCCTGGGTTGCGTCACGGGCCCGTACCAGTAGGGCGCCCGACCGGATGGTGCGGGCCGCCACTACCCCTCCTGTCCATCTGTCGAGCTCCTTGGCCACTGCAAAGGGGGACGTGCGGTCCCAGGACCCCTCCTTCCGTGCTATCAGCACGAAGGATTCTCCGTCTGGGGGATCTCGCGGCGGGGGAGCCGAATGTGGCGCAGCGTTTGGGCCATGACTGTAAACGTGGCGCACTGATGACTGCACGGCCGGAGCGAGTGCCCAGAAGGCGAAGGCGTGGCGACAGCGCTGGTCCGACGGTTGATGACGGCGGTAGCGGCGGTGGTGATCCAAGTAGGCTGGTTTGGCGAGATGTCAGCCAGTAAGTTGGCTGAGGTTGCCGTCAGCCAGTGGGTCGGCTGAGGTTGCTGAGGCAGCCAGTGGGTCGGCTGAGGTTGCTGAGGTTGATGTAACGTCAGCCAGGACGTTAGACGCTGATACGTCAGCCAGTGGGTCGGCTGAAGTTGCAGTCAGCCAGTGGGTCGGCTGAGGTTGCTGAGAAGCCAGTGGGTCGGCAGATGAGACGTCAGCCAGTAGGTCGGCTGAAGTTGCAGTCAGCCCGTGGGTCGGCTGAGGTTGCTGAGGCAGCCAGTGGGTCGGCAGATGCAGCGACGTCAGCCAGTGAGTCGGCTAACGCCGCGAAGTCGCCGTTGGTGAGCCGGCAGATGCCGTGACGTCAGCCAGGACGTCGGACGGTGAGCACAATTGTGGAGTGTGGAGGGCGGATGTGACGTCAGCCAGTGGGTCGGCTGACGCAGCGACGTCAGCCAGTGAGTCGGCTAACGCCGCAAAGTCGACGTTGGTGAGCCGGCAGATGCCGTGACGTCAGCCGGGACGTCAGACGGCGTGCTGGCGGATGATGCGGAGTCAGCAGCGAGTCGGCTGACACCGCATGGTGGCGAAGGCCGGCTGGGCGTGCGCAGATGCGGCGACGCAGCGGCGAGACGAACGTCGGTGGTCCCTCGGTGTCCGGGCGGCGCCATTAGGCCTCCAGCGAGAGGGAGAGAGGCAGAAAGAGGGACAGGACCGGGTGGGGGCGTGCGGAAAGCGGAGAGAGTTGCGCGTTGGCTCCCCACATCACGTTGGGACGGCTTGAATCACGTCAGGACGGCTTGAATCGCGTCGGGACGGCTTGAATCGCGTCGGGACGGCTTTAATCGCGTCGGGACGGCTTGAATCATGTCGGGAAGGCTTGAATCACGTCGGGACGGCTTGAATCACGTCGGGACGGCTTGACTCACGTCGGGACGGCTTGAATCGCGTCGGGACGGCTGTAATCACGTCGAAACGGCTTGAATCACGTCGGGGTCACCAATTGTGGAGTGTGGACGCACACTCCACACTGTCTCGATGGCATGTTGCCAGAAACTTGTGCGTGTCGAATATTGCTTGTATTTGCAGAGAAGATTCCAAGTGAGAGAGAGAGATGACAAGATCGTAGAAAGGCAATAGATCATATAGTGTCACATACAAACGCATTAGTATTGCGGCCGCGTAGTCGTCACACTTCCCAACAGCTGTGCCGCCCCGACGGGGCGAATGTGGCGCAGCGTTTGGGCCATGACTGTAAACGTGGCGCACTGCTTGGGCCATCACTCTTAGCCCGACCTGCTACAGACGGCAAACGTGGCGCAGCGTTTGGGCCATGACTGTAAACGTGGCGCACTGCTTTGGCCATCACTCTTAGCTCGCCGAACTCGCTGTTGCGGCCCGCTACAGGGAGATTCCGGAAAATATATGTCCGAGCTAGGAAAATCGCTCAGGAGCCCCAAGCATACCATCAGATGCTTCAGAAATATTGTACGACCCCGAAAGAACGTACCAGAGCTTGACAGATCGCGGCGGGACACAAAAATATGGTGTTGGGTAGAGTACTGCCCTGAATTCACTAATTGCTGAGTGATAGCTTTTTAGTTGTTTTTCAGATGTCGTGGCATTGGTATTCAATAAAAATAAAAAACCCAATGTTTTTTTTTTGGGACCCCCCCAAAATGGGGGGGGACTTCTACTTTAAAACATTCGGAAGGAGTCACCAATAAATGCGTCGAGCCCAAAGAACTGGCGTCGGGTCCACCCCTAATGGGGTCTGAAAGCTACGATTTGGCCACCAGGGCGGCGCTGTACGCAATGGTCACCCGACGAGGTGGCGTCGGCCATCTTTGCTGTGCATTTTGCGTGGGGTTGCCGGGAGTCGGTGTTGGCATGTGGCTTTTATTAGGGTTGCAAGTCATTTAGGCCAAGGATTTCGGAAATATTGTGTTGAAGAAAGGTTGTTCATGGGTTACAGTGTGCCAGGAACTCGCCAATTATCGGACTCTGGCCACTAGCTTGGGTAGAACATACGCGTCTGAGCTGGCAAGTGCTTTGCCATTGACTGCACGTTACGGTGGTAGCTACTAGGCGCAATTATGGACTTGAATAGTGATAGGGATTTTTATGGGAGTTTCACAACACCTCAACTTTCAAGCTTATTAAGGGAAAGGCATGCATCCACAAAGGGCAGGAAGGAAGAGCTGGTCCAGAGGTAAGAGGTCTCTACCCACCTACTGTTAAAAATGCATGTGCTGGCTTTTGGTGAGATTTGTTGGGTGAGTGTGGGGTGTGGGTGTTGTGTATGCATGGGTGCATGTGATATGTGCATCTGTGTGTGTGTTTGTGTGGGTGATTTTCCTTATTCTCTTTTTACTAACGACTCTAATCTGAATCAACAGGACTGAGATAAGGAAAGGGTAATGTTTTGTTATAATCAGGACCAACTTTTTGACGTAATTTTTACCCGACAATAGGTCCTTACCCAAGCTACGTACAGCAGCATGGGTGGAGAATATGCTGTGGCCACCTCAACCAGGGCCAGGGTAACTATAGTAACTTTTTTGGAGTCCTTTTTGCAGGGGGTTGCAATACAATTTTACAATAAATTAATGATGCATTCACAAACAATATGTGCATAATATTGGTGGATGCATTTAATAATCTTTAAGCTAATATAATATTGCTTCCCCATACCTCAACCTACTTAGATAACTGTTCCTACCAGGGTTGACCATTTTTTTCCACAGGATGGTTTTTACTGGTATAAACCGGTATAAACCAGTGGTGTTGACTCATTTATACTGGTATTAACCACTTTATACTGGTAAATACTGGTAAATACCAGCCATGGTTTCTGCCACTGACATGACATCAACTAGTTTTTACCGGTATTTTGCCAACCCTGGTTCCTACATTTCCACAGCTTTCGTACAGGCGTAGTACCTACCTATCATGGATCCATTTTTCTTATAGTTCTTACCTTTGTTGTATAGTTCTTCTTATTTTTGTTCTCACCCTTGGTGTGGATTGGTGAATATTTTCACTGTGGGCTGATGTGCCCCAGTGAACCTTGTGCCATACTTTACAGTCTGGACAATAGATAGGTACTTACCTTGGTACCTAATGTGCCTAGGTACCTTACCAGTGCTTTCCTAAATGGTTCCCACTACGTCTTTTACAGAAAGGCAGTCAAACAATAGTTGTTTTTCAAATCAATTTTCTGCCTTCTTACCTTGCAGTCTGCTGGAAACCTGATAGATGGATCACGTTTATGGCAGCCGGGAACCGCACATACACCCATACTTCTGGCTTGCTTCTCCTAATTTCTAGCGCACTAATGGTAAATATTCCAGCAAACTAGACGTGTCTGAAGTACATTCAACATAATTAAATACGCGCAAACAACATACGCTGCTTACAAAATGTACAATAGGCTTTTTAAATATAAAGATTCTGCCCTCCCTAACCCACAAAACATAGCGCTTTAGGTTCGCCAAAGAAGGCTGGGTGACCATTGACTCTCAGCGCCATCTACATCTTTATCAACTTTCAAACCCCATTACACACCTGGGCGCGAGAAGGCGCACCGGGACCCCGATAAATTATACCGGAGCCCCCAAAATCATGCTGTGGTCCCACAAATGTGCACCTAGAGCCCCCAATAAACATAGCACGACCATAGGAGAACAACGGAAGGCCGAAAATGCACCGGGCCCTCCAAGCGTACTAAGTCTTTCATTCGAAGCATTCTTACGTCAAATATGGCACCAGACTATCATATGGCAGCAATTTGCAAAATATAAGAGACCTAGCAGAAGCCGGAGAATCTCCCGAAGTGTGGCGAATGCGCCGAATGTGCAAGGCGGGTGCACACGTGCACGACAATGGTGTTTTGGCGACCGGGCGTTATTAGCTGGAATGCCTGAAATTTGTGCAATCTTCTAATTTATTTCTGCAGGTGTAATTTCAGCTGTGAGGTCACTTATCAAGGAATACCAAAAGAAAACCTTCGAACAGGGTGGGGAGTTAAGGTTGAAATTCGGTGACTCAGAAATAATGGTGTCAGATTGGGCCCCCTTCACCAAGGGCAATTCAGTTGGTCATCAATTATTTTACTTATAAAAACAAAATGGCCCCTGTGAAAAAAGAGGGGTCGAAATCCGGAGACTTTAAATAAATAGCGTAGGTATGCACCAACCAAATCCGCTTTTCCTGCTCCCTAGCGCAAATTGTAGTTACACCACTGCCCTTGAGCCTCCTTGTACTCATGCATATATTTGGACATTATGATAATTGGACATTCTTATCCGGTGTCGTAGACACACGCACCGACCGGTGCTTCTGATATTTCCGTAAAGTGGCACAAGCGGGACAAAACTGGCGCTATAATTGGGCACCAAGCAATTAACTGGCGCCGGTTACTGCGGGCGTGCTGCCTATCGCGGTGCTGAGCTTGACGGTTCGGTGTCGGTCGTTTCTATCTTGAGGGGCTCATCGGGTGGAATTCGATCGCTTCTGTTGTTTTCTGTCCTCGGTCGGCAAGTCAATCTCCTGCGTTTCATTTTAATTGATCTCACTCATCTCATGTTTCTTTGTCCATATTTGAGCGCCGCCCTCGGAAGATTAATCTCATTGCCCTGTGCCTCACTGCCGTGAGTGGAACCTGTAAACCTAGGAGAGACTGATTTTCCAGTTTTAAAGGTGAGTTCAGCATTCATGGCCGTATTGCTTTAAAGTTGTCATTTTGTTTAATTTTAAAACTTCGTGTATCATCTGCTTTTAATTTCATTGAATTGACCGTTTCCTTTCATGGATCATTTGCTTATTTAGGTAGGTAGGTACCAAATAAACAAAACATTGCATGACGCTGACCTGTGCTTTGTGGCTCTGCTTTTTATCCCAGACAGGATGGTTGCAGGTAGGGTTGGGGGCAGTGTTGGAAATATTCTGGATTTTAGTTCTGAAAAGGTCAAGGGAACATTTAAGACCTTGTGTGTTGCAACCCAATCAACCAAATTGAAATGACCTTAACCAGTCACTGCATGTCTCCCTGGCCATGTGGGTGAGCAGCCTGGTGGGGTGCTAGCATACAGGAAGAGATTATATGGCTACTTTTGTTCTCTGGGGAGTGCATCCAGTAAAAACTGGTAAATTGGACCATGTTGAAGAAAGGCAGTGTGTAGTATGCTGGAATCCTGGATTTGGAGAGCAAAAGTTTGTGGGCATATAAATTCATAGAGGATATTTTTCTTCTGTACCTGGCATAAAAATGTGTCCTTAATGGTCAGGTTTTATTTTTGCTAAACAGCAATAAGTCTGCAGTCATTTTCAAGCAACTTTTTCAATCTCTTGGCAAGAAACAAGTGGATAAAGTTGTCCATGACAATTGCTTAGGACAAGGCTATTTCCCCAACTGGTTGGGAAATAGGTGTTTATGTCTAATGTTAGATACATCACATGTTTATGGTAGGGGGCACATGGTAGTAATTTGGGTAATCTTTACCTTTCGGCCGACATATACTGCCAAGGTTAGTGATTTGTAAAGAGGTGTATAGTGGGGGAACAGTGACGTCACAGGAGTCAGGGAAGTGACGTCACAGGAGTCAGGAAAGTGACGTCACAGGAGTCGGGTGTCGGTAAAGATTACCACCTAACCTAGACTAAGATAATGTAGCATAATATACAAAATGTATTATAGCATAACATTCTAACCTAACCTGACCTAACCTAACCGGAAAACCAGAATCCTCCGAAGCACTTGCGACGTCGTGACGTCACTGTTCCCCACTGTACACCTCTTTACAAATCACTAACCTTGGCAGTATGCGTTGGCCGAAAGGTAAAGATTACCGTAATTTGTTTTGAGAAAACAAAAACTGAGGGTCAATATGGTATTACAAGGATATTTTAGAAACATCTTTGAACATGATTATGGTGATATGCATATTAATTCCCCTCAAAATGCATACTTTTCATTTGAAAACAAACTATTCCATCACACCTAGACTAAAACCTAACTCACCCCAGCCTAACCTACCCTAGCCTAGCCAAACATAAGCTAGCCTATATTTTTTTTGTTGGAGTAAAATAAAATACTTTTTTGTCAATCTGAAAAAAAACACTAATCCAAAACTTCAGCTGCACTCCCCATTGCGATGAATGGCCACATTGTCTGAATCATGTTCATTAATGTTCTATGATTTTTTCTTGAAATGCCACATCAGGCCAGTAGTAAAATATGCTGATTATTATTATGTTCATTGTAGGATCCATGCAATGCCCATAGGCACACTGCTAAGGTTCATGATATTTTGGGGAGGGGAGATGAGGAAGGCACACATCCCAGTAAATATTTATTTTATGCTGTTAACTGGATTGTGAGAGAAAATGTTGGAATATCATGTTTATAAATGTGATTAGGATGATGTTACCACTCATTTATGTAGCATTGCTGTACTCATTTGAGCACTCATTTATGTAGCCATACTTCAAGCCTTTGAAAGTAGGTATATTTTGTCTTCCAATTTCCACCAATCATGTACAGTTCTAAATCACATAGGAGATAAAGTCATAAAGTCATAAAGAGATCCACTAATTGATTGATATTTCCATGTTTAGAGCTATTTGGGTAAATTTGTGCTTTAAGGTCTTTTATAGATTCTTTGACTATCATTCCAATGCAATGTTGATAAATGTGACTAAGATGATGGACAACTCATGTTCTGTGCAAATGCAAATTTTCTTTTCAGGTTGTAAGCAAAATAGCACCAAAAAAGGGGCTTTGAGTTAGGTCACATAACATGAAAAGAAATGCTTAAAAAATGAAGTAATATGCAACATAACATAACATAACCTAGCCTAACCTCCCTTTTGAGAAGGAAAAATTAGAAAAAATTTCAGCTATTTATTTAAAAAAAAGAAGAAATGAAAAGCAAATATAACCAACCTAACCTAACCTATCATCAGCTGCTTTTGAAGAAAAATCAATTTCCATTTTCTAAAACATTTTTCTTGATTTTTAAAAAGTTTTTGGTATACATGTATATATGTATACATATATATATATATATATATATATATATGTATATATATATATATATATATATATATGTATGTATACATGTATACATGTATACCAAGAACTTTTAAAAATCAAGAAAAAATGTTTTAAAAAATGGAACTTGATTTTTCTTCAAAAACAGCTGATGTTAGGTTAGGTTAGGTTGGTTATATTTGCTTTTCATTTCTTCTTTTTTTTTCAAAATAAATAGCTGAAATTTTTTCTCTTTTTTGTGTATGTATATGTGTGTGTGTGTGTAACATATGTATAACACATACAAACAAACACATACTAGTCTTTTCTGTTACAATTCCTGGGTTCATTACTTGTTATGGTAACCTGTAATCTTGAGAAAAGTACCTACTATGGCCCATTATATTGTGGTATGCTTGCTTCGAAATGTGGATGATTTTAACCGAAGTAAACTTTGTGCATTGCTCATTTTATATGCTGTTCTATTTGTTACAGCTAGTCATGGATTCTGTTGGTATGATAAGAGAGAAAATCTCTGCAATTGGTGAGTGTTCAATATAGTGTTGAAATAGTGTTCAAAATACAGCATGCACTTTTTCTTTTAACTCGTGACTGACAATTTGCATTAACCACAGCATGGAAATGGCAGGAGATTGTGCATGTCCGTGTAACTACCGTGATGTCAGCTTCCCAGCAGCGGCCCCATGCCTGACCGAATGCATGGTCATGGTGGTGAGGGGAACATTACCACCTGTCAGATGCCTGACATGGGAAAATGCAGCCAGAGTCGCATGTGTCGCTCGCCGTAGGCCAGTCCCCAGTAGTACACACGCTGAACGTCAATAAACGACTGCTGCAGCCACGGTGTTCGACAGCGGCATGGGTCAGCCTCGAGAGGCGGGTGTTCGCAGAGCATTCCTCAGAACGACCGGCATGCTGAGCGCCTGGTGGTAGTGAGGCTGATCACTTCCGGTCGCCACAGTGCAGTCGTGTGATGTACGTTGCGAATGCTCAACACGACGTACATTATACGAGCACGTGTTCAGGTATTGTCTTCCTGTGAATGTCTCTTTTTTGCGCGGCACTCATAATTGGTATTATGTAACATTTTTATTTTTATTTTATAAAATCCTGAGCATGTTTTGTTTTGGGGGTTTGCTGTCACTGTCGCCGATATTGCCGCTGTGCGTCGTTTGGTGGCGGGCATCGCCACGTATCGTTTGGTGGCGGGCACCATCCCGTGTCGTTTGGTGGCGGGCACCATCCCGTGTCGTTTGGTGGCGGGCACCATCCCGTGTCGTTTGGTGGCGGGCACCATCCCGTGTCGTTTGGTGGCGGGCACCATCCCGTGTCGTTTGGTGGCGGGCACCATCCCGTGTCGTTTGGTGGCGGGCACCATCCCGTCTCGTTTGGTGGCGGCACCATCCCGTGTCGTTTGGTGGCGGGCACCATCACGTGTCGTTTGGTGGCGGGCACCATCCCGTGCCGTTTGGTGGCGGGCACCATCCCGTGTCGTTTGGTGGCGGGCACCATCACGTGTCGTTTGGTGGCGGGCACCATCCCGTGCCGTTCGATGGTGGGCACCGCCACGTATCGTTTGGTGGCGGGCACCATCCCATCTCGTTTGGTGGCGGGCACCATCCCATCTCGTTTGGTGGCGGGCACCATCCCGTGTCGTTTGGTGGCGGGCACCATCCCATCTCGTTTGGTGGCGGGCACCATCCCGTGTCGTTTGGTGGCGGGCACCATCCCATCTCGTTTGGTGGCGGGCACCATCCCGTGTCGTTTGGTGGCGGGCACCATCCCATCTCGTTTGGTGGCGGGCACCATCCCGTGTCGTTTGGTGGCGGGCACCATCCCGTGCCGTTCGATGGTGGGCACCGCCACGTATCGTTTGGTGGCGGGCACCATCCCATCTCGTTTGGTGGCGGGCACCATCCCGTGTCGTTTGGTGGCGGGCACCATCCCATCTCGTTTGGTGGCGGGCACCATCCCGTGTCGTTTGGTGGCGGGCACCATGCCGAGGCGGTGTTCTGGTGCTGGGATGTTCCCGCAGTTGTGGGTGCAGGTGAATGAATTGAGTTGCACCTGCGCATGTATCCGTCGCAAGGCAGAACAAAACGGTGGCTTAAAATGGCTATCGTCGCGCCGGCGGCAAAAAGAAGCTCGTGACCTCCAAAGCCGTGCCAAAGCCGTGCCAAAGCCGTGGTAAGCCTGCCAATCCGGTCAGAACGTCATCCTGAAGCTTCTATGTTCAAATGCCTGCCTTTAATTTGGTGGAAAAACGAACAATGTCACCATTAGGATATTTGTTAGTCGCTTATAATTGAAGTATTATGTGGGGTAATCTAGCGTAATATATACGTAGAAGTCCGCAAAAACAAGGTCTCTATTTATTTAAACAAATTATTGTATGCAACTTCTGAAACGTTGAAGTTGATTATGAATGCCAATTGGACCAAAAGCGTCGATCCAGCAGTATTTTCACGGATTGAGATTAAAGCCATTAGGCGGCTGGAAATGATTCTAATGCGACCGTTCTGACCATGTTCGATGTCAGTTGCATAGTGGCGAAAGGCCAACTCTGACTCTTTGATTACAACATATGCGAATTGGAGCCCATGTTCCATCGTGGCACGTGGCATCGTGGTAGAGTTCTGGACGTAATACGTCCCGAACCATGCTTGACTGTGTTTAACATTTTGATTAGAATCGATCAATTTCGCCAGCTTTATGCTAGTCATAGTGATGGACGTATATTTGAAGAACGGATAGTTAAGCATTTCGTAAGCCAGCCCTTTTTTGGCCGTTTCTTTGCATGTAGCGCTTTCGAACTAATTTGAGTTTCGGAGGCCATCTTGAATGTTTTGGAGGATGATGCCCCCGGAACTTGATGTAAATCTACAACCACGGTCACTCACTAGTTCGATGTCTTATATGAAAACATGTCCTCCCTAGTCATAGTAATTGCCTTTGGATGGATGACCGGATTTTCTTATCGTCCAAGGGTGGAAAAGCAGTCGTTTTCCCCGCTTTATTCCAAGGCGTAGGATATGCGTCGTGCCCTAGACTGATGCATATCAATATTACTGGTCGATGCTCATACGAGCACGCGTAATCGCAATGAGCTAAGATGCTCACTTTGCTACAAGCGACGGAGCGGAAAAGAAACTGCACCGAAAATACGTATACAAAATATACAAATATGCTATGAAATGCTAGGCCATGCATTCAAAAAACGTGAAAATCACTGAGCTCAAGGGTGGATCCAGAAATTTTCCGTCCTGTAGGACCAGACCTAAATATAACATTTTTTGTGTCCTCGTCCTGATATTTATGGACCAGTCATTATCGTCAGTCGCTAACATCGATTTGATATGAATTTTTGTGCAGATATTTGCAAGAGATTAGATATATGTGAACGATGACTTAAATATCAACCTGCATTGAGCGCCAAAATGTAAGCTTTGTCAGCGTGTGATAGCACACCTATCTATAGATGAAAGAGGTTGAACGTTTTGATACACCCATTTTGTATTGGGTGGTTCACGACGCACTTTATGCTCACGGCTAATGGCGCCCACTGTTTCGTTGGTGGGCCGCGGGATTGGGAAATGTTCCGAGCGGTGGGAATGTTGAACCCGGGAACTTTGTATCCTGGGTTCTACCCGCAGATTGCGCCGAAGGGCGATGGTGTTTGGGCCGCGCCATGCGCTTGACCAGTCAATGTAAGCCACTGAAGCTGGGTTAAAATAAAGGTTTTTCGTTAGGTGTGAGATGTCAAGACGAACACGGTAGGATGTCGAAATTTGCCATGGAATTAGTGTAATTTAAAATGCTTGTGATGTCTTTCACACTCGAATTTGAGCCAATGGTGTAGGTACTTCTGACTGTACCTTTATCAGTTGTTTTGAGATTTAGGATTTAAGAAGTTATATTAATTCGGGATAGAGATAATAATCACTGCTATAAACTGGTATTGTATGCCACGCCACATTATAGGTAATCAATCCCTTTACCGGAAATTGCATTGTGAAATGTTCGTGTCACCATTCCTTATCAAGAGCATGTGCATGCTACTTATAAACGAGATACTATTAGAAAGGAGACACAAAGACTTCATCAGCATGCACCAAGGAGTAGGATGTCGATACTTCTTGAAGAAGGATGTCGACAGTGTTCAGAAAGTGGTATATTCCACCCTAGTTGACGAATAATTTATCACTGCACTGAAGCCACCAGTGGTTTGCTCACTCCGGTTTCTCTGCAGCTCTGTGCCATTCCGGAAGCGTCGTCACACTCGGCTGTGACATTGGCTCCAGCTGCCCTTCCCCACACCAGCTCACAACAAACACGCGTTCAATGATAGAAGCCGCGCGATGTGGGCGGGGCTCTGCCGGTGACGTCACGCGTAGCCGCCGCACCTCCAAATCGATGGCGTCCGCGCGTCCGATTGGTCGAGCCGCATCGTCCCACTAATCAGCTGACTATCGATTCTGTCGGCCGGCCGGTACGGTTCACAATTGCCCGTACGCGGACGGCGACTTGGGCCGTGTTGGCCGGGAGGCGCGGTCGTCTGCTGTTCGGTGCGTGGAGCGATCTGCACGTGAATTGGGCCGCCGCCGTCGGCGATTGAGGTCAGTGGCGGGGCAGGCGGCTGTTCTGATCTCGTCCGATCCGGCGCGGTCGTGTGTTGCTGGGCTGCCAGATCTTGCGTACGTTCCGTTCAGTCTGTTTGGTCGGCCGGCGTACGGAAGTGGCAGCCCGGTCATTTCAGCGCTTTTTTCTCCACTTTTTTCGTTCTTCACATGGGGTGGGTGGTGTCGTTTTTTAGTTTTCCGCATGGGGCGGGTGGTGCAGTTTTTCTTTGCTCCTGCGGTCAGCTTATCCGTCTGCCAACAATGGAAATTTGCCCTGGTCAAATATACTTTCCGGATCAGGGAGGCACCGCAATCTGATCGGAAAGCGGCGCTCCATTGAGGAGGCATCCCTTCGAATTTGATCAGCTGAAGGTACCCCTCCGTAGGGCCGAAGTGCGGCCGTTGCCATTTTTTCAGCGAAGGGGGAGTAATTGGCACCCCTGGGGAGGTACGTATGCACGCCGTCGAGTTTCTCCCTCAATCGGGTGACGCTGCTCCGGAGAGGTAACGCCCACTGAACGGGCGTCATCCATCAAAATGTCTGCTCCCCGCCAGGCAGACCGTGCAGTACCGATGTGTGTAGACCGTGAGTACCGAGCTCTAATGGGCTTGGATTTGAACCGCATTTCGTACTGCGAGTAGATGAAGCACAAGTACAGGTGTGTGGCGTCGGCGTGCCCCTGACCGTCGCCCAGTGCCCAGCTGCCCAGCTGCACCTGCAGCTGCCGGTCTGAGAGAATGCTGCTGTCGTAGGAGTTTGGGTTATGCTATGGGTACTGAGACGTGAATGGGTCTCGCGTCCAGGGAGATGTGAGAAGGAACAGGAGACGCTCAAGGAGCATCTGCCAACCTGTGTCGTCCAGGGAGATGTGAGAAGGAACAGGAGACGCTCAAGGAGCATCTACCAACCTGTGTCGTCCAGGGAGATGTGAGAAGGAGCTGGAGGAGACGCTCAAAGAGCATCTGCCAGCCTGTATCGTCCAGGGAGATGTGAGAAGGAGCGGGAGGAGACGCTCAAGGAGCATCTGCCAACCTGTATCGTCCAGGGAGATGTGAGAAGGAGCAGGAGTCGCTCAAGGAGCATCTGCCAACCTGTGTCGTCCAGGGAGATGTGAGAAGGAGCGGGAGGATACGCTCAAGGAGCATCTGCCAACCTGTATCGTCCAGGGAGATGTGAGAAGGAGCAGGAGTCGCTCAAGGAGCATCTGCCAACCTGTATCCTCCAGGGAGTTGTGGAAAGAGAAGGGGAGTCGAAAAGGGAATTTCCCAACCTGTGTTTCTGGGGAGATGTGAGAAGGAGCAGGAGTCGCTCAAGGAGCATCTGCCAACCTGTATCCCGAAGTTTGTGTTTTTTTCAACTTTAGTTTCATCATTTGGGTGGAAACTGCACTCTGGGTTCTGCGTTCTGGCCCCTACTCCAAGCAACTTAAAACTTCGGCGTACAGCGTAGGCTAGATATTGCAGATAACCAACTCAAGGAGGGGTGTTGACAAGTCGATGATAAATTATTCGTGAAATAGGGTGGAATATGCCACTAACTGAACACTGAATCGACATCCTTCCAAAAGGAGTCTCGGCATCGTGCTTCTTGGTGCGTGTTTGTGAAGTCATCATTCCTCTTTCCAAACTGTATCCCGTTCACAAGTATCATGCCTATGCTCAACATAACGGATCCGGAATCGTGATAACAAACATCACGTAGCACAATTCCAGGTGAAGGGATCACCTAGTATGTGTTGCATTATACAATACCAGTTTATGGCATAGGTGTATGTATCGTTATCGTTGATATCGTTGTCCCCAAAATTAGGTGCCTCTCAAAACACGCAAAGCGGGAACAGTGATACGTGCTCAATTGTTTCAAAACTGGGTTTGCAGGACTTACGAAATTTTGTCGGAACATTATTTCCATGGCGATTTCGACATCCTGCTGTACTCGTTTCGACATCTCACACCTGAGGAGAAGTCATTATTTGAGCACTGTCGCAGCAGAGCCGTGTCACAGGACGGCCGGCGCGCCGATCTGCCCGCTTCTGTCGTGCCGGTGCACGGTGATTCTCCGGCCGGGTATTGAACTCAGGGCGTCTGCAGCCAGCTCTGATTAGCTGGGCCAATGTCGGCCCATGTCGGCCCATGTTGGCCAATGTCGGCCCATGTTGGCCTATGTTGGCCAATGTCGGCCCATGTTGGCCCATTGGCGCCGCCACAGTGAGGCGTTTGTCGACTCCGTTACATGCGAGCACGCTGCCCATTCCGACATTCCGACGGCAGATCACAGCCGGCCGCTGTGCTGGCACTGGCACGGTGCCACCGGCCATTCGGACGATGACGGGCGGCCGTCAGTCGCCAAGGACAGGCGGGAGTAAATGATGTGTCGGACGACTTGGAAACGGCGACAGCGGGAAGCAGGGGGGGGCAGTTCACCGACCACCCGATTTGCACCAGGGTACCGTTGTTCTCCGACCGCCAGAGGGGGGGGGGGGGCGTCTTCCGCCTTATCAGGAAGCCTGTGGCGCGAACCCAGGTTGCACTTGATTCCGTGGTTTCATGGAGAGCCGCGTCCCAGAGCCTTCGTCGTGGTGCTGCGGTGAGAGATCTTTCTTGCGATTCTACCAGCTGGTATCTCTTACCATGCTACCAGCGGTTATCTCGCGTTACCGTGTTACCAGCCGTTATCTCGCGTTACCATGTAAGCAGCGGTTATCTCGCGTTGCCGTGTTACCAGCCGTTATCTCGCGTTACCATGTAAGCAGCGGTTATCTCGCGTTACCGTGTAAGCAGCGGTTATCTCGCGTTGCCGTGCTACCAGCGGTTATCTCGCGTTACCATGTAAGCAGCGGTTATCTCGCGTTGCCGTGTTACCAGCGGTTATCTCGCGTTACCATGCTACCAGCCGTTATCTCGCGTTACCATGTTGCAGCGGTTATCTCGCGTTGCCATGCTACCAGCCGTTATCTCGCGTTACCATGTAAGCAGCGGTTATCTCGCGTTGCCGTGTTACCAGCGGTTATCTCGCGTTACCATGCTACCAGCCGTTATCTCGCGTTACCATATAAGCAGCGGTTATCTCGCGTTACCGTGTTACCAGCCGTTATCTCGCGTTACCATGTAAGCAGCGGTTATCTCGCGTTGCCGTGTTACCAGCGTTGACTGAGGCCGCGACTGAATGTGTCAGATGCGATTACTGGCCAGTGGCTACCTGTGACGCTCGGCTGACACTAGGCCGGGTTACCTGTGACGCTCGGCTGACGCTAAGCCGGGTTACCTGTGACGCTCGGCTGACACTAGGCCGGGTTACCTGTGACGCTCGGCTGACGCTAGGCCGGGTTACCTGTGACGCTGGGCTGACACTAGGCCGGGTTACCTGTGACGCTCGGCTGACGCTAGGCCGGGTTACCTGTGACGCTCGGCTGACACTAGGCCGGGTTACCTGTGACGCTCGGCTGACACTAGGCCGGGTTACCTGTGACGCTGGGCTGACACTAGGCCGGGTTACCTGTGACGCTCGGCTGACACTAGGCCGGGTTACCTGTGACGCTCGGCTGACACTAGGCCGGGTTACCTGTAACGCTGGGCTGACACTAGGCCGGGTTACCTGTGACGCTTGGCTGACACTAGGCCGGGTTACCTGTGACGCTGGGCTGACACTAGGCCGGGTTACCTGTGACGCTCGGCTGACACTAGGCCGGGTTACCTGTGACGCTGGGCTGACACTAGGCCGGGTTACCTGTGACGCTCGGCTGACACTAGGCCGGGTTACCTATGACGCTCGGCTGACACTAGGCAGGGTTACCTACCTTTTAAAGATCCAAATGTCACTCATAACCTGCAATAGAAAAACAAAACTGGGATGTAGCGATGTCGAAAAGAAAAAGCGATGTCAAAAGGATTGTCATTAAGGTACATCAATTTCAGTATTCAGTATATTCGGTATATATATTCAGTAATTTCAGTATTACAGTACATTGAATGCACGTCGTCGTTTATGTCCACGCCATTTAGATAGGTCAGCACGCATACACGTCCTTTAGACAGGTCAACACGCATGCACGCCCTTTAGACAGATCAGCATACATGCACGTCCGTTAGATCGTCCGCATGCATGCACGTCCTTTATATCGTCAGCATGCATGCACGTACTTTATATCGTCAGCATGCATGCACGTTTTATATCGTCAGCATACATGCACGTCCGTTAGATCGTCCGCATGCATGCACGTCCTTTATATCGTCAGCATGCATGCACGTACTTTATATCGTCAGCATAGATGCACGTCCGTTAGATCGTCCACATGCATGTACGTCCTTTACATCGTCACCATGCATGCACATCCTTTACATCGTCAGCATGCATGCACATCCTTTACATCGTCACCATGCATGCACATCCTTTACATCGTCAGCATGCATGCACATCCTTTACATCGTCAGCATGCATGCACGCCCGTTAGGTCACCGCACCGCGAGGACAAAGGCCGCCCGCTATCGTGTCCGCTCGTGATAATGGCGACCCCACACGGTCTGATAGTCGAGTGCGTCGTGAAAAGCCCGAGGTTCTCACTCTGAAGAGGACGCTGGCGCCAGGAATTTCCACCCATCTGTTTGAAAATACCACTCCGAATAATCTGGATGTGAAAGTCAGATAGCGACCTTGGTGTTTCAGCGGTCACCAGGTCTGCCTTGTTCAGGCGTCAAATCACGCGGCAGTTCTGTCTACAGTTCTGTCTTCAGTTATGTCGACGCTGTCGTGTGCTGTGGCGAATCTGACTGTTGTCTTACTGTCGCTTCCTGAGCTACGTCTTCCCACCTGGGGTCACGACCAATATTGGGTTGTATCGTGGGCCGTGGTGTTATGCGTTTGGTACAAACGATCCCGACATCCCGGTCGTGTAGCGGTCCCGCTGGCCACAGCTGCAGTGGTATCCTGTACATCTGTGTACCGGAGACTGGTACCGCTAGCGTCCCGTCGCCCCCAGTCGCATGTGCCGGCCCACACGACTCGGTGCCACCACCCGTCTCCGCCCGTCTCCGCCCATCTCCGCGCACGAATCTCACCGCGCTGCGTAATGGCTTGGCTGAAACCCAAAAATTCGAACTCGCCACAAAAGCCGCGATTCAAGCATGCAAAGATGCCACAATGTCCCTTTTCGCCGGCCGTCCGGCCGGCCGGTGGTCGAGCTGCGCCGGTTTTGCGACGTGCGGCGGCGCACCCGCGTGACCGGGCCGCGTTTGATCTGCCGGTCGAACAGGTGTGTGATCGGTCGGGCCGGCGGCCAGAGGCGCGCCCAGGCGGGCCGGCGGCCAGAGGCGCGCCCAGGCAGGCCGCCAGGCAGGCGATGTCGACAGAGCGACGGCTGGCGACCTGGCGAACGGAAATACAGAAGAAGAAGAAGAAGAAGCTTGGTGTGCAGAAGAAGAGTGTGCACCGAGGAAGACGCTGTTTTGCAACACAGCGGACTGTGAGGCGAAATGCCGTCGCCAACCTCCCACACCTGGTAGTGGCGGGCGAATTTGGAGATCCTCCCGGTCGTGGGATTCGAACCCACGACTCGCGGTCAGGAGACGTATGCCCTACCCACTGAGCTACTGCAACCCCCAAGAAAACGCACAGTTTTTTCCCTCGTGTCGACATCTCGGCTGATGATCAAGAGGTGCTCAAGCATGGTCGAAGAGGATTGCATAAGCCCGCCCAGGAAGTGTTTCTCGGTGCACTCCCACAAGCGCGAACTGTTAGTCATTGGCCAGCTGGAGAGTAAGTGCTGCTGGTGGCCAGCAGGACCCAGCTGGTCTTCAGCAGGACCAAGCTGGTCTCCAGCAGGACCATGCCGGCCCCCAGCAGGACCCAGCTGGTCTCCAGCAGGACCCAGCTGGTCTCCAGCAGGACCAAGTCGGTCTCCAGCAGCGGCGTCGGCGCCGGATGCTGAAAGTTTGCACAAACCGGTATCGTCGGCTTGTGCAATCCTCCAGCACACACAGATGGAGCGAATTGGCAACACGATGGCTTTGCGTCGGCATTGCTCCGGGCGCGGCTTGACTGTCTGTAGTGTTCGTGACGGCAGATTGCTCCGGGTGCGGATTGACCGTGGGTAGTGTTCGTGACGGCAGATTGCTCCGGGCGCGGCTGGACCGTCGGTGGTGTTCGTGACGGCAGATTGCTCCGGGCGCGGCTTGACCGTCGGTGGTGTTCGTGACGGCAGATTGCGCGGCGCTGGGATGCCGTCGCGCGGGTTGGCATCACTGATCGGCGTCGTTGTCAGGGTGGCGTCGCTCGTCGGCGTCGTCGCGGTCGACCTCGATCCCGGCCGCCGACGTTCGACCTGGCAATGCGCCCCGGGCGTCAGCTGCTGTTGATCTTGGCGGGGGCTACGTTCCTGATGAGGGCCACGCGCGGAACGGTCGCGCGGCGGATTCGTCCCATCTTTGCGCTGGCCATTCAGATCCAAGGCAGTGTTGGATTTTCATTCATCACTATTAGATTTGGAGTGTGTAATCCTTGAGTTCACGAGACCATGTAGTATATAATAATGTCTGGTAGGTCGAAATAAGGAAGTATGCAAATTTTAGCAAGGGAAAAATGTTGTTTTTTTGCATGCATTAAGGGTTCGTATAATGTCCCTCCAAAATATGATTTGGATTTGATCAGTGCATTTCAGTGCTGATCAGGCATTTCGGTGTGCAATGCGCAACAGCTCGGTGGGTCTTGTTGATTGCTTGTTACGCTTTGCAAACTGGGCACCATGTTCGTATGCTGTATACAATATGTATTGATACCTTGGATTGTAGACCATATGTTTTAAATTTAACATTAAAGTGTGCGTGTGGGCCGTGGTGTGGGAATTGTTAATAGAGGCAGGGCTGGAAGCTAGCTATTTCTGTGAGGAATGGTAACATTTATTTTTAGTTCCGGAGATGAAAGGCAACATTTGTTTTCATCACAAGTGGGTTTATACCACCGTGCTATACCCGGAAGTTGACATAAATTATGATCAAATACGACTCTATTCGCCGCCTGCATCTCCTGTTTAAGACTGGCAGCGGGCCGGGAGGACATGACCAAGGGCACGCTTTTATGCTTAATGACTGGGCAATCTAAGCTAAACCGTCCCAACCGCATCACATCCTGATGGCATACGCCACACCTACGGTATCTGGTATCTTTTAATTGGCTTGCTTGTAGTTGCTTCAGAATGTAAAATTTACTTCTTATTGGATGGAAATTGATGTAAAGTATCCTCATCTTGAAAATAAGAAGGCAAAATTGGATTCTTCTTGGCAGTAGTTTAAAAGTTCCGACCCGAGTAGGAATTGGAGAACCCTGAATCCCTCAAATGAAGATTTCATATTACTTCTTGCAATCTTGCTGGCATTTCATTTTCCGTTCTGCCGCTGCATCTTCTTAGAATGTTCCTGCATGTCGCATGATCACCTGAAATAACAGATGTGCATTATCCCCAATGATGCTGTCGGGCTGTTCTGTCAAGGACCGAAATGGTTCGAACTGGCTCATTATCACCAAAGCCATTTTCTCGCACCATTTTCTCGATTATAGTGAATGCAGTCTACTCTGTTTTTGCAACATCTGATGTCATTTTCGCTTCACTTTTGAAAACAATTGAAGCGCAACCAGATACCCTTTTGCTTGTACATTTTATGCTTGGCGCGAGTGGCGTGTAGTAGCATATTTTCAATACGCATTTGCCAACCCGAGTACAGCATTTCGAGTTACTTGATTCCGATTTGAAACTGACAGCGTGGGGCTGTTTCTGACAGTCCAGAGTGGGGCTGGTTCGGACTGCTGTTTACTTCGGTCTGTTTTTACCCGCTGGAATATAGTTAACTGAAAACCTGCAAGCAAACGCTTTTGAATTGGGTCGAATTCAACTTGAGAATGAAGCTTTGAGGGAGGAAAAGTACGGTCGTGACCTAAAATTTCGCACCCATTTTGCGTGACTCGAGTCAAATCGCCACTGCATAAAAGCGCATTCACGGTATTCCAACAAACATTTCTGAACTCTTCGTGGAGGTCGGAAACATACAATGTCGTCAAGACATCCACTCTGTGTTGGGTATAAAACCCGGAAATATTGGCCGGTCACCTATGCCGGAGCTTTTCCCCACACCTTGCCGGAGCCTGTGCCACCAGTTTGACAGGCTCGTACGATTACGGCTAGTCCCATTTCCGAACCTTGGCGGCTAAGTTTGCAAGCTTTCTTTCAGTTATCGGTGTCGCATGTGCAGCCGACAGCAGATGTTGCCAGCTTATGCGGCAAACGCCGCCTCCAACATAGTACACTGTCACGTGACATATTACACCGTCACAATATCAACAGTCACGTGATACGCAACTGTTCCGTGACATGACACTGTCACAATATCAACTGTCATGTAACACAGCTGTCACCTGGCATAAGACACTGTCACAGCGTTAAAGTAATGTTTTTTTTTCGGTAGGTGTGAGATGTCGAAACGAGTACAGCAAGATGTCGAAATTCACCATGAAAATAATGTCATTTAAGAACCTTGTCACGTCCTCCAAATTTAATTCGGTGCCAATATCGTACTTATGACTGCACCCTTCTCGCTCGTTTTGAGAGATACGTAATTTGGGGACACACATCAACGATAACGATGCAAAATACCTATGCTATAAACTGGTATTGCATAGCAGAACACATAGGTAATCCCTCTACCTAGAATTGCCTTACGAGATGTTCATTGTTCATGCACCACGACCCGTTGTGGTGAGCATAATAATGATATTTGTAAACAGGATGATGTTAGAAACGAGCCATGAAGACTTCACAGGCACGCATCAGGAAACACGATGTCGATACTTCTTTGAGATGGATGTCGATTCAGTGCTCAAAAAGTGGTATGTTCCACTTTCCATTTTCCATTTTCCGAAAATTTTCCATTTTCCGATAATGACCCAAGCTCAAAATCAAGTTTCGCAGGGTAGGCTAAACGTGTTGTTGAAGGCTGAATTGGGTTGCGGAAGTCAGCCAGAAGCTGATCACGTCGCGTGTTAACATCGGATAAATATTCATGAAATGGGCTGTTCTCGCGCACCAGTGTTCGCGTCGTCCTCTAGCATTCGTCAATTATCAATGGGAAATTTATGTGAGAACTTGATGTTTCATAACTACAAGCAAATACTCTTTTAAATACAAACATACAACCATTTTTTTCTAGGCATTTCGGTTTAGTGAACACTACGATGACTATGTTCACCGCATGCGTTTTCATCTCCAAGAGATGAAAGCGCAGGCATGCCACGACCTGTACGTCAATCATTGGACCTGTGTCTTGTTCCCGCTCACAGACTTATCTCCGCCGGATCGCCCCCTGTCGCGTCTCCTGCGTTGAGTTTGTGTCGTGGCGCTGCGTCGGCAAGACAGCGCAGTTATAAATTATTAGGGAAATAGGGTGGAATATACCACTTACTGAACACTGAATAGGCATCCTTCCCAAAGGAGCATCGACATCATGATTCCTGATGCGTTTATGAAAAGTCTTCATGACTCGCTTCCAGCAGACATCGTAATTTGCTTGTTTCGACATCTCACACCTTACGAAAAAAACATTATTTTAAGACTGATACAGCGGCGCGCTGTGTCGACAACGACGATGGCGCTGCGTCGATAGGACAGCGGCGCGCCGTCGACAGGACAGCGGCGCGCCGTCGACAGGCCAGCGGCGCGCCGTCGAACCATGTCGGCGCATCGATCGACGCCGAAGGTCGCCCAAAACGCGACACGCAAAAGGCCCACGTGTGGCGGTGTCTATTTCCGGACGGCCAGGGACCGGCCGGTTCCACATCGTCGCGACCGGCCAGCAGCACGGCGACGCTGCGTCCTCCCCGGCCCGCAACCGGTCGGGGCGACTCCCCACTCGGAGGGGGGGGGGGGGAGTGTTCTCTGCCGAGGGATGGCTGCTGGCGGATCGCCGCCCGCGTCGCCTTCCTCGCCGCCATCATTTGCCAGTATATAATCGGGCGCTTCGGTCCGTTGGTACGGGTCTCTCGTGTCACCTCAGCAGTCCTCTGTTCACAGTTTCGTCTGTGTGGCTGGGCCGGCTTGGGCGAGGCATGGGGCGGCCAAAAGCGCACGATGTAGCAAGCCATTCACTCCATACTAAATAACTAGAGTGCTCGCTGACGCCTTTGATGAACCAAAATGTCACCAAAATCTGCACAGTGATTCGTCCAATCCGCCCCCCCCCCCCCCCCCCACCACCACCCCGCCATCGCATTCACCGTGCATCAGTGACGATCTGTGGCACACAATGAACCCATCATCATCATCATCATCATCATCATTATCATCATCATCATCATCATTATCATGATCATCATCATCATCATCATCATCATCATCATCATCATCATCATCATCATTATCATCATCATCATCATCATTATCATGATCATCATCATCATCATCATCGTAGCGTGTACTGTAATCAGTCTTGCGATTCTATTGAACATTTTAATTGAATAATTGAAGAATTGAACATTGAAGAATCCAGCCTGGGATGTGTTGGTTGTATTTATGATGATAGCATTCTGGAGTTATGTGGCAAAGTAGCCGATGGTTTTTGTCGGGTGCAAACATTTATTTATTTATTTGTTTATTTCACGATACATGCCCTCCACGTACTCCACGCTGTTATGGACAGTCTGGGTATAACTCACAGATATTTACTAAGAAAATATGGATTTGTGGTCAATAGTGGGAGCAGATGCGCAACAAACATTCATACACCAACATAATACAATACCCATATCGCTACCTGCACGTGCTTGCAACCCGAGCTATAAACGAGTAGTTTATAGAAGTGATAGGAGAGCGATGGCCTAAAAGTGAGTTCATCGTGTACACACATCCATTGTGTACGTTTTTTTTTGTGTGACTAGTGTTGTTCGCGGAGATAAGCTAGAGCATGTTTCTTGAAGTTAGACAGTCTTGATGTTTTTGTTTCAGTAGGAAGTTTGTTATAGTGGAAGAGAGACGAGTAGATAAATCTCCTGCAGCCTGCCTCCCTGTGTACGGCTGGCAGGTGCATGTGGTCGTCTGCACGCGTACGACGGTTTCGCAGGGTGGAGTTTGCAGTGATTTGACCGGCAATATGCGTTGGCTCACCCGTGAGAATGATCTTGTGGAGCAAAGTAAGGCTGTGAAATAGATGCGGATCAGCTGCGGTGAGTAGACTCAACTCGTTACAGACATCAGAAATATGATCAAATTTCCGTAGACCTGACACGACTCTAGTGGCGAAGTTAATGCTCTTGTCCAGTGTGTGGATATTTGCTGCAGACTCGTTCCCGTAAACAGATATGCAGTAGCGGATATTGGATATAATCAGGCTATTGACTATAGTGAAGAGGGTACTGGTGGGCAGATGGTGACGCAGATGGCTCAGGACCAGAAGGACTTGCGCACTTGCGGACCACAACAGCTACATGGGAATCCCACGACATGTGGCGATCAAATGTCACCCCAAGGTTCCTACACGAATGGCTCTCATCTATCACGGCGTCCCTAAAGCACACTCGTATCGGGGTAATATTGCGCAGATTTTGACGCGATCCGAACGTGAGAAGCTGAGTTTTGGTCGGTTTTACCTTCAAACTGTTATCCGGGAAGTAGTCGTAGAGTTGGTTCAGACATGTCTCCATCTGACATCAGATTTTGAAGATCAGATTTGCGACCGGAGATGAGGACCTGGGTGTCGTCTGCGAACTGAGTGACGTGTGCTACCGGGACGTGCAAACTGAGGTCGTTCGAAAAGATGCAATAGAGGAGTGGACCTAGTGATGAGCCTTGAAAAACACCTATGTTGTTTGGGAGAAAGGAGGAGAGATGCCTGTTTCCGCGTTGATCTGTGATGCTAACAGCCTGCGTGTGACCTCCCAGATATGCCCTAAACCAGTCAGTATCGATTCCATGGAGTTCTAGTTTAGTGAGCAGTTTGGTGTGGTCTATTACGTCGAAGCATTTACTGAGGTCCAGACAGACTTGTGCTCGACTCAAATTTTTTGAATCGGCTCACATTTGACTAATAGATCTTGAGATCCGATTCAACTCATGATTCACAGCAGGTCAAAATTATTTGATTCGACTCAATTCAGACTCAGAGCTACAGAGATCCGATTCAACTCACGACTCAAACATAAATTTGAATCGATTCAGATCCGACTCAATGGTATCACTCATAAGCCGTATGATTTTGTGTGCACTGCTCACACACTATTTATATATATATATACATATAATATATATATATATATATATATAAAATATAATATATATATATATATTTATATATATATATATATATATATATATATATATATATATATATATATATATATATATATATATGTATATATATGTATATATATATATATATATATATATATATATATATATATATATATATATATATATATATATATATATAATGAGGTGAAAACAAAGTTATAGCAAAAATAATTTATTTGACAGACAGTTCGATGTCAATTCATCTTCATCTGTCTAATTAAAGAAGGGAATCAGTATTTATTCATACTAACAAAGATGCTCCAACATTGAAACATCTGTTGGATATATTATTTTTGCTATAACTTTGTTTTCACCTCACATTATTTATCATTCGTCATGCACTGTAATGGTTGACATATAGGATAAATATACAGATAAATGAACATGCATGTGCATAAAGTAATTGACTCAAACAGATTAACGAGATGAATGGTTGTCAATGCATATGCAAAGTAATTAGTGCATAATACCTCAATCCACATCAGCATGATGCACACACAACCTAAATCATATACCTGACACGTATCACCACCTAACTGCAACATGGCACCCAGGTTCTGCACTGCAATATGTATCTGCACAGAATATGATTGCGTTGGTCTGTTGCCCCCACGAAGTTTGTTTGGTAGCAGGCTTGAAGGTTTCCCTTCACCATTGGTTTACACCCAATTTTACGAACTTTCTCTATGCTATCTTGCATATTTTATGGCAATATAGGGTACTTTGACGTATTCTAATTGAAAGACCTATTCTTTAGCTTCATCAAAGGGTATCCTAAATGACCCAGTAATAATCGTCCTGCCCAACAATGTGCCATTTCCGGCAGGCTCACCATCAAGTGCCTCCAAAATAAAGGGCTTGTTCCTGATATTGGTAGGCTCCCTCTACCATCCATTTTACATGTTCAAGTTGTCACCCTCGTTCAAGAGCGAAAGAAAGGACAGTCAAGGGGGTGCTAAGTGCTCCATAGCTTCTTCTCCCCATTGGCAGGAGAGTTTCAGTTGAGTTGCAAGTTTCAGGAGGGCATTCCTAGATCACAATGGTGTTGTACATAAATGTTCAATTATGCATGCATCATCAACAATCCATGCAAGATTCACCAAGGAAGAATGTATCATGTCCTGGGTCTAGCTGGCCTGGTAAAACTGTTTTCAACAACTGCTGTATGTCAATGTAGGTAGGTAGGTAAATGTTTGGAAAAATAGGCTGATCCTAAATTTTGGGGATCCTGAACATTATCCTTTCCAGAAAATGATTTGTTTTTTCATCTGGAAGTTGAAGTTCCTAAGTTATTAACTTTTGACAACGAACTGCTGTGATCAAGGAAAAGTGCTCAAAATTCACTGAAATGGGTGCAAGTTGAGTTACCATGCATAAGGTTTGAATAAAAATATTCTCCATACTGCATGACTATAAAATATTCCTCTCCAAACACTGGATTACAATGCACAAATCCAACCATGTCTATGCATGAGAATAAAATGTGTCTGAACAAATGCTCACTGGAAAGAATGGGAAAAGATTATAACTCACCTGATAAGTGGAATACAAATATATTTGCTAGGAAACAAATTAAAGTGACAATTGCGTATTATTTGAGAAAAGTTCTGCAACCAAATTTCTACCATATTTTTTTTTAACTTCGAATGACGTCATGCGGGCTTGAAGGAAAATTTGGATCTACCTTCTTGTAAAGGTAACATGGGTTTGTTATTTGTCACACAAACTGACTCAATTTATTCAGTGCGAATGGCTGTTCCCAAAAAAAGCGCGTGGTCGTTTCAGTTCCCTATTATTTTTAACAATCACATCCCATTTCTGTGTTGTGTTTCTGGCACTAGAATTGACTCATGCATGATACTGATTGTGAATACCAAGCTTAGCATTAATACTTTTTTTTTGTAGTTATTGTTACCCATTTTTGGTAAATAACTTAAGTACACCTCATTCTTACTCACTGGCAGCTGATAAGTTGACAATTGTAATGTTAAGCATTAATAATTATACTGTGTTTTTACTCCTTACCTTGTCATGGCATACTATTTACAAAGATACATGCTTTATATCATTTGTTCATAACTTGCATTTGAGTCGCAAGACTCAAATGACTCATTGTGATTCAAATGATTGACTCGTGATTCAACTCATTAAAAAGAAAGAAAGATGTGATTCAACTCGTGACTCAAGATATGTTTTTGGGAAAAGAATTGATTCAACTCACGACTCATCCATAAACGATTGATTCATGAGTCGATTCTCGATTCAACTCGAGTCGAGCACAAGTCTGGGTCCAGAATGCAAAGGAGAGCTACTTCCGAAATTGCTGCTAGTATTTTGTCCCTGACTGGGATGAGAGCGGTTTCCGTAGAGTGGCGTGGTCTGAAGCCGTGCTGAGTTTGGGCCAATAGGTGGTTTGAGTTCAGATAGTGATGAAGTTGTTTCTGCACTACCCTCTCTGTGATTTTGGCGATAACCGGAACCAATGAGATGGGCCTAAAATTAGAGGGATCCGAGGGATCTCCTGATTTTTGAATGGGAGTTACTATTGACTGTTTCCAGGTGGAAGGGATATCAGCTGTAGTCAGGCATGTGTTTATAATGTCGAGCAGCACTTCTCCGATACAAAAGAACATAAATGTGATAACCTTAATACAGATCCCGTCGGGTCCGTAAGCACCTGTGCTTCTCATGTCCATGACAATTTTGACTAGCTGTTCGAGGGATATGGGTAGGAGCTGGTAGAGACGCGCGATAGCCGGCAACAGAGAGGCGTGTGTTCAGGCATGTTTGCCTGGCGTTTGACCTCTGCTGATACTTTAGGTCCGACACTAACAAGTATTGATTTAGCTGTTCAGATAGGACCTGAGGTGGAACTCTGTGAGAGCCTTTTTGGTGTCGATAGTGGGCTTGATAGCACGCCACGCAGCATACGTCAAGCGGCGTAGAAGTATGATGCCAGCAATCTTTTGGGGCTCGCACATGGGGCACGTGATTCCAGCAATAGTTTTGGGCTCGCTAAATGTGCCCGTCAGATTTGGGGCACACATCTCTGCCTGTATAGCTGGCGTATGGCGTGGTCAGAGGCGCTACAGCAGACAGCACGGTACAGCCAGGTGGCGGCGGCGGCCATGTTGTGTCGGCTGGTGAAGTGGTCAGAGGCGCTACAGCAGACAGCACGGTACAGCCAGGTGGCGGCGGCCATGTTGTGTCGGCTGGTGAAGTGGTCAGAGGCGCTACAGCAGACAGCACGGTACGGCCAGGTGGCGGCGGCCATGTTGTGTCGGCTGGTGAAGTGGTCAGAGGCACTACAGCAGACAGCACGGTACAGCCAGGTCGGCGGCGGCCATGTTGTGTCGGCTGGTGAAGTGGTCAGAGGCACTACAGCGACAGCACGGTACAGCCAGGTGGCGGCGGCGGCCATGTTGTGTCGGCTGGTGAAGTGGTCAGAGGCGCTACAGCAGACAGCACGGTACAGCCAGGTGGCGGCGGCGGCCATGTTGTGTCGGCTGGTGAAGTGGTCAGAGGCGCTACAGCAGACAGCACGGTACAGCCAGGTGGCGGCGGCGGCCATGTTGTGTCGGCTGGTGAAGTGGTCAGAGGCACTACAGCAGACAGCACGGTACAGCCAGGTGGCGGCGGCGGCCATGTTGTGTCGGCTGGTGAAGTGGTCAGAGGCGCTACAGCAGACAGCACGGTACAGCCAGGTGGCGGCGGCGGCCATGTTGTGTCGGCTGGTGAAGTGGTCAGAGGCACTACAGCAGACAGCACGGTACAGCCAGGTGGCGGCGGCGGCCATGTTGTGTCGGCTGGTGAAGTGGTCAGAGGCGCTACAGCAGACAGCACGGTACAGCCAGGTGGCGGCGGCCATGTTGTGTCGGCTGGTGAAGTGGTCAGAGGCGCTACAGCAGACAGCACGGTACAGCCAGGTGGCGGCGGCGGCCATGTTGTGTCGGCTGGTGAAGTGGTCAGAGGCGCTACAGCAGACAGCACGGTACAGCCAGGTGGCGGCGGCCATGTTGTGTCGGCTGGTGAAGTGGTCAGAGGCGCTACAGCAGACAGCACGGTACAGCCAGGTGGCGGCGGCGGCCATGTTGTGTCGGCTGGTGAAGTGGTCAGAGGCGCTACAGCAGACAGCACGGTACAGCCAGGTGGCGGCGGCCATGTTGTGTCGGCTGGTGAAGTGGTCAGAGGCGCTACAGCAGACAGCACGGTACAGCCAGGTGGCGGCGGCCATGTTGTGTCGGCTGGTGAAGTGGTCAGAGGCGCTACAGCAGACAGCACGGTACAGCCAGGTGGCGGCGGCCATGTTGTGTCGGCTGGTGAAGTGGTCAGAGGCGCTACAGCAGACAGCACGGTACAGCCAGGTGGCGGCGGCGGCCATGTTGTGTCGGCTGGTGAAGTGGTCAGAGGCGCTACAGCAGACAGCACGGTACAGCCAGGTGGCGGCGGCCATGTTGTGTCGGCTGGTGAAGTGGTCAGAGGCGCTACAGCGACAGCACGGTACAGCCAGGTGGCGGCGGCCATGTTGTGTCGGCTGGTGAAGTGGTCAGAGGCGCTACAGCAGACAGCACGGTACAGCCAGGTGGCGGCGGCCATGTTGTGTCGGCTGGTGAAGTGGTCAGAGGCGCTACAGCAGACAGCACGGTACAGCCACGTCGCGGCGGCCATATTGTGTCGGCTGGCTTGGCTCCGAATACCGAGTGAATTATATTGGCTCATGTGCCGAGTTTTTACCTGTACACCACTCACTCACTCCGAAGTGAGTACCCAACGTCATCCTAGTTGAAAGAGGTGTGTCTGATGGTATGTGAGAAAAAAAACCAGATGGACTTGATTGTTTTGAGGCGTCCTGTGGGAGACCAGGCTGTTTTTCTTCAAAATCACCACCCAGCCACGGTGGCGGTTTCTTGGGCAGAACGTGCTGATGATCGTCCCCACATATTTACTTCTGTTCAAACTATGAACTGTGACAATTGACTGGCTGAGTGACTGTCGGACGGCACCTCTGACTGTCTCATAGCATCCCTCCGATGGGCTGCTTGTCTGACTTTGTTTCTGGCTTGATCTGGTGTATCTCTGATGGTATTGTTGTTGGCATGTGTGACGGACGGATCCAGGAATTCTCATCCGCGGGGGCTCTTCTGGAGGGGCGCAATTTGCTCGGAGGGACGTCACTGCGGAAGTCCCTGGAGGGATGCCTTCTGCCGAAAAAACAAGTTCGTTGAGCTGGTGGTGGTGGGGGGCCCGGAAGGTGTCTCCCTGTCTCTCCAATCTCCATGACACTCTTCTCAGTCTCCCTGATACTGTGTCTCTACCGGCGGCTCTTCATTCTCCCGTGTCTTCTCTAAAGCGCCTGGCAGTGTTTCCAAGCGTCCCTGCCAGTGGCTCTGACGGGGGGGGGGGTGAAAATAGTCCAGGGGTGAAATGTTCGTCTCCAAACCGGAAGGTTGTGGGTTCGAGTCGCTCTTGGCCGGCGAGCGATCGTTCTGCGAGACAGGCGACGCTGTTCACTGACCAAAGCTGTCGACACGCCGTGAAACCCCATAACCAGCCAGCCCACGATTGAGCAGTACCTGAGCGGTATAGGTGGTGCCACCAGTGTGTCTGACGATCCCCGCGCGGCCCAGCAGTACCTGGAGCGGTATAGGTGGCGCCCCGGGTGTGTCTGACAGTGCCCGCCCGCTCCAACAGTGGCCGCGATGGAGCAATACCTGGAGCCGATAGGCGGCGCCACCGGCGCGGTGGCGCTGACGGCTGTGGCCGCCGCCGCCACCTACTACTTCGCACACCAGCCGCCGACGCCCGTGGTACCGGTCACCGACCTGGAGAGCCAGTCTGCCGAGGTCAGTCGCCCGGTCACGGCTCGGTGGTCACCAGCACATACCAGAGAACAGTCACCGGCACACACCAGAGAACAGTCACCAGCACATACCAGAGAACATTCACCGGGTCACAGCTCAGCGGTCACCAGCACACACCAGAGAACAGTCACCAGCACACGCCAGAGAACAGTCACCAGCACACACCAGAGAATATTCACCGGGTCACAGCTCAGCGGTCACCAGCACACACCAGAGAACATTCACCGGGTCACACCAGAGAACAGTCACCGGGCCAGAGTGTGACCCGGTCTGACGACAGAAACCAGCTAAAGTATCGCACCACAGGTCGCTCATGGCGCAGCGTTTTTTTTCTCGTGTTTTTTTGCCGCGCCTATCCAAGTTCATGTTGGATTAGGCGCCTGGTATAGATACCTGCAATTGCTATGACCAAGATGCGATGAATGAATACATGATACATTTATGGCCTAACTTCAACAGTTTTAGTTGTACGTATAATAACACAACATGTCCAAGAACGCTGCGAGCAAGGCACGGAAGCGAGCAATGTATGTATGGTATGGATCATATGCACAGAAGGTGCATATGCTGATATCGAGATGCAATTGATGTGAATCAGTAAGGTGTGTAAATACACATTTCTGGTATTCGGACTCGTATCACGTAGTAGATTAACTCGTCACATCAGATAAAACGCGGGCGGCCCTGGGCGACGTCCTACGCCTGCTGTCGATGCTGATGCTGTCGATGTCATCTGGAAATGGATGGTGCGTAATTCGCATGTTGTAGAGCGGTTTGCGGTGGCAGGATCGTCACGATCCTGTCCGAGGCAGGTCACAGCGCCAGCGCAGTCAGTGTGACAGCACGCCCCGGCATCCACGGGCCGACCCCACCCGGCGCAAGTAATCTGCCGCTGTTGGGATTTGATCCCGTCTCGACACGGACGGCGGCTGCCGCTAGTGTACTGCCGCCACGGCAGTGACCCCTTGTCGACGATGGTGAATCGTTGTCGGTGAGGCGGCGGACACTGCGTCGTGCTGGGGTGTCTACGCGGCGAGCCGGATGGGTGTTGCAAGCAGCGGGAACTCAGCTAGTGCTGCTCTTATTTTAAGCGATTGGTTCAAATGTTTGCTGGGGTGACTGTATCGATATCGAACAGGATCTTATGCCAAGCAAAGCTTGTCACGTGAATCCTGCCACACCACCTTGTCTGGGAGCTGCAGTCCAGCGGCAGTCCAGTCCAGTCCAGCGGCAGTCCAGTCCAGTCCAGCGGTAGTCCAGTCCAGTCCAGCGGCAGTCCAGTCCAGTCCAGTCCAGCGGCTTGTCTGGGAGCTGCAGTCCAGCGGCAGATGTTTCAACCGGAAGTTAGCGTGTGCCCAATGCACGTGCACGGTCTCCGCGTCCCGACCAAAGCTGATTGCGAAAGTTCAGCCGGTGAACCTCAAAGCCGGTGACCTTGGAGGTCAGGCCGAGGTGGTGTGGGTCAGGGAGCTGAATAGGGGCCGAAGAGCCCCTAATGGCTGTCGCCGCCAATTGGCTCAATGTGACTGCAGCGAATGTCCTGACTGCTCAGAGCAGCTGAGTTTGGTCAGCTGAGCTCAGTGGAGTGAGTTCGATGAGTTGAGTTGCTGTGCTACGTATAGTCAAATAGGCTGCTGGTTACGGCACAGTGAGTTCAGCTCAATGAGTTCAGCCGTGAGCCGCCGCAGTGGACGGTGGCAGACTGGTGGGCGTGAGTTTGGTGAGTTTGGTGAGCTGAGCGACGCCCGTGACGGTCCGGTACCGCCGACATCTGTCCCTGGGGACGGCCGGTCCTGCTGGGTGGTGTACCAGTGACTCCCCGGTCCTGCTGGGTGGTGTGCCAGTGACGGCCGGTCCTGCTGGGTGGTGTGCCAGTGACGGCCGGTCCTGCTGGGTGGTGTACCAGTGACGGCCGGTACTGCTGGGTGGTGTACCAGTGACGGCCGGTCCTGCTGGGTGGTGTACCAGTGACTCCCCGGTCCTGCTGGGTGGTGTACCAGTGACGGCCGGTACTGCTGGGTGGTGTACCAGTGACGGCCGGTCCTGCTGGGTGGTGTGCCAGTGACTCCCCGGTCCTGCTGGGTGGTGTGCCAGTGACGGCCGGTACTGCTGGGTGGTGTACCAGTGACGGCCGGTCCTGCTGGGTGGTGTGCCAGTGACGGCCGGTACTGCTGGGTGGTGTACCAGTGACGGTCCGGTGCCGCCGCAGCCTAAATACCGTCTCCGGCCACCTTGGCTCGAATCACGCGCTGTCAGCGGGGCGGCGTCGCCCTGCCAGGGACCCCCCTCACCCCTCACCCCATCTGGGGTCCAGCCCACCAGTTTGAAACTGGCCCAGTTTTATAAGCCGGGCCGGCCCCTGGTCACCGCCAGAGGCTCTCCCTCTGGTCACCGCCAGAGGCTCTCCCTCTGGTCACCGTCAGAGGCTCTCACTCTGGTCATCGTCAGAGGCTCTCCCTCTGGTCACCGTCAGAGGCCCACCCTCTGGTCACCGTCAAAGGCTCTCCCTCTGGTCACCGCCAGAGGCTCCCTCTGCTCACCGTCAGAGGCTCTCCCTCTGGTCATCGTCAGAGGCTCTCCCTCTGGTCACCGTCAGAGGCCCACCCTCTGGTCACCGTCAGAGGCTCTCTCCCTGGTCACCACTAGAGGCTCTCCCTCTGATCACTGACAGAGGCCCGCTCTGTTCATCGTCAGAGTCCCTCCCTCTGGTCACCGTCAGAGTCCCTCCCTCTGGTCACCGTCAGAGGCTGTCCTACAATCGGCAGGGAACGCTCAGCCGTCTGACAACTCCCCAGGGAAGCCCACCAGAGACATCCCAACCTATGACGGACCTGTCATCCAGCGGTTGTTTGTGTTGTTGTTGTTGTTCGGCGGCCGTTCCACACACGCGCCAAATGAGCGATTTCCCCCGGGGTGGCGGACGTGTGCCGCTTTCGTCAGGCGGTGGCGTGACGATGGTGTGGCGCCGTGACGCATGCTTGTGACGTGGCGGTCACGCGTCCGGGCTGGGGGGAGGGGAGACCCGCGTGCTGCGTCGTCACGTGTGGCTGCGGCGTGGCAGAGTGAGATCGAGAAGGCCTCATGTCGAGAACGGAACACCGCGACTACTCTGCTTTAGTCTGACAGCAAGCGGAGGAAGGGAGGGCTATTTTTGACAGCGGGAGACGGACGAGATGGGGCGGGAGTAACTGCGCGGCAGTTGTTGGTTGGCACTTCTTCACAGCTGCCATGATCGAGCGCCATGACAGGTGTGTGTGTGTGTGTGTGTGTGTGTGTGTGTGTGTGTGTGTGTGTGTGTGTGTGTGTGTGTGTGTGTGTGTGTGTGTGTGTGTGTGTGTGTGTGTGTGTGTGTGTGTGTGTGTCTGTGTCTGTGTCTGTGTCTGTGTCTGTGTCTGTGTCTGTGTCTGTGTCTGTGTCTGTGTCTGTGTCTGTGTCTGTGTCTGTGTCTGTGTCTGTGTCTGTGTCTGTGTCTGTGTCTGTGTCTGTGTCTGTGTCTGTGTCTGTGTCTGTGTCTGTGTCTGTGTCTGTGTCTGTGTCTGTGTCTGTGTCTGTGTCTGTGTCTGTGTCTGTGTCTGTGTCTGTGTCTGTGTCTGTGTCTGTGTCTGTGTCTGTGTCTGACGTCACAAACCGTCAGCTGTTGTACGGCGCGTCCGACTGTTGTCACGCAGCTCCAGTGGTACCACACCGCCAGACAGCGGCCCCAGTGGTACCACACCGCTAGACAGCGGCTCCAGTGGTACCACACCGCCAGACAGCGGCCCCAGTGGTACCACACCGCCAGACAGCGGCCCCAGTGGTACCACACCGCTAGACAGCGGCTCCAGCGGTACCACACCGCCAGACAGCGGCCCCAGTGGCACCACACCGCCAGACAGCGGCCCCAGTGGCACCACACCGCCAGACAGCGGCCCCAGCGGTACCACACCGCCAGACAGCGGCCCCAGTGGTACCACACCGCTAGACAGCGGCTCCAGTGGTACCACACCGCCAGACAGCGGCCCCAGTAGTACCACACCGCCAGACAGCGGCCCCAGTGGTACCACACCGCCAGACAGCGGCCTCAGTGGTACCACCGCCAGACAGCGGCCCCAGTGGTACCACCGCCAGACAGCGGCCCCAGTGGTACCACCGCCAGACAGCGGCTCCAGTGGTACCACCGCCAGACAGCTGCTCCAGTGGTACCACACCGCCAGACAGCGGCTTGGCGAGGGCTGCGGGATGTTCGTCCTGAAAGCGAGTAACTTTTCGTTCCTCGTGTACGATGTTGGCTCTGGAAGCCCAGTCACATGTGACCAAGTGCGGTGTCTGGTGTCGATGCGCCCAAAACGTCAGCCACCCACCCTACCATCGAGCCGACGCGCCAACAAACTAGCCGGCCGACCAACCGACCGACCTAGACCCTGAGTGACGCCGTCCGCTGTGACGTCATCACAACATGTGCGCCGCAGTTGTGCCGTAATTGCATTCGGACACTGCCATGGGCCTGCGAGATTGCCCCCCCCCCCTACCCCCGATCCTGACCAAGTTATCGGTGGCGTGATGATGGTGTGAGGGGGGGGGGGGATCGGCCGTACAGTGGTAGGTGGCGTGATCGGAGTGGGGAGGGACACATACGCTTCCTGTGTGTACCCAGCTGATGCATTGGCTGCCGTGGTAGTCATAAAGTCATAAAGTGTGAAGGCGTAATAAGAGCCACATGGACCCATCTGGGTTAATCCTATCTATAAAAATACTAGAAAAGTACATGCTCTCACCGCAATCAATCCATTATCTGAAGTTCCCAGGGAGCTATATATCCCAGCCTATCTAGCACCATTCACCTGATATTGCATAACACACTCCTCAACAATTGCAAACTCTCCAATCATGCCCATTGTGCTACTCATCCGTATCACATCAGTATCACATCCCGAAGGAAGGTGCTGAATCCACTGCTAGATACACCCTATATAAAGTTATAAAGTGTTTAGACTTAATAAGAGACCCAAGGGCCCATCCAGTTAAGTCAGTAAATGGAAGATACCATAAGCCTGGTAAAAAAAGACCCACCCCAACCATCACCACATCGTAAAGAAACCATCCACCAGCATCCCACACACATCAATGCCTATCTACCGTAGCTATCCAGCCCTATTCCCTTGATCCATCTTAACACATGTGGATTAAATGCCTTGCCAATAACTTTCAAACTGCATCCATGCCTGCTTAAAGGGGTCTGTGTCATGCACACTTACTTAGCATAAATCTCACCCCATCCATCACAAATTAAAACTCAAAAACAATATATTTCCTGTCTAAAAAAATTGTCCACCCTACTTTTAAATACATTCAATGAGGAACTCGCCACGACATCAGCAGGCAGCCTGCTCCACTGATCTACAACCCTTTGACTGAACACCTGTTGTCGCTTAACTGCCCTACACCTTGATTGGTCTAACCTGAATTGATGACCCCTATGTGATAGTCTAAACTGAAGAGCGTCATTTAAATTGACCTGATCTAGTCCTTTCACAATTTTATAACTTTCAATCATATCGCCCCTTAATCTCCGGTACTTGAGTGAGTACATATCTAATGCCATAAGTATTTCCTATATTCTAAGTTACCTAGTCCACTGATGAGTCTAGTGGCTTTGCGCTACACTCTGTCTAGCATATCTATATAATTTTCTAAGTAGGCATGCCTGTACATAATATTCTAAGTGGGGTCGGACATAGGCCAAGTAGAGCATTTCCATCATTTCTTTGCTCTGATAACCCGCACTCCTATTAATTATTCCCAGCATTCTGATTGTCCTGTTCCTAGCTGAGACACATTGTTTTCCTACTTTAAATCATTTGAATTTAACATACCTAAATCTCTTTCCTCTTCAATAAGATCCAATCTCCTACCTCCCATTGTATATCTGAAAGTTTCACCTCCAGGCACAAGATGCAAAACCTTACATTTGTCATAGTTGAAAGACATCTGCCATTGATTAGCCCACTTTTTAGGTCCTCCAAGTCTAGTGGAATATTACTAGATTCCTCACTACTGTTAGCCATTCCTACCAATTTGACGTCATCAGCAAATTTGAACACCCTATTCCTCAGCCCTACCTCAATGTTATTCACAAGGATGATAAAGAGAAGTCGCCCTAGAACAGAGCCCTGTGGTACTCCACTCAGAACATCCTTCCAATCAGATTTACATCCATTTAACATTACCCTTTGTTTCCTTCCCCTCAACCATGCTTCAATCCAACCTAGAACTTTTCCAACAATCCCATGTTGCTGTAGTTGATGAATTAGCCTCCCATGTGGAACTTTATCAAAAGCTTTGCTAAAGTCCAAGTACACAACATCTATCCTGCTTTGATTGTCTACTTCTTTAGTAACATACTCCATGAACTACAAAAGGTTAGTTAAACAAGACCTTCGAGATCGAAATCCATGTTGAGTATCCCTTAAAAGATTGTGCCTATCAAGATGAATCTGAACATTCTGTTTAACCATATTTTCTAGTACCTTGCAAACTATTGAGGTCAAACAAAGATTCATATTATCCCACAGCAACACCCCACACACCCATGGACAGGAGCTGGAGGGATTTTAAAGGAATTTAGTACTTTCCAGGGTGTTTTCGTGGGAAGGTTACCCAACCAGACTTGTGCTCGACTCGAGTTGAATCGAGAATCGACTCATGAATCAATCGTTTTTGGATGAGCCGCGAGTTGAATCGTTTCCTTTCCCCAAAATATATCCTGACTCGTGAGTTGAATCACATCTTTCTAAAAAAAAGATGAGTCGAATCATGTTTCAATTATTCAAATCACAATGAGTCATTTGAGTCTGATGACTCAAATGCAAGTTATGAACAAATGATATAAAGCATGTATCTTTGTAAATAGTACGCCATAACACAAAGTAGGGAGTAAAAGCACAGCATAATTATTCATGCTTAGTATTACAATTGTCAACTTGTCAGCTGCCAGTGAGTAAAGAATGAGGGGTACTGAAGTTATTTACCAAAAACCAACGACAATAACTACAAATAATTATTAGTGTTAAGCATTTTGATGTCAAAGCATATTTATCTGTGTCTAATTAAATAAGGGAATTATATACATACATATATATATATATATATATATATATATATATATATATATATATATATATATATATATATATATATATAACATTATATTTATACACACACACACACATATAATATATATAATATATATATATATATATATATATATATATATATATATATATATAATGTGTGGGCAGTGCACACTTAATCATATGGCTCATGAATGTAATACCACTAAGTCGGATCTGAATCGATTCAAATTTATGTCAGTCTGTTTGAGTCGCGAGTCGAATCATGCTTTGTGAGCTTTGAGTTTGAATTGAGTCGAATCAAATAATTTTGACCTGCTCTGAATCATGAGTCGAATCAGATCTCAAGATCTGAGTCACATGTGAGTCGACTAAAAAAATTGGAGTCGAGCACAAGTCTGAACCCGACTCCAGTTGGACTTTTCTCATGATGCACACCTACCCCGTACAAGTCGCGTGCAGATACTGTCTTAAATCCAGAGCTTGAGATCTCTCACGAAGCCAGGGAGTCCAAGTCCTCATTTCTCAGACATATCCTCAGATTGAAGAGGGAAAATGCTAATTAACTTGAGCAATTTCCCTATGCTACGTTGGTTGTTGCATTACCTCGCCCGGCAACTGTCCATCCAATTTTACTGCGGGGTTTCCTGCCTCTTCTATGCTCCGATATTTGTTGTCCCGATGTTTCGCCCTGTACTTGCACTTGCATTTGATTCCCGTAATATTTTGTGTGCTAATCCTGACACTTTATTATGTTAACCGTACCTGGCTGGGGGGGGGGTCCTCTCTCAAGAGACCACCCTTCAGATTTTGTCCGAGACAGCAGTCGAATGAGTGGACGCAGAAGACCGACACACTTTCAGTGCCTCTTTTGGAACAGATTTGAATACCTTGTGCAAAGTCCAGGTCATGGACCTGGGACAGGTCAAGCAGAGTAATGTATTACTATATTTGTATTGGTCAAATAGAGTAATGTATGTATTATGTATTAGAGTAATGTATATAAATGTTTGTATATTGTCAGTGTCACCATACGCTTTAGTTCCAGCATATCAATATCAAACTCAGTTCGAGCTTTTCTTCCACGAACACAAATAACTCACACACAAAACATTTTCACGCCGAAAATGATAAAGGCCACGTAACACCCATTCCCATTTAAGACATGTACCAAAGATGACGGGCATCTTAAGACGGGGTCATATTAGCTTCCATCTCAAGACGTGGCTGTATTAGCTTCCATCTCAAGACGGGGTCATATTAGCTTCCATCTGAAGCCGGGGCCATATTAGCTTCCATCCCAAGACGGGGCCATATTAGCTTCCATCTCAAGACGGGGCCATATTAGCTTCCATCTGAAGCCGGGGCCATATTAGCTTCCATCCCAAGACGGGGCCATATTAGCTTCCATCTCAAGACGGGGCCATATTAGCTTCCATCCCAAGACGGGGCCATATTAGCTTCCATCTCAAGACAGGGCCATATTAGCTTCCATCACGCTATGGGGGTCAACATGGAGTTGCCCAGCAGCAGCAGGTTTTCTTTCTCCCGGCGGCGGTGGTGAGTCAGATAGTTATCACTCAGGAAGTTGTGTTGCGTATCGCGATTGTGGTCTTGCTGGCGACGTGCTCAGAAGTTGTCCGGGTCCTGGGGCTGGGTGTGTTCACATTCTGCTGGCTGGGAGGGATTTTTGCTTTTCGTGTCGAAAAGCGGAAAATGGAGTGGTAGAAGATCACGGCTCAATCAGCCCTGAATATGAACCACGCTAATAGCTTTCACCACCGGCACGCCAGTCTCTCAGAAAACATGCTCAGGAAGTCCTGCGGACCAAGATCAGTGTTTCGGTCGTTCATTTTCAAGACTGTCATAAAACTGCTGTTAGAGCTTCTGATAGTTTCGGGCCGTAGCCACCGGAACCAAACAAAAAGCTCCACCTATGACCTTACGACTCGAAACCTCCGTGGCGCTGCAGTGTCGCCAGCGACTTTCACTGTACCAGGGCTGCCATATCTAGAGATGTGTTGGCTGATGTCGGTGATGGCTAATCCGGCTGGCGTGTTAGACCGACCGGCTCTTGTCGACTCGAGCCCGTTGCACACGTTGGTCGTCTCGGGTTTTAGGCACGTCAGACGTCCGTAAAATCGCGTGTGGGTTGGGTGTATCCGTTTTCGACGGGTTACCTCTGAGTGGCAGTCAATCTAAAATTGGGATTTGTCACTTTTAGTGACGCGACGTTTCGACTTTCAGTGAAGCTTGTATCGGCGCAATACAGTGTGTCCAAATTCAGGATTTTAGGCAACGAGGCAAGGATGCAATTGAAATAGAAAAATTGGGTTATCTTCCAAATCCTCACGGATCTAGTCAACAAGATCGGAATTTGGTCCTGTTTTGACGTCAGAGGGGAGTGCCCTCCCACAAATTTGTTTTTTTTTTCCCCTCTCGCTCCTCTTCCCCCCGCCCAATCGGGGGGGAGATTGACGACGCTACATACTCAACGCGGCGTGAAAAAGTGGGTTCCATTTCCATTGGCTATCACGAAGTCTCCATGAATATTTTTTTATCTTCGCATCTTGACGTTTAACCGAGCGAATTTGGACGCACTGGTGCCATATGATGCACTGTGCCCCACAAACGCCCCCCCCCCCCACCTATAGCCCGTCGAGAACGCAGCTGGACGGGGTGCCAGCGTTTCTCAACCCTTTCCATTCCGTTATAGGTGGAAGTCAGCCGGCCGTAGAAATGAGACGTTCGCGGTGCGTAGTGGGCTTTAGTGGTCGTACATGACTTGTGACCATATAGGCGTAAGGTGATGCGGCCTCTGGAGTCTCTATGCGGCTCTTCTGGAGCCACATGGAGCCGCTCTGGTACCCCTCTGGAGTCCCGCTGGAGCCCCTCTGGTTCCACTCTGGAGCCCTCTGGTGCCCATCCTGAACCCCCCTGGAGCCCCTTTGGACTCCCATTGGAGCATCTCTGGTGCCCCTCTGGAGCCCCGCTGGAGCCCCCCCTGGAGCTGCTGAGCGAAAATTGAACGTTTTTGTGTACCCGTGTTTTTTTTTTTGTTTTTTTTAATTGTCCCCATATGAGATGCAGCATCAGCCTATCTCATTTGGCTGTATGCACATTAATTGGGTCTATTAATGTCGAGCTTCCCTTGGCGAACCGCCCATGATCAGGGCAGCCAACACATGGGTGCCTCGGGATGCAAACAAGAGATACAATAGAATGTGATTATACCAATACAATTTGCATCCCTTCAGTTTAGTAATTTTGTATTTTGCAGATAGACCACCACCAATTAGTAGAAAGGAAATGCGACCCTGGGAAAGCAGTGGACAGGTAGCAAGCTAGTAACGCCCACATAATTCCCAGGGTCACAAGATGAAAATGTTAGGGGGAGTACAGAAATTATGAAAACAGATTCATGCAGATATAACTCATGCAGAATATGCGTGGGTGTGTACAAACCTATCAATATCCTCCAACACAGAAAGAAAACACAAAAATGTCCATTTAAACACATCATACTTTTGTATGTTTTCAGATATCATCAACACTGATATCCTCTATGGCAAGGTACAACTTTTAAAGTTACCTTTGTGAATTATGTGAGCTATATTTTTTAGCTATATTTAGTTTTCATTTGATTTATATAATTCCATAAAATGACGTCTAATGCACTTCTTTAGCACATCTTTGTCCTCGGCACCTGTTCAATACTGGGAAATATTTTGCAAATTACATTGTTCCAGGATTTTGGTGCAGAGTATGTAATGGCATACAGCCTATATTGTCGATAGGTAAATGGTACAGAGAAATGTTGAATGATTCTTGTATTAGTAGGTGTTGCATATTGAAAAAAAAGTCAGCCATAGCATGTGGCAATGTATCATGAACAAATTTGTGCAATATTAATATGTTTTGTTCCTGCACCATATCAGTGAACTTCAAAATGTTGTACTTGATAATAACTCATTTGTAGGATATGTATAACGTCTATAATCAATAATTCGCAATGCACGTTCCTGGGATTGTATAATTTGGTCTAATCTACTGGGATAATTATTACCCCAAATCACAGCACAGTAATTTAAGTAAGGAAGGATTAAAGAGTTGTATAAATACTTCAGTTCTCGACTTGTTAGGAAGTATTTTGCCCTCCCTATGATACCCATGTTTCTACTATTGATGGCTGTAACGTAATCAATGTAACCATACCACGTCAATTTTTCATCCAACACTAGACATAAACACATAAAGACATAAAAGATCAGTGCAACTATGAGCCACAAGGGCCCTTCTTGGTTGCACTCTGTACACTGAACCAGTTTTCCAATTTTCCAAATGCGCCGATCAACTCTCCCTGGAATACAGAAAAACAAGCCCCCTATTCTTATAATTATTGTCTATGCTGTTTTTAAAGATGTCCAATGTGTTGCTACTGACAATAGTTTCTGGCAGCTGGTTCCAGTGTTCTACTACCCTGTTGGTGAAGAAAGACTGTCTTAACCTTGTCCTGCTGTGATTAACTTTAATTTTGAATTGATGACCTCTAATTGCATCATTTCTGTTAAATTCAAACAGTTCCCTGAGATAACTCTGTTCCTGACCATGAACAAATTTAAAGACCTCGATGAGATCTCCTCTCAGCCTTCTATATCTAAGTGAAAACATATTCAGTTTCTTCAATCTTTCCTCATATGCCAGGTTGCCTATGCCATTCACCATTTTCGTTGCCCTCTTTTGTACTCTCTCTAAAAGCCAACAATCTTTTTCATAACTAGGGGACCAAGCTTGGACACAGTATTCCAAATGTGGCCTGACATATGCACAGTAAAGCTTCCTGATGACTTCCTCACTTTTGTATGATACATTCCTATTTATTTCCCCAAGCATTCTTAGATGCCAAGATGCCAAGATACTTGATTTGTTGTTTTCTGTTCACTTTAGCAGAATTGATCATTATATCTATGTCGTTAATTGGAGTTCCAGAATATGCTTGGTAATTTGTCTTTGTTACATTCAGTGACATCCTATTTGCTTGAAACCATTTTGTTAGCTCTGGCACAATGCCATTCATTTTATTCTGTAATTAATCTATACTTCTAGCCTTGACAAGAATAGCTGTGTCATCAGCAAAAAGGTACATATTTGCTTGTTTGGAAATCCTGGGCAAGTCATTGATGTGTCCCAGAATGAAACCCTGAGGAACACCCATATAAATTAATTCTGGTTTAGATAAAGTCTCGTATACTTTAGTTTGCTGATATCTATTTGTAAGGTATGATTCTAGTATTCTAAGAAGGAGACCTTCAACTCCAATGCATTGTAATTTTCTGACTAATATGGCTGTTCTAACTGTGTCGAAGGCCTTTTTAAAATCAATATATAAGCCACACAGAATTTCTTCCTCTCAATGGACTTAGTAATTTCATTATATAAATGCATAATGGGCATGTATGTGCTATGATTTATTCTGAAGCCAAATTGGAAAGGGCTTAGTACATTATTTTGTTCCAAATGTGTTGAAAGATAGGCATGTAGTATTTTGTCCAAAATTTTAGAGAAGATAGGGAGTAAAGATATACGTCTATAATTTGTGAATGTATGATGTTCACCTGCCTTGAAAATAGGTACAACAACTGCTTTCTTACGATCATCAGGAAATATTCCACTATGTATACAAAGATTAAGTACATGGGTAATCTGCTTCAATATACTCGTATAGGTAAGCATTCAAATTTTTGTGTTGATTCCATCTATGCCACCTCCAATAGATTTCAAGTTCTTAATAATTAATTCTACTTGAGCTTTATTTGTACTTGTATTATCAGAAAACTTTGTATAGGTAGGCACAGCTATATATTCAGTTTGATCTTTTTCTGTCAATGCTATTTTTTGTTCTAGTTTTTCTCCAATAGAGACAAAGAAATTATTAAATGCATTTCGTACACAATTCCTTTTATATTCATTGCCATCTTCATCTACTAATGCATCAAGAAGTTTGGATCTAGTTTTTTCTTATTTATCCGTTCATTTGTGATTTTTCGTGTTTTTTGTCCATCCTGCTGATTGTGATTTGATAATACAACTTTTTGCATCTCTCGGAATATGAACTGGCTGGTTTCTATACCGTTTATATTCTAATTCATTTTCTATGCTTTGATTTTTATGTACTTCTTGTACAATTTTTTTTCATGGAACATGATATTCCTGCAGTAATCCATGGTTTTATAGGGGCTCTCCTTCTGCTGTGGGTAAGTGTTTTAGTTCAAAGCTTCATGCCATCTATATATGCTTTAATCAACTGAGAACATGCAATGTTTGCATCAGTGTTGTCAAAATTTTGCAGTGCCAATACCAAATAATCATTTAGTTTACCCGCTTGATTGTAATCAAATGCTATTCTATTATGGCCTGCACTTCTCCGAGAAGGGGGTTCAAGTGTCAAGCAAAGTATATGAGCATGTCCTTCAGGAAAACTAGACAATGGGGTGGGGGGGGGGGGAAGAAGTGGCATTGCCATCTCAGAGATATGCCAATAGTGACAGCATAGGCAATAGAACCTCACAGTCGGCAAGTAGGGATAGCAATAGATCAAGGGGGCAGAATGGTAGCTCATCCAGAGATGAAAGAGCTACGCAACATTAAAAAAGCCAAAGATGGTTATGGAGCATTTGTTAAGTGTATGATGCTTAATGCTCAGAGTATTCGATCCAAATTTGATGAGTTCAAGTGTTCTGTTGCTGAGGAGGAACCAGATTTAGTTTGCATTACTGAGGCATGGATCAGTGAGGGATATTTTGGGGATAACTTGCAGGACTATGAGATCCAGGGATACAATATGTTTTCATGCAATAGGGGTCCAGCAGTGAAAGGGGGTGGTGTAATGCTCTATGTGAATAGCTTATTCAGTTCTCAAATAGTAGCAGATGGGGAAAAAATGTGTCTGTGGAGTCCATTTCGCTTGATGTTGCTGTGGGAAAGGCAACAGCAATAAACTGAGGATAGGAGCTTTGTACCGATCAGGAACCTTGCCACATTCTCAACAACTGGAGCTCGATCAGGTGATTTGCGAGGAAATCAGTAGAAACTTTCAGAGGAAATGCCTTATTCTTGGTGACTTTAATCTAAAAGGACATGAAAATGTTGGTGTTGGCTCGCCATCATGTAGACTATTTAGGAAATGCCTTGAAAATGACCTGTTCTTACACCAGTTTGTAACGGAACCAACTAGGCAGGGCTCATTCTTGGACCTTGTCTTCTCAGATTTAAGTGATTTAGTTCAAGACTTGACTGTAGGAGAAACTCTGGAAAGAAGTGACCAAAACACAGTGAGATTCAAGGCACAAGTAGCAGGGACAATCAAGGATAATTTGATAAAGGTTCCAAATTTTAACAGGGCAGACTTTGACTACATGAGAGCGGCTTTAAGTGCCATAAAATGGGAAGAAGAATTCTCCGATTTAAATGCTTGTGAAATGTGGGAAAAGTTCAAATCTTACTTGAGGGAAATTCAGATTAGACATGTCCCCCAAAAGCAAAGGCGCAAAAGAAGGGTAGGAAAGCCAGCATGGCTTACACCATATTTGACAAAAGCAATTCTACTCTTCGCCCGCGACCAATCGGCGTGAGAGATTGGCGACGCTACATGACTCAACGGTCGACGTGTCGTAAAACCAGAACCAACCAACCGACAAAAGCAATTCAGGCTAAAAAAGATTCATTTAGAGTATTTAAGGAAGCTTCAAATATCACAAATTTAAGGTCGTATCAAAAAGCTATAGACGCTGTGAAGTAGAAAACCAGAGCAGCAAAGCGAGCAAAATAATTGGATTTGGCTAGGAACTGTAATGGAGACAGTAAAAAGTTCTAGTTTCTACAAGCTAAGTAAAGTTTCAAGCACAATTGGTCCACTGGAAGTAAAGGGACTATGTTGAGTGAGGATGATGAGATGGTTGAGGAACTGAGCAAGCAGTTTAAATCAGTGTTTACGTTGGAGGATGTGACTAATCTGCCAACCGTGAATCACAGTTCAGTGACAAGTGATCAGTTACACGATGTTGATTTCATTGATAGTGACGTTGTTTTCAATTATATCAGGAAAATAAAGCCAAACAAGGCAGCAGGACCTGATGGAATTTATGCTAGGGTATTGCGGGAAGCTGAAAAGGAACTGGCAATTCCACTTAGTATAATATTCTGTAGTTCAGTTTCACAACATGAAATTCCAACAGATTGGAAAAGGGCAAATGTAGTTCCTATTTACAAGAAAGGAGAAAGAGGGAAAGTTGAAAACTATAGGCTAGTAAGCCTCACATCCCTAGTCTGCAAGGTACTCGAATCAATTATCAAGGATAGAATAGTTAGTTTTCTGGAAGGAAACAGATTGATTCAAGATACTCAACATGGGTTTAGAAAAGGGCGATCGTGTCTCACAAATCTCTTGGACTTTTTGAATTTTGCTACAGAACAATTTGATCAGGGAAATCAGGTTGATGTAGCATATCTTGACTTTAGTAAGGCCTTTGACAAGGTACCCCATGAACGGTTAATGATGCAGCTACAGGTCCATGGTATTGCAGGTAGCATCCTAAAATGGATAGAGTTGTGGCTCTCAGATAGACAGCAGAGAGTGATGCTAAATGGTACATAGTCATCATGGCAAAATGTTCTTAGCGGTGTCCCCCAGGGGTCAGTACTGGGGCCACTATTGTTCATTATATTTGTAAATAGCATTGAAAATGGCCTAAGCAGGAAGGTTTTGAAATTTGCGGATGATTTGAAGGTCTTTAGGGCAATAACAGGACACAATGAGCAGGTCTTGCTGCAGAAAGACTTAGTGGAGCTTGTGAAGTGGTCCAAAAAATGGCAAATTTTATTTTATTTTGATAAGTGCAAAATAATGCATGTAGGTAGGCAGCATATGAAGGCTCCGTACTTGATGGGTGGCCAAGTACTATCTGTGACTCAGCGGGAGAAGGACTTAGGTGTTATTTTGAACACAAACTTGGGGGCTTCAGAACAGACCAAAGAAGCCAGGAAGAAGGCACTAAGAATGCTTGGGGCAATGCATAGGAATGTATCATACAAAAGCGAGGAAGTCATCAGGAAGCTTTACTATGCATATGTCAGGCCACATTTGGAATACTGTGTCCAAGCTTGGTCCCCTAGTTATGAAAAAGATTGTTGGCTTTTAGAGAGAGTACAAAAGATGGTAACAAAAATGGTTAATGGTGTAGGCGACCTGGCATATGAGGAAAGGTTGAAGAAATTGAATATGTTTTCACTTAGATATAGAAGGCTGAGAGGAGATCTCATCGAGGTCTTTAAATTTATTCATGATCAGGAACAGGGATATCTCAGGGAAATGTTTCAATTTAACAGATATGATGCAATTAGAGGTCATCAATTCAAAATTAAAGTTAATCACAGCAGGACAAGGTTAAGACAGTCTTTCTTCACCAACAGGGTAGTAGAACACTGGAACCAGCTGCCAGAAACCATTGTCAGTAGCAACACACTGAACATTTAAAAAAAAAACAGCATAGACAATCATTATAAGAATAGGGGGCTTGTTTTTCTGTATTCCAGGGAGGGTTGATCGACGGATTTGGCGGACAACTGGTTCAGTGTCCAGAGTGCAACCAAGAAGGTCCCTTGTGGCTCATAGTTGCACTGATCTTTTATGTCTTTATGTCTTTATATTACTATCTGTTGAGGTTTGGTTTTTATCAAAAGTTAAAGTCCAAAAATGGGAAGATGATCTGATAAATCCTCTAGCAATATCCCAGAAGAGCAGATATAGGAGAGATCATTTATAAGTATATTGTCAAGCAATGCTATTCCAGCACTATGTGTTCGAGTGGCTTTCGTTATAGTAGGCCAAAATCCATATCAGGTGAGCAAGTTTAGAACGGCTTAGCTATTTCTATCATTTCTGATATGCAGTAAGTTATAGTTGAAATCTCCTGTGATGATAGTAGGTTTTCCTTTACTTTCTAGGCTGTCAAGTAATTTATCCAACATGCTATGGAAATCACTATGGGAGGAACATGGGGGACGGTATATCTGACAAATTGCTATGGATTTCTTTTTGTTTTAAATTCCAAGGCTTACTTCAACAAATGAGGCTTCAATGAGGTTGCTTTCTATGATATTAATACTTCTTGTTACATAGGATTTGCAAATATAAATTGCTGATCCCTCACCCTCCCTGTAACATCGACTAGATGCAAACATTGTGTAATTGTTAATTTCAAAGTATTGTTCAGTATCCTTCTTCAGCCATGTTTCATAGATGCATATCACTGACCATTGGATGCCAGAGGCAGCTAAGAAAACTTGTATATCATCAAATATATTCTTCATGGATCTAGCATTTATATGTATTATAGAAAATCCCCTCGCCATTCCATACTAATTGAGTTTGGAAGCGTGTAGTTGCAGTTAGTTATAATACGTTCATGGTCTGAGAAATCATCCCCAAGCTCCTCTTCTAAGTATTTTCCTAAGTTATCCTGGTTTGCTTCAATGTGAAGTATATCCATGTCGATAAACTAACAAGTTGTACTATCCCTCACCTTCCAAGGCACCAACCAACAATAACCAACCAAACGAAGACAAGAGCGTGTGCTGTCCTTGGGGGACCGAAATCAGGGATGCCAGAACAGAAATGTTGCTCATTCAGTATAAGAAATAACAATGCATTTCATATTCAATTATCCACAGGTAAATTTGTACTATACCCAAATGGGTAGGTACCATTTCTTTTTTAATTTATTCACCAAAAACAGATGGATACCTATATGTAGTGTTCCCCAATATGTTCGACGGGCTCTGTAGGCTATATTTTCTGGGGGATATATGTTTGACCCTCCAACATATCGGACGGGGCTCCCTCTCCTCCACCTATCCCGCCCCTCCCCTGTTCCGCCGCACTAGAGTTGGAAACGATTATTAAAAGTCGCCATAGCGCCAAGTGTTGCTGTTGTATGAAAAAGGGCCGCTGCAGTATTTTTTCCCCTCCATCTTTAGCAGAGGCCGAGTGTCATCCGCTAGAGATATGCTACGTTAAGGAAAGGGTTACGTTAATCCGGCTTATATGGCATCCGGTTATATCAATTAAGAAAGAGAGGAACGATGAGACGCCGACAAGCAAGGAACGTGGCGTAAAGTCCGACACACATACATGGGTGAAACATACACAGACACACGTACATACACGACACATAGAAGTACACTTGGAGGGTGGGCAGCATCGTAACCTGCGGAGAGGCTCCACTGCCCACCTGCGACCGAAAAAGCGAAGCAGAGGCTCGACGTCCAGGGCGAGTCGTGGGCGTCGGGCCCGACCTTGTGTGTGTAGGTGTATGTTTTAGTTAAGGCTTGGAAAAACCTGAGAGCTCGAATATCTCTTATCTAGAATATCTCTTATCTCGAATATCTAATATCTATCTCTCGAAAGCTCGGATATCTCTTCCACCAAAACAAAAAATTACTTTCCCCCATCGAAACCCAACAAACATTTTTCGAATATCAAGCCGCCCACCCCCATCATACATACTTCTACACAGACGGCTCCCGTACCACCGACGGTACGGGAGCTGCTTGGTGCGGTGGACCCAGCTTTGGCCAAATAAAATTAACACCACATCACTCGGTTTACACCTCAGAACTGGTCGCAATCTACGCCTGTCTACACCACATCATTCAACACCACATCTCCACACCAACCATCATCTGCACCGACTCACGTTCTTCCATCGACGCTCCCGCAGCCATACACAACACCACACACCCCACACTCCACGCTATCCGGGAACTCTATCACACACATCATGTCCACCTTCACCTCACACTGCTCTGGATCCCTGGCCACATGGGGATTCCGGGCAACGAGCGGGCAGATGAACTCGCACGCCGAGCCATCGATCTCCCACCCACCCCCAACCTCCCAGTCCCCCCCCTGTGACCTTCTATCCCTCGCCAACAGATTATTCAACACATATCTCTAGGCATGCTGGAATCACAACACTACTCACTTGCACCACATTAAACCCCTTCTCGCCAAATGGCCCTCTTCCAGACAACTCACGCGCTCACACGAGATCCACCTTGCTCGGGCACACGAATCTCACGCATAATGTCCTCTTTGATCGACCTCTCCGCGCTCCGCCCTGCCAAACATGTGGTGTTCGTAACACTGGCACATTTCTTGCTTATTTGCCCAGCCTACCAACTGCAACGTCGCCCACTTCTTACCTACATTGCGCAAAATCGTCTTCCACTTTCACTACCAAGCCTCCTCGGTGACAAGCACCCGGACCTCATTGACATACTATTCACATACTTGCACGGCACGAAACTAGAGGAAGTAATTTGAAGTCAAACGCTATCATCTCCATCGTCGCTAAACACATACATATAGGTTGTATCACACTAGGTAGGCAGAGACCGATCCAATTTGGCCAAAACGGACGGTTCTCCTTATAAATTGCGCTTGGTTTTTTACCTTCGGGTTTTCCAAGCTGCTTGGTTTTTTCGCTGCAATAACAGCCTTGATTCTCACACTCCATCGACAGTAACTGACGACTTTTAGGACTACAGCTGGCGACTTTTCCGACCGTAGCTGGCGACTTTTCAGACCGCAGCTGGCGACTTTGTTGGAGCGGGCATTTGGTAGCGCCGGTGGCGGCGATGTTGGTTGGCCGTCGGCAGGTGCCGGTCGTTAGTTGGTCGCACGCGACTGTGTAGCGAGGTCGGTTCGCCAGAGGTCGAGGGGCGCAGCCGATAGCCATCATGTGCAGCATTGTGGGACACCGGCCGCTGGTGCCGCTGGTCGACGTCGACGACCAGAGCTTCCCGATCAGGGTGAGTCGGGCGCTGGGGCGTGGCCGGTCTCTGGACGCACTGCGCCCACCATGAACGGAATGATCGTCTTGCTGGATGCGCGCTGAACGCTAAACGACCGACAAAGCTTCACCGGTAACTCGGGCCCTGTGGCATATTCTGCCGGTCTGAGGACCCACCCCTGGAACATATTTTGCTGGTCCTAGGGCGGATCCCTGTGACACATTTTGCTGGTCTGTGGATCAACCCTTGGAGCATATGTTGCTGATCTGAGGACTAATCCGTGGAGCATATGTTGCTGGTTCGAGGACCATCCCTTGGAACATATTTGGACGGTCCGAGGACCAACCCTTGGAACATATTTGGCCGATCCGGGGACCAACCCTGGGAACATATTTGTCCGGCCCGGGGACCAACCCTTGGAACATATTTGGCGGGTCCGGGGACCAACCCTTGAAACATATTTTGCCGGTGGGAGGACCGACCCGAGGCCATATTTCACCGGTGTGAGAACCGACCCCGAGGCCATATTTCACCGATGTGGGGACCGACCCCGAGGCCATATTTCACCGCTGCGAGGACCGACCCCGAGGCCATATTTCACCCGTGTGAGAACCGATCCCGAGGCCATATTTCACCGGTGTGAAGACCGACCCCGAGGCCATATTTCACCGGTGTGAGGACCGACCCCTAGGCCATATTTCACCGCTGCGAGGACCGATCCCGAGGCCATATTTCACCGGTCCGAGGACCGACCTCCTGCGTAGCTTCTGCAGTCTTTTGTGCTGTATTACCCATCTCCAAGCCCCTTTATTTGGTGTTATTCTGCCCGCCAACTGAAAAGCATGCATTTGCCGAGGAAATGAGTGGTCACAACATGCACTGGCGGATCTAGCCCACCGGTTTGGGGGCATCTTTCGGTTTACGGCGTCATCCTCCCCCTCCCCTCCCGGGGAGAGGGGGAGGGGGAGGCTGACCAAACAATTATAACAAATACCTTTAAAATTGGAGATTATTTCACCCGGAACCCTATTTTTTTAACCTCAGCAAAGGTTACTGCATTTTAATTCAGTTTACTTTTGTTGGTTGGGGGGGGGGGAGAGCAAAAGACACTATGGCCCCCCCTTTGAAGCGCTTGGGGGGACATGGCCGGAATGCCCCCCCCCCCTGGATCCGCCAGTGACAACATGTTGACCACATCCATAAACATTGCGTTGGAAAAAGACATTCTAATAATTCAGAAAATTATCTTAAAGCACACATTTATGTCTTGCCACCTTCAGCATGCTGCAGTCAGCTAGAAAATTTCAGTTTTCTTCACTTAATGCTAATATTGGTTGGTTGGTTATTGGTTTTACGACACGTCGACCGTTGAGTCATGTAGCGTCGCCAATCTCCCACGCCGATTGGTCGCGGGCGAAGAGTAGCGACAGGTGAGACTCGAACCCACAACCTTTCGATTGTGAGACGAGCATCTTACCCCTAGACCACTCGTCCCCTAATGCTAATATTGTTTATATTGGGTTATATTGGGCTAATATTGTTTATGTTTATGTTGGGTTGTGGGTACCCAAGTTTCCAACAAGATGGCTACTGACAAGTCAAAGTTCCCACCTTTGTTTAAAAAAAACGCTTGTATTTTGCGGAGGTTTTCTCCAAAATGACATAAGATCACCGTTTTCAAGTTAAACCTGGATAGAAAAACCTCAATATTTACACTCCTGAGGAAACGACTCTGACTCCAGCCACCCTCAACCCTCAGCGTACCCACGCCTATCAAAATAATCGTAAATCTGTCTAGCAGTGGTACACATACATTGAAATGTTCGCCGCAGCAAGCGGAGCCACTGGCATTGATCATTGGACTGTCTCGGTGTGCATCGCCCAACAACTTCATCTTGTCGACCGTCGGGAGGCCGATTAATATTGCGTATGGTTTACTCACAGTTGCATTTGTACACCCTGGCACAAACAAGAATAATAGGGCCGTTTTCTACGATCAATTTGTCCCTGACGGAATCCAAACTAAAACTGTTGGGTTTATTACAAACTTGGTAGCGTCCCATGTGCAAAATGAAATGGGCGGCAGTCAAGCATTGCTGAACTCCTCATGCGTGACATCACATATATTTTATCAAACACGATGCGAGAAATTCTGAGGCACTTCTTTGAATTATTTAAGTAATGCAAGGGATTTTTACAAAATAAATGGATGCCACCATGATCTATAAAATTAAAATCACTAGTAAATCTTGAGAAAAAAACACGATCTGTCCCCACATGAAACTTGTCCATTGTGCGGCGTCACAAACCCAATTCTCCCATGTGATCGTTGTGGGCGTGATGTAAACTCACGTGTGAACTGTCACATGCAGATAGTTAATGATGCATGCTATCAACGCCGTCGCCGAGCTGCGGGAAGTTGAATGACTATTCCCGCCGTCGCCATTATTGATGACGACGGTATTATTGATCGGTGGCGGACGGTATGCCTGGCGGTTGGCTCAGCTCAGGTGGGGACTGTGGAGGGGGGGGGGGGGTGGAAGGATGGAACTTGGCGCGGTGCGACAGTCGTCAGCGGCAGGTATTTTGGCCGCCGGCCGGCTATTTGTTTACCCCGCCGGACCTCGTGCGCCATGGTGACGTCACGTCGGCGTGACGGGCCGCCTGTGGCGGTACTGCTGAGAGATGGGGCTGCTGCCTGGTCTGGTGACCCACGGGTGTGTGCGGGGCACACCTGGTGACCCAGGGAATTCCCGGGGTAGGTACACCTGGGGTCGGCCTGGTGGACCGGGGTGACCTGGTGACCAGGGGTACGCCTGATGGTATCGTGGCTTGAGGTACGTCGGGTGATACATGGTGACCTGGAGTACACCTGGTGACTCACAGCGACTTGGAGTACACCTGGTGGCGGGATACATCTGGTGACACATGGTGACCTGGAGTACACCTGGTGATACATGGTGACCTGCAGTACACCCAGTGATAAATTATTCGTGAAATAGAGTGGAACGAGCGTCTTCGGCACTTGCTCCGCTGCGTTAAGACAATTTTGTTTCGTTGCGATTCATTTGATGTTGGTTTCATGTGAATCGGTCTAATGGTTCGGCCGCTATGCCAATTTTAGCGTAACATTGATTAATTTCTCATCATTCATTCATACATCAAGCAAAGACCCACTGGTTTCGCTGAGTGAAAGACTGCATTTTTTTTTGTCACTACACAGTGGTGTTGGTTTCATGTCGATCGTTCCATTAGTTCGGCCGCTGTTCCGGTTTACATCTAGCCACGCGTCAGACGCGGAGCAGAGGCGACAGACGTGGCGCAGACGCGACATGCGCGGCGTAGACGCGATGAACGCGGCGCAGATGAGACAGACGCGACTGACGCGACGAACTCGGCGCAGATGCGACAGACGTGGCGCAGACGCGACAGACACGGCGCAGACGCGTCATATGCGGCGGGGACGCGACTGACGCGTCGCAGACACAACAGACAGGGCGCACTTGATACGCGGCTTGATATGTGTTTATGAAGTCCCCATGCCTCGTTTCTAACTGTGGTTGGTGTGTAAATGACGTGTGTTTGTGTGTAAGTCATGCTTATGTTGACCATTATACATTGTGATACAAAAACATATTGTACCTAACGCGATTTCAAGTAAAGAGATTACCCATGATATGGTCTACTGTTCAATGCAATTTGCCGATAGTATGACATTCTTATCGTTCTCATTAACACAAGTGTCCCTGTATTGAGCGTCTCCCAAAATACACGAAAAAGATGCACATATGAGCAGGCTATGGGCTCAAAATTGACTGAATGGCTTAAACGATATTCTAAAGGACATCGTATCCATGGGAAATTTCGACATCTTAGTGGACTCGTTTCGACATCTCACACCTAACGAAAAACCAATATTTTAACGCTGAGTACACCTGACGGTACATGCAAGGTATACATAACAAGAACCTGCTAGCCTGTTGAGCACTTGAGACCTCATGAACATCTTGACCTTTGGCGATCTGGTGACCTATTGACGTTGGACTATCCGTCATCTCAGACAGGTTTCTGAATCAGCAGCTATGGGGATGTCAATTAGACACCGTTCATATCATTAATAAAGCACTAATCGCCCGTTCGTTATCGTACAACAATAAGACCGAATTTCGGTGCCAGGGTGCGTTTTTCACTTGTCGGACCACATTCCGGCCTGTCGCATTCTACTTATCTATTCAACTACTTCTACTTCTACTTCATCATGTTTCTTGAATGACCGACAGTTCGAAAGCAATGTAGGATGGCCCGTAACGGTATTAGTTTTTTTTAGCATTAAGGCGAAAATATTTATTTATTACAACGTCCTAGTAAATATATAATATAATAAATAAATAAATATAATAAATATATTTTCAAACTAAATATTTTTTTTGTTGTGTAAAATATAAATATATTTTATATACACATATATGTGAAGGGCGTTGTAATACATAAATATTTTCACCACTTCACCATGTCTTAGCATTCGTGATGCTGCAGCGTTGCCAAGGCAACTGTTTTAGTTGCTTCAGGTGCTTGTAGTTGAATGTTTGACCTGTTGCATTGCCGCGTACGTTCAGGATGGAAAAAAGTCAGGTCCTTGTTGTGTACCATTCAGAACGTTCTGCTCGTCAGGAAATTTCCGCTCATTCGCCTTGAGGGTTGAATGGCGTAGACTCAAAATATATTAATCCAAACCGAGAAAGTTCGGGAAAACTACACAAATCTTGCCGTCCTGTGGGTGATCGTCCCCAGACCTATCTTGAATTGTACTATGCTACGTACCTCTTGCAGAGAACGAAGGCTACATCGAACGTAGATCTATTCGTGCGCATCAACTACATTGCTACCGAATGATCAGCGAACATTTCGTTCCAAACCGGCTTTATATATATATATATATATATATATATATATATATATATATATATATATATCTATATATATTTCTTTTTCTTTTTCTTTTGGGTGGGGGAAGCGCTACATTACCAATGAAGTCGATGCGCTCTAAAGCCCCAATATCAAACTTTAAAATGTTTTTCGATTCCGAGCCAAAATGTACGTGAAATTATCGGCTCCAAATTCAAGCGTCCAAAAAATAGAGTTTAATCCAGAAGTACAGTGTCAATCCAACCATGCGTTGCGTATGATCCAAGTGCCGTATGTAGTCGTCTATTGGTATCACTGCGAACTTTGTTTGGGGAGTGCAAGCGACCTTTTTTATGGCTAAAATAGGGGACGAGTGGTCTAGGGGTAAGATGCTCGTCTCACCATCAAAAGATTGTGGGTTCGAGTCTCACCTGTCGCTACTCTTCGCCCGCGACCAATCGGCGCGAGAGATTGGCGACGCTATATGACTCAACGGTCGACGTGTCGTAAAACCAATAACCAACCTTATGGCTAAAACTGCCTCGAAAACCATTTGTATCTAGTGTACGGGGAAAAAATATATGATTGGGGGGGGGGGATCAATGATTGAGGGGTCAGTGCCTTTAGCGTATGCAAAGTGACACCCCTGTGGTGGCCTACAATTCGTCTTGTCCGCCGCCGCCGTCAGTTACGATGCCCAGTGCGTCTGCGACCCGTTGCAGGCCTCGCCATTTTTACGGACTTTTTCACGGACGTTGGACATCCGTCGGACGTCCGTAAACTCGCCGGTATCCGTTTGTGACGGCCGTGGTGTGCCGGCCACTTCGGACCGACGATTTGTGGCGGTTGGACGTGCGGGGCCAAAAGTGGGATTTGTGTTGAATATTTTAGTGCCGCCGCCTCTGTTGGCGCAATGTGACGCAGCTGCGCCGCAAACGCACCGCCGACGTCCGTCGATAAGGTAGCTAAACGGAGTGGCCGACACTGTTTAATCTCCGTTTGGTGGACGTCAGGCGTCTGCAGTACCTGAGACCAGCTCTCAGTGTGCAACGGACCTGGCTGCCGATGGCATTTCTATTATGCCCCCTATTATATGCCGATGGTAGTTATATTATATATATTTTTGTATTGTATTATACGATACGCCCGTAGTTCGGTGGTGGCGGTAATTTCCGGAAGCGTGACGGAGGGGGCCGCGGTAGCTCAGTTGGTAGAGCGTCGGACTCTTGATCGAAAGATCGTGGGTTCGAATCTCACAACCGACGGAGTTTACCGAGTCCACCCGCGACCAATCGGCGTGAGAGGTTGGCGACGCCATATAACCTAGCGGTTGAATGCGTCGTAAAAGAACCAAAGGTTCTTCTTGAAGCGTGACGGACTGCCTGACGGTGGCCGCCGCGTCTTCAGCCCAGCTCGCCCCGCCACCCCGATGCAGGGACCAGTTTAAACGGCCGCACGCACGTGATTGGTGCCTATTCTGAGCAGGGCTGAGCGCCAGGGCAGGGGAGGAGTGGGGCCGTAACGTGACGGCGCCAGGTTTAGCCACGGCGCCCGGTCAGCCGCGGAGCAAGGCCGCTGGTCGGAGTCCGGTCAGGTAACACCGTCACGGTCATACTGTCACAGGGGCACCGTCATACTGTCACAGGGGTACACCGTCATACTGCCACAGGCACACTGTCACAGGGGCACACCGTCATACTGTCACAGGGGCACACGGTCATACTGTCACAGGGGTACACTGTCACAGGGGCACACGGTCATACTATCAGGGGCACACGTTCATACTGTCAGGGGCACACGGTCATACTGTCACAGGGGCACACGGTCATACTGTCACAGGGGCATACTGTCACAGGGGCACACGGTCATACTATCAGGGGCACACGTTCATACTGTCACAGGGGCACACGGGCATACTGTCACAGGGGCACACGGTCATACTGTCACAGGGGCACACCGTCATACTGTCACAGGGGCACACGGTCATACTGTCACAGGGGCACACGGTCATACTGTCACAGGAGTACACTGTCACAGGGGCACACGGTCATACTATCAGGGGCACACGTTCATACTGTCACAGGGGCACACCGTCATACTGTCACAGGGGCACACGGTCATACTGTCACAGGGGCACACCGTCATACTGTCACAGGGGCACACGGTCATACTGTCACAGGGGCACACCGTCATACTGTCACAGGGGCACACGGTCATACTGTCACAGGGGCACGCCGTCATACTGTCACAGGGGCACTGCACACGTCATACTGTCACAGGGGCACACCGTCATACTGTCACAGGGGCACACACACGGTCATACTATCACTGTCACAGGGGCACACGGGCATACTGTCACAGGGGCACACGGTCATACTGTCACAGGGGCACACCGTCATACTGTCACAGGGGCACACGGTCATACTGTCACAGGGGCACACCGTCATACTGTCACAGGGGCACACGGTCATACTGTCACAGGGGCACACCGTCATACTGTCAGAGATACACCGTCATACTGTCACAGGGGCACACCGTCATACTGTCACAGATACACCGTCATACTGTCACAGGGGCACACCGTCATACTGTCACAGTGGCACACCGTCATACTGTCACAGTGGCACACCGTCATACTGTCACAGGGGTACACGGTCATGCTGTCACAGGGGCACACGGTAATACTGTCACAGATACACCGTTACTGTCATACTGTCACAGGGGCACACCGTCATACTGTCACAGGGGCACGCCGTCATACTGTCACAGGCACACCGTCATACTGTCACAGGGGCACACCGTCATACTGTCACTGGGGCACACCGTCATACTGTCACAGGGGCACGCCGTCATTCTGTCACAGGGGCACATCGTCATACTGTCACAGGGGCACACCGTCATACTGTCACAGGGGCACACCCTCTCACTCAGATACACCGGTACAGGTGTACCTGTCACAGGTATATGCAGTCACGCCTGTCACATACACCGAAAGGTGTTTATATTTCGCACGCCACATTGAAGTTTCACGACTGGTCACAGTACAGGCGGAGTTATCGGTGATGTATGTCGTGCATTCAGCTCGTGCACACAGTGCACGCGGATTTGTTGGCGCTCAATCGTTTGCATCACTTGACGGGTGTTTGCGCACTTCAGTGGGTCTTCCTCGTGACGATGAGTTTGTATGCGAACCGACAGCTCAGAAGTTCATGTGTTTGTGCATGTGTTTATCTCTCGAGTGTTAGATTAAGTGGTGTGTGTTGAACATGCGCAGTGTGCTCACGGAAAAAAAACATATGGGTCCCCATCACGAGGCAAAACGTGTAGCGACATCGATAGCCTTGGCGCGGACCGGTGACGTGTGGGTCGGCCGTCGCCTCCCGCCCGCTGTCTTAGTGCGGACCAGTGACGTGTGGGTCGGCCATTTCTCCTGCCCGCTGTCCTGGTGCGGACCGGTGACGTGTGGGTCGGCCATTTCTCCTGCCCGCTGTCTTGGTGCGGACCGGTGACGTGTGGGTCGGCCATTTCTCCTGCCCGCTGTCCTGGTGCGGACCAGTGACGTGTGGGTCGGCCATTTCTCCTGCCCGCTGCCTTGGTGCGGACCAGTGACGTGTGGGTCGGCCATTTCTCCTGCCCGCTGTCTTGGTGCGGACCGGTGACGTGTGGGTCGGCCATTTCTCCTGCCCGCTGCCTTGGTGCGGACCGGTGACGTGTGGGTCGGCCATTTCTCCTGCCCGCTGTCCTGGTGCGGACCAGTGACGTGTGGGTCGGCCATTTCTCCTGCCCGCTGCCTTGGTGCGGACCAGTGACGTGTGGGTCGGCCATTTCTCCTGCCCGCTGTCTTGGTGCGGACCGGTGACGTGTGGGTCGGCCATTTCTCCTGCCCGCTGTCCTGGTGCGGACCAGTGACGTGTGGGTCGGCCATTTCTCCTGCCCGCTGCCTTGGTGCGGACCAGTGACGTGTGGGTCGGCCATTTCTCCTGCCCGCTGCCTTGGTGCGGACCAGTGACGTGTGGGTCGGCCATTTCTCCTGCCCGCTGTCTTAGTGCGGACCGGTGACGTGTGGGTCGGCCATTTCTCCTGCCCGCTGTCCTGGTGCGGACCGGTGACGTGTGGGTCGGCCATTTCTCCTGCCCGCTGTCCTGGTGCGGACCGGTGACGTGTGGGTCGTGGTTCGCCATTTCTCCTGCCCGCTGCCTTGGCGCGGACCGGTGACGTGTGGGTCGGCCATTTCTCCTGCCCGCTGTCTTAGTGCGGACCGGTGACGTGTGGGTCGGCCATTTCTCCTGCCCGCTGTCCTGGTGCGGACCGGTGACGTGTGGGTCGGCCATTTCTCCTGCCCGCTGCCTTGGTGCGGACCGGTGACGTGTGGGTCGGCCATTTCTCCTGCCCGCTGTCCTGGTGCGGACCGGTGACGTGTGGGTCGGCCATTTCTCCTGCCCGTCTGCCTTGGCGCGGTGGCCGCCCTCGTTGTCAGCACGTCCTCTACACCGGTGTACGTGTCGGTCATGTGGGGCCATTTCTCCTGCCCGCTGTCCTGGTGCGGACCAGTGACGTGTGGGTCGGCCATTTCTCCTGCCCGCTGTCTTGGTGCGGACCGGTGACGTGTGGGTCGGCCGTCGACTCCTGTCCGCTGTTTTCTCAATGTAACGTGGGAGCCCATTGCTGGCTGAGTTCGTCGCCCCGTCTAGACGATAAAGCCGGCAGACACGTACGAGCACTGCCAGCCTCCCCAGTCTGCCGAGCAGGGGACTGGCCGCCCTGCGTTGTCAGCACGTCCTCTACACCGGTGTGCGTGTCGGTCATGTGGAGCTGTCGATGCGGCCAGTCCAGGTATTCGTCAGGAGTGTTGGCAGCGCGCACACCGCCCCCGGTGCTCCGGTATTGCTCCGGTATAGCTCCCGTGTTGCTCCCGTGTTCGGCTGGCACTGGTCGGTATTGCTCCCGTGTTCGGCTGGCACTGGTCGGTATTGCTCCGGTATTGCTCCCGTGTTGCTCCCGTCTTCGGCTGGCACTGGTTGGTATTGCTCCCGTGTTGCTCCCGTGTTCGGCTGCCACTGGTCGGTATTGCTCCCGTGTTGCTCCCGTGTTCGGCTGGCACTGGTCGGTATTGCTCCCGTGTTGCTCCCGTGTTCGGCTGGCACTGGTCACGATCGGTGTCAACCGAACGCCGACAGTCGGAGCTCCGAGGCGACAGCGCTGTGGACGACAGGCCACGGCTGGGATGCAGTGCAGGAAACGCTCCGATGTGTTTTTTTTCAGTACCAATTGACGTTAAGGAGACATAATTAACAGGAAAACCTAGTGTCACCTCTCGAAACATTTTGTACGTGGCGAGCCCCGGGACCTGTGGTCTTCAGGTGCTAACGCTGCAGACGAATGGCGGCAGGGCTAGCCGTAGCGTTATGGGTAGAGCTAGCCGTAACGTTAGGGGTAGAGCTAGCCGTAGCGTTAGGGGTAGAGCTAGCCGTAACGTTAGGGGTAGAAGCCGTGGCGTTGTGGGTTAGAGCTAGCCGTAGCGTTATGGGTGGGGCTAGCCGTAACGTTAGGGGTAGAGCTAGCGATGCAGTTGACAAGTATGTTTAGCAGTAGCTGGCCAGCAATAGGGTGGGCAACAGCGTGGGCTATATGGGCTGGACGGCAGTGGCGGGACGGAAGGACGTAGTATGGCCAGGAGCGGTTGTGCCACGTGTGGCGGGATACGTGGGCTATATGGGCTGGACGGCAGTGGCGGGACGGAAGGACGTAGTATGGCCAGTAGCGGTTGTGCCACGTGTGGCGGGATACGTGGGCTATATGGGCTGGACGGCAGTGGCGGGACGGAAGGACGTAGTATGGCCAGTAGCGGTTGTGCCACGTGTGGCGGGATACGTGGGCTATATGGGCTGGACGGCAGTGGCGGGACGGAAGGACGCAGTATGGCCAGGAGCGGTTGTGCCACGTGTGGCGGGACACGGTGATAGGCGCCACAATGTCTCGGGCGTTTATCGCCGTGCCTGTAATGCTACGGGCGTTGAATATCCTCACTACATTGAAATAAGTCACTGGCAGACACTGATGGAAACCTATCCTTGGGCTAGGGGCTGGGCGGGGCTCACAGTACATTTCGATCCAGAGTGTCCAATGTACAAACCATAGGCGTTACGCTAAATGCTCCTCGAGCAGGGGTCCAGCACCCCGTCCTTTCGGAATATCCGCCCGTGCGTGCCAGCCGCAGCACTTGCGCCGCCCAACCTGTGGAGGACCGTCGGGTGACGGCGGCCAGTCGGCGTTACAGCTACGAGTCAGCCAGTCCCACCGCCCAACCTGTGGCGGACCGTCGGGCGGACGGTAGCCAGTCTACAGTTACGAGTGAGCCGTCTGTTTGAGGCGGACCGTCGGGCGGGCGGTAGCCAGTCTACAGTCACGAGTGAGCCGGCGCCGCCGCCTGTTTACCCGCAGCTATCGATCGCGTGAGTGATCAGCGGCTGCCAGCGTCAGCCGCGTGGTGGCCAGCTGGCCGGCGGTGTACCGGTGACGTGGCTGTCACCAGTAGCTGTGTTCGTATGGCACCACTGGCAGCAGCTGTGTACGTATGATGACGCTGTGTACGTATGGTGCCGCCGGCGCCAGCTGGCGCGCCATCTATCTATCTGTCGGCGGCGGCGATGGACCAGATAGCGAAAGGCGCTCATGGCGCACATGGCGACAAGTGGCTGCAAAAACTGGGCCGGCGACGAGTCGCTGGCCGACGCGATGGCCTAGTATGACCGCAGACGCGGTGACCTGGTATGACCGCAGGCGCGGTGGCCTAGTATGACCGCAGACGCGGTGGCCTAGTATGACCGCAGACGCGGTGGCCTGGTATGACCGCAGACGCGGTGGCCTGGTATGACCGCAGACACGGTGGCCTGGTATGACCGCAGACACGGTGGCCTGGTATGACCGCAGACACGGTGGCCTGGTATGACCGCAGACGCGGTGGCCTAGTATGACCGCAGACGCGGTGGCCTAGTATGACCGCAGACGCGGTGGCCTAGTATGACCGCAGACGCGGTGGCCTAGTATGACCGCAGACGCGGTGGCCTAGTATGACCGCAGACGCGGTGGCCTAGTATGACCGCAGACGCGGTGGCCTAGTATGACCGCAGACGCGGTGGCCTAGTATGACCGCAGACGCGGTGGCCTAGTATGACCGCAGACGCGGTGGCCTGATATGACCGCAGACGCGGTGGCCTAGGTATGACCGCAGACGCGGTGGCCTAGTATGACCGCAGACGCGGTGGCCTAGTTGACCGCAGACGCGGTGGCCTAGTATGACCGCAGACGCGGTGGCCTGGTATGACCGCAGACGCGGTGGCCTAGTATGACCGCAGACGCGGTGGCCTAGTATGACCGCAGACGCGGTGGCCTAGTTTGACCGCAGACGCGGTGGCCTAGTATGACCGCAGACGCGGTGGCCTAGTATGACCGCAGACGCGGTGGCCTAGTATGACCGCAGACGCGGTGGCCTGGTATGACCGCAGACGCGGTGGCCTAGTATGACCGCAGGCGCGGTGGCCTAGTATGACCGCAGACGCGGTGGCCTAGTATGACCGCAGACGCGGTGGCCTAGTATGACCGCAGACGCGGTGGCCTAGTATGACCGCAGACGCGATGGCCTAGTTTGACCGCAGACGCGGTGGCCTAGTATGACCGCAGACGCGGTGGCCTGGTATGACCGCAGACGCGGTGGCCTGAGTTTGACCGCAGACGCGGTGGCCTAGTATGACCGCAGACGCGGTGGCCTAGTATGACCGCAGACGCGATGGCCTAGTTTGACCGCAGACGCGGTGGCCTAGTATGACCGCAGACGCGGTGGCCTAGTATGACCGCAGACGCGGTGGCCTAGTATGACCGCAGACGCGGTGGCCTAGTATGACCGCAGACGCGGTGGCCTAGTATGACCGCAGACGCGGTGGCCTAGTATGACCGCAGACGCGGTGGCCTAGTATGACCGCGGACGTCAGTTCCGTGTGTGACGGACGACTCGCCCGCCCGCGGAGCTCGTCAGTCGGCTCGTCCCGTGGCGTTTCCAGAGGCGTTTCACGCGAGGCGACGTGAATGCCGCCGCCAGCGGACGGAACTGTCGTGCGTTCGACGCTCGGCTCTGCCCGGGTGCGTTCGACGTTCGGGTCTGCCCGGGTGCGTTCGACGCTCGGGTCTGCCCGGGTGCGTTCGACGCTCGGCTCTGCCCGGGTGCGTTCGACGCTCGGCTCTGCCCGGGTGCGTTCGCCACTCGGTTCTATCCAGGTCAGGATTGGATTTGTTTTGAGAACCGGATTTCGGGAGGATAACTTTTCAGTGATCATATTTGAAGAGCAGACTTTTCTTGTTGCCTTTGACGCCAGCAACTAATTTGTTCTTCTGGCCTTTGGGACTCCTAATGTCGATTATAATTCGAAAATAGAGAGATTATGAACAAAGTGAACGAACAAATATAGATGTGTGTCGTTTAGCAACAATTTACTGGCAGCATGTTGCTCCGCTCAGGGAAAAGTGGTGCCGCTCTGACAGTCGTCACTTTAGCGTCATTTTCACGTCACTCGTGGCGTGAGCCCGCACCGCGAGCCGCCCCTCTCGGGCGATCAGGTGACGTAGCCCGTCTCCACCAGCTGCCGGCTGCCGGCGCCACGTAGAGGCGGTGTCGTGACGCGCACACGGGCCGCACCGGTGCGTGTCGGCGTCCCACGTGGCGCCGCCGGCGCCCGGGGCTGGGCGCCGGCGCGCCCGCCCATTGGTCGGCGCTCGGCGGCGCGGCGCACTGATTGGTCGCCGAAACATCGCGCCACGGCGCGCTCTCGGCTGACGTGGCGGCGGGAGAACGGGCCGGTGCCGGTGCGCCGGACGTCGCCCCCGCGGTGGCGCCGCTCCAGGTCTCAACCGGGCCGGGTGGACGTCCGGAACGACGGCCGGGAAATGTTTGGGGGGGGGGACCGCTGTCCGGTCGTGTCGGCGGTCTCCTTGGCAGTGCGTTCGGCTGCTGGTGTCGCCACCTGACTGTGCTGTCGGCAGCAGCCGGGCTCGAACCGGGGACCTTTCGGTTGGTGGCCGGGTCTGCTGGAGCTGTACCCGACGCCTTTCCCGACGCCTATCTGATTCGGTGCAACTTGGAACTGGCGAACTTGGGGGAATGGGATCATTTCCCCACAAGTCGATTCTGCCTCTCATGAATGATCTTTCGTTGACGTAAAGTTATGATGCCGGATCAAACAATGATGCGGTGAGAATCGTCTAGTGCCTTTTTATCCCATGGTGGTACTTTGGCTTTTCACTCCTAATTCTAAAATGACCTAACGCGAACAATTCGATCGTCAGATATCGTCTGTGAAAATAAACATGCTTCACGGTCCAAAAATAAGCCTTTTGGAAAATAAAAAGGTGATAGGTCTTTGATGTTCCTTCCGCCAAGTAGCATTGGGTATTCCTGGGTCACCGCCACGATCTGAGGATTACCGTTTTGGGATCAGGACATTCACTCTGGAGTTGAAACAGTGGTAGGTCATTGTCTACCGTAGATCTCATCGCTTGGCCCAACCCGATGAAGAATATCAAAATGTCGGCAAGTTGGGCCATTTGGCCTGGACTGCCGGAAAACTACGCCGCTCACATTCCGCACCATCATGCGGTTTCAGCTAAAATGGGTAGGGTAATCAGCTGCTTTATTTCTGAGTCGGTTTTTAGTTCCTCCGGGCACGTGCACGTGACTGGCCGGCTGATGTAATATGGGCGTCTCCACTGACTGACACGACGGTGGGTGCTGCCCGGGCTGGCCAGGCGGCTTTCGGTTGTCATCGGCTGTCGCACATTGGCTGTAAGCTTTTTAGTATATCACTTACTTTCATAAGCCGCTTTTTTAGCTTGACGTCAGCTTTCACTGCGGTAAGAAGCAACTCACGTTTGTACGGGTTTCGACTGCGCGGGAAAGCTATTTTCTCCGGCTAAGCAGTGCTGCAGCGTGTATTTTTGTCTCGGGCAGAGACACCGGGTTTCCGCCCGAGGGAGGGACTTAATGGCCTCGGTGAAACTGTCACATGTACCAACAGCCCAGCAGCCTGGCCAGGAGATGCCTGGCCTGCCAGGAGAGGAGGCGCCTGGAGGAGTGGGCCGGCCTGTGACATATTTACTCGGAGATGCTTTTAGTTATCGACCTTTCCTGAATGCCAATGTCCAGCGCAGCAACCGTGCGCTAGTTGTGAGAATAATATAGCGGGAGCGCACCCATATCAGGTAACGAACTTTTTAACTTCACCCAAGTGATCATTGCACAGCTGAACACTGGCGATACTTTTCCTTCTCATCAAGAGCAGTCTGCCGTTGAAATAGAACCGTGTGTAGGCCGCATTCAAACTGTGCAATGCAAACTGATTCAACAACTCGCTAAAACTGCAGTGTACGAGCTCCTCTTCCAGACTGCATCCTGCAGTCTGCAGGGAGCCCAACAGACAGGCACTTCCTGCAGTCTGCGGGGAGTCCAGCGCGTCCCAAGGTGCGGCTTCACGGCAACTGCCGCCACAGCTGGAGCCAGAAGCCCCCCAGGGGGTTGTGTAGGCCGGTCCTCGATGACTGGCCACCAACAGTCGTTCCCCGGGGAACAGGAGGCCGGGACAACAAGCCGACCCGGCCAGGAATCCGTGACCAGTAGGCGGCGCCGGCCAGGAACCCGTGACCAGTAGGCGGCGCCGGCCAGCAATCCGTGACCAGTAGGCGGCGCCGGCCAGGAACCCGTGACCAGTAGGCGGCGCCGGCCAGCAATCCGTGACCAGTAGGCGGCGCCGGCCAGCAATCCGTGACCAGTAGGCGGCGCCGGCCAGCAATCCGTGACCAGTAGGCGGCGCCGGCCAGCAATCCGTGACCAGTAGGCGGCGCCGGCCAGCAATCCGTGACCAGTAGGCGGCGCCGGCCAGGAATCCGTGACCAGAAGGCGGCGCCGGCCAGCAATCCGTGACCAGTAGGCGGCGCCGGCCAGGAATCCGTGACCAGTAGGCGGCGCCGGCCAGCAATCCGTGACCAGTAGGCAGCGCCGGCCAGCAATCCGTGACCAGTAGGCGGCGCCGGCCAGCAATCCGTGACCAGTAGGCGGCGCCGGCCAGCAATCCGTGACCAGTAGGCGGCGCCGGCCAGCAATCCGTGACCAGTAGGCGGCGCCGGCCAGCAATCCGTGACCAGTAGGCGGCGCCGGCCAGCAATCCGTGACCAGTAGGCGGCGCCGGCCAGCAATCCGTGACCAGTAGGCGGCGCCGGCCAGGAATCCGTGACCAGAAGGCGGCGCCGGCCAGCAATCCGTGACCAGTAGGCGGCGCCGGCCAGGAATCCGTGACCAGTAGGCGGCGCCGGCCAGGAATCCGTGACCAGTAGGCGGCGCCGGCCAGCAATCCGTGACCAGTAGGCGGCGCCGGCCAGGAACCCGTGACCAGTAGGCGGCGCCGGCCAGCAATCCGTGACCAGTAGGCGGCGCCGGCCAGCAATCCGTGACCAGTAGGCGGCGCCGGCCAGCAATCCGTGACCAGTAGGCGGCGCCGGCCAGCAATCCGTGACCAGTAGGCGGCGCCGGCCAGCAATCCGTGACCAGTAGGCGGCGCCGGCCAGGAATCCGTGACCAGAAGGCGGCGCCGGCCAGCAATCCGTGACCAGTAGGCGGCGCCGGCCGGGAATCCGTGACCAGTAGGCGGCGCCGGCCAGCAATCCGTGACCAGTAGGCAGCGCCGGCCAGCAATCCGTGACCAGTAGGCGGCGCCGGCCAGCAATCCGTGACCAGTAGGCGGCGCCGGCCAGCAATCCGTGACCAGTAGGCGGCGCCGGCCAGCAATCCGTGACCAGTAGGCGGCGCCGGCCAGCAATCCGTGACCAGTAGGCGGCGCCGGCCAGCAATCCGTGACCAGTAGGCGGCGCCGGCCAGCAATCCGTGACCAGTAGGCGGCGCCGGCCAGGAATCCGTGACCAGAAGGCGGCGCCGGCCAGCAATCCGTGACCAGTAGGCGGCGCCGGCCAGGAATCCGTGACCAGTAGGCGGCGCCGGCCAGGAATCCGTGACCAGAAGGCGGCGCCGGCCAGGAATCCGTGACCAGTAGGCGGCGCCGGCCAGCAATCCGTGACCAGTAGGCGGCGCCGGCCAGCAATCCGTGACCAGTAGGCGGCGCCGGCCAGCAATCCGTGACCAGTAGGCGGCGCCGGCCAGCAATCCGTGACCAGTAGGCGGCGCCGGCCAGGAATCCGTGACCAGTAGGCGGCGCCGGCCAGGAATCCGTGACCAGTAGGCGGCGCCGGCCAGCAATCCGTGACCAGTAGGCGGCGCCGGCCAGCAATCCGTGACCAGTAGGCGGCGCCGGCCAGCAATCCGTGACCAGTAGGCGGCGCCGGCCAGCAATCCGTGACCAGTAGGCGGCGCCGGCCAGGAATCCGTGACCAGTAGGCGGCGCCGGCCAGCAATCCGTGACCAGTAGGCGGCGCCGGCCAGCAATCCGTGACCAGTAGGCGGCGCCGGCCAGCAATCCGTGATGGATGTGCGGGGTGGACCGGACAACCGGACCGGCCGCGGTGTATTCCTGTCGGGCCGGGTGGAGAGACGAGGTCGGCAGATCGCCCACAACGGAGGAGGGGGCCGCTCGCGTCCCCCCACGTCTCCCGGTGCCCGTGGGCTGATGCGGTAAAGCCGGTAAAAATAGCGAGAAGAACTGGCCCTGGCGGCGGGGAGTGGAAGCTCAGCAGATGAGGTGGCGGCGGCACGTGCTCAGGCGCTCGGCCCGGCCGCTGGGTTTTGGCGCCGGTGTGAGATGGCGGGTACCGACGGCTGGGTTTTGGCGCCGGTGTGAGATGGCGGGTACCGACGGCTGGGTTTTGGCGCTGGTGTGAGATGGCGGGTACCGACGGCTGGGTTTTGGCGCCGGTGTGAGATGGCGGGTACCGACGGCTGGGTTTTGGCGCCGGTGTGAGATGGCGGGTACCGACGGCTGGGTTTTGGCGCCGGTGTGAGATGGCGGGTACCGACGGCTGGGTTTTGGCGCCGGTGTGAGATGGCGGGTACCGACGGCTGGGTTTTGGCGCCGGTGTGAGATGGCGGGTACCGACGGCTGGGTTTTGGCGCTGGTGTGAGATGGCGGGTACCGACGGCTGGGTTTTGGCGCCGGTGTGAGATGGCGGGTACCGACGGCTGGGTTTTGGCGCCGGTGTGATATGGCGGGTACCGGCGGCGCGGACTTCAGTATTGATCTCGGGTCGTGCTGTGCGTGCTGGCCGTCCGGACGCTCGCTATTGGTCGGGTTGGCCGCGGGCCTGTGTCGGCGTGAGGTGACGTCACCGCTGGTGTCGTGACGTCACCGTGGGTGTCGTCACATTACAGCAGTCGTCATCGGGGCAGGGGGAACGACAATACGAGGCTTCACACCGCGCTTCGACGCGAACACTCCATACCTTTTAATGCATGGAGTATTGCTTTCAAAAAGGTGTTCACGCATTAAAAACATGCCCAATTAACTAAATATGTCATTCAGTGATGAAATTAAATGCATTTTCCAGTATGCAAGAGTATTCCATACATTTAGGTCCGTTCATTTATAGACCAGTCGAATAAAGTGAAGATATGGTTTGTATTTACTTGCGATGATGCAAAGTTTGCTCGTCAATACATATTGTGCAAATACGAATATGTGAATATATAGATATACATGCTTGCATATTGCATGCATGTATGTAATGTAAGGAATGTATGTATGTAAGGAAATGTTGTGGACGACAGAAATCCACGCCCAGCCCGTTTTCCCTGCCCGCCGCGCGCTACAGCCGACTGGCGCCGCACCGTCACGTGGTCACGTCACGTGACGGTACGGCGCCAGATGATGGCCCGCAGCGGCAGGTAGAGGTGGCGCACGGTCAGGCAGAGTGCGTGGCGCGCGCACGCATGGTGACGTGCTTCACGTGACTACCACAGCATCGTGCTGCCTACCATAGTCGATAGGGTATTTAATAGTGCACTTAATGTTGTACTTGTTCTGTTTCACTAAAATGTGTGTTGATGCCTTAATACATATTGTCCTGTATTCATAATTTATTTTATTTCTGTATTATTATTATTGTATAATATTATTTTCATATATTATTTGTATATTATATATTATTTTATTGATGCCTGTATGACAATGGCATAACAACCAAAGTAAGTTCGGAAGCCATTATGGAGCACAGTGGAATGCACCACAATTAACTGATGGTCGTGCCGCCGCCGCAGCTGGTACGGTCTGGGCGAGAGTTCAGAGGCGCGGCCGTGCGTGCTGCTGCTGCAGCGTGGTGTGACACGCGGCACACACTGCTGCTGTAGCGTGGTGTGACACGCGGCACACACTGCTGCTGCAGCGTGGTGTGACACGCGGCACACACTGCTGCTGTAGCGTGGTGTGACACGCGGCACACACTGCTGCTGTAGTGTGGTGAGACACGCGGCACACACTGCTGTAGCGTGGTGTGACACGCGGCACACAGGTCTGCTGCAGCGTGGTGTGACACGCGGCACACACTGCTGCTGTAGCGTGGTGTGACACGCGGCACACACTGCTGCTGTAGCGTGGTGTGACACGCGGCACACACTGCTGCTGTACGTAGTGTGACACGCGGCACACACTGCTGCTGTAGCGTGGTGTGACACGCGGCACACACTGCTGCTGTAGCGTGGTGTGACACGCGGCACACACTGCTGCTGTAGCGTGGTGTGACACGCGGCACACACTGCTGCTGTAGCGTGGTGTGACACGCGGCACACACTGCTGCTGTAGCGTGGTGTGACACGCGGCACACACTGCTGCTGTAGCGTGGTGTGACACGCGGCACACACTGCTGCTGTAGCGTGGTGTGACACGCGGCACACACTGCTGCTGCAGCGTGGTGTGACACGCGGCACACACTGCTGCTGTAGCGTGGTGTGACACGCGGCACACACTGCTGCTGTAGCGTGGTGTGACACGCGGCACACACTGCTGCTGTAGCGTGGTGTGACACGCGGCACACACTGCTGCTGTAGCGTGGTGTGACACGCGGCACACACTGCTGCTGTAGCGTGGTGTGACACGCGGCACACACTGCTGCTGTAGCGTGGTGTGACACGCGGCACACACTGCTGCTGTAGCGTGGTGTGACACGCGGTACACACTGCTGTAGCGTGGTGTGACACGCGGCACACACTGCTGCTGTAGCGTGGTGTGACACGCGGCACACACTGCTGCTGTAGCGTGGTGTGACACGCGGCACACACTGCTGCTGTAGTGTGGTGTGACACGCGGCACACACTGCTGCTGTAGCGTGGTGTGACACGCGGCACACACTGCTGCTGTAGCGTGGTGTGACACGCGGCACACACTGCTGCTGTAGCGTGGTGTGACACGCGGCACACACTGCTGCTGTAGCGTGGTGTGACACGCGGCACACACTGCTGCTGTAGCGTGGTGTGACACGCGGCACACACTGCTGCTGTAGCGTGGTGTGACACGCGGCACACACTGCTACTGTACGTAGTGTGACACGCGGCACACAGGTCTGCCATGGCAGACTCGACCACACCGTGGCCGCTGGCTGGCTGGTCACCTAACTAGTCATCTGACTAGTCACCTGACTAGTCACCTGACTAGTCATCTGACTAGTCACCTGACTAGTCACCTAACTAGTCATCTGACTGGAGCGGGCTGACCGCCGCGCCGATCTGGTGTGGCCGCTCGTGTTCCGTTTTTGGCTGCTGGAACCGCACCGATGCCTGATCTGGTGACTGTGCTGAATTGGATGCGAAGCTGTATAGCCAATACAGCTGAGCCGCCCCCTACTCCCTCCCTCCCGAACTGGACTGGGAGGTGCGACACTGCCGGTGTTCAAACTGCAAAGCCAGTTTTTGTACTTGTACACCAGCCAAGTCTAAATTGACGTTGTTGAGTCCGATCTACAACACAGACTTTCTTTCTGGACAACTCCACCGTCGCACCATCACCGCTAGCTTCCCTGACGCTCTTGCTTCCCCCGACCGCGTGGGCCGCGTGGGCCGCGTCGCGATGCGTGCCGACCAGGGGGCGCGGAATGCTGAGGTCGGTGTCCATCTGTACATCCCCAGCCTGGCGAGCTTGCCCTCCGCTGGTACTGAATGGAGTCCGCTAGTTCCGGACGGGCCATGGCTATAGCATGGCTATAGTCATAGTCGTGCGTATGAGGTCCTGTCCGGAGTGGGGCAGTGAATGTTCGAGGGCGCACAGCCTGCTGAAAGTTTCGGTCTCATCGCACTGGCACCGGGTGCGCAGCGTTCTGCGAGCCGAGCACTCGGTAGGTTCAGTCTGTGTGCCAGTGGACTGGACTGGTCAGTCTGCGGCAGTCCACTCTGTGGGCCAGTGGACTGGACTGGTCAGTCTGTGGCAGTCCAGTCTGTGGACCAGTGGACTGGACTGGTCAGTCTGCGGCAGTCCAGTCTGTGGACCAGTGGACTGGACTGGTCAGTCTGTGGCAGTCCAGTCTGTGGACCAGTGGACTGGACTGGTCAGTCTGTGCCGTCGGCGCTGGCCGCGAGCATGTGTTAATGGGCTGCATACTGCATGGGGACGGCGGTAGCATTTCCTAGCTCTGGGTTGCATTCCCAGCTCTGTCGCAGAGGATGCTTTGCAACAGAACCAGATGGGGAAAGGGTGTTGGGTTGTCCGAGGGCTGGGCGTCTGGGAACAGGGCTGCCTTTGGATAGGGCGCCGCGTAGACGGGATTCCCTCCGGGCATGGTTACCTGTAGACAGGCTTTTCAGTAGACGAAATATACTTCGTAAAGGCTTGCCTGTAGACAGGGATTCCCTGGACACGCTGTATGTGGGCAGGGTTCCTCCTGGACGTATTTACCGAGTGTCGTGTGGACACGCTGGTCTGTAGACAGGGATTTCCCTGGACGTATTTACCGAGTGTCGTGTTAACGGCTGGTGACCTGTAGACGGATTCCCCTGGGCACGCTGTATGTGGACAGGATTCCTCCTGGACGTATTTACCGAGTGTCGTGTGGACAGCTGGCGACCTGTGAATACGCCGCCGGTGTGTTGGCGCCAACTCCCGGCGGCGCTCCACACGGGCTCTCGCGTGACCTTGCACGTGTGCCAGACACTCCCGGGCTATTTGCGTCCGGCCGACACGGCGTCCCACCATCGTCGGACGCCATCGACCTCGCGTCCGTCTCGCCGCCCTGTCGGCAAAGCGCGCCACCTCCGCCGTCCATCTCGCCGCCCTGTCGGCAAAGCGCGCCACCTTCGCCGCCCTGTCGGCAAAGCGCGCCACCTCCGCCGTCCATCTCGCCGCCCTGTCGGCAAAGCGCGCCACTCGACCGCTCGAGGGGCTCCTCACGTGCCGGGCGGAAGACCGCCAGCAGGACTGCCGTTGCTGGTTGTCCAGCTGCGGGGACGCCGGCGCCACGGCGTTGCCGGACCGTCCGTCCGGTGAAGTTGAGGGACGGCTGCTGCGGCCGGCGCCACGTTGCCTGACCGTCCGGACGGTGAAGTTGAGGGACGGCTGCTGCGGCCGGACGGTGAAGTTGAGGGACGGCTGCTGCGGCCGGACGGTGAAGTTGAGGACGGCTGCTGCGGCCGGACGGTGAAGTTGAGGGACGGCTGCTGCGGCCGGACGGTGAAGTTGAGGGACGGCTGCTGCGGCCGGACGGTGAAGTTGAGGGACGGCTGCTGCGGCCGGACGGTGAAGTTGAGGGACGGCTGCTGCGGCCGGGGCCGATCTCCGTCCACGCATTGCACATCTCACCTGTTGATATCCGGCTGTGGTTGAACGAAGGAAGCTCCGGCCTGTTCACGGTGTCGATACGTCTTCTACGTCATCTGTTGACGTCGGAAGGCGGCACCGATTGTGATCGGCAGTCACGAATTAAACCCTCGTTTGCTATTATTCACGACGGAGACCTGAGTTTTGAACGGTTTTGGTTCGCAGGCGACGTGTGCGCACATCGCCAGTTTGCCCACGGGAGCCGTAGAGTGAGACCGTATACTGGGACAGGTTAATGGAACAGAGTACTTGCACCGTATACTGGGACAGAGTACTGGCACCGTATACTGGGACAGAGAACTGGGACATAGTACTGGGACAGTATACCGGGACAGTATACCGGGACCGTATCGGTTCCGAATGCCATTATGTGGGTTATAACTTTACGTAGCCCGACGATATAACGTAGTACCATCACCAGTGTTGGATCAGGCGAGGAGTTGAGAGTGTTCGGGCGATGTTATCATATGTTGCACTGTGGCCGGCTGGTCGACTTTCCCCACGGACCTCGTGACGTCTCTGACCCGTGACCTGCGGTCTTCACCTGTCGCTACTCTTCGCCCGCGACCAATCGGCGTCAGAGATTGGCGACGCTATATGACTCCACGGTCGACGTGTCGTAAAACCAATAACCAACCAACCTCCGGTCTGTGCACTTGACCTCTGACCCGCGGTGCTGCGCGGTGACCTGCCGGTGCGAGGGCTCGTCTCCCACTGTTGGAATACGATACGATACGATACGATACGTATGTACGTACTCGGCGGTACGGTGTTTGTGTCTGATGCTGATGATCATGAACTGCGGTTGGTGTTGGTTACCATGCTGACCACCTCTGAACTTGCTATTGAGCTCTGAGCATCCAAGTTACCAGAGCTTTGGTGTCGAAACTTTGCGATGGCCATGTGTCCCTATCTGACCTGTCTCCTCTGCACTCGTCTAATTCTGACTTTTGGCCATTCGGCATGTAATCTTGATGTCTCACCTCTGAGTGGGTGTCTGACCTCTGACATACATGTGCTCTTGATGTCTGACCTCTGAGTGGGCGTCTGACCTGACATACGACATGTGCTCTTGATGTCTGACCTCTGAGTGGGCGTCTGACCTGACATACGACATGTGATCTTGATGTCTCACCTCTGAGTGGGCGTCTGACCTGACATACGACATGTGCTCTTGATATCTGACCTGACATACGACATGTGCTCTTGATATCCGACCTGACATACGACATGTGATCTTGATGTCTCACCTCTGAGTCGGCGTCTGACCTGACATACGACATGTGATCTTGATGTCTCACCTCTGAGTCGGCGTCTGACCTGACATACGACATGTGATCTTGATGTCTCACCTCTGAGTCGGCGTCTGACCTGACATACGACATGTGATCTTGATGTCTCACCTCTGAGTCGGCGTCTGACCTGACATACGACATGTGATCTTGATCTCCCACATCTGAGTCGGCGTCTGACCTCTGATCTCTGACAGTCCACATGTGATCTTGATGTCTAACCTCTGAGTAGGAATCTGACCTCAGACATTCGACACGTGATCTTGACGTCTCACCTCTGAGTCGGCGTCTGACCTGTGACCTCTGACCTCTGACATCTGACATACGACCTCTGTCGGCAGGGTCCGGAGCTCGTGCGCAAGTCGCGCATTCCTTTCGCCGGATCAAAGGATGGCCAGTATTTCAAGTATCTGGACGAAAACACCAAAACGCTTTTTGATGCCTTCCGGCGTGGAGCCAAGTTATCCAGTGAGCGAGTGAAGGGTGGCATCGCAGGCCCAACAAAGGGGGTCCGCCTCTCCCCACCATAGCCAATTTATCCAGTGAGCGAATGAAGGGTGGCATCACAGGCCCAACAAAGGGGGTCCGCCTCTCCCCACCATAGCCAAGTTATCCAGTGAGCGAGTGAAGGGTGGCATCACAGGCCCAACAAAGGGTCGCCTCTCCCCACCATAGCCAAGTTATCCAGTGAGCGAGTGAAGGGTGGCATCGCAGGCCCAACAAAGGGTCTCCTCTCCCCACCATAGCCAATTTATCCAGTGAGCGAATGAAGGGTGACATCAGAGGCCCAGCAGGGAGGGGGGGGGGGCGCCTCCCCCACCTTAGCCAGGTCGTCAAGTGAGCGAATGAAAGATGGCATCAAAAGCCCAACAAGGGCCTCCTCCACCTTAGCAAACAAAAAACAAACAAACAAAAAAACGCTAGATCAACGAGTAATTTTGGGACTTGCACGACGCCAAATCAGAAAATTCGGCATGTAAATTGCACCGAAAACCTCGATAGAATGCTTTTTGTGTGTGGGGAGGGGGCGGGGTATCCTTTAAGAAAGCCCTGTCTGCACCCTTGGGTGGTATGCTGGGTAGTTTGGGAATGGTGGTGGGGGGGGGGGGATTGACTCAAGATCTGTTCGCGCTGTCTCAGTTTTAAATGTGCTCTGTTAAGCAAGGAGGTATTCCGCCGTCGGTATGGACTGACCTGCTCCGGAGGTGACCGCCCACCCTTCGGTGTGTACGGGCTCAACTTTTGGTGCGGGGTACAGGATGCGGCTGGGAGCCGTTTGTCTGTGGATGGCGTGCATGTTAAATCGGGTCGTGTGGGCAGGCGGTGCCCCATGGAAAAAGGACGAGCCGGCTCACTACCGACATGTGCACGTACGAGCTCAGCCCAGCTCAGCTCAGCTCAGCTGTGCGTTTGCAGCTGTATGATATTCGGGTGTGCGTGTTGGCCAGCTGCGCAGCTCAGCTCAGCTGTACGTTTGCAGCTGTATGGTATTCGGATGTGTGTGTTGGCCAGTTGCGCAGATCAGGATCAGCTTATGGTGGAGAAATGGCTTTGCCGCATGAGGATTTGTCGGCTACATATCCGCTGCCTATAACTGGGAGAAAGTTTGCAAATCCAGCCACAAGGGTTCGGCAAATGGGCTTGCCTGTCGTCCGAACCGGCCCCGCCGGTAGTACAGGTCCGGACAAAGTGTGGGGAAACTTCGGGTGGGGGTAACCGGCCCGCCGGTAGTACAGGTCCGGACAAAGTGTGGGGAAACTTCGGGTCGGGGTAACCGGCCCCGCCGGTAGTACAGGTCCGGGCAAAGTGTGGGGAAACTTCGGGTCGGGGTAACCGGTCAATATTGTGGGGTTTTATTTATACCCAACGAAGGTTTTTTTGGACGACATTGTATGCTGGTAACCTCCATGAAGAGTTCAGACTGATTTTGTTGGAATATCGTGAATGCGGTATTTTGTTTGCGGTGGCCGTCTGAATATGGCCGTCTGAATGTGGCCGTCTGAATGAAGTCAGCCAAAATGGGTGCGGAATTTTAAGTCACGACCGCACTTTGCCTTCTCTAAACTTCATTTTCAAGTTTGATTCGACCCCATTTATTGGCATTTGCTTGCAGGTTTTCAGCTGCCTATTTTTTCAGTGGATAAAAGCAGCAGCAGGTATAAAAGCAATCCGCACTAGCCCCAGCAATCCGCACTCAATCCGCACTCGATCCCACTCAATCCGCACTAGCCCCAGCAATCCGCACTCTCCAATGTTCGAACCAGCCCGACGATACAATTTTGAAATCGAATCGGGTAGCTCGGAATGCTTTGCTCGGGTTGGCAAATGCGCATGGAAAATGTAATACTCGCGCCACTGTCGACAAACAAATGATACCGGCAAAATGTAATCTGGTTACACCTCAATTGAATTTAAAAAATGAAGCGAAGAGTAACATCAGAGCTTGCAAAAAAAAACCCAGAAAAACCGCACTTATTCGACGTGATGCACCGCATCCGAAAGATATGTGGCGAGAACTGGTCAACACCAAAGACATTTGGCGCGAACTGGTGAACACCAAAACCATTTGGCGCGAACTTATGAACACCAAAGATATTTGGCGCGAACTGGTCAACACCAAAGATATATGGCGAGAACTGGTCAACACGAAAGATATCTGGCGCGAACTTGTCAACACCAAAGATATATGGCGGGAACTGGTCAACAGTATAGATATATGGCGCGAACTGGTCAACGCCGAATATATTTCGCGCGAACTGATCAACACCAAGTTTGATTGACATTTGTTGCCACCGGCGGCACCGCCTACATACAATTGTGAGATAATTTGTCTGTCCGAGCCCACCCGCCGTCCGAACCAGCCCACCCTCCCCTACCAGGTACAGCTAACCGTAGTTCCCGTAAGAGTAACGTCTGTGTACAGCTGTTGGGCAGAACAAGAGTTGCCGTGTGCATTTCCTAAAGCAAACATTTAAAGTTCATCGACATCTGACGCCCAGTCGAATGTGAATTTGTGCAGGCTGCATGACCTCTGTAGTCGATGCGCCCCCAAACCCCAAATAACTTACCGAATTCGTGCATATTGGTCCGGCAGTCGCCACCCTTCACTCTCTGTGCACCGCCTCGAGTTCCATGCCACTCCAGCTCCGGTACGCCACGTGCGCGTATTGGAATCGGAAGTTGATGGCTCGTACCTGTACCCGGGCTGTCCGTGAGACGTCACCGCTTGACGAAATCCAACCCGGAACTGACTCATTTTGACGGAAAGGACCAGACCTGATCGACCCAGGCGGGACCATGCCATACAAGAACAGACCAGACCTGATACGATCCGACCCGACGGTGTGTCCTGTCTCCACCACGTGTGTCCCGTCTCCACCACGTGTGTCCCGTCTCCCTCACGTGTGTCCCGTCTCCGTCACGTGTGTCCCGTCTCCGTCACGTGTGTCCCGTCTCCGTCACGTGTGTCCCGTCTCCGTCACGTGTGTCCCGTCTCCACCACGTGTGTCCCGTCTCCGTCACGTGTGTCCCGTCTCCACCACGTGTGTCCCGTCTCCACCACGTGTGTCCCGTCTCCCTCACGTGTGTCCCGTCTCCACCACGTGTGTCCCGTCTCCGTCACGTGTGTCCCGTCTCCGTCACGTGTGTCCCGTCTCCACCACGTGTGTCCCGTCTCCACCACGTGTGTCCCGTCTCCGTCACGTGTGTCCCGTCTCCGTCACGTGTGTCCCGTCTCCACCACGTGTGTCCCGTCTCCACCACGTGTGTCCCGTCTCCCTCACGTGTGTCCCGTCTCCACCACGTGTGTCCCGTCTCCACCACGTGTGTCCCGTCTCCACCACGTGTGTCCCGTCTCCACCACGTGTGTCCCGTCTCCACCACGTGTGTCCCGTCTCCACCACGTGTGTCCCGTCTCCGTCACGTGTGTCCCGTCTCCGTCACGTGTGTCCCGTCTCCCTCACGTGTGTCCCGTCTCCACCACGTGTGTCCCGTCTCCGTCACGTGTGTCCCGTCTCCACCACGTGTGTCCCGTCTCCACCACGTGTGTCCCGTCTCCCTCACGTGTGTCCCGTCTCCGTCACGTGTGTCCTGTCTCCACCACGTGTGTCCCGTCTCCACCACGTGTGTCCCGTCTCCCTCACGTGTGTCCCGTCTCCCTCACGTGTGTCCCGTCTCCACCACGTGTGTCCCGTCTCCCTCACGTGTGTCCCGTCTCCACCACGTGTGTCCCGTCTCCACCACGTGTGTCCCGTCTCCACCACGTGTGTCCCGTCTCCGTCACGTGTGTCCCGTCTCCCTCACGTGTGTCCCGTCTCCACCACGTGTGTCCCGTCTCCGTCACGTGTGTCCCGTCTCCGTCACGTGTGTCCCGTCTCCGTCACGTGTGTCCCGTCTCCACCACGTGTGTCCCGTCTCCCTCACATGTGTCCCGTTTCCACCACGGGTGTCCCGTCTCCACCACGGGTGTCCCGTCTCCGTCACGTGTGTCCCGTCTCCCTCACGTGTGTCCCGTCTCCCTCACGTGTGTCCCGTCTCCCTCACGTGTGTCCCGTCTCCGTCACGTGTGTCCTGTCTCCACCACGTGTGTCCCGTCTCCACCACGTGTGTCCCGTCTCCACCACGTGTCTCCCAGTGTGTCCCGTCTCCTCACGTGTGTCCCGTCTCCACCACGTGTGTCCCGTCTCCGTCACGTGTGTCCTGTCTCCACCACATGTGTCCCGTTTCCACCACATGTGTCCCGTTTCCACCACGTGTGTCCCGTCTCCCCCACGTGTGTCCCGTCTCCCTCACGTGTGTCCCGTCTCCCTCACGTGTGTCCCGTCTCCGTCACGTGTGTCCCGTCTCCGTCACGTGTGTCCTGTCTCCCTCACGTGTGTCCCGTCTCCACCACGTTTGTCTCGTCTCCACAGACAACGGGCCATGCCTGGGTTGGCACGACGACAAGGACAAGCCGTACCAGTGGCTGCACTACAACGAGTCGCTGTTGCGCGCCAAAAACTTCGCCGCCGGCCTGTTGGCTTCAGGTGAGTGGCGCCGCCGGCCCCAGCCCACGTGACGTCATCACTGTGACATCATGCGGGCTGCGGTGGTGAGGGGAAGGCTGTGTTGTCACACCCGACCACGCTGATGTCGTACCTGGGACATGCGCGTGATGTCACAGTGATGACGTCACGTGGGCTGCGGTGGTGAGTGGAAGGCTGTGTTGTCACACCCGACCACGCTGATGTCGTACCTGGGACATGCGCGTGATGTCACAGTGATGACGTCACGTGGGCTGCGGTGGTGAGGGGAAGGCTGTGTTGTCACACCCGACCACGCTGATGTCGTACCTGGGACATGCGCGTGATGTCACAGTGATGACGTCACGTGGGCTGCGGTGGTGAGGGGAAGGCTGTGTTGTCACACCCGACCACGCTGATGTCGTACCTGGGACAGGCGCGTGTGCGGATGTGTTGTGGAAGGAGACCGGTTCGCTACTTGACTCTTGCGATGCTGGTAATGTTACTGGCGTGCTATTATATAGCCCGCCACTGGCGTCCAGACACGCCATTGGCTCTCAGACTCGCCTGACCTCCTCCGACTGGGAGGCTCCGCCCATTCTGCAGGCTGCGAACATGCTGTTCTACCTGCATTGGGGAAAACTGCGGGCAGATATGTTGGTACAGCCATTTTTAGTTTGTTTGGTTTCGCAATTCACCCATGATTTGAAGCTCGAGTCATTCTGAAAACACTCAGTTGACTGTCGGCGGCTGGATTTCAAGCTGCCCACCACTTACTGTCACTGTGCCTATTTTGGCTGGATTTCAAGCTGCCCATCACTGTTACTGTCACTGTGCCTATTTTGGCGCTGAGCAACTAAGGTGAACATTATGGCGCCCAGGATCAGCCCCTTCCCAGGTGTCTTCTCGCCTCCAAGTGCGGACAAGCAATGGTATCGTGAGGACTATCACGAGGCAAGGAACTTAAGTTTTAAAGGAAGGAACTTCAGTCTTAAAAACTGAAGCGACCTGAAGCGATCCCTAGATATAGACCATGGGCGCTGTATAACCAGTGCAGTTGATGCGCCCTAAAACCCTATTAACCAACCAACCAACCAACCTAGATATAGACCTGAAGCGTTCCCTAGATCGCTAGAAGGACTAGAAGTCAGGCCAGGCCACCAACGTCTATGGGTACACCCTGACCTAACGCTCTGACCTGACCTGACCTGACCCGACCTGGTGTGATCTCCAGATCTGAAGCCCGGCCAGAACACCAACCTAGGCGTGTACACCCTGATCTGATACCTATTCTGACCTGACCTGACCCGACCTGGTGTGATCTCCTGGTCTGAAGCCCGGCCAGAACACCAACCTAGGCGTGTACACCCTGACCTGACACTTGCTCTGACCTGATCTGACCTGACCTGGTGTGATCTCCAGGTCTGAAGCCCGGCCAGAACACCAACCTCGGTGTGTACACCCAGAACTGCCCGGAGTGGGTCCTGACGGAGCAGGGCTGTTACACCTTCAGCATGGTGTTGGTGCCGCTTTACGACACGCTGGGCGACGACGCCTGCACCTACATCATCAACCAGGTGACCATCTTCGCCGAGGTTGGACCTGTGCTTTGTAATCCTGGATGTGGAGAGGAATATTTAACGGTAATTTAATAGAGAATATTTTTATTGAACCCTGTGACATCAGGCTTTCAGTTTGAGTTTTCCGGTGAATGTTGAGCACTTTATCACAGAGCAGTCCGTCGTCAAACAGCACTCTTCAACCTCCAAACGGGTGAAATTGGAGGATAATTTTCTGGAGAGGATGATGTTCTGGATGTCAAAAATCCAGCCCTGCTCTTCGGTGACCTCGCCCCCCCCCCTCGGACACCGTCTGGGTGCACCTTGTTGGGCTGACACCCTTCCTCGACGGTTGGTTCCCACTCGAGCTGGTTGTGCGACCCTCGACCCTCGAACCCCCCGTGTGTGAAGAACTCTTGGCCACCGCTGCACCTGTTCGGCTCGCGTCTCTATTTGCCCGAACGTTATCCGTCTCCACTTCCGTCCAGAAGCCTGTCTGATGCAAAACCGCAACGGTAATCACGTGGTTATCTCGGCATGCAAAACACGTGGTTATACCGCCATGAAAAAAAAACGTTTCAGCAGACATCGTAAGGCATGTGACGGCGATCCTACGCAGTTTCTCCCCACCGCGGTCGCTGCCAAGCGCTCCCGCCAGTATGACGGGAACGCTATTTACGTTTGCCACGTATGCCATTGTGTATTTTGGAACACTGAGAGTCTGCTGCTAACCACTCGACCCAGATGGCTCCGTTGCGTTCCACCCAAACATCACGCAACGTTATGTGGTGGGCCAGTGTGTGTGTGTGCCCGGTACTGACCAGTACCAGCTCCTGCCAGCGTATGTACCCGGTACCGACCTCCTGTGTACCCGTTACCGAGGTGTACCGACACGTGCTCAGTGCCGTTTGTGACGCGACGCCACGCTTCAGGCCAACATCTCCACTGTGGTGGTGGACACGGACGCCAAGGTGACCAGCCTGCTGAGCCAGCGGCCACGTCCGCTGACGCACATTGTCAGCACGCGGCCCGTCAAGCCGGAGCTGGTGGCGCGCGGCCGCGATATGGGCGTCAAGGTGTCGCGCTTCAGCGAGGTGGAGAAGCTGGGCGCCGCCGCCAACATCAAGGAGATCGTGAGTGCTGCTGGTGGAGGCATCCGTGGTTCAGTGGTTAAGCTGAGCGTCTGGCAAAACAGAGGTACGGGGTTCGATTCCCCGCGATGCCCGCCCTCTCTGCCAGGGTGAGAGGCAGGCGACGCCATATGGCCTCAGCTGCTGAGTGCGTCGTAAAGTCACGACGGCATTCACTAACGTGCTGGCACAGATCGCACTTGTGCGTGAGTTTGCAGGCACGATTAGTATTAGTATTGAGCACCAACGAAACTTCATCAGTATTATGCCGCACCAGCGTTGGAAAAAACCGGCTGCTTTGGTGCCCTCTCCGGAGAGGACGGGGGGGGGGGGCGTAGGCCCTTCTTGTGCGTTGCGGCGAGGTCGACCGAACGACGCCTGGGCCCGTCGCCACTCTGCTCCCTGCCAGGAGAGCTAACAGGCCGATCGAGTGGTAGCGTGCAAGAAGGGACTGCCGCTACTTTTACTCTCCGGAGCCCCAGAGGTGCTTAGTATTTCCGACCCTGTACTGAACTCAACCCATCTCATATATATTCATGTTGCCTATGCATATCTTGTGCTTGATGTATATCTTGTCAATGGCGACGCTAAGGGAAAGCTTTTGGGAGAAACGTTTTTCGTCAGCTCTTCATTTTTAGAACTTTGCTAGTTTAGTCCGTGTTGATATCGAACTCTGCGATTACGCCTAAATCTTAGTGTGGCCGACTCCGCCTACGGTACAATTTTATGAAGAAATGGGTTTCCGGAAAATTCAAATTATGCATTGAAATATTCATGATGGAACTGCGATATTATGAATTTTTAGGCCATTATGTACATGAAATTGTCCCATTTTTTGGTTCTCTGATTCCGCCATTGAGGACTCAGCGGAATCAGTTGTACCTTCTTCGCGGTACAACGGGGCCTAATTTGTCACGTAATTTGGTTAATTGCCAGAGGTCATGAGCCATGCGCCGGGCCCGAACCGCTGTGCCGCCGCTATGCCGCCGCTGTGCCCGCTCTGTGCCCGCTCTGTGCCGCCGCTATGCCGCCGCTGTGCCCGCTCTGTGCCGCCGCTGTGCCTCCTCTGTGCCCCCTCTGTGCCTCCTTTGTGAAGCCGCTTTGCCCCCTCTGTGCCGCCGCTGTGCGCCCTCTGTGCCCCCTCTGTGCCGCCGCTGTGCGCCCGCGGTGCCTCCTCTGTGCGCCCGCGGTGCCTCCTCTGTGCCCCTTCTGTGCCGCCGCGGGCGGTTGACAGGCGTCAGTCGCTACCCCGTCGGCCGCCGCCGCAGCCCGCGCTGCTCACTCGCCCCGCCCGCCGACCCCGTCAGGGGACGAGTAGTCTAGGGGTCAGTTGCCCGTCTCACAATCGGAGGATTGTCGGTTCGAGTCTCACCTGTCGCTATTCTTCGCGCGCGACCAATCTGCGTGAGAGATTGGCGACGCTACATGACGCAACGGCCGACGTGTCGTACAACCAATAACCACCACCACCGCCGGCGTTGACTCACCCCGCCCGCCGCAGCCGCCCCGGCCGGACGACGTGGCCACCATCTGCTACACGTCAGGCACCACGGGCAACCCCAAGGGCGTGGTGCTGACGCACGAGAACATCGTGGCCGACGTGGGCGCCGTGCTGCTGCAGCTGGGCGACTGCCGGCCAGACCACACCGACACACTCATCAGCTTCCTGCCGCTGGCACACATGCTGGAGCGCGTCTGCGAGGTACGGCACGGTGTACATCACTGGGGTACTGTGAGGTACGGCACGGTGTACACCGCACCGGTACTGTGAGGTACGGCACGGTGTGTACACCGCAGCAGTACTGGGAGGTATGTCTCTGTGTACATCGCTTACTGAATGACCGTGCAATGACTGTGTATGCAATTCGGTGAGTTGCAGACTAAGGTAAGCACTGTCAAGTATATTTCAGTGGGCTAACGTAGTGACAGGTAAGCATACAAAAACAATTGACCTTTTTGTGTACCGAGACATTACTCCGTGAAGAAAAGTCTATTGTTCCCGATTTCTTGTGAAAGTCTCGACGTTGCGTGATATGCGTGCATCTGATGTGGTTTCCCCTCGGTGGTTTGTGATCGGCACTCCATGCAGCCTTGCACCAACCACCATTTGTGTGCTTTTAACAACAATAATATGATGCGACAAAGGCGAGATAATATGTAACAGGATGACGCACTGACTGCGCTCTTGCTCGTCGGTGGATACCGCCGGCGGGCCGAGGCCGTGCGGTGGTGCCATCTGTTGAGTATCTGACTAACTGAAGATTTCCGTGTGGTCCGCGCCAGTGCACGATGTATATTCAGGGCGGCTGCGTCGGCTTCTTCCTGGGCGACATCCGCGCGCTGATGGACGACCTGAAGCACCTGCGGCCGACGCTGATGCCAGTGGTGCCGCGCCTGCTGAACCGCATCTACGACAAGGTCTGGTCCAGCGTGGCCGGCAGCAAGTTCAAGACCAAGATGCTGCAGTGGGCGCTCACCGCCAAAGAGGGCGAGATCAAACGGTGAGCCCCGGTTGGTGTGAGCCGTGTTTGGGAGCGGTCTTGTGCGACATGCACATGTGAGGCTGTATACTCTGGCGATTTGTCAATGCTATCACTGGTTTGAATTCATGTGATCACCCGAAATATATTGCGCGTAATTTCAAACTTCCGAATCATTGTTAGGAGTATCAATTAAAAAGTGCATACAGTGAGCTTGCTGGTGTGAGAGGTGTTTGGGAGGTGGCTGTGGTCTGGGCGTCGGCAGGCGGTTGTAGTCGAGGGACTGCGGCTGCTCTGCCAGCCGGCTGTGGACTGTGGACTTGCACCGTTTGCTGGAGGGGGGGGGCAGGCTGCCGGATGGGCTTGTCACGAGCCCGCTCTGGACCCACAGTTAATTATTTGGCTCCTCACCCCGAGACCGGGGCGTCGGTAGCTCAGTGGTTCAGCTGAGCGTCTGGCAGGCCTGAGGTACCGGGTTCGATTCCCCGCTGTGCCCGCCCTTCCTGCCAGGTTGAGAGGCAGGCGACGCCTTATGTCCTCAGCTGCTGAGTGCGCCGTAAAGTCACAACCACCACCACCCTGGAACCGGCTGTAGTCACTTGCTAGTCTGTGGTGTATTGTTTGTGCCATTAGGCGTTGTTGGCTTTTGGGCGAAGTTTTGTGCGTCGCGGCAAATATGGCTGCGGCTATGTTGGCTGAGGTAGCTATGTCTAACATTGTGAGCTTGCGTGACTTCGTTAGCGGAGTATGCGTTGGTTGCTTGACTATCGATGAACTTCCCTTTTGCCGGCTGAGCGGGGAAATCCGGTGTGACATGCCGAAGAGTCAGAGAGGACTACATGTAGACTGTGGTATGCTTCCCGTTATTGTCGCTGGAGGTGCTGTTCTTAGTTCGACTGAACTGGTTAGTTGGGGGGGGGCGCTTATTTGATTTTAATTTATTAATTGTATCTGTGAAGTATCTGAGGGTGATATTCGTCACGCGATTTCTTCGTGATATTACGGTGGGATATTACGGTGGTTGGTGAACTTGTTGCGTCGCCGCGTCTTGGCGTGTTCCATCGGTGACGTGTTGACTTTGCATTTGCCTGTCGCGTGTGGTGTCGTGTTGTTCGTGTTTGGTCCTCATGATCTGCTCGTTGTATTGTCATAAGTTCCCAGGGTGTGTTGTGTGTTGTATCATAGTTCCTAGGGTGTGTTGTGTGTTGTACCATAATTACTAGGGTTTGTTGAGTGTTGTATCATAGTTTCTAGAGCGTGTTGTGTGTTGTACCATAATTCCTAGGGCGTGTTGTGTGTTGTACCATAATTTATAGGGTGTCAGTGTTGTTCCATAATTCCTAGGGTGTGTTGTATGTTGTGCCACAATTTATAGGGTGTGTTGTTTGTTGTACCATAGTTCCTAAGATGTGTTGTGTATTTTACCATAATCGCTATGGTTTGCTGAGTGTTGTACCAGAATCACTAGGGTTTGTTAAGTGTTGTACCATAATTCCTAGGGTGTGTTGTGTGATGTACCATAATTTATAGGGTGTTTTGTGTATTGTAACATAATCAATAGGGTGTGTTCTGTGTTGTACCATAATGCCCAGGGTGTGTCGTGTTGCATTGCCATAACTGGAGTTGTGCTGTTCCGCAATGCTGGGGACCGACATCGGCTTGTGCCGCCGCCTGGTGTCGGTGTGCGAAGATAACGTTTGACGTTCCTGCCACCAGGGGCATCATCCGCAACGACTCGTTCTGGGACCGGCTGGTGCTGAAGAAGGTGCGCGACTCGCTGGGCGGCCGCGTCCGGCTGCTGGTGGTGGGCTCGGCGCCCATGGCAGCCAACGTGCTCACCTTCATGCGCTCCGCCCTCGGCTGCACGGTGAGCCGCCACCTGACCATGAGCTGTCCTGACCTCACCTCTCATCACGTGAGCTGGCCGCAGCTGGGCTGGTGTGGACTGGTTTGGCCTGACCTGACTCGACTTCATCTGGGATAGGATAGGATGGGATGGAATAAGCTGAGCTGGGCGGGGCGGGGCTGGCGCGGCTTGGTCTGACCTGACCTGATGTGATGCGGTTTGATCTCAGCTGGCATGACATGACGTGACCTGACCAGCCGTGATCTGGCCTTGAACGGTTTGACGTAGCCTGGGGGTCGGGCGCGAAGCATTTACATGTGGTGGGCCTGGTCTGTGGTGGCCAGTTGGGGAGATTTTAACGTCGAACGTCTCGAAATGACCTGTCATTTTTGCCTGCAAATTTTGAACTGGTTCTGGTCCGACAGTGACCCGTCATCGCACTGATGATTCCCCAGCTGGATGACAAGACCGGCCCGGTGCCTTGCCTCCCTGTCCCGACCCGCCGGACCTCCCCATCTGGCAGGCTCTTGATGAGTAGTGACTCACACCGCTTCCCGACCCGCCGGACTTCCCCATCAGGCAGGCTCTTGATGAGTAGTGACTCACACCGCTTCCCGACCCGCCGGACTTCCCCATCAGGCAGGCTCTTGATGAGTAGTGACTCACACCGCTTCCCGACCCGCCGGACTTCCCCATCAGGCAGGCTCCTGATGAGTAGTGACTCACACCGTTTCCTGTAGTGTAGTGAGTGACCTCCATATCAGGCAGGCTCCTGATGAGTAGTGACACCGCTTCCCGATCCCGTGGGTCAGCCCGCCCGTCGGATGGCAGCATGCAAGAAGGATCATTAGATCAATCATGAGTCGCAAGATCGATCGTTCGGCTACTTCTGTTCTCAGACGCGCGTATCCACTGGCTATCCACCCCTGGGCGCTGTATGACCAACGCAGTCGGTGCGCCCCTAAGCCCAAATAACCAACCAACCACAGTCATCCCTCGGATGTTTCACCGTGAACTGAGCTGACCTGCGGTGACCTGACCCGCCGCAGGTGCTGGAGGGCTACGGCCAGACCGAGTGCGTGGCGCCCTGCACGCTCACCATACAGGGCGACTGCCGTCCCGACCACGTGGGCCCACCGCTGCCCTGCTGCGACATCAAGCTGGTGGACGTGCCCGACATGCAGTACTTCGCCGTCTCGGGCCAGGGCGAGGTCTGCATCCGCGGCACCAACGTCTTCAAGGTGAGCGCGTCGATGCGTCACGTGAGGTCACCGACGGCTTCAGGGTGAGCACATCCATATATGCGACGTGAAGTCACCAACGGCTTTCGATGTATGCGACATGTCACCAACGGCTTCAGGGTGAGCGCCTCGATATATGTGACGTGAGGTCACCGACGGCTTCACCGTGTACCGTGACCATCAGTAGTTTACCGTGACCTCTCAGTGGTGTACCGTGACCCTCAGTAGTGTACCGTGACCACCAGTAGTTTACTGTGACCCTCAGTGGTGTACCACGAACCTCAGTGATGTACGGTGACCTGTCAGTGGTGTACGGTGACCTGTCAGTGGTGTGACCGCCGTCCGCCGTCCGCAGGGCTACTACAAGGACCCGGAGAAGACCAAGGAGACGCTGGACTCTGACGGGTGGCTGCACACGGGCGACATTGGCCAGTGGCTCCCCAACGGCACGCTGCGCATCATCGACCGCAAGAAGCACATCTTCAAACTGTCTCAGGTCGGGTCACGTGCCGCTCAGGTCGGGTCCCGTGCCGCTCAGGTCTGGTCCCGTGCCGCTCAGGTCGGGTCACGTGCCGCTCAGGTCGGGTCCCGCGCCGCTCAGGTCGGGTCACGTGCCGCTCAGGTCGGGTCCCGTGCCGCTCAGGTCGGGTCCCGTGCCGCTCAGGTCGGGTCCCGTGCCGCTCAGGTCGGGTCCCGTGCCGCTCAGGTCGGGTCCCGTGCCGCTCAGGTCGGGTCCCGTGCCGCTCAGGTCGGGTCACGTGCCGCTCAGGTCGGGTCCCGTGCCGCTCAGGTCGGGTCCCGTGCCGCTCAGGTCGGGTCACGTGCCGCTCAGGTCGGGTCCCGTGCCGGCCGGGTCCGTCGCTCAGGTCGGGTCACGTCCGATCAGGTCGGGTCCCGTGCCGCTCAGGTCGGGTCCCGTGCCGCTCAGGTCGGGTCACGTGCCGATCAGGTCGGGTCACGTGCCGCTCAGGTCGGCGCGTGTGTGTAGAAATGTCAGGTCACGCGCTGCTCAGATGAAGTGGCATGTGGCAGATGTGTGAGGACGTGCACTGCTGAGGAGTGAAGGAGGAGATGTCTGGTCACTTCCAGTGCCGAGGATGGAGGCTGTTTCATGCAGAAATAGAGGTCGTCTTACCCGGACATGGCATAGAGGTCGTCTTACCCGGGACATGGCATAGAGGTTGTCTTACCCGGGACATGGCATTGAGGTCGTCTTACCCGGGACATGGCATAGAGATCAATAGAGGTCGTCTTACCCGGGGCATGGCATAGAGATCGTCTTACCCGGGACATGGCATTGAGGTCGTCTTACCCGGGACATGGCATAGAGGTCGTCTTACTCGGGACATGGCATAGAGATTGTCTTACGGGACATGGCATTGAGTCTTACCCGGGACATGGCATAGAGGTCGTCTTACCCGGGGCATGGTATAGAGGTCGTCTTACCCGGGACATGGCATAGAGGTCGTCTTACCCGGGACATGGCATTGAGGTCGTCTTACCCGGGACATGGCATAGAGGTCGTCTTACCCGGGACATGGCATAGAGGTCGTCTTACCCGGGACATGGCATTGAGGTCGTCTTACCCGGGACATGGCATAGAGGTCGTCTTACCCGGGACATGGCATAGAGGTCGTCTTACCCGGGACATGGCATAGAGGTCGTCTTACCCGGGACATGGCATTGAGGTCGTCTTACCCGGGACATGGTATAGAGATTGTCTTACCCTGGACATGGTATAGAGCATGGCATTGAAAAGGTAGGTCGTCTTACCCGGGGCATGGCATAGAGATCGTCTTACCCGGGACATGGCGCGCATGTTGATCTGCGCACCCAACATTACCATCTTAGCACCATCGTTCCTCTAGTATTTCAACGCCGATATGATTTTGTTTACCTTTTTCTTATTTACTCACTTATTTAATCGCCGACGAATGCCAACTACTCACAGGTGAAGTCGAGATGGAAAAATGGGCTGTGCTTAAAATATGTAGAAAAACTAAGCGTCATGTCTACTTCAGGCGTACACTCCAGCAATATATGTGGCTCTAACGTCACCGAAGTTGCGTATCATCCCTTTTTAAATACTTCCTACATGGTTATGCGATGTCTGACGGCTGACGCAGCTAGTTGGCGGTGAGCCAATTCACGCATCTGGCCATCTAACAGGGCCTCTCCCACCCGTCAATGTGAACTGCCTGGTCCGGGCCTGCAAGTTTGCAGCACCAGTGGTGCACGCGTCGTGAACGTGGTGCCTGCAGTGTTGTGTTGCAGTGTGGCGTGGCTGCACCCACGGCCACGGCCGCCCGCGCCCACGACCGCCCACGGCCGCCCACGACCGCCCACGACCGCCCACGACCGCGCCCACGACCGCCCACGACCGCCCACGGCCACGCTATGCCGTCGGCTGATCTGCAGGCAGACCGTGCTATTGGTCTACAGGCAGAGTGGCCACTGACGGGAGCACCTGTCTACAGGGAGAGTACGTGGCGCCGGAGAAGTTGGAGAACGTCTACATCCGGTCGAGCTACATCGCGCAGCTGTTCGTGCACGGCGAGAGTCTCAAGTCGTGCGTGGTCGCCATCGTGGTGCCGGACGTCGAGGTAGGTGTGCCGCTTTGCCACTGTGCCGCCACAACTGTGCCACCACAACTGTCCCTTTGTGACAAAATATGTACCACTAAGCCACTGTACCGCCACAACTGTCCCTATGTCACCAAGTCTGTACCACTAAGCCACTGTACGGCCACAACTGTCCCTTTGCCACCAAGTCTGTACCACTAAGGCACTGTACCACCACAACTGTCCCTATGTCATCAAGTCTGTACCACTAAGCCACTGTACCGCCACAACTGTCCCTTTGTCACCAAGTCTGTACCACTAAGGCACTGTACCACCACAACTGTCCCTATGTCATCAAGTCTGTACCACTAAGCCACTGTACCGCCACAACTGTCCATTTGTCACCAAGTCTGTACCACTAAGCCACTGTACTATTGCATAGCTGTTTCTCTACCAGTATTCCATATGTGTGATATACCATGCCACCACTCAAAACATATATCCTGCCATCTGTCTCCTTCTCTGTCTCCTTCTTCCCCACCTCAAAATTCAGGTATATACTCTCTCTCTCTCTCTCTCTCTCTGTCTCTGTCTCTGTCTCTGTCTCTGTCTCTGTCTCTGTCTCTGTCTCTGTCTCTGTCTCTCTCTCCTCTCTCTCTCTTCTCTTCCTGTCTCTGTCTCTGTCTCTGTCTCTGTCTCTGTCTCTGTCTCTGTCTCTGTCTCTTGTCTCTGTCTCTGTCTCTGTCTCTGTCTCTGTCTCTGTCTCTGTCTCTGTCTCTGTCTCTGTCTCTGTCTCTGTCTCTGTCTCTGTCTCTGTCTCTGTCTCTTCTCTGTCCTGTCTCTGTCTCTGTCTCTGTCTCTGTCTCTCTCTCTCTCTCTGTCTCTCTCTCTCTCTGTCTCTCTCTCTCTCTCTCTCTCTGTCTCTCTCTCTCTCTCTCTCTCTCTCTCTCTCTCTCTCTCTCTCTCTCTCTCTCTCTCTCTCTCTTCTCTCTCTCTTCTCTCTCTCTCTCTCTGTCTCTCTCTCTCTCTCTCGTCTCTCTGTCTCTCTGTCTCTCTGTCTCTCTGTCTCTCTGTCTCTCTGTCTCTCTGTCTCTCTGTCTCTCTGTCTCTCTTTCTCTATCTCGCTCTTCCTCTCTCTCACAGTCACACACACGCGTGCTCTCTATTCTCTTATATCCCTCTTTTCTCTCTCCTATCTTCCCCCTCTCTCCTCCCCTCACTCCTGTCCTCCCTTACTCCTTTCCCCTCTCATATCTTATCCCTACTTTCCTTTCCCCTATCTCCTCTTTCATTCCTCTCTCCTCTCTCATATCTTATCCCCCTATCGCCTCTCTTTTTCCTCTTCTCACTCTCGCTCTCGTTCTTGCTCATATTCATGTTCATACTCATACTCATCCTCTCGCTTAATCTAGACCTGCCTGATTTCCGACCGTGACTTTGACCTGGTGCCTCTCCTTCCTGGCCCTTGCTGCTCCTGACCCTGACGCTACGCCGGCCCTACTGCTGACCCTGACGCCACGCCGGCACCACCGCTGACCCCTGCCGGACCTGTGTGATCTTGCCACTACCACTGACGCTGACCGTGACCGTGACCGTCGCAGGTGCTGAAGACCTGGGCCGGAAAGAACGGTATAGCGGGCACGTTGTCGGTGCTCTGTCAAAACGCCAAGATCAAGCAGCTGGTTATGGACGACATGGCACGTCTGGCGAGGGAGGCCAACCTCAAGAGCTTCGAGCAGGTACGTGTCGTCCTCCATCACCCCGCTCACCACCCATCCAGGGCGGCACATCTGGCGGGGGAAGCCAACCTCAAGAGCTTCGAGCAGGTACGTGTCGTCCTCCATCACCCCGCTCACCACCCATCCAGGGCGGCACATCTGGCGGGGGAAGCCAATCTCAACAGCTTCGAGCATGTACGTGTCATCCTTTGATGAATGTTAAAGGACTTGGTTATTTGACTGAAAAAGTGATGAATCATGACCAAAATATCCACCGAAGAATAATTCGGAGAAGCGGTTATGCTGGCCATTTCTCCTTCCTAGCCGACTACTTGTAGCACTACAGTGTTGCATGCGTACAGTTCCTGTTAGGTTGAGGCGCTGATGTAATAGACACCTGTAGACGATGAAGTGTACCGTGGTGGAGCCGTGAGCACCTTTTGACCCCATATGACCCGCTCTCGCCGCAGGTCAAGGACGCCTACCTACACCCGGACCTGTTCAGCATCCAAAACAACCTGCTGACGCCCACGCTCAAGGCCAAGCGGCCAGAGATTCGCAAGTACTTCAAGCCGCAACTCGACGACCTCTACTCAAAACTGGTGTGAGGCGGTGCCGGCCGGCGCCGGCCGGCGCCTGGTTTTCGAGTCTGCCGCCGGCGGCGCCACCGTCTCGTCCACCAGACGGCGCTGCTCGTCGGCGCCACGCGACACTAGGTGATAGTGCGTCGCCGCCGGCGCGCCCCGTGTGCTGAGTAAATTATTTGTCGTAGTGACTGGAGACGCCCGGCGTGTGCGACTCGACTGTGATTGTTGGGTGTGTGCGCGTGCGCCGTGTTTGTCGCGCGAGCGTGTACGAATGAGAGTGTCGCCGGCATGTGTGCGGAGTGCGGGTACGGCTGGTACGGCTGCAGTCGCTCGCACGCCGACTGGATGTTCAAACCGCCGCGTCGGCGTCGGCTGGCAGCGACGGGCGGCATAATGGAGCGCGCGCCTGGCCGGCTGTGGCCGCGCGGGCGGCGCGGCTGCCAGGCGGACAGTGCCGCTGCCGGGCCATAGCCGGTGACGTCACGCCTCCCTGACCCGAGCACTAATGTCAAACCAATCTAGCCAGACCGTCCAGCGCACCCGGTCGTGAGTTGTGTACCGGTACCGGTACCCGGCGACAGCTGGGGTACGGCACGCGCTGGTACTGAGGTCGTGGTGCTCGGCGCCGAGGGGTGGCCACCTCTGGTGTTGTCTGGTCACGCTGATACTGAGGTCGTGGCGCCGAGGGGTGGCCACCTCTGGTGTTGTCTGGTCACGCTGGTACTGAGGTCGTGGCGCCGAGGGGTGGCCACCTCTGGTGTTGTCTGGTCACGCTGGTACTGAGGTCGTGGTGCCGAGGGGTGGCCACCTCTGGTGTTGTCTGGTCACGCTGGTACTGAGGTCGTGGTGCCGAGGGGTGGCCACCTCTGGTGTTGTCTGGTCACGCTGGTACTGGGGTCGTGGTGCCGAGGGGTGGCCACCTCTGGTGCTGTCTGGTCACGCTGGTACTGAGGTGGTGCCGAGGGGTGGCCACCTCTGGTGCTGTCTGGTCACGGACGTAAGGCAGCTCTGGACCGTATGATGGGACAGTGTCCTGACTACACTGTAGAACAATGTCCGAATTTGGCACTAGGATAGTAGTGAACAACGGGATAACACCTGGTGTGGGTGGTTCCTTGGATAATTTATGGAGTGGACAGTGCCCCACGTGGTTACTAGAATATTGTCTACAGTTGACATTAGGGCAATGCCTGGAGTGGATGGTAGGACAATACCCGTGTTGTAATAGGATGCTTCTGGAATAGATATTAGAACAATATCTGTATCGAATCCTATACCAGTAGACGCAGTGGGGTGTTGATTTCTTGATTGTACCAGACGTGACGCGTGGGCTGGCTAAAAGACACCGTGTGGCTGTTAAGTTATTCAGACAGTGTTGTCAGGGTCGTGAGCGGTCTACATGCAGTGCCTCGGGTGTCTCGCGGTCCGCTCGTTCTCGAACCACCCGCTTCTCGCCGCGCCTGCATGCGTTCCGTGTGCGGTCTGCGTAGGACGTGATCTTCCCGACCCGGTAGGACCAGATAGTTGGTGTGTGTCGATGTCTGGTGTCTGGTCTTGGCGACTGACGGAGCCCGATTCCCATGACACTGGTCCTGGTGAGCTGGCCGGATCCCCTTAGGTGGTAGGAACGGATCCTCGTCCTGCCTCCGGACATGCTGTTCGTGGTCTGACGAGATCCGACCCCGTGGTCTGACGAGATCTGACCCCCGTGGTCTGACGAGATCCGACCCCCGTGGTCCGACGAGATCCGACCCCCGTGGTCTGACGAGATCCAAATCCCGTGACCTGTGAAACTGGGTTGTGCTGACCCGACGAAGCTTGCTCGTCGTGATCTGGCAAAACCTGGTCCCGTGGGCGTTTGCATCCGGATCCCTATTGGAGGTGTCAATTTGACGCCCAAACTCCGATGTGATCCACCGCCCGTACCCCTCCCACAGTACCAGACCAGACCAGACCAGGGCCGTCTGTAATGATTCAAAACGCCCATGATAGTCAGGGGTGGAGGCCGACACCCGTACCGGGGATCCGGGTCAGCGGCCTACCGAGAGCCGTAGCTCACACCCGCCAGACGTCCACACCCGAGCGTGTCCGCGTGTCTCCAGCGCCACGGCCCACCGCTCCGTGTCCGGCGCCGCCTCTCCAGCTGGGCCTCTTCACAGCTGCCCGCGTCGTGTCTCCGGTGCGCTCGGCGGGCCGGAGACGCGAGGCGAGCGGCGATCGGTGGACGGCGTGGAGCGGGCGGCCAGTCGCGCGGCTCCTGCCGCTGGAAGGCGGGTCTCCTCAGTGTTGTGACACGGACTGCGGCTGTGAGGAAGGCGTGGCCCAGCTAGAGCTGTTCATTTCGGCCGCCAGGGGGTGCGGAGGGACAGCTACCGCCGGCCAGACCAGAATCTGAAGACGTGCCTGGAAGGCACGTGTGGCCGTACCTGTCTCCAGCACACCCCTCGTCAGTGCAATACACTGCTCGCCGATGGACTAGCGTTTTAATAGCTGTGATGGATGTGATGGAAGTCTGTCTCGCACTGGCCCTAGGGCCTCTCCTCGGGAACTTTGATTGTCGGAGTGTTGCACGCCCATTGGTGATTAAGGGATCGCCATCTCAGACAGCCCGGTTCCGGCCCCTCAGCAATGCTAATGCAATTGGGAACGGTCACTAGTGGGATGGGCGTGGCCTCCTTGCATGCTACCTCACCAGGTAGCATGCAGGGAGGCCCTGGCTGGATTACCAGGTGAGAAGGGGTCCTAAACCTGGACGTGAAGCAAACGCGACAATGTATTCTTTGAAAACGTGATTGCAAATTATTGGGGCTTTAATCCCTTTCAATCTGACTATTGAGGGTACCCATCCCTCCATCTACTCAAGTACCTACCGAAGACTCTCAAGAGGGGGACTTAGGACGGGTAAAGTTTCTCGTACTTTGTATTGTTGATCAGCGGTAGGGCTGCTCCTCGATTTTATAAGCCTTTGCTCGGGGAAAATATGTTGAGCGCGGTAGAACTGGCTTTAATGGGAAGATCCCAAAGCAAAAAAAAAAGTTATGGCCCATGAGGTAGGAAGCATCTTAAACCACACCCTTGGACGCACTGATGCGCGCTCCGGTCGCAACGGTCGCAGGTTTGTCTGGTGCGGGTGGGTCTACTCTGTTGCCCAGGGTTGTTGCCGTGCCCATGTTCCGAAACTACTGAACCGATTTTCATCAAACCTTCACCAATCGATACAATGGGGTCGATTTCCGTGGGACTTTTGAATATGGTGACTCTCACCGATACGTAAAGCTGTTAAATTACCCCTTAAACTTGGAGCGGCTATTTTGAATCAATTTTGAAAATGTTGCGGTGCCCATGCTCCTAAACGACTCGACTGAATTTCATGAAACCATCACCAATCGATGCAGCATAGTCGATTTACTTCGGACTTTACAATATGGTGACCTTGACCTTGACCTAAGGTCGCAAAATAAGTACATCTTTATTGGCAATAATTGCGGTGCCCATGCTCCTAAATTACTGAACCGAATTTCATGAAACCCTTCACCAATCGACGTGACATGGTCGATATACTTGTGACTTTTGAATATGGTGACTTTGGCTTTAGGTCAAGGTCACTAAAAAAGCACAAAACATTTTTAATGACTTTTTACCACGCCCATACTCCGAAATTACTAAATGTAATTTCATAAAACCTTCGCCAATCGACGTGACGTGATCGATATCCGTAGGGTTTTTAATATGGTGACCTTGACGTTAGGTCAAGGTCACCAAAATACACAAAATCCTTTTTGAGGAAGTTTGCCACGCATATACTCCGAAAGTACTGAACCGAATTTGATAAAACATTCACTAATCGACGTGGAATGGCCGATATACTCGAGACGTTTGAATATAGTGACCTTGGCCTTAGGTAAAGGTCATCAAAAGTGCATAAAACTCCTTTTATGGGTTGTTGCGCCGCCCATGCTCCGCAAGTACGCAACCAAAATTCATGAAACCTTCACCAGTCGACGCGACGTGGTCGATATACTTGGGACTTTTCAATATGGTGACCTTGGCCTTAGGTCAAGGTCATAAAAAGTGCATAAAACTCTTTTTGATGGTTGTTGCGCCGCCCATGCTCCGCAATGTACGTAACCAAAATTCATGAAACCTTCACCAATCGACGCGACGCGTGGTCCATATACTTGGGACTTTTCAATATGGTGATCTTGGCGGTAGGTCAAGGTCACCATATTGAAAAAGTCCCAAGTATATCGACTACGTCGCGTCGATTGGTGAAGGTTCATGAATTTCGGTTGCGTACTTACGGCATGGACGGCGCAACAACCCTCAAAAAGAGTTTTATGCACTTTTTGATGACCTTGACCTAAGGCCAAGGTCACCATATTGAAAAGTCCCAAGTATATTGACCACGTCGCGTCGATTGGTGAAGGTTTCATGAATTTCGGTTGCATACTTGCGGAGCATGGGCGGCTCAACAACCCTTAAAAAAGTGTTTTATGCACTTTTTATGACCTTGACCTAAGGCCAAGGTCACCATATTGTAAAGCCCGAAGTATATCGACAGCGTCGCGTCGATTGGTGAAGGTTTCATGAAATTCGGTTGCGTACTTTCGGAGCATGGGCGGCGCAACAACCCTTAAAAATAGTTTGATGCACTTTTGATGGCCTTGACGTAAGGCCAACGTCACCATCTTAAAAAGACCCAAGTATATCGACCACGACACGTCGATTGGTGAAGGTTTCATGAATTTCGGTTGCGTACGTGCGGAGAATGGGCGGCGCAACAACCCTTAAAAAGAGTTTTATGCATTTTTTAAGACCTTGACCTAAGGCCAAGGTCACCATATTTAAACGTTCCGAGTATATCGGCCATTCCACGTCGATTAGTGAATGTTTCATCAAATTCGGGTCAGTACTTTCGGAGTATAGGCGTGGCAAATAGCCTCAAAAACGATTTTGTGTCTTTTGGTGACATTGACCTAAAGTCAAGGTCACCATATTCAAAGCCCTGCGTATATTGATCATGTCACGTCGATTGGCAAAGGTTTCACGAAATTATATTCAGTAGTTTCGGAGTATGGGCGTAGTAAAAGTCTTTAAAATTGTTTTGTGCTTTTGTGGTGATCTTGACCTAAAGCCAAGGTCACCATATTGAAAAGTCCCAAGTATATCGACCATGCTACGTCGATTGGTGAAGGTTTCATGAAATTCCGTTCAGTAGTTTAGGAGCATGGGCACCGCAATTATTGCCAATAAAGATGTACTTATTTTGCGACCTTAGGTCAAGGTCAATGTCACTATATTGTAAAGTCCCAAGTAAATCGACTATGCTGCATCGATTGGTGATGGTTTTATGAAATTCTGTCAAGTCGTTTAGGAGCATGGGCACCGCAACATTTTCCAAATCGATTAAAAATGGCCGCTCCAAGTTTAAGGGGTAATTTAATAGCTTTACGAATCAGTGAGAGTCACCATATTCAAAAGTCCAACGGAAATCGACCCCATTTCATCGATTGGTGAAGGTTTGATGAAATTCGGTTCAGTAGTTTCGGAGCATGGGCACGGCAACAACCCTGGGCAACAGAGTAGACCCACCCGTCCGCTTGCCCGCTACTGGCTAAACAAACTTCATGAACCTAGCTGACGAAGGAATAATGAAACTGCTGATTTCGTCATCTCTTGCTGTAAGCAGAACTTCAACAGCATAGAACCCTCGATGTGTCAGAATCTACTATGCTACCATATTGTGCTTCCAAACAATTATAACAAAATACCTTTAATATTGGAGATTATTTAACCCGGAACGCTATTCTTTAACCTCAGCAAAGGTTACTGCATTTTAATTTAGTTACTTTTGTTGGTTTCGGGGTGGGCCAAAAGACACTATGGCCCCCCCTTTGAAGCGCTTGGGGGGCATGGCCGGAATGCCCCCCCCTGGATCCGCCAGTGCCTTCTCTACGTTTTGTACAGCTAGTGACATTAGATGCCAGTACCACGCCCTTCTGGAACTTTCTCGACATTATGCGCTAGTGACATTTCGGAACTGCCAAAACCCCAAAATCCAACTCTATGGACGGGATATACCTTTCGTACCAGCAACGAGATTCTTGAGTGTACAACTGGACAGCCGTATGACCTATAGAAGTCACCTTATAGCCCTACGGGAAACATGCGGAAAAGCTCTAAGTATCATGAAATGCCTGTCACGCACAACGTACGGATCGGACAAGACTACTCTTTTGCGAATGTACTGCAAGACGGCGTACATTTTTTAATACGGCGCTTCATGCGGTCGCGATGCGGCCCGACCCGCGAGACATCCAGCCGCCGCGACCGGAAAATCGCGCCGCCGGGATACAACTTGTGAAAAGCAAGCGCAAACACAAAGCCTACTCGTCGCCGAAACGCGCACACCATACTGCCAACAGCAGCCACTTGGTGCCGTTGGCAAAGCAAGCAAATGCTTCCGCCTGGGTATCAGCCTGACCCAGTAGCCTAGAAGCAGCCACCGCTCTGGACAGCCGGAACCGCCAACCGCCAATCAGCGGCCAGCAGTCACCAGTCACCAGTCACCAGCGTCACCAGCCGGTACCATCAGCCACCAGCCAGGCCACGGGGCACAAAGAAACATGGCGTGCGTTGCCTGATGCCTGGGGGCCGGCTGATCCCAGGGGCGGCGCCATTTATAAGCGCCACCCCGGGGGAAGTCGACAGGCATACCACCCAAGAGAGTCGTCGGACACACACCACCCAAGGCAGTCTTCGTGGGCAGACCACCCAAGATGGTCGTCGGGAGCACACCACCCAAGAGAGTCGGAAGCACACCACCCGAGAGAGCAGTCGAGACTCTTGTGAAGTGCAGTAATGTGGACAATGATGAGTTAAACTGTGAATTTCGCTCGCGTGCGGGTCCACTGGGCTACCCCTGCCAGACAGCGAAAACGAAGCTGCAGCGCGAAATGTGAGTGAACCAGACCAGGGAGTGGCGAAGTATCCTTCATCCATCATGCCCAAAATGTGACCCGTCCGCCACCGTTTTTTTGTGTGTATGTGATGGCCCCAGCCAGCGGTGGTATTGGTAGCCCCGGGGAGGAGCGAAGTGTGACGATCAAGGGTATTATGGAGCATGGTTTCAAGGTTGCTGTGGATGATACATGAATGTTCATAGTTTAGAAATGCATGGTTCAAGGTTGCTGTGGATGGTACATGAATGTTATAGTTAAAAAATGCATGGTTCAAGGTTGCTGTGGAGGATACATGAATGTTTATAGTTTAGAAATGAATGGTAGAAATGAATACATAACCACGCACGCACATTACTGATGCGAGTTTAGACGACGGGAGAACCACCTGGTTTCTGAAAGACGTTGATGAAGAGGGCAGGTCTTCTGGCTCACCACATGCTAAATAACCACCTTCTTTCCATGGGGAATTAAAGTATCTTAGGAGATCTGCTGGGGCCCCACGTCACTCAGCGGTTACGGTCAAGGTGGGAATATCCTCGGTCTCTTCCCCCGCTGTTGCTCTGTCTCTCTGTCTAACAGTCTCTCAGTCTCTCACTCAGTCTCTCAGTCTCTCAGTCTCTCATTCTCTTAGTCTCTCAGTCTCAGTCTCAGTCTCAGTCTCAGTCTCAGTCTCAGTCTCAGTCTCAGTCTCAGTCTCAGTCTCAGTCTCAGTCTCAGTCTCAGTCTCAGTCTCAGTCTCAGTCTCAGTCTCAGTCTCAGTCTCAGTCTCAGTCTCAGTCTCAGTCTCAGTCTCAGTCTCAGTCTCAGTCTCAGTCTCAGTCTCAGTCTCAGTCTCAGTCTCAGTCTCAGTCTCAGTCTCAGTCTCAGTCTCAGTCTCAGTCTCAGTCTCAGTCTCAGTCTCAGTCTCAGTCTCAGTCTCAGTCTCAGTCTCAGTCTCAGTCTCTCTCTCTCTCTCTCTCTCTCTCTCTCTCTCTCTCTCTCTCTCTCTCTCTCTCTCTCTCGCTCTCTCCTCGCTCTCCAATCAAATGCCAAACACGTGTTCCCAAATCAAACATGTCACCCGGTCGAAGGCGCCGAGTCGAGGGTTCTTGACCTTGGGAAGTGATGCGGCAATAACCGCTAGCTTGGGAAAACTCGTGAACAGGTGCACCGGGTCACTAAGCCATAGCACACCGTGTCTACGAGACTTCCTCCTGCTTTAAATGGCACGGGGAAATGGCACCGCTCAATTGAACTCAGGAAGTTGATTAATATATGTAACCGGGCATAACGCTCCACCCTGAAAGGAAATGGACTTGAGACTGAATATAATTATAGAGGACACTGTGGTCCGTGGTGTGCGTTTTAGGACACGCTGTAGTGAAGGTTTTTCTCCCCCTCACTCATGGGGTAAACCTTCTGGCACGTTGATAGTTTAGGGTACCTCAGCGTTGGACGATATTCAAGACCCCGGTTAAATTCAATGGTTCGAAGCCTTCCATCTCCGAGCTCTGATCTCACATCTTGACACGCACTTCCAAAACCAGCACTTCTATATTGTGCTATTAGTCAACAGACAAATGGCCACGAAGATCAAACAATAATGCGCAGCGTGATATAGCGTTAACAAGGTAGTTTCATTTTGACAGACAGGTGCAACTATTTCTATCAGATAATTACATCTCCACAAACAGCGACTCTCAGGCAGAGTCCCGACGTACCTTAGTATGGGGCCAGGGCTGGCCAGACGGCGGCCGCCAGAGGGGGCGACCGCCCACCACGACCGTTCCTCCAAGAGAGCCCTACTGCCTCGCGGTACCGTCGCTAGATACCCTCGGCAACGCCTGTCCCACGTGACCAACACGTCACTACTGCGTCGCATGGTCCGGACGTCGGGCCCGAGTCGAGTACAATAGCAGACTACTGCAGGCGGGCGCGCTCTCTGACATCAGACATCAGAGACACAATGTCAGCTCAGAGTCAGATATCAGAGCCGCCTCTGATGACATCCAGAGACTGGCCTCGCGTGGGAACGAGTGCTGAGACGGCACCTCGGTAGCCTCGCTCGGCCTGGCGCCGCACACGTGAGCTGTTCCGACAGGATGCACCGGATAGGCGACCCACAACAATCGGCTCGGTAAGGCGTACTGTTCAGACAGCCGACCGGCTCAGGCGCTGCAGCCCAAATTACATTTCATCATCCAAGACACCCACATTCACATCACCCGGCATTGAACGTTGGGGGGTAGGGGGCTGAATGACTGGGATTTAGATGCCCCAAAACCTAACTTTGTTACAACGCCGGGATTGCCGGAGACTTTTAAGCGAGCAAAAGGCAAACTATGCCAAAAAAAACGTGACTCGACACGAGGTCGCCCACGCTCCCTTGTATCGCCCTTTGGTCCACTGCATTGCGTCACGGTGATACAGAGCCCCACAGCAAATTACCGGTTGCTAAAGGGAACATAAAGTTGAAAGTTGACCTTGTAGTGTTGCTGACCCAGGTCGACCTCGCTTGGTCCGAGACGCGGCACCCCCATTTAAGTGCTGTTACCAGATGAATAAGTTGTACATTCGCGGCATACATTTTGCACCATATGTAAGGTTATGTAAACTCCTTTCCACGGCAAAAATGTCCATGAAATATCGCAAAGCAGTCACGATGGGGAAAAAACAACGTTTACCGTGCAATCGCTGGAAACTCGCCCTCAGGCTTTGTACCTGTCAGTACATGTATTACCCTTGAATGCTGCGGGCCGGGTAAACATTCGGAGGTCCAAAAGCCTTCAGTTGGTGCCATTGAGGAACGAACAGTGCACTGACCATTAAGTGGCCAAACGTACTAGGTGCGAAGAAGGATTTGACCGATTTAATTCTGGGTTCGTCCGTTACTTAATGTAAAAGCTAGCCGGCAAGACAGGACAGGACGAACCCGACTACCGTCTGTGACGGAAAACGTGAGACGACTTACGCATTTTAGCGAGGAGACGGTTTGCAAGCCGCTCTTCCATGGACGAGAGATTCCATGGGGCCAAAGGTGAGCTACGAATAGCCTCCGCCCTCTTCTCTTCGGAGGAGACGGAGGATGGTTGATAGAAGACGGGAAATGACGAAACACTGTTGGTTGAACCCCTGGGAAAGCGTGCCGGAAAGACTGGACATTTCACAGGGCAGCTGGATAACTTGAGTAATTCTAGGCCGCAAATCCATCCGGCCTGGTGATCACAGAGCGCGGAAGAGCATCCCGAGGGTGGTAAGACCCGACCGGATCGATGGGTAAGCTCGCAGGCAGCGGCACCCAATTTTGGTTCGGGATGAATCTGTGCGCACAGTTTAGGTAACAGCCAAACACGGCCAGGTTGGTATTCCTTCCCGGTCTCAGCTATTCCAGTAGGCCTGAGCCTCTCGATTTTGGCACATGCAGGGAAGATGAAGTTTGGCGTTCCGTAAGCCCCCAAGGATAGGACAGGCAGAGGATTTGTGGGTCTCCCTATATGACCCCAGGCAGGATAGGTTAGAAAGACGATAGGGGTGCCATCCCGACCGATTTGTGGCCCAGGACCACCTGTGGGGGTGCCCGCCGATCGCAAATTCGAGCATGCAAGTCCTGGAAAGGCTTTGACTCCTTTAAAATGTAGGTATGTCGGTCATTATTACCCAAGCCCAGACATAAGACACATCAGAAACTAACGGAATGTCGCAGCCCAGTGTCATGGAGCCTTGAAGGCAGTAACGGAAATAGTAGTCTATCATACACAACCAACAGTGTCGCGTCAGCCGGTCACAGTTGCGGACCTAAGCACGGGTAATTAACATTTAACTTTGGGCTAGAAAGCCCTAAGCAACGGTCTGAGAGAGTAAGACTCGCTGAATGCGCACGTACCACTGGAAGGGAAAAATATCGGGCCAACACTTTTAGCAGAGAGCGAATGTTCGGAACGGAAGATGGAAATGAATGGATTACGTGGGAGCATGCATGAAGCAGCTATAGGTAGTTAACATTCGCACGTCCGGCGGTCCGCGCAATCTTCGCCGGTCCGGGGGGGCAGATGTCTGCCCCCTAAGATCTCCAGAACTATGCTAGGTAGCGACAAACGGAAAACGGCGTTGGATAGCTGGTGACAAGCTCTATCGAAAGTATTTGTTCATTTTTTTCTCGCTCAGGTCAATATTTAGGTCACTGGGTCATCATAGGTCAAATTCGACCAGATCGGGTGGGACCCTCAGATATTGACACATATATCAGGACCTGTAACAGATAGAAACAAACGGCGAATGCTATTCGACAGCCCTTGAAATGTGCTATCGACAATACGCTGTGTGATTTAAGGTCAGGTCAACTTCGAAACTATGACCTCAGGCCAAGGTCATGAGGTAGCCTAGGGAGGTCATGTAATGTATCAATCGACACGTCTTGGCGATACAAGCACAATGACGGTAATTTCAGCCTTCTAGCTCAATGCAGTGCGATATAATGCGCAGAAATGTGCTAGTGATCTCAGGTGACCTCAGATGACCTTGGCGAGGTCACTGAGCAAAAATGTCAGCGGTAACATTGAGAATAGCCTCCAATTATACGCCATAACCGTTGTGAGGTCATTCCGAGAGCAAATATGTAACCAGGAAACATTTGTATATCCTGTAGGCCTATAATGGGGGAAGCCATGGCCGCGACCTGACCTCAGGTCAATGCTACGAAAAAACCGAGATATGTATGATAGTCCCTGATGAGATCATGACGAGTTATAAGTTTGAAATCAATCGCCCAATTATTGTGGAAGTGATGCCACCTAGACTCCGAGGGATGTTGGGTCACTTCGCCTGACCTGGTGACCTGACTTGAGATGACCCAGGGTCAAAAATTTCTGAGGATATGCGGAAAGACTATTGAGCAGCCATACGAGGTTTGGCCGTGCTAACCCGATTAGTATGGCGGCAAATTAGGAAAAACCGCAGGGGGGGGGGGCAGATATCTGCCCCCCCGGACGTGCATGTGTTAAGGACCAGTGGGAGCTGTTGGAACTCTGCGTACGCATCTAGCTGTCAGAAACCATCGTTGCCAAAATTTGGCCCAGGATAATTACCTAGGCCCTCAATTTGCCAGTTCGGTGACACGTGGAGGCATGTTGGTAGATGACATGGAGGGAAACAAGAGGGACCCTAGCACTTAAGAGGGCCCCGAAGCTGGACGAGGGCCGGTGACGGACGCATTTCCAACTCCAATGTCGGCCCATTACTCTTATGACCCCCCCCAAGTCTCTCCAACCACGCGGTTCCTCTATCCTTCCCTGGCGCCACGACCAAGCTAGGTTCACTCACGAATGGAAGTGGTATAGTGAGAAACTTGGCCTCGCTATATAAATTTGTGTCAGGATGACGAGTTACGGGGCGCCGACAAGATGACTATACGACGACAAATGATGATATATCATATGATGACAGCTCATACTACAGCGTGGACTCGCGGGTCACCGCTCGCTGTGGGCCGCATCGGCTGGGAGCCGGCCCACCGGAAACGAGATCGGCACGGGTCAGGGAGAACACGCCCAGCGCCCGTGAGCGTAGCAAACATGGCCGCCGGCCGGCGGCCGTGCGGAAACAACTCAAGGGCGCGCCGTAGTACGCTTCAACGTCACCACCACCGCAATGGAGCAAGACGAGACAAACACAAACGTCTCCAAGACGACACTGACCCCAACAAACTCAGACGACTGCGACAAGACCAACCACTCCAGACCACTGCGACCAGCGACAGAAGACGAGACCAGCGATCACGAAACACTCCTATTACCCCCCCCTTCCCCTACCAAGACCAGACAACCCCTATGACCCTCTTCCACTTCCCCCTCCAAGATTTAACTAGACATCCCCTGCCAACCAACGAACTCCCCTCACTTCCCACTTCCCCCTTCCAGACCTAACCAACACCCCTACCAACCCCTCCCCCACCTATTCCCCCCACACACACCGACCCCGCCCCCGACCTCGCCGCCCTACAGTACCGATCACTTATTCGATCGAAACTCGATTACTGTTGTTTTGTATACGACTCTTCCAGCTTTTAAAACACACGCATTCTCGACACCATTCATCATACAGCCCTGATAATTGCTACGGGAGCTTTTTGTACCTCGCCAATCGCGAGTCTCCTGGCGGAGGCTCATGAGCCACCACTATCCATGAGAAGAGCAAAAACTCGGACTGTGCTATGCTTGCAAGATTAGACAGTTCCCCATACACCAAGCTTACCAGTTTGTGTTTTCAAATCGTATGCTACGGATGTTCCGGCGTGGACGAGTCGCCGACGTGAACCCATTTTGTGTCCGCGTGCGGGAATTACTGCAGGAGAGCAGTATTCGTTTGCTTTGCGCAGCATTGTGAAAGTGGAGTTAATCCCCACTCCGCCTTGGGAGCTAACCCCACCTACAACTGACACCCACTTGACGGACAACCGTAAAACGGAGGTCCTACCAGACGTTTTTCGTATGGGAGCCCTGGAACACCTGGAATCTTATGATCGATGTATTTTGTTTAACCTATGCTGATGGTTCGAAGACTGCTGATGGTGTGGGATGTGCCTTCGTGAGTGGTTCCACTATCAGGACGTTCACACTGCCTGCACATGCATCGATCTACACGGCGGAATTGATCGCTATTAAAAAAAAACGCTGTGTTTCATTGAAGTTGAAAGCCAAAACCTTCACGTTGTCGTTTCTAACTCGTTAAGTAGTCTTTTAGCTTTGAAGTCCTTTTACCCTCGTGACCCGCTTTTACAGGACATCTTGATGCGTCTTAATGCTCTCGGCCATTCAGGGAAGAGCGTCACGTTGTGCTGGGTCCCCAGCCATGTCGGCATTACCGGAAATGACATGGCTGATGTCGCGGCAAGGAGGGCAGCTGGTCGGCCCCCTCTCGTGTAATTCCCCTCCCTGCCACAAATTTCAACCAATCTATCGACGCATTCTTCGGACTTAAATGGCAGCAAACTTGGGACTCCATTGACAATAACAAGCTAAGAAGGTCTGGCGTCCGTCTGGCGTTATGGGAGTCCTGAGTGAGAAAATCTCGATGGGAAGAAGTAGTACTTGCTTGGCTAAGGATTGGTCACACATACGCCACTCATAGCTACTTGCTGACGAAGGGAACAAAGCCGATCTGTAGGGGACTAGTGGTCTAGGGTGAGATGCTCGTCTCACAATCGAAGGATTGTGGGTTCGAGTCTCACCTGTCGCTACTCTTCGCCCGCGACCAATCGGCGTGAGAGATTGGCGACGCTACATGACTCAACAGTCGACGTGTCGTAAAACCAATAACCAACCAACTAACCATCCAAAGCCGATCCGTAACTGCTGTGATGTGCCTCTCACAGTGCCCCAAGTTCTGCTGGCATGTCCCCGCTTCTGAATTCAACGCAGACGGTATTTTGGGCGACAAGTGGACGCGTGATGATATTTTAGGAGACGATTCGCGTTTTATCCAGACGGGTAAATTATTTTATTATATCTCTGACATAAGTTTTACTGTCATATCTCCGCCAGTGTAACGTGACATAGCATCTATTTTGCCTGTATGTTTAGGTGTGCGACTTGGACGTATGTAACTGTGCATTTTAGAACTGAAGACCTAAGTATAGTATCATCATATCACTAGTATGGGCGCTAAATGATCAAATCTGGTCGATGCGCCCAAAAAAAACAAATAGCAACAAATAACATACAGCTAATGACATTAAGTTCTAGTACCACGGCCTTGTGGAACCTTGTCTACATTATGCACAGCTAGTGACATTAGGTGCATGTACCACGCCCTTGTTGAACCTTCTCTACATGATGTGCAGCTAGTGACATTAGGCACCAGCACCACGCCCTTGTGGAACCTTCTCTACATGATGTGCAGCTAGTGACATTAGGTGCCAGCACCAAGCCCTTGTGGAACCTTCTCTACATTATGTGCAGCTAGTAACATTAGGTGCCAGCACCACGTCCTTGTGGAACCTTCTCTACATTATGTGCAGCTAGTGACATTAGGTGCCAGCACCACGCCCTTGTGGAACCTTCTCTACATTATGTGCAGCTAGTAACATTAGGTGCCAGCACCACCGACTTATGGAACCTTCTCTACATTATGTGCAGCTAGTAACATTAGGTGCCAGCACCACGCCCTTGTGGAACCTTCTCTACATTATGTGCAGCTAGTGACATTAGGTGCCAGCACCACGCCCTTGTGGAACCTTCTCTACATTATGTGCAGCTAGTAACATTAGGTGCCAGCACCACCGACTTATGGAACCTTCTCTACATTATGTGCAGCTAGTTACGTCGGGTGCCAGTACCACCGCCTTGTGTAACCTTCTCTACATTATGTGCAGCTAGTTACGTCGGGTGCCAGCACCACCGCCTTGTGTAACCATGGCTGGGCCTGTAGCGGGCCTGGACAACTGGCCGCTTGCCAGTATCGCCCGTGACCTGGCTGAGATCATTGCGCGTGCGTACGGGCCCGCCCGAACCCACCGACACGTCGTCTGTACTGTGTATAACGTGTCATGCAAACTGTTCTATCTCTCTCACTTGGATCTTCTCGAAAATACAAGCCGTATCTACACGCACAAGTTTCTGGCAACAGCCATGGAGACAGTGCGTAGTGTGCGTTCAGCCACCCACGGCCGACTGAACTGGACTGGCTCGTCCTCCCGTGCATGGGCGTGGCCACGGTGGTGGACGGGATACGTCCCCAAAAGTGCATGAAATTAACGTCACCCATATGGTGTTGCATGGATAAAAATCCAACTCAAAATCCTCCCATGGCCTCCCATGGCCCCGGCCCACTATTGCGTACCTTTTTTCCACTATTTGGGCTTCCAAAACTTGGGAAACCACAATAGCTGTCGCCAAAGCGGCTGGGCAGGTTTTTAACAAAAACTACTCGAACCTAATAAACAGAAAACCAGTAGTTAGCGTGTCCAACTCGTGGCCATTTTGCGATCGAGAGGTTGTGGGTTCGTGGTCTTGAATTTCGCCCCGACCGGCACACACGCCGCAGCGTTAGCCAGTGCTCGCCATGTGGTGCTTTACGCTGGCTTAAATCAAAACCATGGTAGAAACTGGCTGATAAAAACTATGTTTGAGGCCAAAAAACCATGGTAAAGCATAAAAGGCTCCAGTCGTGTAAGACTTGATTGTTTTCTAGTTATGGTCACTTTGTAGCGAAGGTACAGAATTGAAACACCACTGCAAAAAGTGCAGTCTGGATAAATTATGTACCATAGCACGCGGGGCGGAGGGCCTCTCACATAACGAGCACCGGAGGGGGATGGAGCGGATTCGACCCCCCCCCCTCCCCAATATTGGAAACTACTGAAGCTAGAAGCATACGAAGTGGGGGGGGTAGATTACGGCTGTAGTGAACTCAATGTAGTGTAAATGTCATGACCCTATGTCAATGCCTTTGGGGTCAAATGAGGTCGGGACCGCCCACCACACCGCATCGACCAACTTTGTGACCTTGAACGCTCGGTGTCCGGGCGACAGTTAGGTCAACTTTTCACCCACGCGGTTGCTATATTTACCAAAGGATTCCGGGGAGGAGTAGTCTAGGGGAAAGTTGTCAGTCTCACAATCGAAAGATTGTGGGTTCGAGTCTCACCTGTCGCTACACTTCGCTCGCGGCCAATCGACGTGAGCAAATGGCGACGCTACACGACTGAACGGTCGATGTGTCGTAAAACCAATAACCAACCAACGGATTTCAAAGCAAATTTTTGCATATGATGCATTCATCAACTTTTAAGTAAGTCCAAAGCCTTCGTTACACCACTGCCAGTTTATGAGATATCGTCGAAAACCAGGAGGGGTGGGCGGATTCCGCCTACTCCGGTGCGCGTGATGATTTAATTTATGCTGCATTGCATTCACGATGTCCTTTGTATTGCATAGATTAAACGGTAATCTTTGTTGAGGTCCCCATGGTGGTGCATGTGTATTGAAAAGTCCCGGAGACGCGTTGATCCGAACCCGCGACACCAAACATCGCCTTCACCCTCGCCAGTCTTCCGCCTTATCCAAACAATAGTGTATTTGCACAACCCACTGCCGAACACACGCAGCACGATTCGCCGCACGCAGGCACCTCGGCACAACCGCTGTGGCTCCGCCGTCACGCAGGCACCTCGGCACAACCGCTGTGGCCCCGCCGTCACGCAGGCACCTCGGCACAACCGCTGTGGCCCCGCCGTCACGCAGGCACCTCGGCACAACCGCTGTGGCTCCGCCGTCACGCAGGCACCTCGGCACAACCACTGTGGCCCCGCCGTCACGCAGGCACCTCGGCACAACCGCTGTGGCCCCGCCGTCACGCAGGCACCTCGGCACAACCGCTGCGGCTCCGCCGTCACGCAGGCACCTCGGCACAACCGCTGTGGCCCCGCCGTCACGCAGGCACCTCGGCACAACCGCTGCGGCTCCGCCGTCACACAGGCACCTCGGCACAACCGCTGTGGCCCCGCCGTCACGCAGGCACCTCGGCACAACCACTGTGGCCCCGCCGTCACGCAGGCACCTCGGCACAACCGCTGCGGCTCCGCCGTCACGCAGGCACCTCGGCACAACCACTGCGGCTCCGCCGTCACGCAGGCACCTCGGCACAACCGCTGCGGCTCCGCCGTCACGCAGGCACCTCGGCACAACCGCTGCGGCTCCGCCGTCACGTCTGGCGACAAATTAGTGACGTACAAAAATATTCGCGATACCATCTGTCGATTGGGCTGTCAGGCAGCCACGTACTGCCGACGCCACCGGTCACGTGACGGGAGTCGGCCGGCCATGGTCGGACCACGTGACGAGGCCACGTGACGGCAGGCACAGTGATCAGTGGGTCACGTGACGCCTCAGTGGAGACACGTCACGGCAGGACCTCGTCTCCGGCGTCTACCATTGGTGGACACTGCACATACTGCATATACTGTACACTGCACACATACCAATACGTCAATCACCGTCCACCAATCCGGGCCCCCGCTGCCTACCGCCTGGCGATCGGCCGGTCAGGTCAGGTCAGGCTACATGGCTACCCTAGTCACAGAACATTTGGAAACATTATCAAACATTATCCCACAGCATTCGCCATCACAACACGCCTCGATTGGCCGCGTGTTGGTCAGACAGCGCTGACCCGATGTAGTCTGCCTGCGCTAGAAGACCAGGTCCCGGCTCCAGGTCCAGACACTGCAGCGTACTCTTCTACCGAGCAGGTCAGGCAGTGCCCCGAGGCGCTCGGCCACAGCACCCGCAGCAGCGCCACTGGCGGGTGTCGTGTGGTCACCTCCGGCTGATTGGGGAGGGAGGAAGGGGGGGGGGGAGGTCTAGTCATCGTCATCATCCTCCACCTGCGAGAGACGAGAAACCCACACGTCAAGCACTATAGGCCACAGCGGGATCACGGCAATAAAGGGTCATCGGCAAAACGCTGCTGAAATTGCCGGATCATTGAAAGCTCCAGAGGACACGATGGTTGTCAATGAAATCACGTCTGTGGTGGTGGTGGTGGATTTGGGTCTTAGTGCGCGTCAACGACGTCGGTCATTATGACTACGGATATTCAAACCAGAACACTGACAACAGATCCAGCTGTGGGATTGGGGAGGAGAAAATCAGTGACTAGACGACAAATTCGATACCCACCTGGAAAAAGAGCGAATCAACACATCCAAAACACGTGACTGGGCATTCAATTGACTTGGCCAACATACATGAAACGACTTACAGCATGGTAATTGCTTGAAAAGGATTTGAGATGAACTACACACTGACCTTCGCACTTGGGTCATGGGGGGATGGCCATTGGAGGACTATTGTTCCCTGGGCCTGCCACTGAGCACTCGTCGGCTCGGCTTAGCAGTGCTACACAAAGTCAGGCAAGGACACAGAGGTACGAAGGTCAAGTGCAGCCCCAAGGGCATGCATCAGTGCCAGATCATCACAGTGGCACGCAACACCACATTGCACCACCAACGGTGATACCCAGGTCACCAGATCATCACAGTGGCACCCAACACCACATTACACCTCCAACGGTGATACACATGTCACCAGGAGATCGTCACAGTAGCACCCAACACCACATTGCACCGCCAACGGCGCTACACAGGTCACCAGTAGATGGTCACAGTCCGCCGGATCAACCATGCCGTGACACAGATCAGATCAGATCAGGACTCCTCCGCTACCTCAGAGCAGGACAGCACGAGAACCGAAGGCCACAGGACCAACATCAGAACGCGCTACACTCACCTGCACCCCGAGCTGCCGCAGCCGCCGCTTGTACTCCTGCTGCCGGGCCTCCTGGTCGGTCAGCAGCACCAGCAGGTCCTCCTGCTCCCGCCGCAGCTCGTCCAGCTCCGTTTCCCGCGCTCGCAGCTCGCCGGCCAGCCGCTGTTCCCGCGCTGAGGCGGGCTCTGCCGCTGCCGCCGCCGCCGCCGCCGGCGCCGGCACTGTGGCCAGGCGCGCCTCCAGTTCAGACACGCGCTGCCGTAACGCCGCCACCTCTGCCGCGGTCTCCGGCGCTGCGCCGAGCCCAGCCGCAGCCTCTGCCGTCTGGCTGTTGCCGTCGGTGACCTGTGTGGCGGTGCTGACACCCGTCGTGACCTCTGCTGTTTGGCTGACCGCGGACGTGACCTCCGTGGCCGGCCGGATCTGAAGTGCCGCCAGCTGCTGCTGGAGGTCGACGACCTGTTGTCTCAGGGCAGTGACCTCGGCGGGGTCAGACGCAGGCGATGGCATGTAGGACGTAGTCTGAAACAGGTCAGGGCTGCAGGTTAGATGATGAAAATCCAGGGACCATTGTCTCGTCGATCGCAGGGTAATTTTGCGCCAATAACCGTATGTACAAGTGGTCACGATGCTAGCATTTTCCATACATATTAATGCTAGTATATTCGCTAGATATCCAAGAGCAAGGTTGAATTTGCAACTTTGGAATCCTGGACTTGGAAGGGAACATTGTGTGGCATTCCAATTCAGAGGATAGTTCTTGTTCTGATTTTCACATCAAAAACTCTTTTTTGTACTCCCGGTAAGATTCGGACATGTTTATCAGACAGGAATAGGCTTGCAGTCATTTCGAACCAACAATATTCAACCTTTTGGCCAAAAAAGGAGCAGACATCCGGAGAGGATAATATTTCGGACAAGGTCATGTTTTCAACCGTGCTCAAGAGGGGTTCCACATCTCATCGAAGTTGACCCACTGAAGGAACATCAAGATGTCCCCAGACAACACCATCCAGCCATCATCCAGCACCGCACTCAGGGAAGCGTCCGTGTTCACACTTCCAATACACTGGTGGCGCATGTGTTCCAGCAGCATAGGCGTGACCAAAACACCGTCAGTAATAGACGCACAGAACGGTGTGCACAACAGTGTGGAGCCGGGAGAAGAATGAACCTGTGCTTGGCTAAGATCACTCACGTTCGCTTATTTAATGCTACAGCATGCATCAACCGGTCGCAAACCAGCGCAGTTATGTCAGCCTCAGCACAGTCAGGAAAAGCAGTCAACACGCCTACTGCACATGTTATTGTTGTCCGAGTCCACCACCTCCTGCTCAGCCGGAAACAGCCATCTTCACTTCTGGAGAATCCAGTTCCTACATTGAATTCCTGGCAAATTATGTATGTTTGTGGTATTCACAATACAATACGCTATATTCTAGGAAGTGGTATCATTTGTAGACTGGCTGACCTGAACCTGCTGCTGCTGCATCTGCTGCTGTTGGACATCCAGCAGCTCGTGAAGGCGAGCGTTCTCGGCGGCGAACTCCTGCACGCGTCGCTCCCAGTCGGCACTCAGTGCGGTCATCTCTTGAGCGTGCCGTTCCGACAGTGCTGCCATCTGCTGCTGTTGTCCGGAAGCAGTGGTGTCGACAGCCGCCGCCGGTCGGCTGGGATCTGCGGACGTTGCAGATGGTCTGAGGAAGTCCGGCGGGAGCCACCACGGCGGCAAACTCATCAACTGCACCTCAGCTCCGAGCTCGTATCTTCACAGTATATTTTTATGTTGGTATCTTTTGTTGAAGCCCACAGCATATCTTGCTTTGATCAGCTTTTTTCGTACATCTTTCCAGCTTTCGGGTTGTTCGTCTTTGTTCTGGATTTAGGTGGCAGTCCGATATCGTGCATCTATTTTTAGCGTTTCGGTGTACTTCCACCATTTTCAAAATATCATTTCGCATTCATCTGGCTATCGCTATCCATACTCCATACGAATGCGCATAGGATGTGCTCAGCGACAAGGCACGTTTGACCTAAAAATCACACTATTGCCACAAGCGCACCTGAAAAGAAATGCTTGTGTTGTGAAAAAGAAAGAAAAGAAATGCCCAGCTTACATTTAAAAAACATGAAAATATGCACCACGTACATAACACAAACCGTGTGCAACTGTTCGTCGGATGACATTACTAAACAGCCCAGGTGTATGCCCGTGCAGGCCAGGCACCTGGCCTGGGCACCTGGCCTGGGCACCTGGCCTGGGCACCTGGCCTGGGCACCTGACCTGGGCACCTGACCTGGGCACCTGGCCTGGGCACCTGACCTGGGCACCTGACCTGGGCACCTGGCCTGGGCACCTGACCTGGGCACCTGGCCTGGTCACCTGACCTGGGCACCTGACCTGGGCACCGGGCCTGGGCACCTGGCCTGGGCACCTGGCCTGGGCACCTGACCTGGGCACCTGGCCTGGGCACCTGACCTGTGCACCTGGCCTGGGCACCTGACCTGGGCACCTGACCTGGGAACCTGACCTGGGCACCTGGCCTGGGCACCTGACCTGGGCACCTGACCTGGGCACCTGACCTGGGCACCCTGACCTGGGCACCTGGCCTGGGCACCTGACCTGGGCACCTGACCTGGGCACCTGGCCTGGGCACCTGACCTGGGCACCTGGCCTGGGCACCTGGCCTGGGCACCTGGCCTGGGCACCTGGCCTGGGCACCTGGCCTGGGCACCTGACCTGGGCACCTGACCTGGGCACCTGGCCTGGGCACCTGGCCTGGGCACCTGACCTGGGCACCTGGCTCTAGTGTTCTCGGACTAGAATTTCCTCGAGAACCCTAAGGCGTCTTTTGTCAGATGTTGTTTTAAGCATACTGGCGTTGCCCGTCAGTTATATTCCTGTTAGTCGTTGCTGGTGTTCTTGGAGCATGTGCTGCGATGACGATCCCTCCTGTAGTTGCAGCGCAAGACGGCGAGATAGAGTAGTTCTCGTCAAACCAAGGCTAATCTAGGCGAAGTCTACAATCTTCGTGAGGGCATTCATGCATATTCAATTAACTTCATCAGGCACCCTTCTACACAATGCTGCATGCATGGTGGGACTGACTGTACTCATTATGTAAAGGTGTTCTGGCCTGGGCACTCCGAAAAAAGTATTTCGCTTTTCAGCAATATGCTCTGGTTAAACAGCAGTGTGTTCCGGTCTTCAGAAGAGCGTTTTTACCTAGACCCTCAGCAGAGTGCTCTGATCCCTCAACGGTGTGTCCTGACCCGTGCTGATCTGGGCCCTCAGCAGTGTGATCTGACCCGTGTTGATCTGGGCCCTCAGTAGTGTTTTCTGACCCGTGCTGATCTGAGCCCTCAGTAGTGTTTTCTGACCCGTGCTGATCTGGGCCCTCAGTAGTGTTTTCTGACCCGTGCTGATCTGGGCCCTCAGCAGTGAGCTCTGACCTGTGCTGATTTGGGCCCTCAGCAGTGTGATCTGACCCGTGTTGATCTGGGACCTCAGCAGTGAGCTCTGACCCATGCTGATCTGGACCCTTAGTAGCGAGCTCTGACCTGTGCTGATCTGGGCCCTCAGCAGTTAGCTCTGACCTGTGCTGATCTGGGCCCTCAGCAGTGTGTTCTGATCCCTCAGCTGGGCCACGGAAGAGGTGAGATCGTCGATCTGCAGGGCGCGCGCATCAGCCTGGCCTTCCAGCACCGCCAGCGACGAGCGCAGACCAACCAGCTCCTCGTCCTGGCCGGCAAACGGCTCGTGACGACACACAGACACTCCAGACCTGGCACACACCACGTGACGCTCCTCGTGCTGACCGGCACACGGCTCGTGACGACACACAGACACTCCAGACCGGGCACACACCACGTGATGCTCCTCGTGCTGACCGGCACACGGCTCGTGACGACACTCCTGCTCCAGTCGACGACACATAGACACTCCAGACCGGGCACACACCACGTGACGCTCCTCGTGCTGACCGGCACACGGCTCGTGACGACACACAGACACTCCAGACCGGGCACACACCACGTGACGCTCCTCGTGCTGACCGGCACACGGCTCGTGACGACACACAGACACTCCAGACCGGGCACACACCACGTGACGCTCCTCGTGCTGACCGGCACACGGCTCGTGACGACATACAGACACTCCAGACCGGGCACACACCACGTGACGCTCCTCGTCCTGGCCGGCAAACGGCTCGTGACGACACTCCTGCTCCAGTCGATGACACATAGACACTCCAGACCGGGCACACACCACGTGACGCTCCTCGTGCTGACCGGCAAACGGCTCGTGACGACACACAGACACTCCAGACCGGGCACACACCACGTGACGCTCCTCGTGCTGACCGGCACACGGCTCGTGACGACATACAGACACTCCAGACCGGGCACACACCACGTGATGCTCCTCGTGCTGACCGGCACACGGCTCGTGACGACACTCTGCTCCAGTCGACGACACATAGACACTCCAGACCGGGCACACACCACGTGACGCTCCTCGTGCTGACCGGCACACGGCTCGTGACGACACACAGACACTCCAGACCGGGCACACACCACGTGACGCTCCTCGTGCTGACCGGCACACGGCTCGTGACGACACACAGACACTCCAGACCGGGCACACACCACGTGACGCTCCTCGTGCTGACCGGCACACGGCTCGTGACGACATACAGACACTCCAGACCGGGCACACACCACGTGACGCTCCTCGTCCTGGCCGGCAAACGGCTCGTGATGACACTCCTGCTCCAGGTCGATGACACATAGACACTCCAGACCGGGCACACACCACGTGACGCTCCTCGTGCTGACCGGCAAACGGCTCGTGACGACACACAGACACTCCAGACCGGGCACACACCACGTGACGCTCCTCGTGCTGACCGGCACACGGCTCGTGACGACACACAGACACTCCAGACCGGGCACACACCACGTGACGCTCCTCGTCCTGGCCGGCAAACGGCTCGTGATGACACACAGACACTCCAGACCGGGCACACACCACGTGACGCTCCTCGTGCTGACCGGCACACGGCTCGTGACGACACATAGACACTCCAGACCGGGCACACACCACGTGACGCTCCTCGTCCTGGCCGGCAAACGGCTCGTGACGACACACAGACACTCCAGACCGGGCACACACCACGTGACGCTCCTCGTCCTGGCCGGCAAACGGCTCGTGATGACACACAGACACTCCAGACCGGGCACACACCACGTGACGCTCCTCGTGCTGACCGGCACACGGCTCGTGACGACACACAGACACTCCAGACCTGGCACACACCACGTGACACTCCTCGTGTGACGACACACAGACACGCCAGACCTGGCACACACCACGTGACACTCCTCGTGCTGACCGGCACACGGCTCGTGACGACACACAGACACTCCAGACCGGGCACACACCACGTGACGCTCCTCGTTCTGGCCGGCACACGGCTCGTGACGACACACAGACACTCCAAACCTGGCACACACCACGTGATGCTCCTCGTCCTGACCGGCACACGGCTCGTGACGACACACAGACACTCCAGACCGGGCACACACCACGTGACGCTCCTCGTGCTGACCGGCACACGGCTCGTGACGACACACAGACACTCCAGACCGGGCACACACCACGTGACGCTCCTCGTGCTGGCCGGCACACGGCTCGTGACGACACACAGACACTCCAGACCTGGCACACACCACGTGACGCTCCTCGTCCTAGCCGGCACACGGCTCGTGAGGACACACAGACACTCCAGACCTGGCACACACCACGTGACGCTCCTCGTCCTAGACCGGCACACGGCTCGTGACGACACATAGACACTCCAGGCCTGGCACATACCACGTGACGCTCCTCGTGCTGACCGGCACACGGCTCGTGACGACACACAGACACTCCAGACCGGGCACACACCACGTGACGCTCCTCGTGCTGACCGGCACACGGCTCGTGACGACACACAGACACTCCAGACCGGGCACACACCACGTGACGCTCCTCGTGCTGACCGGCACACGGCTCGTGACGACACACAGACACTCCAGACCGGGCACACACCACGTGACGCTCCTCGTGCTGGCCGGCACACGGCTCGTGAGGACCCCTAGTCAATGACAGACGATCCAGACAGACGATCCACGCGGAGCTCCTCGTGCTGCCCGGGTTACGACCCGTGAGGCCCCCCCCCAGTCGGTGACAAACAGACACTCCAGACCAGTCACACACCAGGTGAGGCTGCTCGTCCTGAGCATCCAGTGCGCAGCTTAATAGGGAGGCCACACTTCCTCATTGAGACCAGCACATCACCTAGTAAGTAGCACCGGGGTCTGGAAGTCACTCGGTTGCTTTGATTTTTGATTTGATTGATGGTTAAACCGGCCGGATAAAAACAGTCTGCCACCTAGCAGCTGAGACTAGCTACAACGTCACAATGCCTCACTGTACTGAAACTTTACAGGGCGCCACATTCAGCGTTCTCCCATGTAATCTCACAGCCAACTGAACAATAATTTACCGTTTCAGACCATGCACAGATACTGTCGTCAGATACTGATGCATAGTTACTGATAGCTACTACACAGTTACTGTTGTTAGCTACTGATAGTACAGCTACACAGGGATGACATGAAATATACTTTACGAGTCTTTTTCATGGCTTAAATAATAATAATGCATTGCTAGTTTCATTGATACCTGGTTGGTCGCAATGTCGCGGTAGTTTCCCTCCATACCGTACATCAGCGTATCTCACAGCTGATGGCTCCGGCGGGGCTATTATTCCGCCTTGCATTAGCTATATTAGGTACCGGAAAACCGTACATTGTAACAATATTGATAACAAAGCGCAACAACGTTCAATCCAAGTCAGATATGAACTTCAATGATCCTTGCTGTCGCATAACAGCATACAGCTCGTGTTGGTTAGACTGTAACATCCCCTTTTCATTATTTAAAACTGGTCGAAGTTATTCCACATTCCTGGGAAACTTGGACCAAAACTGTGACCGTACAACTGCAATGTCAACCATGAAGGGGCATCGCTGGGTAAAAATGTCGGATTTAAAGGTAAGAGCGACCTGGAATTCTGCAGTGGAGACATTTCACGATCAGTGCTCCCATTAAACACCATGCACAGACACATGGCTCCTGAAAGCATGCTAGCATAATTTGGAAGCTTTTGTTTCTGGCAAGCAGACATCATTTTAACCATGAAAGGGTAGCGTAATACAAAATGCCAGTGCCAAATACAATTCTGCGACATCTAACGGCTTACCAGCTGTTATTTCTCAAGTCCAGTTTTGTCCATCCGGCACGTCATGATGCCCGAAATTGAAAGGTGATGGTGCCGTTCCGAAGCCTTCGACAGCCCCTTTGACGGCTCACCGTGCCATTCTGGCAGTTCAGACTACCCATGGGACGGCTACGACAGGGCTTCGGAATGCCAGGGATGCCCTTCAAAGCTCAGAGTGCCTCTCAACAAAGTGCAATGCACCCGCTACTGTTCCAAGTGCCCCTTGGCAGCCTTACAGTGCCTGTCTCGTAAGTTGAAGTGCCCTCAAATGACTGAGATACGACCTTAGCAGGCTCAGTTGCCTTCAGTTCAGCTCAGAGTAGCCTTCTGAAACGTGATACATTGCACCACGGCCCACTCCCATCCACTTAGGTATGAAAAGAAGGCACGTTGGGTTGGGGGTGGGTGGGGGTGGGGTGTCTGTGTGCATAATTTACGGGATTCCGGGGCCTCAACGTAAAGCGGGACAAATGCAATGAACCTTAACATCGAGGGTCGTGAGATTAAAAAACCTTCCCAAACAAAACTGTTTCCATGTCTGCACACTAGTGTGCAAAAGTACCCTTGTCATGCACTCAAAGTGGCCTTATTTGGGGCTTGGGGTACGCTTTTGTCCAAGTCCTTCCACCCGGTGCAAAATCGAATGCAAAAGTGCACTGCGTCACTGGGGTTGGTGTGACGTCAGACGAGGAACTGGGGTTGGTGTGACGTCAGAGCATGGACTGGGGTTGGTGTGACGTAAGACGAGGGACTGGGGTTTGTGTGACGTAAGACGAGGGACTGGAGTTTGTGTGACGTCAGAGCAGGTACTGGGGTTGGTGTGACACCAGGCGAGGGACTGGGATTGGTATGACGTCAGATCAGGGACTGGGGTTGGTGTGACGTCAGAGCAGGGACTGGGGCTGGTGTGACGTCAGAGCAGGGACTGGGGCTTGTGTGACGTCAGAGCAGGGACTGGGGTTGGTGTGACGTCAGAGCAGGGACTGGGGTTGGTGTGACGTCAGAGCAGGGACTGCGGTTGGTGTGACGTCAGAGCAGGGACTGGGGTTGGTGCAACGTCAGCGGATGGCTTACCTGCTGTCTGATGAGGTGTTTGTACCTTTGCACCAACTCCGAATCGTTCTCGGCCTCCGGCGACGGCGACTGGCCGCCGCTCTCCTCGTCCATCGTCACTACACGGATCACGGCGCCTGCAACCGTCACACATGACGTCACAACACGGCGACTGGCCGCCGCTCTCCTCGTCCATCGTCACTACACGGATCACGGCGCCTGCAACCGTCACACATGACGTCACAACACGGCGACTGGCCGCCGCTCTCCTCGTCCATCGTCACTACACGGATCACGGCGCCTGCAACCGTCACACATGACGTCACAACACGGCGACTGGCCGCCGCTCTCCTCGTCCATCGTCACTACACGGATCACGGCGCCTGCAACCGTCACACATGACGTCACAACACGGCGACTGGCCGCCGCCTCTCCTCGTCCATCGTCACTACACGGATCACGGCGCCTGCAACCGTCACACATGACGTCACAACACGGCGACTGGCCGCCGCCCTCCTCGTCCATCGTCACTACACGGATCACGGCGCCTGCAACCGTCACACATGACGTCACAACACGGCGACTGGCCGCCGCTCTCCTCGTCCATCGTCACTACACGGATCACGGCGCCTGCAACCGTCACACATGACGTCACAACACAGGTGGCTTATATATTTGTTTTTTATTGGGTGGCTTACAACGCACTTTATGCACGATCACGGCTAATGGCGCCGCCCACACTGTTTCACCGGTGGGCCGCGGGATTGGGAAATGTCCTGAGTGGTGTGAGTGTTGAGCCCGGGACATTAGCATCTAGAGCTCAACACCTTAACCACTCGGCCACCCCGCCCCATACAACGCGAGTGGCCACGACTGGAACAGTCGAGACGAATCACGCCACTGACCACGGCGCCTGAGACCGTCACACATAACGTCACAGCACAGGAATCACATCGTCCGGAACGACCACATGTGACGTCTAACTGGTTGTGACGCCCGACACTGTCGAATTAGCGTTATACTAGACAGATCACACCAGGGCCATCACCAACACAAGCTGGCCAACACAGTTGGGCCTGCAAACGATCCCACGACACGCTAATCGAGATAAAGTGTGTGTTATCTGATACGCAAAAAGATACACATTTGGGGAGCATCTGCGTTACTGTAGCAGACGTTGGTGTTACGACTGTAATACTGCAACACTAGATCTACCATCTACGGCTGAAATAGTAGCCGATTGGCTGACATGACGGCAGTTCTCTTCCACCCGACAGTGACACCTGCCACAGCGACACCTGCCACAGTGACGCCTGCCACAGTGACGCCTGCCGCCTATAAGACAGCACGGACGGCGCCGGGTTCGACTCCCGGCCAAGACTGCCGTATTTTTCAGTCCGGCGACTGCCCAGGGCTTCCCGGAAATGCATGAAAAGGCCGGACACGCGAGACAGAGTGATATTCTCCTGCAAAAATAGTGTTACTGAACTGAAAACATGCGCTTAAATCTGATACTCAGCCACTCAGACACTCCATTTCTCAGATACTAACATATACTCAATCAGACATTCAGTCACTTAAATTGTCCATTAGTTACTCAATTGATGTAAGTTATCTGGGTAACAATGTCTGGTTAGTCCGGCAGTTTGTAGTTCAGGGGCGCATCGACTGCATAGGTCAGAGAGCATTCCGGCAGTTTCCACTAGGCAAACATTCTGCACTAATACACGTCAGAAGATCACCACGTTACAACACGTCAGAAGATCACCACGTCACAACACATCAGAAGATCACCACGTCACAACAGATCAGAAGATCACCACGTCAGAACATCACCACGTCACAACACGTCAGAAGATCACCACGTCACAACACATCAGAAGATCACAACACATCACGTCACAAAGATCAGAAGATCACCACGTCACAACACATCAGAAGATCACCACGTCACAACAGATCAGAAGATCACCACGTCACAACACATCAGAACATCACCACGCCACAACGTCATCATAAAATTACACATCAACGACCACCACGTTACCACACAACGCCAGAAGATCACCCAGTCAAACCATTCGGGATCAGTCTGACCGACGAACCACACCTGAAACAACGGATCACCCTCACCTTCGAGCGTCTTGAACAGTTTGCAGAACTCGTGTTCGAACACCAGCTGGCGCGGCTCGCGCGCACTCAGCTGCGGGTGCTTCAAGCTGCGGCTGTACAGCTCGTGCCGCATCACCAGGCCCAGCTTGTTGAGGAACATCTCGACTCCGACCCGCCTCTCCACCAGCTGCACCAGCTCCTCCTGTCGGCCGGTCAGGTCATGTCAGGCTGGGTCAGCTGAGGCTCCGGCGGTAAGCCGACCACAAGCGTGCTCCGCACTCCGTTAATTCCCACCATCAACTCTCGCTGTAAATACGACCCTTTGTCCCATCGGAACTGACAGGTCGCAAAGCCAGGGATGGTGCAGAGGTTCAACTTTTCACCGCACTTGTCCACGACGTAGTAAACTGAGTGGGTGGTTTACGAAGTACTTTATGCACGATCACGGCTAATGGCGGCGTAGTAAACTGAGGTAATGTGGAAATTATACTTCTACTGACGGGTAACAAACACTCATACATTGGTTAAAACAAAACGAGGGTGCCGATGAATAACCGTTGCGTCCCACAGCACGTTTGGAACAGAGCCCACAAAGAGTGGCTGCTTGACAAATGTCCCACGCATTGACGCAACCACCGCCAACCGACACTGGTCCGCCAGCCAGACAAACCGATCGACAGCGCCGGAACTGAAAACTCTGCGGTGCACGCGTTTCGAACCCGCAGCGTTGCGATGGGCGGCGGTGCGAGGACAGCACCTTGGTGTAGTTGGTCACCGCGTTGTCGGTGGAGACGGCGCACAGACCCATGATGAAGGCGCACACACCCTGGCAGAGCTGCTCCAGCTCATCGCTCTCATTGCTGTTGAGCTGCGGCACACGACACAGTAGTTGATTTTGAATCGCAAGGTTTAGAGTTCGAATCTCTCCGACTGCTATACTTTTCCCTCCACCCGCGATCAATCCACATCAGAGATTGACTACGCAACATCAGCTAACAGTGCAATGGGTAGAAATGAATAGATAGTCACCTTGTCACATGGACACATTCCCCGTCTGTGACACATGATCTGACCTTTGACATGAGGTGGCCTAATCTGACCTGTAACACATTATTACCTGCCCTGCAATATGGCATAATCTGACCAGACCTGCCACGTGACCTGGGTTGACCTGTGGCACATGACCATGATGGGATTTGTGCTTTGGATGTGGAGGAAAATTTAGGGGCAATCAAATACGGAGATGATGCCTTTTCGACCACGTGACATCAAACTCTCAGCTTGCACTTTCCGGTGAATTTTGAGCACTTTGTCACGGAACAGTAAATTGATAAACAGCTCCATTGAGAACCTCCGAACCTCCAACCTCCAAATTATAAAAATGAGAGGAAAATTTTCTGGAGAGGATAATGTTCTGGACGACAAAATCCAGACAGTTTATGTTTCCAACCCTACACACGATCTGACCTGTGGCATGATGTCACCTGGCCTAACCCATGACACCAGCTGATCTGACCTGGCCTGTGCCACCAGAGGACCTGATCTGACCAGTGACATGATGTAACCTGGCCTAACATATGACACTAAATGACTAAACCTATGACATTGCATGCTTAACCTATGGCACTGCATGACCTAACCTGACACTGCATGGCCTAATCTGACACTATATGACCTAACCTATGACACTGCATGGCAAAACATATGACACTGCTCAGCCTAACTATAGCCTTGTTTCCATGGCAGGTTTGAATTGGGATTGGATTTCCACAATTAATCGAATCCGGATTACAAGGAGCGTTTCCATGACCATTCGCGAGGAAATCGGGATTACATGTAGGATTTCCGAATCCGGATTTGGTGGGAAATCCCGGATTTGCTGACAGTTGCGGCGAACGTGCGACATTTCCCTTCAATACCCATAAACGAATGCCACATCGGCGTAGGCTGCGTCGTTGCACGAGAGACTCGAAGAGGGCTTGCTGTTATTTGCAAACAGCACAGGCGAATTTCCGTGTGTTCCCCGAACCGAACAGCGGTGTTCGTAATAGGGCACGTGTATTTGCGCCTGCTAAAACGAGTGCGCTGAATTCCGAACACGGACTTAATTAGCATTTTAACCCCAGGATTTAAGCATTTTAAAGGCTACACTTAGCAGGGGCGGATCCAGTGATCATCATTGGGGAGGGGGCACATTTCCTCGGAGGGGGGTCTTCGGCGGAAAACTTCGCTAATTGCGGGAGGGGTACACTGGAGCATACTGAAGGGTCACTTTTCGTCCCCAAGGGGAGCATTTTTTATCTGATAGATGCGTTTGTGGCTAACAAATCTGTTGAGCATAGGGTACATAAATTTGTCATGGATTATGATCGGAACATTCCATAGAAACCTAAAAACGAAATTTCGTCATGAAATAAAACGTTTATGGAGGAGATATATTCCATTCATTAAAGTGTTCGGGAAATTAGACACCTGGTGTTCGTAATCCTACACAACCACATTTTCGCGTTCGGAATACGGCACCCCACTACGAAATAGTTCTGTTTTAAAGTTGCTCTTTGTGAGTGGTTAGAGGATTTTAATCGAAAGGAACTGTATGAATATGGATCGCTTGTTCATTTCTGCGTTCGGTAAACACCGTACAATTACTGGTTCGGCCATGCAGAAGCAGCAGTAGAACTATTTGTTGCATGATGTCTTAAGTGTTCGGCAACCCCCCTTTTCCCCTACTTCCCAATAAACATACGAAGATCAGCAAGTCGATCTAGCCGATAAAGTAGTAGTTTCCCTACTACAAACCCACCCCTGACCTATGCATGTTTGTTGTGCATGGCCTTGGTCTCACTTGTTGCTGCGGGCAAGATGGTCAACGGAATTTCCTGGTTCTTGAACCAACACTTCTTCTAATACTGGGAAAAATTAACTTATTTGAAGTCGTTCACAGCGGCCTACCATAAGATCTCTGCAAACTAACGTAGCACAAAATGATTTTTAACCTTTATTCTGCGTAAACCCGGCCACCCTTCACCAAAAACCTTCCAAAAACGACGCCGGCGCTGACGACAGGGGAAGCAGGAAAAGGACGTGTGCTACCATATGCTTCCAACTCCTGGGAAATCCGGATTTCCTCAGGAAATCTTCTTTCTAAGCCAGATTCGGAAATCCAATCCAGTTAGCTGACGAAGGCGTTTCCATGACTTCGGAAATCCGGATTGGTAAGGAAATCCGGATTTGCTAGTGTCATGGAAACGGGGCTTATGACACTGCAAGACCCAACCTGTGACACTGCATGACCTAACCTATGACACTGCATGGTCTAACCTATGACACTGCATGAACTAACCTATGACACTGCATGAACTAACCTATGACACTGCATGACCTAACCTATGACACCAGTTGACCGCCCTTACCTATGATACCAGTTGGTCTGACCTGATCTATAATACCACGTGATCTGACCTGTGGCATGTGACCCGACTTGTGACACCAGTGGATCTGCTTTCACCTATGACACCAGTTGACCCACTCTGACCTATGGCACCAGTTCATCTGACCTGACCTAGGACACCAGTTGGCCTGACATGACCTATGCCATCAGTTGGTCTGACCTGACCTGACCTGACCTGTGACATGAGGTACGGCACAGTGCTGGGTATGGACAGCAGCTGGTTGACGGCTGCCGTACAGTTGGCCAGCCACGTACTGAGCAGCATCAGCAGACCCACCCGGGTCTGAAGCCGTGTCGTCTGTGGACCAGACAGGTGACCAGTGTGTGGCGGCGACACACGACATCAGCAGACCCACCCGGGTCTGAAGCCGTGTCGTCTGTGGACCAGACAAGTGTGTGGCGGCGACACACGACATCAGCAGACCCACCCGGGTCTGAAGCCGTGTCGTCTGTGGACCAGACAGGTGACCAGTGTGTGGCGGCGACACACGACATCAGCAGACCCACCCGGGTCTGAAGCCGTGTCGTCTGTGGACCAGACAAGTGTGTGGCGGCGACACACGACATCAGCAGACCCACCCGGGTCTGAAGCCGTGTCGTCTGTGGACCAGACAAGTGTGTGGCGGCGACACACGACATCAGCAGACCCACCCGGGTCTGAAGCCGTGTCGTCTGTGGACCAGACAAGTGACCAGTGTGTGG